>OX336398.1:83461464-84086464 GCA_946902985.2 Meconema thalassinum
CGCACAAGATGACTATCACAGAGCGTGGCACGACGCATGCGTGACCTGCCGCCTGTGTGCGTGTGCGTGAGAACTGTGCGGATAAGATCTGACAGACAGACATATGTTAGCTCATCATCATCATCATCTCATGACTCACACCTGCCCCCAATGTGAACATTATTACGGGGACAGAATACTCTGGCTGCAGCTGAATTCCACAGCGGATTATACAGTACTTGAGTCGTCCAGTTGCAAGAATAAGAATCATTTTCATGAGAAACGTTTCTCTGGACTTTGCCTCACGTATCTTTTGTGTTTGTTGTTTTCTCCTATTTGCTTTGTGTTTTTTGTTTTTTGTCTTCTGCTTTTGCTTTTGTTCTTGTGTTTGTTTTCTGGAAAATCAAAATAAAATAAAACAAAATAAAATAAGACAAAAAAACAAAAACAATTTAAAACAAAATAAAACGAAATAAAATAAGACAAAATAAAAAATAAAACAACAAATAAATAAATAAATAAAACAAAACAATTTAAAACAAAATAAAACGAAATAAAATAAGACAAACTCAAAATAAACAAAACAAAGTCAAAATAAAATAAAACAAAAAAAATCAAAATAAAATAAAACAAAATAAAAACAAAAAAACCAATTTAAAACAAAATAAATCAAAACAAAATTAAAAATAAAAACAAAATAAAATAAAACAAAAGAAAAAACAAAACAAAAGAAAACAACAATTTAAAACAAAATAAAACGAAATAAAATAAAACAAAACAAAATAAACAAAACAAATCAAATCAAAATCAAACAAAACCAAATTAAAACAAAATAAAATAAAACAAAACAAAAAAAAAAAACAAGAAATTATACAAAACAATTTAAACAAAATGAAACGGAATAAAATAAAACAAACACAAAACAAAATAAAATAAAATTAAACAAAATAAAATTAAGCAAAACAAAATGAAATAAAGTAAAATAAAATATAATAATTAAATAAATAACGTTACGACATGATCCTTATTCACAAGTGGACTAAACGAGTTTTGCAACCTGACGACTCATTTAGTACTAGTAGCGGACCCGTGCTAGAACTCTCGCGTGTGTATAAACCACCCGCCTGGCTTTACTGTTATGCGGGCTTCTATAAATATGTTTATTTGTTTAAACGCACTTTTTAAACAAATTGCTGATATTTATAAAATCAGAGAGCAATTATTCATCACTGCTGCTGGTTGCACAATGGGTTGTGTGTGCCCCATGTATACAGACTACCCGCCCGGCTCTAGTCTTGTTCATTTGTTTAAAAGCACAGACGATTTGGAAGATTTTGGTACAAACCACACCTTCTAACTCCCTCTGGTTTAGGAGCTTGAGTTTTGTGAAACATACACCTTAGCCTTAGCGTATTATAATATAATATAATATAATATAATATAATATAATATAATATAATATAATATAATATAATATAATATAATATAATATAATATAATATAATATAATATATATAGATATTTGTCACAGCTTATCTAAAAAAAGGAGGGGAGGGGGGAAGGGGGGGGGGAGGGGGAGCGTTAGGAGCAAATGTTTTTTTTTATTATTGTGAAACAAGCAACAATCTAGGAGGAAGCAACGATCTTAACAACTTTGTATTTCAGATTCGAATTTTGAATTTTCGGCTCCAACTTCCTATGTTGTCTGCCACTTCTGATGTTCTTGGTGGATTGTTGGACGGTTGCTTTCATGCTGATACCTTGAACTTTTACAATTTTAAAACACTTATTATTTACTTCTATCTGTAGAAAAATGTTTCTCTCATTAACTTGGTGCACATATTTTAAATGTATAGTTTCAATGTAATTATGCCGCCAGAGACTATTTGCAAATAAATAAATAAATAAATAAATTAATTAACTAATAAATAAATAAATAAATAAATGAATAAACAAAAAAATGAGTAAATAAATGAATGAATAAATAAATAATTAAATAAATAATTAAATAAATGAATAAATAAATGAATAAATAAACGAGTAAATAACTTAAAAATTAATAAATAAATAAATGAATTCATAAATAAGCAAATAAATAAATAAATAAATGAATGTATGAATAAATAAAGAAGGAAGGAAGCTTGGAATGTAACGCCACCGTTAATCACGCAATCATAACCTCCTATTTACGTGGAATCCAAACCACGGGACATGGCATTTCACTTCGAAAATCTCACTCGCATTGGCCGGGAAGACAGACAGAAAAATAATTAATTGGACATATATATATAAATAAACAAATAAATAAATACATCTGATGATTTAGCCTCTAGGTTATCGACCTCTTAATCTATCTAGCTATTTAATGATGAGTATGATAATTGTTGATTTAAGCGGTCTAACATCTAGGTTACTGTCCCCTAAATCAATCTGTTTATCTGTTGTTGTTTCAGTCTTCAGTCTTTTGACTGGTTTGATGCAGCCCTCCATGCCTCCCTGTCCTGAGCTAATCGTTTCATCTCTACATAGCTACCACACCCTACATCCGAAGCAATCTGTTTAACATATTCTAACCTTGGTCTACACCTACAGTTCTTGTCCTCGACCCTTCCTTCCATAACTAAGCTTGCTATTCCTGGGTGTCTTAGTACTGTATGTGTCCTACCAACCTATCTCTTCTCTTCATTAGCAGTCGCCAGAAACATCTCTCCTCTCCCACTAGTCGTATACCTCTTCGTTTGTAACCCCATCTACCCATCTGATCTTCATCATTCTCCTGTAACACCACATTTCAAACGCTTCAATTCTCCTCTTTTCTGCTGCACCAATAGTCCAAGTTTCACTTCCATAAAGCACCACGCTCCAGACAAAGGCTTTCAAAATGACTTTCTAATACCTAAATCTAAATTCGATGTCAACAGATCCTTTTTCTGTAGAAATGCTTTCCTTGCCTGAGCCAATCTACTTTTTATATCATCTTTGCTACGTCTATCACTGGTTATTTTGCTTCCTAAGTAATAAAAGTCTCCTACTTCCTTTAGCTTTTCACCTGCCAATTTGATGTCCATAGAGGTTTCTGATTTATTTCGGCTGCATTCCAATATCTTTGTTTTACATTTATTGATTTTCATCGTGAATTCTTTCCTCAAGACGGAGTCCATACCATTCAAATACTCATTCTGTTTATCTATCTACCTTTACAACTTAGAAAATTTTCTAGGTTTGCCCCGTGTCTTGTTTGGGGTTTCGCCTAGGACTCCAAGCTGGCTCATCGGCGGGCTCTTGGTGTCCCCGCCCGGACCCCCACAGGTGTAACGAACTGCGCGCTACCTCCCTTTATATTGAGTGCAACTGCACTACTTGACTGCGAGAACCAAAAGCTCAAGCAGCCTCAACCTCCCTATGAAGGCTTCCAAAAAATGGTATATTGGCTTTCACGGCCGGTGAATTAAAACTCAGCAAATATTCTAGGTTTGTGCCGTGTCTTGTGTGGGGTTTCGCCTAGGACACCAAGCTGGCTCAAGCCAATATACCATCTACCTTTACAGTATATCTATACGTGGCCGATGACCATGATGGTCCAAACAATTTAAAACAAATCCAACAACATCTAAAATACCACCATCTCAGCATAAGTTACTAAGGAATCTCAGCCTCGGAATATTAGTAGGCTATACAATTCCCTCCATTAAATTCCATGTTAGTTTACGTATTTCAGATCCACTTTAGATTATATCATGAGAGGAATTAAAGACAAACTTCCCGTATATTGATTATTATAGAACTAGCTTCCCCCTTGCCAGCACCAAGCCCGTATGTGAATCATGGACGACAATTATGTCCTTTAATCGGCCACTCTTGCTACTTGCATTCTAGATGTAATCTTCCGCCATGTATAATACAACAATGCGCGCATGCGTGGTTAGCAATCCATCACATCACGTGACCATCAGCTGTCTGTATAGCGTCCTTGATTTAGGTTAACAGGGGGCTTGGAGTGCATAGGGGTGGAGTATTTTAGGATGTATCAAATGAGGGATGCTCTCTGCGGGTGGTAATTTGAGAGGAGGGTATTTAACTTCTTTATTTGTTAAATACAGAGGGTGGGAAAGTTGGCTAAGTCGCTTCAATGTGTTGTTCCAATGTTAATTGAAGGCAGTGTTGCTTTACAAGTCGAAATGTAATTGATTGGAAAGGGTTGCATTGATGCGATTGAGTGATACATTTATCTCTTTGAACATACGTGTTGAAAAGGCGTTGATAATAGTACATTATGCAACGAGCCTATAATGGCTATAATTAAGACACGAGTATGTTTATAAAACGAGCGTATGCGAGTTTTATAATTTGCATACGAGTGTCTTAATAACCATTATAGGCGAGTTGCATACGACTGTTTATGTTCGACGATAATTGTATGATTTAACATAAATATTCATAAATATCTGTTGAGATTGTCCCTAGAATTTTGTGATCGGGTGCTGCGCTGGGTAGGATATCTCTGTTTTCCAAGCTCTCTGACCGACCGACGCATGCGCTCTGTGTGCTTCAATGCCATATGTGCAGATTGAGCACCAGTATTCAGTAAAAATGTCACCGAAGTCGTTTGAAAACAACGCGCTGTGTAGAAATTGGGTTTGGGGATATTAAGGTACAGTGCTATTTTTTGTCTCATATTCACCAGTTTATTTACGCGAACATTTGGACGGTGCACTTTCGGTAATTTATATAGACATGTTGGATTTTGAGCGCATGCGCGAAGGTATCCTTATTTAATTGGTCAAACAACTGTTTCTTGAGCTGTGATTGGTGGGAGAAACTGTTTCATAATGAAAAACAGTGTTAAAATGACCATCATTATGATACAGTTTTCAGACATATAATAGTCAGGGTCGAACATAATAGTACATTATGCAACGAGCCTATAATGGCAATAATTAAGACACGAGTATGTTTATATAACGAGTGTATGCGAGTTTCATAATTTCCATAGGAGTGTCTTAATCCCTCCCTATATTATTCTGCTAAGGTCCCATTCCAGTTTTGTACCGAAAATAAGGTCCCATTAACACCAACCTACACATATGGGGTACCTACAGGTTCAGCATAACTCAATGCGTAAGCGAAACGCACTCACTTACTCTTTAAATGACTCACAATTAAATAAATACCTTAAAACATGTATATATACAATGAAATAATGAAAGAATGCAACACGGTAACCATGGTAACAGAATCTCACAGGTCCATCTATTTCTGTAAGACGCAATGCAATTCCAATTATTACATTACTGTGAAAGTTCCCAGACGGTTATAAGGTTATCACGGAACCAAATTAAGCTGTAAAGTTCATCAATACATACAGTATAATGCGCTTAAGGGGGTCAAAGGGCACTCTAGAATTTTTTCACGCAATTTTCAAATGTGAGTGTGGTACGAAAGGTCTTTTTCACCCGACTATAAAGGGTCTCCGAAAATCACATTTAAAGGCCCTTAAATTAACAGTGTCTGTGATAGTCCCAGAAAACTAACTTCGCTCTGATATACCCATGAAGGAATGACAATCCCTTAACCACTGCACCAGTAGCTGAATTGATAAAGTCTGATTATTCATACGAAGGATAAATCAGTCATAGCATTCATGTTTGAGATTTTGCTAAGTGTACTCTTTACAACTAGAATATTCCCGGGCGAAGCCGCGACGGGTGCTAGTTACCATTATAGGCGAGTTGCATACGACTGTATATGTTCGACGATAATTATTATAACTATTTTATGTTCGAGCTTAAATATTCATAAATATCTGTCGAGATTTCGCCAGTTTTATGTACTGAACAGAGCGCATGGGACGCTGAGAATACCTTGTATTTGACCATGGCCTCCTGGAATACCTCACTATGACACTAGTTCACGCATTGAAATTTAAATTAGAAGGCCTTGGAACTGAGCGCAGGTGCGATGATATCCTTACCTAATTGGTCAAACAACTGTTTCTTGAGCTCTGATTTGTGGGGAAAACTGTCCCATACTGAAAACTTGTTCTATAATGAGCCTCATCTCTTTAGAAAAAAAAAGCAAGATCATACAAATAACAAACACCCTCGTAAATACTTCAAAATTATAGAACAAAAAATTGAAATAGTACAAGAATTCAAATTTATCGGAGAATGGATTAGTTGGAATGCTGTGGAACGTAAGGCAATGGAATCCAGGAAAAATAAGCTTGAACTGGCCTTCCAATTAACAAAAGATACATACAATAAAAATCCCTTTCATGGGGGTCCAAAATTAAACATTACAAGACAGTGATTAAGCCAGAAGTACTGTACGCATCAGAAACACTTACTATCAATTTTAAGGGCCAATTGAAAAACTCGAGCTGATGGAAAAGAAAATTTTAAGAAAAATTAAATGACCAAAATTTCAGGATAACAAGATCATATACATTAGGAATGAAACTCTCTACCAGAAAATTGAAAAACTCTCAAATACCATGCGAAAAAGGAGGATTAATTTTTACGGCCATCTTCTGAGAATGGATTCTAATAGGTTAACGAAACAAATCTTCGACTTTTTTCCGTAATCGTAAAACAAAACCCAACTGGTTTAAAGAAATTGGAAAAGACCTAATTGAATTGAAAATGACAGAAACATCATTTCTCGATCGAACATCCAAATTCATTACTAAAGACGAAAATATAAGGTTCGAAGACAGTGCTACACTAAAATCAAAACCCATTATCTCGGAAGAAGAGAGGAAAAGAAGATCGGAAAGACTGAAGAAGTACTGGGCTCTACGGAAAGAACAGCGTTCAGGGAAATGATTGATTCAACGTACCCCAAATAGGGTGAAACGAATGAAGAAGAAGAAGAAGAAGAGCCTTATTATAGCACAGTTTTCTGACATTTAATATTTACATGTCGACATCGTCGAACATAAACTGCATTATAAGTATGCTTGCCCTAACACAATCAGGTCTTTGTAACAAAATATCTAACCCTTGAAAACTGGAGTGAAAACATATAACACGAGGACTGACGCTGGGTTATTTTGACCCATAGTGTATCACTCCCTTTTTGTCGGAGTTAGGGCCCGGATGTTGATGACATGTCATCTTTTTACTGGGATGTCTAAAACAATGCTGAAGTACATAGAAACTCGGGACGGGCTACGCCGTGTTCAAATATGAGGTTTTTATTTTGCATCTTTTTGCCTTTTTTGTGCTATTTTTCAATTTTAAGAGCATTTTTTTGAAGTTTGGTAGATTTTTTTCGGTCTTATTTTAGAGAAATCGGCCTTTTAAGGTAATTTCTTTTAAATTTAGCCATGCCACAGCATTATATGAGGGAGTTACGTGTCTCAGAGTTAAGAAGAAGTTAGTAGCTGATACACGATAATTTAAAATATTGAAATATTGATTCCATTTCCTTAATCAACCGGGTGGAAACTAGTCTTAGCAACAATCGTGGTGAAATTGCTGCGGGTATTGCCTCAAAACTGGACAATAACACCGGGTATAAAATATAATGCAAAATCTCAGACATTCTTTCTGGTGAAAACTACTGCATGGATGGGATTGAGGAGGATTTTCCTCACTTCAAGTACGCTCTGATCACATCAGTTGATGTTGAACGCAGCTTTTCGAGATATAAAAACTTGTTGGCTGATAACCGCAGATCATTTACATTTGACAACATCAGAATGACATGCCGAGTGCAGTGCAACTCAGACTAAAGTGAACATAAACCTTTTGTTAAGTGCTAGAAATCTATTTTGATTGACTTTTCAGTGTGAGCAAGATGTCAATTTTGAAATATTGGTGAGTTGATTATTATAAGATTATTTTCTCCATTTTATAGCGCATTTTTCGAATGTTTGAAATATTGGTGAGTTGATTATTATAAGATTATTTTCTCCATTTTATAGTGCATTTTTCGAATTTTTGAAATATTGGTGAGTTGATTATTATAAGATTATTTTCTCCATTTCATAGTGCATTTTTCGAATTTTTGAAATATTGGTGAGTTGATTATTATAAGATTATTTTCTCCATTTCATAGTGCATTTTTCGAATTTTTGAAATATTGGTGAGTTTATTATTATAAGATCATTTTCTCCATTTTATAGTGCATTTTTCGAATTTTTGAAATATTGGTGAGTTTGCAAATCAAGAATCAGAATCCTTTAGCGTTCAAAGTGGACTAACAATAAGACAAGGAGAACCTCTAGCCCCAATCCTTTTCAATATAGCATTGGAAAAGATTAAACGTGGAACTGGTTGGAATAGGGAAATGGAGATGGTCGGATCCGACATAATTCTTGCATTTGCTGATGATGTGGTGATCATGGGGAACACTTTGGATCAGGTAACGACTGATACATCAAGATTCCTACTGGAAGCAAAGAAAATGGGGTTGGTGGTTAATGAATCGAAAACAAAATACATGATTATATCACGTCGACAGAATATTCCGATCGCTATCGACGTTGGAATGCACAAATTTGAGACAGTTGAATCATTCAAATATTTAGGATCAATATTGTCAAACAAAAGTGAAGTAGAAAAGGAAATAAGACAAAGAATCACCAACGCTACTCATGTTTCCTATAGCATGAATCCAATTTTCACGTCACGTCTAATATCTCAGGAAAACAAGATCCACCTATACATGACCCTAGTACGACCTGTTTTAATGTATGGTTGTGAAACGTGGGCGACTCCAAGAACGTTTGAAGAACGTATACGTGCATTTGAAAGAAAAATGCTGCGGAAAATCTATGGCCCAAAATACTGCCCAGAAACTGACAGTTGGGAAAGACGGAGTAAAGAGGAGTTATATCGACGTTATAAAAAGGCAGACATCAGTAGAGAGATAGAGAGAAGACGATTACAATGGTTAGGACACATTATCAGAGCAGAAGGTATTCTCCCGAACCGTGTGTTCAATTTTCAGCCAACGGGAAAACGTCCAAGAGGTCGACCAAGAACGAGATGGAAAGATCGAGTTATGTTGGCACTGAACCAGGTAGATCCAGATGCAAGTATGGAAGATGTCAGGGATAGAAATCGTTGGTCTAATATATGCAAGCATTATTTGAGAAGCTGAAATCATTCTTCCTGTTATGAAGTACAATGTTATACAGGGTGGCGCACGAAATGTCATACACTGGAAATTGTTTGTAGAATATTTAATATACAACATATATAATAAAATATGGTATTAAAACCTTCACTGAAATGTGCATGATTAGTCAGTATGCAGGACATGCTCAATATGTCCACCTTCTCGGCGTACAACAGCTTCAAGACGAACCTGCATGTTTGTGACCACTCTACGACACATGTTCTCACTCAATCCTGGGAAGAAAATCACAATGGCCGCTTGCAATTGCAATACATTTTCTGGTTTCTGGCGGTAGATTTTCTCCTTCAAATATCCCCAAAGAAAGAAGTCACAGGGATTAAGATCGGGGCTATGTGGTGACCAGATTGAACCGCTCTGAAAACGTTCGGGATATCGATGGGACATCACACGGGGCCCGAAATGTCCATGCAGGAAGTCCAGAACAACATTTGCTGTGTGCGGACGAGCTCCATCTTGCATGAACCATTGTGTCTCTATAGGTAGTGTTGATGCAAAGAGTTGTGGAAGGAAACCGTTTTGCAACATGTCCATGTAACGCGCACTGTTAACTGTGTCATTGAAAAAGATTGGTCCAATAATTCCATGACTGGAAGTTGCAGCCCATACACACACTTTTACACCACGACTTTCAACCTCGTGCACAATAGCAGGTCGCTCTTTCGCCCGAAACCGGACATTCTGTTTATTCACAGCACCATTGAGATAAACGTACGCCTCATCGTTGAACCATGTGTTGTGCAGTACGGGATCACCTTCTGCGATAGCCCACGCAGCAAACTGTACTCGCCGTTGCTTGTCAAGCGTTGTTAGTTTATGACCTGTTGTCATTTTGTATGTGAATAGGTCAAGTTCAGACTGCAGTATTCTCTGAATTAACCGACGAGAGATACCCAGCTCAACACAGGCAGTTCTGGTGGATTTGGAGGGGCTCCGAGCCACAGTTGCTCTCACAGCAGCAATATTATCCGGTGAGCGGACTGGCTTGAGACGGGTTCGTTTTCTCTCCAGTATATTGCCTTCTGTTTCATATTGGCTGGCCAGTCTATATACAGCCGGCAGGGAGCCCACCGGGTTCGGAAATGAACACGAAACCTTTCCTGAGTCCGAATTACACTCTTTGTTTCCGCATAAACCAACACTGTTTTCACCTTCTGTTCGCGCGTCAACCACCCTTTGTCTGCCATGTTGTATAACTGGAAGCCATTACGCATGCGCGATATGTGCTACTGTCTGTCGAATCACGCATGAAATAAGGTTTCTGTTCACGAAAGGACATGGTTGTGAGCCCAGATTTACACATTTTATAAATCATTTTTGATGTATGACATTTCGTGCGCCACCCTGTATATTATGTTATGCTTGCTATTTATATTGTAATTATATTGTAATCAAGAATTGTATACCCTTGTTTTTCTGCTATGGGTCTTAATGGCCTGTCACATGCAATAAATGATGATGATTGGTGAGTTTATTATTATAAGATAATGTTCTCCATTTTATAGTGCATTTTTCGAATTCTTAGGTTATTACAGTTATTTTTGAAACTTTTAGGTGCATTTTTTTAACTTTTTTACGGCATCAACGTTCGGGCCCTAGTCGTAGTCGTACAGATTGTAATGAAGTAATTTTTCACCTGGTGTCTTCCTATGAACTATTCCCAATACTTATAAAGTGAGGTTTAACTTGTTTATATTTTTGAGATTTAAAAAGATTATTTTAGTAACAGTATAATTTATTGGCCTTGATATTGGTGACAAAGCAGTCATCTCAATTGTTTTGAACAAAGGAGCTGATGACCAAGGTGTTCCTAGGCCCTAAACATGGATCAACAAAAACGTGAGCTATGTGTTTGTGCTGCTCCAAAATATTTGGATTTTCCCCCTTATTTTTATCCCGACTAACATAAGCCGAGGACTGGCGCCATGGATCACCATCATCATCGGCTTTACCGAATGAGTTAGCCGTGGTCGTTACGGCATGACTGCTGGCAGTCGCTCACATCCGGGAGGCGAGGAGGTTCGAATCCCCCCGCCGGCAACCTTGAGGATGGCCTTCTGTGGTTTCCCATCTTCCTTCCAGGCAAATGCCGGGGTTGGTCACTAACTATAGGCCACAGCCGCTACCTTCCAACTCCTCGTCCTTACATTCAAACTTTCCTCCACAGACAACACTCCACACGCGACGGTACTTGTAGCTCACCCATTGGGTGTCCGCCTCGAAGCAGCTACAACACTGGCGAGCCGAACTTGTCCTCGGACTCCCCCGGCACTAAAAGCCATACGCTAAAAAAACATCGGCTTTAACTCGAATCCGAGTGTAAGTCTTCTTCCTTCAGTCCAGTTTGTGGAGGTGTTTACGGTGACCAAAGAGTCCAATCCTGGCATAGAACAAGCGTCCACACAAGTCACATAGTATTGCTGGAGGAGGACGTGGTTGGGCTGCTCGAAGTTTCCTAGCTTGACGCTTGGCCTCTTCATGTATGCGTCGATCCCTTTCAAACGTGGGTAAATCTGACCTGACCATAATTAATATAGAAATAAATTGAGTGTTCACAAGGTAATGGGCATGTTACTTTTGCAGGGTGAAGTTCAAGGCTAGGGAGGAAGGTTCAGTAGGTGACAGGAAATGAGAGGATGGTTGGTTGCTTACTCAGTTTAGAGGCTGCGACAACGTGGTCATGTAGCCCCGTGTACTTTGGGTGTGTGTAGAATCTGTCTGATAACCGGTGTTAATTGTGATGACTGTATTAGTGTGTGTTATCTGTGATTCAGGTAGAAGGACTGCAGACGATCAATTTTTCAAGTACTGTAGTTCCTACTTTTGCTACCAAATGCTGCCGTCTACGACACCTAGGTGGCGACTTGGCTACTAGAAGCCATCGCAGCCAGCACCTGGTGGCGAACGTTGGGACAAATATAGCTTTATCAAACTAACCTACAAATTTTAGCTTTACACAATTGTAGTTAGTGGAAGGTTATTTTACATGCCATAAATTTAAGACATGGGACTGCTGGCTTTACTTCCCCTCTAAAGGAGGGCATACTGAGGGATTTTAACGCTCTTAAAAACGTGACCGTGGGCATAGAAGCTCAGCATGCTACCTACTACGCCCCGAATCCATTCATTACTTGTACAGACTGTAAACATATAGTCTTAGTAAAATGTATAAAATGGGGTAAAATTTCTACGTCGGTCTGACAGGCCTCAGATCGTGACGGAAATTACATCGGCTTCTTGTCTTGATGAAAGAAAAGAAAAAAACCATCCTGGTTGAGGTTCCATGTGACTAGGATGGAACCCATGAATGTCTTCATAAAAAGATCTATCCAGAAAGAGAAAATATACCTAAATTAATAAAAACCAACCTTTGAAACCAGAAAAATCCCAAAAAATGTTGGAACTACAAGCGTGGATTTACTTACACCCTACGGCCCAAATAAGAAAACAGAGAATCTCCTCAATCATATTCATTCATTCATTCATTCGTTTATTTGCAATTGGGTGTGTGTCCCCCGGTGGCAAATTAGATATACATAACAAATAAATAATTGTACATAACAATTCACTAACAATTAAACTGGAGTATTTACACAAATAGTCAGTCTTTTCTTCAACGCACAAAGCAAAAAGATTTACGTCACGATATCTGAGGACTGTCAGACCGACGTAGAAGTTTTACCCCATTTTATACTTTTTACTAAGACTAGGCCCACATGTTTACAGTCTGTACAAGTAATGAATGGATGTCTTCCTTCCTATTGAATGTATCAAGAGAGACAACGTAATGTGTACAAACTTTCCATGCAATTTTTTAAAGTGTTTATTGTAATTGTTTTAATACTTGCTGATAATATGATGTGTGCTGCTTGTTTGATATGTTTTGTGACCTTGATGATAAGTTGAGTCAAAGAGGGCTGAAGAAGGTCCTATGAGGGACCAAAACATGTACTTCACTATGTATTAATCTTCACTATATGTATTGAATGAAGGAAATTGGTTTTCGGCCTATTGTCGTTTTTCATATAAATTATTTGTCAATACGGACCAACTGAAAATCCACAGCCTGCTTCCTGTCGACCAACCGGGTCAGGCGGTTTGGGATCCATATCAAGTAGGGCTCATAAATGAGTTGGAAATGGTACAAAGAAAGGCCGCTAGATTTGTGCTCAGTGACTTTAATCCCAGGAGCAGTGTGAGCCGTATGTTAAAGAAACTTGGGTGGGAATCGCTTGAGGCTAGGAGGATGAAAGCTAGACTCTGCGCTATGTACAACACGTATACAAATCAACCAGCATGGGGTGAGCTTAGCAAACGTATGGAAAAGCCTACTTACATGGGTAGGTGCGATCATCCTTTCAAAGTTAAGGCCCGACCACAGCGAACAAATTATGGTAAATATTCTTTCGTAAACCGCGCCATTAATAATTGGAACTCTCTACCTGCCGCAGTCTTAGGTCCTTTTCCCAAACATATAGGTGTGTTTAAGAAAAGACTGACAATTTGTGTAAATACCCCAGTTTAATTGTTAATTGTTATTGAATTGTTATGTATAATTATGTATTTATTATAATAATAGCCTTTATTGCAGCCAGTTGGCCATATTACATGTTACAGATATGTACACTTACTAGATACTATGGTTCACTTCTAGTCCTTACTATAAGCCACTATTGATAAAATTCTGTTGGGGCATGTCGTGATATGGTACCTGCCGCATTCGTTCCTACACAGCTCACATATACACCTCTTATCCGGGTCATGAAATGTCTTTCGTGAGCAGACCTTATGGTGGAACCCATGAACTGCGAGTCTCGTCACGACGTGTCTCATTTCGGATATGGGTTGCATCCATCTTTTGTCCACCATGGCATCAGTCGCGTAGAATTCCTTCGGAATGTCAAGCCTTTTGCTTTGCAGATCCTGGAGTAATTTTCTGAAGCTTTCTGTGGAAGGCAACAGTAAAAGTGACCGAAGGTCCTCTATTAGGAACGTTTCTCTCGCCAGTTCATATACCAGCCGAGATTTGGCTGACTTGGAGACTCCGAGGGCTCTTTTGAGGAACCTAGATTTCACCTTTTCGAGTTCCTCCAGCTGTTTGTAGTTGAGAAACTCCCATGTTAGCTCCAGACCGTATGTTAGTACGGGTATGACCTTGGCTCGGAAGAGCATCATTGCTGTTTCCAGCGATATTTGGGTAATATGGCTTATGTCGTTTATGGCCTTCACTGCTGCGGCCGCTTCCGCTCTTGTATGTATTCTGAAACTTCGGCCTGTTACCTGGAGCGTGAGGCCGAGGTATTTGAAATTGTTTACTTTCTTCAGTTCCTTGCCGTTGCATAGCACTTGGTCTGATTCCGCTGACCTGCCCTCGTTCCGGAAGACGACCATCTCAGTCTTGTCCTCGTTGATTGTTAGTTCGTTTTCCTGGGCCCATTCGCTTAGTATGTTGATTGCATCTTGCAAATCCTTTATCTGCTCTGAGGCGATTGCCATGTCGTCTGCGTATATATACAATTTGGACTCAGTCGATTCCTTTATTTTGTCTCCTGCATCGTGTGAGAGCGCATTGAATAGAATGGGACTGAGGGGGTCCCCTTGAAGTACTCCATTCGTTTGTATCATCCATTTGGTTTGTCGAACTCCGTCCTGCACTTGTATATAGTTTTCTGCCAATATGTTCGATATAAGGGTCGTCAGCCTTGACCTACCTATGAGTGTTTCCAGCTTATGTATCAGCAGCTTTCTGTTTACCAGGTCAAAAGCCTTCGTAAAGTCAACAAAGACTACATAGAGTTTGCTCTTGGGTTTCTCTAGTGTTGTTGTTATATGCCGTAATAGGCTTCCTGCAGCCATAGTTGTCGATCTATGCTTCCTGAATCCATATTGCTCTTCTGGTAGTATTGGGTCTATTTTTTCGTATATTCTCGCTGTCAATATTCCTGTTAGTAGCTTTAGGGCTGCGGATTCCAGCGCTACTCCCCGGTATGAATTTGGGTCGTCAGTACTCCCTTTTCCTTTGTATAGTAGCTTGATGGTTGACTTCTTCCTTTCGTTTGGTATTTGTCCGAGTTCCAAGCATTTGTTTAGTAGGGCCGTCCATATCGGTGCTAGTTCCTCAGTAGTTTGTTTTAGATGCTCATTCCTTAGTCCATCTGGACCGGGGGATCTATTATTTCTTTTCTTCTGTATGGCCATGGTGATCTCTTCTTCTTTGATGGGTTCTGACACATCGCGTTCTTCTGGGGGCCTGGTTTCGGGTCTAGTCTCCTTTGCACAGGTGACGTTCTTGATATGCTCCTCCCATGTCTCCAATGATATGTTTGGTTGGAAGCTGTGGATCTTTGGCCTCAGGGCACGGTATGGGTCTGTTTCTGCTTCTGCAATGACCGCTCTTTTTGTCTTTTCTATGAAGTCCCTTTTTTTCTTTTTAATCAGTTCTTTGTAGGTTTTCCTGTGTTGTCGGTATTCTTCCAGTGCTTTGTTGTCTTTTGTGACTCTTATGTTGTGGAGTTTGCCTAGGGTTTCCTTCCTTTGAATAAAACACGACTCATCGAACCAAGGTTTAGCCTTTCTCCCGTGTGAAGGCGTGGTAGCTGCGCCGGTGGTGCTGTCTTGTATCCAAGCTGCCAACTCGTCGATTCCTCCCTCTTGGACGCTTTCCATCATCTTGTCTATGTCTTCCAACTTTTCTCTAATTTTATCTCTGTTTAGAGTTTTGCTCACTCTGGTCGGTCCTTCTATAGTTTCCCCACCGCAGATCTCTCCATCTATTTCTAGGCTCACTGGTATGTGCTTGCGTATAATAGCTCCCTCCGACCTAATTGTACTTGCGTTCCTTGTTTCGAGTGTTCCTCTTGTGCATATTAAGCCTATTGTGCTGGTCCCGTTGGGGCCTATGTACGTCCAGTCATGAGTTTTGTTCCGGATTTTAAAACCCTCTAGGCTTAGATAGTTGAAAACTTCTTCACTTTGCGTTTTGTTGATCCATTCTGCAGTTTAAGTCTCCGGCAAGGACAGTCTTTCTTCTTCCTGGGAATGTATTCAGTGCAGCTCCAAGGTGGTCTATTATGTCCGGGGCGGTCTGGTTGGGATTGAAGTAGGCCGCCACTATTACACCGATTTTCGTTTCCACAACTAGTATGTCCTCTTCTTTCCATAATAACATTATCGGGGCCATTTTAGGCTTAACTATGCAGGCAACGCCACCTGATGGTCTTCCCCTCTCCCTGCAATGCCTCGCAAATGCATGAAAATTGTAGAAATTGGGGACGTCGAATCTCTTTTCTTCTTTAATCATAGTCTCCGTGAGAATACAGATGTCATATTCGCTTAGGATTTCTCGTGATAGGAGGTTCATTGCACCTCGCAGCCCTTCTACATTCCACGTTAGTATCCTCGTCCTACTGGCGCGAGCCTCTGAACTTCCAGGGTTGCCGAAAGGGCCGGCAATAGACGTCCGTAGGCCAGAAGTTGCAGTTGTAGACCAAATCTCTTTTATTAAAGGGCATGCCGACTTTAAAAGCTCTGCTGCCAATTTTCTGGTTCACTACGTCACAGTGGATCACTCCTTCCACTCCATTTTCCTGCAGATACGCAGTTAAATCCTCTGGGGAAGTGTCTTGGCTCAGTTTTGAGACGTAAAGCCACGCACTCTTTTATGCAGTTTTCAGTCTTGTGACTCCTTGTCTGGTGCCTTTCACATGTATTTATTATGTATATCCAATTTGCCACCACGGGGAACACCCCTAATTGCAAATAAATAAATGAATGAATGAATGAATGAATGAAGCCCCAATCTAGCGAAGAGGTTATGAACTGTGCCGGCTGCCGGAGCCTGTCGCACTCCTCTGGGGCATTGATTAAATGAATGACAGATGAAATGAAATGATAGTGGAGAGTGTTGCTGGAATGCAATTTTGACACGAAAAATCGGAGTACCCGAAGAAAAACTTTCTAGCTTATTTTTTTTTATTATCAATTCCTGCTTTATTTTTTGTAAACATTCCAAATGGGTGGTTTCTAATCCCCAGTAACACCCCACTGGCTACGCCACTGATTGTATTACAGCTAAGCGAGCGTACAGAAGGGTTTGGAGAGTCGAGGAGGCCGTGGACTATAACATATGCCGCCGCTGTTAGGGTGTGACATGAGGGTAGCATGGGAATGGCAGACACGTGACCCGTACGGCGCGCCTGCCACAAGTGGAGGCAATTAACTCCTTGCATTAAGTGTTGCAGCCTTTCAACACGCGACCATTACAACAGAGATGGGCGAACAAAAAGTCTACGGTAATAAATTAACAGCAACATGTAAGGGAAAGGGTTCTCACGTAGGCTATCTGTTATTTTATGCACTATTAGCTGTACTGGTAGAGCTCTGCAAACAGGTACCCAGTTCCGATCGGTTTCGCCGGCTCATACAACGCTCATTGCCAGTTTCGCTTGGCTATGATTCAAAACTCTCCATCTTTGTTGTTTTTTAATCTAACTGCATGAACTTTTGTAAACAAAGAAAAGAGGCCTTTAAATTGCATCTAATCTCCAAACATTTTATATTTGTTGGTAGAATGATTAAAACATTTTCAAACAGGAAGTTCCGTAACGAACTAAAGAGCCTACATTTCTTAAAATTAAGATTCATGCCAATGATTAATCTATATGGACCTGTCTAGAATGGAAATCCACTGCCTGTTTCCACTCGACCGACCGGGTCAGGAATGGAATGAATGAGGCCCCCCATCTAGCGGCGAGGATATGATCTGTGTCGGCTGCTGAAGCCTGTCGCACTCCTCTGGGGAAATGATAAAATGAATGACAGATGGAATGAAATGAAAATGGAGAGTGTTGCTGGAATGAAATAATGACAGGGAAAACCAGAGTACCAGGAGAAAAACCTGTCTGCCTCCGCTTTGTCCAGCACAAACATCACAGGGAAAGACCGGGATTTGAACCACGGACCATAGCGGTGAGAGGCCGGCGTGCTGCGGCCTAAGCCCCAGGCTTCTGTCTAGAATAATGACGAAATTAATTTAGTAAAATCAACATTTCTAATTAGTTCGAAATATACCTGCCATAATGGATCCTAATAGAGCACTACAGTTGGCAGCCCTGGTGACTGAATTTATTCTTAGATCCATCTCCTAAGATACAAAATATAAAATTTGGTTGAAGTCCAATGGATAAAGTGGACGTTACATGCAGTTAGACATTGAATCTATCAGCGCGTAAGACCATGTTGACAACAATGTCATGCATGTGTTGGTCAGAAATAATCTGAAATATTATGATCTATTGTTGTGCCAATTTTGGATGAAATCCATTTGTTAGTATAGAAGTTACATTCATTTTAAAATTGGACCTATCAGCAGGCTTAGAATCATGTTGGCAGCACTGACGTATATTAGGTACTCCAAATTAATCTAGAATGAAGTCACTATACGTGTGCAAGATTTAGAGCTGTTGGCTTGCATACTTTCTAAAGTATTGTTATCAGGGTAAAGAAGTAGTTCAGTGAAGAACTAAAGTCTATTTTCATATCCTACTCATGTTAATTGCCACTATCAACAAACAACATTTCAATTTGATTGCTGTAATAGATTCGTAGATATTGAGAACCGACTAAATATTTCGGATGGTCACCATATTGGATTTTTATATATGTCGGTCTTGGAGTTATGTACTGTTACATGAAGATTATTGTGTACCTGTAGTATTCAAACGTCAATCGCATGATTAGGACACAAGAAGTAAAAACGAGATTTTAAAATTTCGCACAGCTGTCATCTTGTGATTGTGGAAACAATTGAAATAAATTAGATGCCAGTGGCTTAACATTTCTATAAGCATTTACTGTACCAAGTTTCACTGCACTCGGATGGTTAAATGCGAGAAACGTCCATGTGAATATTTATACTTCGCGTCACCGCCATGTTGGATTGTGATCACCAGGTTATTGAAAGTCCCATAGTTAAACTTATGTTCATAGCCTCTATGAACATAAATAATTTCAGTTTGATTGCTTTAATAGAATCGTAGATATTGAGAACCGTCTAAATATTTCGGATGGGCGCCATGTCGGATTGTTATATGTATAGGCCATAGTGTTATGTACCATTAAACGAAAATTATTGCGTAGGTTCATTATTCAAACTTTCACTTCGATCGCATGATTACGACTCAAGAAATAAAAATAATAATTTTAAAATTCGCACAGCCGCCATCTTGAGGTTATGTAAACAATTGAACGGAATTAGATACCAGTGCATTACAATGTGTATAAACATTTGCTGTCCAAGTTACATTGCGTTTGGATCATTAAATCGCGAGAAAAGTCTATTTAAAACTTTCACTTTTACTTGGTCGCCATGTTCGTTTTGTAGTTAACGGATTTTTGAAAGTCTCATAGATTTTTAAGAGCGTTAAAAATCTCTCAGTATGCCTTCCTTCGGAGGGGAAATAGAGCCTGCGGTCCCATGTCATAGATTTATGGCATGATAAAGAACCTTCCACTAATTACACCTGTGGAAGCAAAAATTTGTAGCTTAGTTTGATAACGCTCTATTAATTGCAACGTTCACCAACGGGTGCTGACTGCGATGACATTTAGTTGCCGCGTCTGCAGCTAGGTGTCGTGGATGGTAGCATTTGGTGGTAAATGTAGGAACTACTTGAAAAAATTAATCGTCTATAGTCCTTCTACCTGAATCACAGATAACACACACTAATACAGTCATCACAATTAACACCGGTTATCAGACAGATTCTACACACACCCAAAGTACACGGGGCTACATGACCGCGTCGTCGCAGGCCTTAAACTGAGGAACCAACCAGGGGCGCACCTATAGGGGGGGGGGGGGGGACGAACGGGACCGGTCCCCCCCCCAGGGGGTTTTCAGGAGTGGTCCAGAAAAGTATTTAACGTACAGAATTAACGAAAAATTTATTATATGACACGTGAAAAAAATAAACAAGAGCAGTGGAGAGAGCGAGATTGTTACCGCGTGAGCCTAATTTTATTTACTCTTTCGTTTTTTTTTTTTCAAATCTCATCTCCGTGGCAACGTGGATTCTCTGAATTCTCTGCCCCCTACCACTCAAACCGGTTCAAACTGCTTTCGTCACTTAAAGTCCATACATCATTATTGTATGTGCATAAAGACATACCAGTTAATAGCGAAGAGGTTTTAAACGAACTTGCGAAAAAACCTCGCCGTCTCGACATCAAGATTTAAATATAGACTTATTTTCTTTTGGTTTTATCTACAAATAATCTGTATTATTTACCAATATATTTGTTTCAGTATAAATATAAATATACATTATCTTAATTTGATTTGGTAATAAATATCTTATTTCTTCCTGTATTGTAGTGATTGGTGGAAGCTTTTAGTGTTGTATTACGTAATTATTGATCAGCAATTAACTGATGAAAAGTATAGTTATAACGGCAGACTTTGCGGTTCGGTTAACATTAATAAATTTGTAATCTATTAACCCAGTAAAACTTGTTTTAACTTTTTAATAGAAGCTAAGTTTGATAACATTTTTCACGTCTCAGGATAGATAAAAACACAGTTTTCTGCGTCTAATCCCCCGGAACTCCTCCCCCCCCCCCCCCCCGATGGCACCCCCCAAAGTAAAATCCTGGGTGCGCCACTGGAACCAACCAACCAACTAAATCCAATAACATGGTCAGCATCAATCAATATCAATCCCCATCACCCCTCCCATAAACCTTAATCCCCTGGCCCGAAAATACGGCGAAACCGTCTAAGGGGGCCCGCCGCCGCAGAGGCAATAGCCATGCGGCGGAATGAAACAATTGCATAATAATAATAATAATATCAATCCTCTAATGAGGTTGCCGTCACGAAAGACATCCAACCGTAAAATAAAACACTTACGGTACCACATAAAAATTCACAATAAAACAGAACATTTCCGATATGGTGAGGGCATGTAGCCTATACAGTGGCTTAACTACGAGGTCTGATTAGCGGGAACAATCCTCTCCCCGCACCTAAGAGCCTAATAATTTAAAAAAACGTAATTTTATGAAATGTTGAAGAAGAAAACATCCAATTTTCGGATTGATGACAAACGACAAACGACTTGAAAATATTTATCTTTGCTTGTGTAAGATATTTAGTGTTACTGTCGTCCAAAGTATTATGTGCACTCGAGTTTGAAGATTGTTTGTGAAGTAACCAATAGACCTACATAAAATCCAATAATATCAACATTTTCGTCGTTCTATTTTACGTTAGTTCATGTAGGTTTGGAATTTTTAATTTATATATATTCTATTTATCGCAGTTGGAACACAAAAAGTGCCCATTTTTAAGCGTATTCCAACCATGCGTCACATGTAAGAACTATTATCTCAAAAACCCGTCATCAGATCGAATCCAAATTTTAACACAGTATACATTGGGATGTTTTATAACTGGTTTATTAATTGCAAACTTTTGTGTCTCCAAAAAAGAAAGTTGTTAACATTTTTGTAAGGTAACTTTTTCTCGGATCGGTGTGGTTGGAAAATATAGTTCTTTGTTGCGTTGTAATCCTTACACGGTACATTAAAAGGTTATGCTGTATGACTGTAAAATACTTAAATTAATTCACTTATTTTTTATCGGTTTGTATTTGCACGGGAAAATAAGACATGGTTCCGCAGCTAGCCGATACGGGGAAAGCTGTACAGTGTTGTCGAGATGGAGCCCATCACGCGTCAAGGCGCACCTCACTCGGAAGTGATGGGCTCCATCTCGGCAACGCTGTACTGCTTTCAACATTTTCTGTGTTCAAGAAAGAAAGTTGTTAACACAAAACACGCGTTATGGCGCGCCTCACTCGGAAGTGATGGGTTCCATCTGCGCAACGCTGTACATCTTTCCCCGTATCGGCTAGCTGCGGAACCATGCCTTAATTCCCCGTGCAAATACAAACCGATATCAAATAAGTGAATTAATTTACGTATTTCACAGTCATACAGCATAAATTTTTGATGTATAAGGATTACAACGCGATCAAGAACTACATTCTCCAACCACACCGAGCCGAGAAAAAGTTACCTTACAAAAATGGTAACAACTTTGTTTCTTGGATACACAAAATGTTGAAATTAATATAGTACATTATGCAACGAGCCTATAATGGCTATAATTAGGACACGAGTATATTTATAAAACGAGCGTATGCGAGTTTTATAATTTCCAAACGAGTGTCTTAATTTCCATTATAGGCGAGTTGCTTACGACTGTTTATGTTCGACGATAATTATTATAACTATTTTATGTTCGAACATAAATATTCATAAATATCTGGCGAGATTTCGCCAGTTTTATGTACTGAGCAGAGCGCATGAGACGCAGAGAATACATTGTATTTGACCATGGCCTTCTCGATTGCCCCACTATGACACTAGACAACGGAGTTCAGAAGGCCTTGGAACTCCACGCAGGTGCGATGATAACCTTATCTCATTGGTCAAACAACTGTTTCTTGAGCTGTGATTGGTGGGAGAAACTGATTCATAATGAAAAATAGTGTTATAATGACCATCATTATGATACAGTTTTCTAACACATAATAGTCAGGGTCGAACATAAAACCAGTTATAAAACAGTCCAATGTATGTTGTGTTAAAATTTGGATTCGATCTGATGACAGGTTTTTGAGATAATAATTCTTAAATTTGACGCATGGTTGAAACACGCTTAAAACGGTCACTTTTTGTGTTCCAACTGCGACAAAAATATTAAAATATAAATTTAAAATTCCAAACCTACATAAGCTAACATAAAATAGAACGACAAAAATGATGATGTTATTGGATTTTATGTAGGTCTATTGGTTACTTCGCTAACAACCTTCAAACTCGAGTGCACATAATTCTTTGGTCGACAGTAGGCACATTGAGAGGAGCAAATAAAACGTATCAAATGCTATCGAGATCAAACATGAAAGCGTGTAGGTTTGCTTTCATTGATTGTCTTATATTACAACCATCCCCAGCACAAAACAAAAAGCAGAAACAAGCGCATGACCAAAACATAAAGCAAATAGCAATATTCGAAAACAAAAGCAGAAAATAAACACAAAGCCAAAAGCTGAAAACACAAACGAAAAGCAACATCCAAAAACAAAAGCAGGAAAAAATCAATAAACAAAAAACAAAAAAGACAAAGCAAAAAGCAAATGTCAAAAAGTAAAGCAAAAGCAGAAAAAAACACAAAACCAAAAAAACATAAAGCAAAAAGCAAAATTCAAAATAAGAAAGAACGCAAAACCAAACCAAAAATCAGAATGCAAAATGTAGACTAACATTCAAAAACAAACGCAAAAACAGAAAACAAACACAAAACAAAAACACAAAGCAAGAAGCTACATTCAAAAACAAAAGCAAAAGCAGAAAACAAACACAAAACAAAAACACAAAGCAAGAAGCTACATTCAAAAACAAACGCAAAAACAGAAAACAAACACAAAACAAAAACACAAAGCAAGAAGCTACATTCAAAAACAAACGCAAAAACAGAAAACAAACACAAAACAAAAAACACAATGCAAAATTCAAAATTCAAAAACAAAAGCAAAAACAGAAAACAAACACAAAACAAAAAATACAAAGCAAAAATCAAAATTCAAAAACAAAAGAAAAAACAGAAAACAAACACAAAACCTAAAACACAAAGCAAAAAGCAATATTCGAAAACAAAAGCAAAATCAGAAAACAAACCCAAAGCAAAAAAGCAATATTCAAAAACAAACGCAAAAACAGAAAAAAACACAAAACAAAAAACACAATGCAAAATTCAAAAACAAGAGCAAAAGCAGACAACAAACACAAAACAAAAAATACAAAGCAAAAATCAAAATTCAAAAACAAAAGCAAAAACAGAAAACAAACACAAAACCTAAAACACGAAGCAAAAAGCAATATTCGAAAACAAAAGCAAAATCAGAAAACAAACACATAGCAAAAAGCAATATTCGAAAACAAAAGCAAAATCAGAAAACAAACCCAAAGCAAAAAAGCAAAATTCGAAAGCGAAAGCAGAAAACAAACCTAAAACCAAAAAACTCAATTAGTTGAGATTTGTCTCGGCTCATCCCCCTCCAGAAACACTGGGTGTATGCCACCATCCCCTTGACAACCTCGCCCGCCATCATTTGTGTGGGAAAATAACATGTCCCTATGTTAAGTGGAATTATTGGTCATCTTGAGAGGTGGAGATAGCGAATACCCGCAGCTAGGGCGGTACACGTGACACATGCGGGACACACTCCGGTCCATCAACTCATTGTGGTTCACCCACATCGTCAGGTATCCTCCTCAGTCCATCACTCTTATCCGTGTGATAGTAGCCATTGTCTGCGGTGAGAGAGCGCAACAATGGTGCTGTAAGGGGTCATCTACTGTACATTCAATTACAATTACGCTACAGAAGAAAGAAAACGGAAGAGTTCCGAACCTGAATAATAATAATGAAAATGAAAATCCATTGCCTGCTTCCAGTCTCCGACCGGGTCAGAAATGGAATGTATGAAGCCCCCATCTAGCGGCGAGGATATGAACTGTGCCGGCTGCCGTGGCCTGACGCACTCCTCTGGGGCAATGATTAAATGAATGACAGATGAAATGAAATGATAGTGGAGAGTGTTGCTGGAATGAAATTGTGACAGGGAAAACCGGAGTACCCGGAGAAAAACCTGTCTGCCTCCGTTTTGTCCAGCACAGATCTCACATGGAGTGACCGGGATTTGAACCACGGACCCAGCGGACCCTAAGCCACGGAGGCTCCTGAATAATAATAATAATAATAATAATAATAATAATAATAATAATTGATACATAAGCTAAATTTCAATTAGAAGAATTTGAAAGCATAGCAAAAGAAGGGGAGACAGATTCTACACACACCCAAAGTACACGGGGCTAGATGACCGCGTTGTCGCAGCCCCTGAACTAAGGAACCAACCAACCACAACCGACTTCATTCCAAAATCCATTCCTCGAGCCTTCCTTTATTAGACCCAAGTAAGCGGTCGTCTGTCACCATCCCCAATCTGCTGACAATGTGTGTTCAGCTCCCCGACACCGCGACGGTAGAGGAATGATCCCTCACAGTTTCCGTGGGTGAAGCCGAGCTGGGAGTATCAGCGATGTAAAATAAACGAAAAGAAAGGAAGAAATAAAAACGGGTAACCAAATAATTATAAATACATGCTAACGGTCGCCTCCGTAGCGTAGCGGTCAGCATGGTTAGCTGCCGCCCCGGAGGTCCTGGGTTCGATTCCCGGCTCTGCCACGAAATTTGAAAAGTGGTATGAGGACTGGAACGGGGTCTACTCAGCCTCGGGTAGCCCAAAGGAGTAGAGGGGGTTCGATTCCCACCTCAGCCATCCTCGAAGTGGTTTTCCGTGGTTTCCCGCTTCGTCTTCGGGCAAATGCCGGGATGGTACCTACTCTAAGGCCACGGCCGCCTCCTTCCCTCTTCCTAGCCTATCCTTCCCAATCTTCCATCCCTTCCAATCCCTCATGAGGCCCCTGTTCGCTTTGCAGGTGAGGCCGCCTGGGCGAAGTGCTGATCACACCTCCCCAGTTGTATCCCTCCCGACCAGATGTTCCAAGCTCCAGGATACTGCCCATAGAGGCGGTAGTGGTGAGTTCCCTCGCTGAGTCCGTGGGGACCACCAACCTAGAGGGTAAATTGACTAAATAAAAAAATAAAAAACATGCTAACGGCTTCGATGGTGTAGTTGGTAGCATGCTGAACTTCTATGCCCAAGATTGCGGGTTCAAAACCGGCCGAAGTCGTCGGATTATTTAAGAGCGTTAAAATCCCTCAATATGCCTTGCTTCGGAGGGGAAGTAAAGCCAGCGGTCCCATGTCATAGATTTATGGCATGTAAAAGAACCTATCACTACAATTGGTGGTAAGTAGCCAAAATTTGTAGGTTATTCGGAGAGAAACGCTCTATCAAATTTCAACGTTCGCTGCTAGGTGTCAGTGACAGTGGCATCTCTGGTAGCCGAAGTTGGAACTACTTGAAATTGAACTTGATGGGAGCCTACGGGCCCGGAGGCTCCGGGTTCGATTCCCGGCTCCGTCAGGGATTTTAGAAACTGACGTCAGGGCTGGAACGGGGTGCACTCAGCCTCGTGAGGACAATTGAGTAGCTGTCTGACAGTGAGGCAGAGGGGACCCGATGCGTTGCAGGCCTAATGGCTAGGCAGCAGTCGCTTGGTAGGCCAAGCCCTTCATGGCGCCAGGGGTTACTTATTATATGGCCATTTGCTACAATTCAGTTATAATAATAAATACATGCTTCAATGTTAGAAGGACAAAATCCACTTTTATTTTACTGTATTTTGGCCTCTGGACTTCAGTTTGTAAAATCTAGTCTTCTTTCAACTTGACGCATCTGTCGTACATGATCCATCCTCGTGTGAGATCACAGATTCAGCGATAGATGGCAGCAGCTACCGCGAGCGAGACATGAGCTTCAATCACTCCCCAGCAGATGGCAGACGTGCTCACAAGCACAAGCAAGTTGGCGCGAGAAGTACATTCCTTACCCGCAACGCCGCGTTAAAGCAAACAGCCTACGAAAATTTTCAGCGAAATTCGAATGCGATAGGAACATACAATTGCAGCAAGAAAGAAAGAAAGAAAGAAAGAAAGAAATAAGATTTGATAAATATAAGCTAAGCTGAGACTCAATTAAATAAATAAATGAATGAAAAAAACAAGATGTTCAGTAAAGAACATATAGCCTACTTTCTCCTAAATGCATGGGTATTGTTATAACTCTTTGTCCTTTTCAAGGAGTATAATTGAATGTTGGTTGTAGTAGCTTGTTGAAATACAACGTGCTATAGGGATATTAAACATGAATATGAGGTGCCCTTTGCTAGTGCTACCTCTGTACCAAATTTCGTTCAATTCGGTTTCACCGTGTTTGAATTGATAGGGGGAATTGATTTGCACACATACTTGGCCACCATCTGCAAACTATTGGGCTGATGTTCTTGCTGTTTGGTCTGAATATGTTTCCCACATAAAGATATGGTGTTGCAAAATTTGGTAGAGACTAGATTATTAGGTTGGTCGTAATTACATTTTAGCTTTTAACATTTGGGTGGCCGCGATTACGTTTCCGTCAAGATAGCGGTGATATAAAACATGACACTGAGGTGCCCTTTGCTAGTGCTACCTCTGTACCAAATTTCGTTCCATTCGGTTTCACCGTGTTCGAATTGATAAGGGGAATCGATTTTCACACAAAGATGGCCGCCATCCGCCAAATATTAGGCTGATGACCTATTAGTTTGGTCAAAGGATGCTCCCTCCATAAAGGTATGTTGTTGCTAAATTTGCTAGAGATCGGATGATTAGGCTAATCGTAATTTGATTTAAGCTTTGAACATTTGTGTGGCCGCCATTACGTTTCTGTCAATATGGCGGCGATATAAATCATGACACTGAGATGCCCTTTGCTAGTGCTATCTCTGTACCAAATTTCGTTCCATTCGGTTTCACCGTGTTTGAATTAATAGGGAGAATCGATTTTGACACAAAGATGGCCGCCATCCGCAAACTATTAGGCGAATGACCTATTAGATTGATCAAAGGATGCTCCCTCCATACAGGTATGTAGTTGCAAAATTTGGTAGAGATCGGATGATTAGGTTAATCGTAATTTGATTTAAGCCTTGAACATTCGTGTGGCCGCCATTACGTTTCAGTCAAGATGGTGGCAATATAAAACATGACACTGAGGTGCCCTTTGCTAGTGCTACCTCTGTACCAAATTTCGTTCCATTCGGTTCCACCGTGTTCGAATTAATAGGGGGAATCAATTTTGACATAAAGATGGCCGCCACCCGCAAACTATTAGGCTAATAACCTATTAGATTGGTCAAAGGATGCTCCCTCCATAAAGGTATGTAGTTGCAAAATTTGGTAGAGATCGGATGATTAGGTTGGTCGTAATTTGATTTAAGCTTTGAACATTCGTGTGGCCGCCATTACGTTTCTGTCAAGATGGCGGCGATATAAAACATGACACTGAGGTGCCCTTTGCTAGTGCTACCTCTGTACCAAATTTCGTTCCATTTGGTTTCACCGTGTTTGAATTAATAGGGGGAATTGATTTTCACACAAAGATGGCCGCCATCCGCAAACTATTAGGCTAATGACCTAGTTATTTGGTCAAAGGATGCTTCCTCTATAAAGGTATGTTATTGCAAAATTTGGTAGAGATCGGATGATTAGGTTAATCGTAATTTGATTTAAGCTTTGAACATTTGTGTGGCCGCCATTACGTTTCCGTCAAGATGGCGGCGATATAAAACATGACACTGAGGTGCATTTTGTTAGTACTACCTCTGTACCAAATTTCGTTCCATTCGGTTGCACCGTGTTCGAATTAATAGGGGGAATCGATTTTCACACAAAGATGGCCGCCATCCGCAAACTATTACGCTGATGACTTATTAGTTTGGTCAAAGGATGCTCCCCCCATAAAGGTATGTTGTTGCAAAATTTGGTAGAGATCGGATGATTAGATTAGTCGTAATTTGATTTAAGCTTTGAACATTTGTGTGGCCGCCATTACGTTTCCGTCAAGATGGCGGCGATATAAAACATGACACTGAGGTGTCCTTTGCTGGTGCTACCTTTGTACCAAATTTCGTTCAATTCGCATTCACCGTGTTCGAATTGATAGGGGGGGGACAGACATTCAGAGTACACACACTCACACACACACACAGACACACAGACACACATACACACACAGACTCACACACACACATACACACACACACAGACACACTTTTTTCGCCCTGTGTTGATCTCATAAGTCTACTTTCATTTTTTGCAAAAATCGAAAGTAGGCTAAAAATGCTTGAATTAATGAAGGAATAAGTGAATCAACAAATGAATGAATTAAAGAAAGGAATAAGTGAATCAATAAATGAATGAATTAATGAAGGAATAAGTGAATCAATAAATGAATGAATTAATGAAGGAATAAGTGAATCAATAAAGGAATGAATTAATGAAGAAATAAGTGAATGAATAATTGAATGAATTAATGAAGGAATAAATGAATAAAGAGATACATGAATAAAGGAATAAATGAATGAACGAATGAATAGATTTAGAAATTATATACAGGAAGAAAGAGAGAGCCTCCGTGGCTTAGGCGGCAGCACGCCGGCCTCTCACCGCTGGGTCCGTGGTTCAAATCCCGGTCACTCCATGTGAGATCTGTGCTGGACAAAACGGAGGCAGACAGGTTTTTCTCCGGGTACTCCGGTTTTCCCTGTCAAAATTTCATTCCAGCAACACTCTCCACTATCATTTCATTTCATCTGTCATTCATTTCATCATTGCCCCAGAGGAGTGCGTCAGGCCTCGGCAGCCGGCACAGTTCATATCCTCGCCGCTAGATGGGGGCTTCATTCATTCCATTCCTGACCCGGTCGGAGACTGGAAGCATGCTGTGGATTTTCATATAAAGGAAGAAAGAAAGAAAGAAAGAAAGAAAGAAAGAAAGAAAGAAAGAATGGTTTTGGTTTGGTTATACACTGAACTGTAGCCTATATTTTATTAAACTGTATACAGTATTTCGATAAAAATAATTATTGAAATGTTATTTTTCTCGATAAATGACTATCTTCCTTCGCTAATATTCAGAAAGTCACAGATTTTAAATTTCATCCTTAATTTTATTTTCCAACATCCTCAAACAAAACCCCTCCGAACCTCAATTATTGTATCCCCGAACTTTCTAAATCCTCTAGCATAGATTTATTGACTGTTCATCAAGTAATTAAACCCAGTTCAGTCCTTGTGTATGAGACAGTATTATTAGTTCCGTCGGCCAACGTCTTCCTATCGGCTTTTAAAGCGAGCGGGATGCCATTGATCTTCCATCCCCTTACAAGAGTTTCTTGTTGGATAAGGGGTGATTTAATGAGGGTAATAGACTCCAAGACAATCCATACATTTTTTTTTGTGCAAATACACCTGTTATTATTAGAATAGACCTATATGTCAGTCTTTCAGTGGATATTCGAAACGTCTTTGTCCAATGAATTTGCCGATAATACACGGATAAAAATATTGGTTGTTTTGTGGTTAGTGATCAGTCTTTTTCTATTTTGTATTTTTAGCCTATTTTCATTTTATGAAAAAAAAAATAGGCTTATGAGATCACCTTTTGTCCGTGTGTGTGCGTGTGTGTGTTTGTGTGAGAGGTGTGTGTGTCCCCCTAATAACTTCTAAACGGCTGGAGCGATTACAATGAAACTCGGTAAGATCATATCACTATTCAGGCCGACCCCGACCGTGCCCTTCAAATTTTATTGTGTCTCACCAATCCAACATGGCGGCTGTGCGAAATATTTCACCAGCATTCAGTATCTCCGAAACTATTACCGATATCGCCCTGAAATTGTGTACGGTGATAAAGGGTACTACTAGAAGTTCATCTATGAAACTTTCAAAAACCTGCTGACTACAAAACCAACATGGCGGCCAAGCGAAGTTGAGACTTTCAAATAGACTTTTCTCGCGATTTAACTATCCAAACGTAATGAAACTTGGTACAGCAAATGTTTATACACATTGTAATGCACTGGAGTCTAATTTAGTACAGTACCCACGTGAATAATACCGTAGGGTTCAGTACAATTGTTTATATAACCTCAAAATGGCGCTGTGCGAAATATTTTACTGACATTCTATACCCCCGATACTATTACAGATATCACCCTGAAATTTTGAACGGTGATAAAGGGTACTGATGCAAGTTCATCTATGTAACTTTCATAAACCTGTAAGGTACAACACGAACATGGCGGCCATGCGAATTTGAAACATTTTAATAGACTTTTCTCGTGATTTAACTCTCTGAGCGCAGTGAAATGTGGTACAGTGAATGATTTTACATATTGTAATGCACTGGCATCTAATTTAGTTCAATTGTTTACATAATCTCAAGATGGCGGCTGTGCGAAATTTTAAAATTAAGTTTGTGTTTCTTGTGTCGTAATCATGCGATCGAAGTGAAAGTTTGAATAATGAACCTAGGCAATAATTTTCCTTTAATGGTACATAACTCTATGCCCTATATATATATAACAATCCAAAATGGCGAGCATCCGAAATATTTAGATGGTTTTCATTTCTCAATATCTATGAATCTTTTACAGCAATCAAACTGTTTTTTTTTAAATGTTCATAGAGGCTATGCACATATGTTCACCTATAGGACTTTCAGTAACCTGGGGAGCACAAATCCAACATGGCGGCGACGCAAACTATAAATATTTAAATGCACGTTTTTCGCGAATTAACTATCCGAGTGCAGTGAAACGTTGCACGTTAAATGCTTATACAAATGTTAATCCACTGGTATCTAATTCATTTCAATTGTTTTCATAACCACAAGATGGCAGGTGTACGAAATTTTAAAATCTCGTTTTTACTTCTTGTGCTCTATTCATGCGATTGAAGTTTGAATACCACACGTACACATTAATTTTAATGTAATAGTACAAAAATAAAAATCCAACCTGGCGACCATCTGAAATATTTAGACGGTTCTCAATATCTACGAATCTATCAGAACCTTCAAACTGAAATTCTGTATGTTGATAGAGGCAATTAAATGAGTAGGATATATGAAAATAGGCTGTATAGTTCTTCACGGAACTGTTTAGAAACGCTAATGTTTTTAAATAGTCGATTGAAAATGTGACAACTATGCTACTGGCAGTGTCCGCATTGTAGCGTAGTGGCTAGCATTCTTGGCTGTCGCCGTGGAGACCCGGATTCGAATTCCGACTCTGCTAAGAAATTTAATTCTGGTCTGAGGGCTGGAGCGGGGTACACTCAGCCTCGCATGGCACAACTAAGAAGACGTGGAATCGATCCCTACCTCAGCTATACTGGAAGTGGTTTTGCGTGGTTTCACCCTAGTTCTACTCCAGTCAAATGCTGGGATGGTACCTTTCTTAAAGGAAATAGCCGCTTCCTATCCACACTAGTACATACATCACAGTGACACAGGTTATCAGACAAATTCTACACACAACTAAATACACGTTGCTACAATGACAATGAAAATAGGAGCAATTGAAATGTGGTGTTACTGGAGAATGATGAAGATCAGATGGGTAAATACAATAACAAATGAGGAGGTATTAGGCTTGTGGGAGAGGAGAGATGTTTCTGGCGACTGCTAATGAAGAGAAGAGATAGGTTGGTAGGACACCCAGTACTAAGACACCCAGGAATAGCAAACTTAGTTAAGGAAGGAAGGGTCGAGGACAAGAACTGTAGGGGTAGACCAAGGTAGAATATGTTAAACTGATTCCCTCAGATGTAGGGCCACGGTGGGTGAGTGGTTATCATGTCGGACTACCAACCCCCAAGCTTGCAGGTTCTCTCCTGGCCATGGTAGGCTAAGTGATTTTTGAAAGGCGACAAAAATCACGACACGCATGTCATACGTTGTTGGCATGTTAAAGAACCCATTTGAATTCAGTATTCTGTGTTCATAATGGCAAAATTAATCTCGGGATTTTTCGCCAACACAAAGTTCCTCATTTCTCTACTAGAAAGCGCTATAGTGTCAAAGAGCTTAGATATCTAACCTCCTTGACTTTCATAACTCTCCAAGGAACAACAAAATTAGACATGCAAACTGACCTCTGGGCGTCAAATAACAAAACTTGCACCCGGCAGTCGAGGCCATACGATATTATTATTATTATTAGCCACCCGGCTCCAAGGGTAAATGGTTAGCGTGCTAGGCCCTGGCCCGAAGTGCCCCGGGTTCGATTCCCGGCCGGTCCAACAGGGATTTTAATCTCCTGGGGTTAATTCCCGTGGCTCGGGGACTGGGTGTATGTGACGTCATCATCATTACGGCACACAGGTCGCCCATGGGCGTCATCTAGAAAGACCTGCACTCGGCCTCTTAGGAAGCCACACGAAAAATAAAAATAAACAATAATTATTAGCTCAAGACAGGGAGGCTTGGAGTGCTGCATCGAACCAGTCAAAAGGCTGCCGACTGAAATAGTCGATGAACAAGGAGTTCCGTGACGAACTAAAGAGCCTACTTTTCTCGAAAAGTAAGATTCATTCCAATGATTAGTCTATATGGACCTATTTAGAATAAAGACGAAATTGAGTTGGTAATATCGAAATTTCTTATTAGTTCGAAATATAACTGGCATAATGTAGCCTAATAGAGCACTACAGTAAGCAGCCCTGGTGACTGAATATATTATTAGTTCCATCTCTTAAGGTACCGTACAGAATACAAAATTTGGTTGAAGTCCAATGGATAGCATGGACGTTGTATGTAGTTAGACATTGGACCTATCAGCGCGCGGAAAAACATGTTGGCAACAATGCCATGCATGTGTTGGTCAGAAATAATCTGAACTATTATGATCTATTGTTGTGCAATTGGATGAAATCCATTTATTTGTATAGAAGTTATATGTATTTTAAAATTGGACCAATCAGCAGGCTTAGAATCATGTTGGAAGCACTGACGTATATTAGTTACTCCAAATTAATCTAGAATGTAAGGTACTATACGTGTTCAAAGTTTCGAGCTGTTGGCTTGAATACTTTCTGATATATTGATATTAGGGTAAAAAAATAGAGACAGCATTTATTAACAGATGGCAGCTCTGGTTGCTCTTAAGAATACGCATAGTCAAATCTGTTATAGTGCACATAGCACATACGAAATTTGGTTGAAATCCAATTGATAGTGTAGAAATTATATGCGTTTAAAAATTGGACTTTCAGCAGGCTTAGAATCATTTTGGCAACACTGACTTATATTAATTACTCCGAATTAATCTAGAGTGTCAGGTGCTAACCGTGTGCAAAGTATAGTGCTCTTGCTTTACATACTTTCTGATATATTGATATTAGGGTAAAAAATGTAGACAGCATTTATTAACAGTTGGCAGCCCTGATTGCTCTTGAGAATACCTATAGTCATATCTGTTATGTTACACATAGGACATACGAAATTTGGTGGAAATCCAACTGATAGAATAGAAGTTACATGTACTTAAAAATTGGTCCCAGCAGCAGGCTTAGAATCATGTTGGTAGAACTGAGGTATATAAGTTGCTCCAAATTAATCTAAAATATCAGGTTCTATACGTGTTCATAGTTTAAAGCTGTCGGCTTGCATACTTTCAGATATATTGGTATTTGGATGAAGAAAATAGAGAGAGAGCAATTATTAACAGTTGGCAGCCCTGGTGGCTCTTAAGAATACACTCAGTCATATCTGTTTATGTACACATATTACATACAAAATTTGGTTGAAATCCAATTAATAGTGTAGAAGTTATATGCATTTAAAATTGGACCTATCAGAACGCTTAAAATTATTTTGGCAACACTGTCATGTATGGCCTCCTGGAAATTAAACTGAAATAGTATTATCTACATGTGTGCCAATTTTGGAATAGCTCCCATGCATACCTTCCATGATATCCAACATGGAGCTCAAATTTCTAGTGCGTTTTTTCAGCAGTTGGTAGCACTGATATCATTTTCAAATATGGGCTTGAGTTATTCCGGTATACATCTTTGCTCATACTAAATTTGGTTTCGATTGCTGCAGCCGTTTAGGAGTTGATAGGGGGGAGACACACTCACAGCCAGATAGACAGAAGGACAGACAGACACACATTTTCCCGGATCGATCTCATAAGTCTACTTTTTTTTTCATTTTTGCAAAATGTGAAAAGTAGGCTAAAAATGTGACAACTATGCTATTGGCAGTGTCCACAATTCCTGTATACCAGGAGAAAACGATCAAGACATCAGGTGTCCAGACCCCAGAGAGAGGAAGACAGCATGAAATTCTCGTAATCAGTTGGGCGGGACTGAGCGGAGAGATATAGGGGAAGAAAGAGCTCCAACTGGAGTTGCATTGACCGTCGCGTCGAGACTTTAACTGTCATGGCTAGTGGTGCAAGTTCACGACCAACCCACCGTGCGCGGTGAGGTGATTGAACATTGAACTTGTGTGGCTGTTCCGAGCCAACATTGTGTTATAATTACAGTTCCAGTCTTGTGCCAAACACATGGGCCCTTCAGGGGAAACATCCATCACGCCACTGTCGCGTGAAGTGTAGCCTACATGGGACGAGAAACTACTTGTATTGATTATTGCTTGCTGTGATCCAGGCGATATTGCTAACCAATAGAAGAAGCCTTCACAATATTAAGGGCCACGGCCACCTCATTCCAAATCCTCATCTGAATTACAAATACAGCACATACACTAATACAGCCATTACAATAACACAGGTTATCTCACGGAGCTAATGAGCAAGATGTCGCAATATACCCTCATCAACAACAACAACAACGAATAAGACCTCGAAATTAAGTTTGCCTTGACACAAGGAGGTAGTCCCGAAGGTTCTAGTAACTTAAGAATTGTGACCTTCAGCTGCCTCCGCAGAACTGTTCTCGATCACTTTTATCCATTAACTAGCAGCAACCCGCCCCGGCTTCGCCCGGGAACAGTTATGAATGCATTACGTGATAGGCTTTTTTTTTCGGTGTCAATGAACCACGACCTTTATCCGTTTTACGTCTCGACATGATGGGTTAATATCACTGACTGGACTATTAATTATATTATCATGGAGATGCATGTGCAACGAATTCTTGTCAGACGTAATTTAAGAATGGCGAGGTGCATGAAACACAAATCCCCCATCCGTCCAATCTTAACTTGACTGTGTATTTTGTGAAACGAAAAGTCCACGGGAGAATTGAAGAAAAGCCGAGATGCACTTCCAGGGAAATTCCAAACACAACCACTCTTCTCTGAAATTTTAACTCAACACAACTCGACAGTTTGCTGTTGAGGTAATAGGCTCGCCCGCTAGCTAGGCAGTAACTGGGGTGATAGACTCGCCCCTAGCCAGCTCGTAAACTGTCGCCTCTTTAATTGATTGGAGATTGTTGGAAGAAATGAAAACGTAAAAACACTTATAGTGGGCGATGTATTGAAGATAGAGATATGCTCTCGCGGACTTTGTTGTAGAACTTTTCATGCTGAACAATTCTTACACACAGAGTATATTGATATTTTTAACGTTTTGCCCAGGGTAAGCTTAAAAAGCGCACGAACGTTAGTTTTATTTCGACTTTTTCACTAATAATAATAATTATAATAATAATATCGTATGGCCACGGGTGCTGGGTGCAAGCTTTATTATTTGACACCCAGAGGGTAGCTTGCCTGTCGAATTTCGATGTTCCTTGACTATGAAAGTCAAGGAGGTTAGATGTTAGATATCTAACCTCCTTGAACACTATAGCGCTTTCTAGTAGAGAAATGAGGACGTTGTGTTGGCGGAAATGCCCGAGATTAATTTTTTCATTATAAACTCGGCCTACTGAATTCAAATGGGCTCTTTAACATGCCAACATCGTACGGCATGCGTATCGTATTTTTGCAGCCTTTCAAAAATCACTTACCACGGCCAGGAGCGAACCTGCAATCTTGGGGTTAGTAGACCGACACGTTAACCACTCACCCACCGTGGCAAGCTGACTTTTCCACTAAAATCGTTACTTCTTGACTTCCTTTGATCATAAATAAATTATTTTCTACAGAAACCTTCCTCGAGATATCCTTTACAGAATAGTGAAAACCGCATCAAAATCAATCCAGTGGTTTTTGAGATTACCCGTGACATCCAAGAATCGGGGACTTAGTTTTATACTAAGTAGAGATGTTCAATTTTATGTTGGCCACTTTGATTGGAGGAAGTAGAAATACATTTAATTTCATAAACACAGGCAAGCAACTCAATGTAGAAAATATCTTATTACATTTTCGTCTGATTGCCGACTTGAACCCGGTTCATCACTGAATCTTATTGTAGGTGCATTTGTACCTAATTTTCGTTGTTTTCTCCAATTTTCCAAACGTAAAGGACACACTAAACGTTTCTTACGAAGTGTCGGTATGATGACACGCGGTAGATGATGAATGTCCACTGGAAACTCAACCATACCCGGTCGATTAGATTAGCAGTTTGATTTTCTACCACTACGAGCGTTAGTGTGAGTCAATGCAGAAATTCACTAGGGGGCACATACAGCTCAAGGAGCCACAAAAATAACGATTTTAATAACAAAATGATATACATTTCCAAGGAAACACACACACCTTGCTATTAGAAGCAAAGTTAAAAATTTTCAAAATTCAAATGGTAATTATTTTTATCAATTTTATCAAAATTTGGTTCTTGTTTTGTGCTGACCTTCACCGTTTCCCTGATATCTCCCGTGTTTATAGGAATTTTTGGAGTTTTCTTTTTTTTAATGTGGGTGTTATACCTTCTGCTACAAAATGAATCTCACTCAAAACCGTTGTGGCGTTAATTAGTCTTTCTATGAAACGTTAACATTTTTTTTTTAGTTTGCTCAGAATAAAAAAGGAAATAATGACGATTAATTAATTTTTTCTTTTCTTAGTCGTTTACCCTCCAGGTTGGTGGAACCCACGGACTCAGCGAGGGAACTCACCACTACCGCCTCTACGGGCAGTGTCCTAGAGCTGGGAACATCTAATCGGAGTGGATACAACTGGTGAGGTGTGATTGACACCTCGCCCAGGCAGCCTCACCTACAAAGCGAACAGGGGCCTCACGAGGGAAGGTAATGGATGGTCAGGATGGATAGGCAAGGAAGAGGGAAGGAGGCGGCCGTGGCCTTGAAGAAGGTACTGCCCCCGTAATTGAATTATATAGAGACCACGGTGGCTATGTTGGAAAATATAAGGAGAGTTACGGTTGTCATAGTTATGACGTGGGTAGTCATGACGTAAGCACGGATGACGCAAACGTTATACCAGCAGGCTACTTGAGCTGAGATTCTCAGTGACGTCAGCTTTTAGTCGAGAATGTTCCAAGATTTACGACGCAGTCGCAGGAAAAGTGGAATTCTGCTGAGGAAGAAACTATGCTATTGGAGGGGAGGCTTGAACCAATAAACGATAGTTTAAAGGAAGACGGAGGTTGCTGAAACTATGGTATTTTTAATGCTTTTTGGAATGCAGAATTGTGGAAATCCATTTGCAGTAGAGGCATTGATTTGGAATTTTGGTGAAATTTATTTTCAGTTTTTGAATTTTGAAAATCCGTCATGTATTGACGAAGTTGGAACTTTTAGCGATGACGCAGTATCACGCTATGGAAGGGATGGAAACGCCCCTCGTGAAGTTAATAAAAGGGCTTGCGCAGAAGAGAGGAGTCTCATTCTCATTCGCTCATTCTTCGCTCATTCTCCGATCATTCTCAGATCTCATTCTCAGATCATCGAAGTCCCATTGTGAAAGTTCTTTCTTATATAGTCATATATAGTGAAAAGTGTGAAAGAGTCGTTTTTAGAACGCGGTGAAGCCACTGCATTAACGAGATCCAAGTCAAACTAGGTGAAGTTAAAACGGACCTTAGAACGCCTCTACAAGTTTAGCTTTGAACAGTTAGCGGTCGCCGATACGCTAATTATATTGTGCAGTGCTACATGAAGTAATATAGAAAAGCTGAACAATTTCGAGCGATTAGTTTGAAAGATATTAGCAAGTTTCGACGACTGACAAAAGTGATTATCTCGCCACCTGAGAAGCACTATTGTATCGCCAGAATTTACGCCACGGCTGACGCTGCTCGTGAAATAGGGAGACTTCTGATTGCTTTTGTTACACGACACTACAATATAATGGAGCAATTTAATAAGGCAGTTTGTTCTTCTAATACTACAACCGAAGAGCAGATGGAAGGCTAAAGGACTTAATGCGATTGGGACATATTTCAACGGAGTAAGATAGCAACATGGAACTTTGCTAATTGCTATTCCACACAAGCGAACATGTGGTGAATACCATCTACACCCATGTTTCGTGATTAAAAGCTGAATACTATCGAACAGCAATGAAATCTATTACATACTCATTGAATATGAAAATTTCTTCGGAAATTTCTACAAAGACTTCATGGCGATTGTCTACTGGAACTTCAGGGAATTTTTCAAGAGAGGTCAGGGTTATCCCGACGCACAAAGAAGATTATTGCCGGAAGGATGTCTATTCGTCTTCGAGGAGCAGAGCGATTTCCGGAGAAGGAAGCAGTTCGATTCTCCGAGGGTGCTGTTTCCTATTTCGAGGATGGAGCTCAGCTTTAACTTGGTGAAATGGATCCATCAGCAGTCTTCTTTGGGGAATTTTCCTCTGGAACGTCAATCGGCAGATAAGGTAGTCGTGAACGTTTATTGTATTTGAGTTTCTTAGCAATGTTTGAGCAACTATTTTTCCCATATTTTTGTCCTCATGTATTTTGCCCTATTTTCTTGTTTGAGATTCTTATTCTCAGTACACCTTGTTGAGTTATGTTTTTTTTCGACGATTTATTAAGACATTGTTATGTCATGGGCATAGTTAAATGATTTTGGATCAGTTGAGACTGATATTTAGATTTTTCAGTAATTAATATTTTTGTAGTCACGATTTGACTGTAAGTTAATGATTTTTATGGCAGATTTAAATTCAGACAGCGTGTCACTTTATTAAAGTAATTCTACCCCAGTTTAATTACTTTGACCAATTTTCTGTCATCATCAAGAAGGAAGAACATTTAAATGATTTTAGAGCGTTAAAATCTCTTGCGTTGTCGACGATCTTGGAAATACTAGTCGTTATTTGAATTGATTGCAACACAGACATTTATCGTCAGTTATGAACGATCATTGCATCATAGACATTTTTGTGAAAGATTAACTTTAATAATGAATTATTGAATGCATTAAAGTCAAGAACTTTTGTTAGGAGTTTTTCTCAATTAGAGATTTATATAACGATTTTTGCATTCCCCAGTCTAATTGGATTATATTCGACTACTTTGCAGTTTTAGTCACACTTTATTTGATGATAGTATTTTTATACTACAATTCTTTTAAGATGTTAATCTTAAATTTTGATAGACCAGACAGGCGTATATAAGCGTATTCACTATTAAATTTGTTTGTGATTGGCAAATTTTGACTTCACTTCGGTTCATGAATGAAATCCACGAAGGTTAAATAAAAACAGTTTTGAAACAATTAATGATTATAAGAATTTTTAAGTGGAACTATGGATGTATAATCGCTAGTACAGCGCACGTGTTGAAAGTCGCTGATGTATAATGCCCTTGAATATGAAGGAGGTTCCCACAGGAATTAATGATAAAGAATTATTTGTGGAAGTTTTTGTAAGTTCGGTAGAATTTTTGATGCCATATAGATTAATATATGATGAATTATGGGCTTAATTATAATGCAGTTTGTGCATTATTGTGTTAGCGAAGTATTTTCCGCTGGAGTGAATTGTCATAGTTCGTTGAAAAATTAATCAAGTGAATTTACTGTTATAATTAACACGAGTTTTGAAAGAATTTGAGATAAGATTTTGAATGAAGATTACCGTCACAAATAATTATTAAAACCTTTATTAAACCAGATTGTGACATAAATATGTATAACTAACCTTCATTGGTCGATTATATTAAACACGATTATGAAATTACCAACCGGATGAACCTGTGGTTAATGTATTTCTTAAAATTAATAATTTAAACAATTTAAATGTTAATATTGTAAATAATTGCTGTAAATATTTTGACAATAATGTGGAACGAAAGTGATGTTAAAGGCGTGTTTAATAATATTTTTATTGTCGTTGACAATTATTATAAACAATTTCTAATTGTTATAAATAATTTATGTGATTTTGTTATAAACATTTAAGAGCTAATTAAAATTTTGGATGAGAACTTAACAAGTTCAGGAATTATCATAATAATCCAGTAGGATGTGAGTAACGTATTTGAAAGAATTGCGTGTATATATATATGAGTTGTCTTGCAGACATTTAAAGCTTGAGAGAGAGAGCTGTATTCTTACGTAACGTAGCATGTGAGAAGGGAGTCCATTTGACAAGTTTGCGACAGGTTGGAGGGTAGCTTGCAGCTGTCCCAACAACTGGTTATCAGCGGGTGAGGTCGTCCACACTCTGGCCTTGCGATTATAAATACAATTGTCATGTTTATTAAAAGGAAACCAAGTGCTATATATATGTCACGTCCTCACTTCCTTTCCAATCCAATTGTGTTATGAATATTACGTTATTTGGAGCTCGTGGGAGCTAATATGTTTTATATCATGTTGTATGATAATTTTGCAAGTCCTGAAGGAGGACGTAGTCAGATTGACTTGGGCTACTGATAGCCACGTTGATTTTGTTGTGTTATTAAAATCTTACCCTTTATTTGAAATAAAGCTTTTGTACAGTTCAAAGTTCTCGTCTTCGTTTTGGTTCATTTTTAAATGTCATGGTGGAGATTATTGTGTGAACAGACTTTAGTGATCCTGTTGTCAACCCAAACCCCGAGATTATTTTTAAGAGGTAAGTAACGGTAAGTATGAACCCCCGTCTATTTTGGTGTGTTCCACAATGATTTCCTGTGAACTTCTGTGCTCTTATCTCGATAGTATCTGTCAGTGCCATTTTCATTGATGTAGCTGAGTCGGTGCGATTGATTGTTGGCAATCCGATTGAGGGGGGCGGATATCTGACAGCCTACTATCCGGGTAAACGGGGACAGTAAGATTGGCGACCCTAAAACGTGGGGCGAATTCGACAAAACTGGATCACCAGGTTGAACGCCAGTAAGATTGGCGCACCTAAAACGTTGGGGCTCGATTCAACAAAACTGGATTACCAGGTTGAATGCGAGTATGATTGACAAACCTAACACGTGAGGTTCAATTAGACTCAAATAAAGAGGTTGATTCTTTGTTCGATGTCTAGGCCAATTGTAGAATTTAAGAGTGTGATTATATAGGAATTAAATGTTGTATTGTATTAGGAAAATTACACTCAGAAAAGATCAGATCTTATACAACTTGAGAAAGGTTAAATAGGCTGGAAACTTAGGAAAATCGCCTATGATCTGGAATCTTATTTTATTTGACCGGCTTATGACATTTTAGTCATATTAAAGATAAAATTAAATTATTTGGACTATAAATGTAAATTATTTGTGTTAGGATATTTTAAAATGAGCCAGGGAAATTTGAACATGTGCTTGAGTTTGTTTCAACATGAAGTATCTTCGAAGGTTAATTATAAGGTAGTTATAAGTTAGATTTAAGACAGAAAATTGATCAAATTTATATATGGTGAAAAGTGTTGCTCAAATGTTGTTATTTTGCTCTTTTGATGTATGTCCCTACAGCAGTCTATTTTTGAATAATATTGTAATGGCAGATGAGAGTATGAGGATGATGTTAGAAGAATTGAAAGCTAGCATGAATGAAAGTGCGAGGGAGATGTCTGCTAACATGAATCGCAGTATGAAGCAGATGCTGAATGAAAGTATAAAGGAGATGGAAGTTAGGAATACTAGTCGAATGGAGGAGAGTGCTAGTAATTTGTCTGCTAATTTGAATGCAAGAATGGAGGAGAATATGAAGGTTCTTCATACTAGTGCTGCTAATTTAGAGGATAATATGTCGCGTTTACAGATTAATACCCAAGGAATTGAGAATACTGTAACGGACATGCGCACAGACGTGTCTAATGTCCATAAAGATGTGTCTATTGTGCATAAAAATGTTGATGATGTTAAATGTGATATTTCTAAGGTACAGAAAGATCTTACAATGTTAAATCTAGATGTAGCTAATGTCCGAGGGGATATTTCTTGTGCTAGAGCCGAAGTAGTTGTTGTCAAAAATGATGTTGCGACTGTCCAAGACAAGGTCGAGGAAGTCCAAAAAGAAATTCAAAATGCTAGAACTGATGTATCCAATGTTCAGGTAGATATTAATAACATTCGTGCGGATATAACTGAGGTGCAAAGTGACATAACTAAGATTCAGGTAGAGGTCAACACAGTTTTCGTAGATATCACTTAAGTCCAAACTGATGTAAATAAAGTCAGGGAAGAAATAGAAAACTCAAAAACTCTTTGTACGCGTAATATAACTGCATTAGCGACTAGATTAGTTGATGAGTCAGTTAGAACGACAACGTCTTTAGCAGATTTGAAGTATGATGTAGAGGTCATGAGAACCCAGGTATTAGACCATAATAGATTATTAAAAGAGGATATCGAAGTAGACATAGCAGAAATGTTAACAGCAAACGTAGCGGTATGGAAAGACGAGTGGAATAAGTCAAGTGGGGAACATGTAACCCAAATTCAGGAAAGGATTGAAAGAAAACTTGCCAGTACTCAAATAGAAATTAACAAGGAAGTAGTACAGATTAGGAAAGATTTAAGCGTCAGGATAAATGCGCTATCCGAAAAACAAGTTGACGATAGAACACAACTAGATCAGGATATGCAAACATTAAAATCTACATTAGAGGAACAGATTCATAAAGTTGTCTCTGATGTAAATGAAACGACGAGCAAACTGCAAAATTTGAAGTTAGGAGAGGCTAGTTTGATGGAAAACTACAAAGAAGAGATAATCAAGAAAGTATTAACGGAAATCACTGACAAGGATACAGAAGGCTTAGCTTGCGAAGTGAATAGGAATTATGCCAGAAGATATAACCTAGATCCAGAAGAAAGAGACGTGACTCCTGAAGAACGTATATCCAGATTCAGAGAGGAGGATGACGAGAGGAATATGGAACCTGAGTGGAACTATCGAGATAGTGGGAAAAACTATCCGGATTCATATCCGAGGAACGTGACGGTCATCAGGAATTTCGAAGACAAACCGCAAAAATTCAGTAACACGGATAGTTTGACACCTATCGAATATGTAAGGAACCTCAAAGATTATTTCATCGAAGCTCACATTCCCAGAGAGAGAGAGATGAAGATAGTAGAGAGATATCTGATTGGAGGACCCCTCGAATGGTTTCGCGCATTTAGATACACATTCAGTAACTTTGACGAGTTTGCAGAGGCATTAATCAAACGATTTTGGTCCATAGAAGCGCAGAATTCGTTAAGAGCGGAGGTGTATTCAAGAAAATACTCAGGTACTCTTCCAACGCGGTACGCTGATTTCTTTACGAGTCAATTGTCCCGCTTGAGATTCTTACAACCCCCATTGTCCACGGAGCAACTAATTGATGCGATTTCTCGTATGCTGCCAGTTGAGGTGAGAAGACTAATAATTTCGTCCAACATCAGGGATTTAACCAGCATGGATGAATTACTGAGAAGGTTAGACTACACAAGCCCAATGCCTAACGTAGTACAGAAAGGTCAAAGGCAGGAGTTTAAAGAAATCAATACGGTATATATGGACCAAGTCCAACAGACTGACAAGCCAGAGGAGGAGAAAACTGACAATGTAGGTCCTCACAGGAATAATCAGTTTAGAAATAACAGATCACAAGGTTACCGACCGTATCAACAGAGGAGAGGCTGGAACTACAATCGAGGAAACTACAATGGAAGAGGCAGATATTACAACAATAATGGGTATAACCGAAATTATAATAGGAATAACCAAAACCAAAATAGAAACCAGAATACTCAAGGTCAGGTTATGACACCCGATCAGTATCAGCAAAGAGAGAAGGAAAGCCAGCAATACCTAAAAGAATTAAGGGATAAAGAAACCGAAAACAAAAGAAAAGGCAGGATGTTGTAATCGATCCTGGGCCTTCGACGAGCCAGCAGAACTTAGAAAATAGAAATACTGGACAGAAGAGAAATTAGAGAGGAGAGAATACATTAACCACACACAACCCAGATTTATGATTAAGGAACATAGAGGAGATACTATCCTAGAGTAAATCAGTAATAATTCAATTTCGTGTTCAAGAGAGTTGAGATACTTGTAACACTGAGTTTAAAAACAATTTGCAACTGTTTTTAAAACGTGGTGAGAGGAGAATGCCCCCGTAATTGAATTATATAGAGACCACGGTGGCTATGTTGGAAAATATAAGGAGAGTTACGGTTGTCATAGTTATGACGTGGGTAGTCATGACGTAAGCACGGATGACGCAAACGTTATACCAGCAGGCTACTTGAGCTGAGATTCTCAGTGACGTCAGCTTTTAGTCGAGAATGTTCCAAGATTTACGACGCAGTCGCAGGAAAAGTGGAATTCTGCTGAGGAAGAAACTATGCTATTGGAGGGGAGGCTTGAACCAATAAACGATAGTTTAAAGGAAGACGGAGGTTGCTGAAACTATGGTATTTTTAATGCTTTTTGGAATGCAGAATTGTGGAAATCCATTTGCAGTAGAGGCATTGATTTGGAATTTTGGTGAAATTTATTTTCAGTTTTTGAATTTTGAAAATCCGTCATGTATTGACGAAGTTGGAACTTTTAGCGATGACGCAGTATCACGCTATGGAAGGGATGGAAACGCCCCTCGTGAAGTTAATAAAAGGGCTTGCGCAGAAGAGAGGAGTCTCATTCTCATTCGCTCATTCTTCGCTCATTCTCCGATCATTCTCAGATCTCATTCTCAGATCATCGAAGTCCCATTGTGAAAGTTCTTTCTTATATAGTCATATATAGTGAAAAGTGTGAAAGAGTCGTTTTTAGAACGCGGTGAAGCCACTGCATTAACGAGATCCAAGTCAAACTAGGTGAAATTAAAACGGACCTTAGAACGCCTCTACAAGTTTAGCTTTGAACAGTTAGCGGTCGCCGATACGCTAATTATATTGTGCAGTGCTACATGAAGTAATATAGAAAAGCTGAACAATTTCGAGCGATTAGTTTGAAAGATATTAGCAAGTTTCGACGACTGACAAAAGTGATTATCTCGCCACCTGAGAAGCACTATTGTATCGCCAGAATTTACGCCACGGCTGACGCTGCTCGTGAAATAGGGAGACTTCTGATTGCTTTTGTTACACGACACTACAATATAATGGAGCAATTTAATAAGGCAGTTTGTTCTTCTAATACTACAACCGAAGAGCAGATGGAAGGCTAAAGGACTTAATGCGATTGGGACATATTTCAACGGAGTAAGATAGCAACATGGAACTTCGCTAATTGCTATTCCACACAAGCGAACATGTGGTGAATACCATCTACACCCATGTTTCGTGATTAAAAGCTGAATACTATCGAACAGCAATGAAATCTATTACATACTCATTGAATATGAAAATTACTTCGGAAATTTCTACAAAGACTTCATGGCGATTGTCTACTGGAACTTCAGGGATTTTTTCAAGAGAGGTCAGGGTTATCCCGACGCACAAAGAAGATTATTGCCGGAAGGATGTCTATTCGTCTTCGAGGAGCAGAGCGATTTCCGGAGAAGGAAGCAGTTCGATTCTCCGAGGGTGCTGTTTCCTATTTCGAGGATGGAGCTCAGCTTTAACTTGGTGAAATGGATCCATCAGCAGTCTTCTTTGGGGAATTTTCCTCTGGAACGTCAATCGGCAGATAAGGTAGTCGTGAACGTTTATTGTATTTGAGTTTCTTAGCAATGTTTGAGCAACTATGTTTCCCATATTTTTGTCCTCATGTATTTTGCCCTATTTTCTTGTTTGAGATTCTTATTCTCAGTACACCTTGTTGAGTTATGTTTTTTTTTCGACGATTTATTAAGACATTGTTATGTCATGGGCATAGTTAAATGATTTTGGATCAGTTGAGACTGATATTTAGATTTTTCAGTAATTAATATTTTTGTAGTCACGATTTGACTGTAAGTTAATGATTTTTATGGCAGATTTAAATTCAGACAGCGTGTCACTTTATTAAAGTAATTCTACCCCAGTTTAATTACTTTGACCAATTTTCTGTCAACATCAAGAAGGAAGAACATTTAAATGATTTTAGAGCGTTAAAATCTCTTGCGTTGTCGACGATCTTGGAAATACTAGTCGTTATTTGAATTGATTGCAACACAGACATTTATCGTCAGTTATGAACGATCATTGCATCATAGACATTTTTGTGAAAGATTAACTTTAATAATGAATTATTGAATGCATTAAAGTCAAGAACTTTTGTTAGGAGTTTTTCTCAATTAGAGATTTATATAACGATGTTTGCATTCCCCAGTCTAATTGGATTCTATTCGACTACTTTGCAGTTTTAGTCACACTTTATTTGATGATAGTATTTTTATACTACAATTCTTTTAAGATGTTAATCTTAAATTTTGATAGACCAGACAGGCGTATATAAGCGTATTCACTATTAAATTTGTTTGTGATTGGCAAATTTTGACTTCATTTCGGTTCATGAATGAAATCCACGAAGGTTAAATAAAAACAGTTTTGAAACAATTAATGATTATAAGAATTTTTAAGTGGAACTATGGATGTATAATCGCTAGTACAGCGCACGTGTTGAAAGTCGCTGATGTATAATGCCCTTGAATATGAAGGAGGTTCCCACAGGAATTAATGATAAAGAATTATTTGTGGAAGTTTTTGTAAGTTCGGTAGAATTTTTGATGCCATATAGATTAATATATGATGAATTTTGGGCTTAATTATAATGCAGTTTGTGCATTATTGTGTTAGCGAAGTATTTTCCGCTGGAGTGAATTGTCATAGTTCGTTGAAAAATTAATCAAGTGAATTTACTGTTATAATTAACACGAGTTTTGAAAGAATTTGAGATAAGATTTTGAATGAAGATTACCGTCACAAATAATTATTAAAACCTTTATTAAACCAGATTGTGACATAAATATGTATAACTAACCTTCATTGGTCGATTATATTAAACACGATTATGAAATTACCCACCGGATGAACCTGTGGTTAATGTATTTCTTAAAATTAATAATTTAAACAATTTAAATGTTAATATTGTAAATAATTGCTGTAAATATTTTGACAATAATGTGGAACGAAAGTGATGTTAAAGGCGTGTTTAATAATATTTTTATTGTCGTTGAAAATTATTATAAACAATTTCTAATTGTTATAAATAATTTATGTGATTTTGTTATAAACATTTAAGAGCTAATTAAAATTTTGGATGAGAACTTAACAAGTTCAGGAATTATCATAATAATCCAGTAGGATGTGAGTAACGTATTTGAAAGAATTGCGTGTATATATATATGAGTTGTCTTGCAGACATTTAAAGCTTGAGAGAGAGAGCTGTATTCTTACGTAACGTAGCATGTGAGAAGGGAGTCCATTTGAAAAGTTTGCGACAGGTTGGAGGGTAGCTTGCAGCTGTCCCAACAACTGGTTATCAGCGGGTGAGGTCGTCCACACTCTGGCCTTGCGACTATAAATACAATTGTCATGTTTATTAAAAGGAAACCAAGTGCTATATATATGTCACGTCCTCACTTCCTTTCCAATCCAATTGTGTTATGAATATTACGTTATTTGGAGCTCGTGGGAGCTAATATGTTTTATATCATGTTGTATGATAATTTTGCAAGTCCTGAAGGAGGACGTAGTCAGATTGACTTGGGCTACTGATAGCCACGTTGATTTTGTTGTGTTATTAAAATCTTACCCTTTATTTGAAATAAAGCTTTTGTACAGTTCAAAGTTCTCGTCTTCGTTTTGGTTCATTTTTAAATGTCATGGTGGAGATTATTGTGTGAACAGACTTTAGTGATCCTGTTGTCAACCCAAACCCCGAGATTATTTTTAAGAGGTAAGTAACGGTAAGTATGAACCCCCGTCTATTTTGGTGTGTTCCACAATGATTTCCTGTGAACTTCTGTGCTCTTATCTCGATAGTATCTGTCAGTGCCATTTTCATTGATGTAGCTGAGTCGGTGCGATTGATTGTTGGCAATCCGATTGAGGGGGGCGGATATCTGACAGCCTACTATCCGGGTAAACGGGGACAGTACCATCCCGGCATTTGCCCGAAGACGAAGTGGGAAACCACGGAAAACCACTTCGAGGATGGATGAGGTGGGAATCGAACCCCCTCTACTCATTTGGACCACCCGAGGCTGAGTAGACCCCGTTCCAGTCCTCGTACCACTTTTCAAATTTCGTGGCAAAGCCGGGAATTGAACCCAGTACCCCCGGGGCGGCAACTAACCATGCTGACCGCTACGCTACGGAGGCGACACATTAATTAATTAATTAATTAATTAATAATGTGAAAATATTCGAGATTCATTTTGTAGCAGAAGGTTTTTAACACCCACATTAAAAAAAAGAAAACTCCAAAAATTCCTATAAACACGGGAGATATCAGGGAAACGGTGAAGGTCAGCACAAAACAAGAACCTAATTTTTAAAAATTGATTTAAAAAATTACCGTTTGAATGTTGAAAATGTTTAACTTTGCTTCTAATAGCAAGGTGTGTGTGTTTCCTTGAAAATGTATATCATTGTTGTACAAGATTTGTGGCAGGCACAGTTATAATATTAAAATCGTTATTATTGTGGCTCCTTGAGCTGTATGTGCCCCATCCCTTATAACCATGCCCAAGATCGCGGGTTCAAATCCGGCCAAAGTCGTCGGACTTTTTTAAGAGCGTTAAAAATCCCTCAGTATGCCTTCCTTCGGAAGGGAAGTAAAGCCGGCGGTCCCATTTCATAGATTTATGGCATGTTAAAGAACCTTCCACTAATTACACCTGTGTGAAGCTAAATTGTATAGGTTAAGAATGTAAACAACGCTCTTAGGTTCCTACGTTCGTTGCCAAGAGCCGACTGCAGTGACTTCTGGTAGCTAAGTTCTGAACTAGTAGTCGTTGACGGTGGCGTTTGGTGGCAAAAGTACGAACTACTTGAACATTGATCGTCTGCAGTCCTTACTTGAATTAAAACAGATGCACACACTAATATAGTCATCACAATTAACTCCGGTTATCAGACAGATTCTACACTCTCCCAAAGTACACGGGGCTACAAGACTACGTTGTCGCAGCCCCTAAACTGAGGAACCAACCACATTAAAGGAAGAATTATTTAATATTATGTTTTTGCTAAGAATGGGGTCCCCTTCTTTGTCTGTGTTCAACATTCAAGTAGTTCTGTGAAGAATTAAAGCCTATTTTCATATTATCCTACTAATATTAAATGCCACTATCAACATACAAAATTTCAGTTTGATTGCTGTAATAGATTCGAAGATATTGAGAACCGTCTAATATTTCGGATGGTCGCCATGTTGGATTTTTAGCCTACTTTCATTTATGAAAAATAAATAGGCTTATGAGATCACCTATTGTCCGTGTGTCTGTCTGTGTGTGTGTGTGTGTGATGGTGAGTGTGTGTGTGTGTGTGTGAGTGTGAGGATTTTTGTGTGTCCTCCCTAATAACTTCTAAACGGCTGGAGCTATTTCAATGAAACTCGGTATGTTCATAGCACTATTCCGGGTGACCCCGGCTGTGCCTTTCAAATTGTGTTACGTCTCACCAATCCAACATGGCGGCTGTGCGAAATATTTCCCAGTATTCAATATCTCCGAAACTATTACCGATATCACCCTGGAATGTTGCACTATGATAAAGGGAACTACTAGAAGTTGACCTATGTGTTTTGAAAACCTGGTAACTACAAAACCAACATGGCGGCCAAGCGAAGTTGCGACTTTTAAATGGACGTTTCTCGCGATTTAACCAACCAAACGCAATGAAACGTGGTACAGTATATGTTTATACACATTGTAATGCTCTGGTATCTAATTTAGTTCAATTGGTTACGTAACGGCAATATGGCAGCTGTGCGAATTTCGAAAATTAAGCTTTTATTTCTTGTATTCTAATCATGCCATCGAAATCAACATTTGCACAATGAACGTACACAATAATGATCATCTACTAGTACATAACTCCATTGTCTACATACGTCTATTTAAAAGTCTTGGCCGCCATGTTGGTTTTGTAGTTATCAGGTTTTCAAAAGTTACATAGGTGAACTTCTAGTAGTTCCCTTTATAACCGTACAAAATTGCAGGGTGATATAGGTAATAGTTTCGGATAGATATTTCGCACAGCCGCCATGTTGGATTGGTGAGACATAACAAAATTTGAAGGGCATGGTCGGGGTTGTCTGGAATAGTGCTATGAAATTACTTAGTTTGATTGAAATCGCTCCAGCCGTTTAGATTTTATTAGGGGTGACACACACACGAATCATACACATACGCACACACGGACAAAAGGTGAACTCATAAGCCTATTTTTTTCATAAATGAAAATAGGCTAACGAGTAAAGAAACAAGCGATTTTGGGCTGTTTTTCCGGAACTACATTTAGGCCAGAAGTGATTTTGGAAATTTGATACTGCTCTTCAAAGTTCACAATTTGAAGCCTTTCGGAGCACTTGAGCCCCCAACTTTTGGTATAATTGAGGAAGTTGTATAATTTAACATTTTTTTTTTTTTTTTTTGGCTAAGAATGAGGACCCCTACTTTGTCTTTTAAGAAATGGTTTCAACATTAAAAATAAGCTTGCAGGTTCGCTCCTGGCCGTGGTAAGTGATTTTTTTGTAAGGCGGCAAAAATTACGACACGCATGTCATACGATGTTGGCATGTCAAAGAACCCATTTGAATTCAGTAGGCCGTGTTCATAATGGCAAAATTAATCTCGGGAGTTTCCGCCAACACATAGTTCCTCATTTCTCTACTAGAAAGCGCTATAGTGTCAAGGAGCTTAGATATCTAACCTCCTTGACTTTCATAGCGCTCCAAGGAACGACAAATATTCGACATTCAAGCGGCCCTTTGGGTATCAAATAACAAAGCCTGCATCTGGCACTCGACCGGAGGCTATACGATATTACTTTTAACATTAAAAATAAGCAAATTACACCACACCACATTTTTAGCCTTATGAGATCACCTTTTGTCCGTGTGTGCGTATGTGTATGCGTGTTTGTGTGATGGTGTGTGTGTGTGTGTGTGTGTGTGTCCCCTAATAACTTCTAAACGGATGGAGCGATTTCAATGAAACTCGGTAAGTTCATAGCACTATTCCGGGCGACCCCGACCGTGCCCTTCAAATTTTAATGCGTCTCACCAATCCAATATGGCGGCTGTGCGAAATATTTCACCAGCATTCAATATCTCCGAAACTATTACCGATATCACCCTGGAATTTTGTACGGTGATAAAGATAACTACTAGAAGTTCACCTATGTAACGTATGAAAACCTGGTAACTACTAAACCAACATGGCGGCCAATCTAAGTTGAGATTTTTAAATAGACGTTTCTCCCGATTTAACCAACCAAACGCAATGACACTTGGTACAGAATATGTCTATACACATTGTAATGCATCGACATCCTACTTCGTTCAATTGTTTACATAACCTCAAGATGGCGGCTGTGCAAAATATTTCGCCAGCAATCTATATCTCTGAAACTATTACCGGTATCACCACGACATTTTGTACAGAGATGAAAAACACTACTGGAAGTTCATCTATGAGACTTTCAAAAACCGGTTAACTACAAAACGAACATGGCGGCCAAGCTAAGTTGAAAGTTTTAAATAGACTTTTCTCGCGACTTAATGATCCGAACGCAATGAAACTTGGTACAGCAAATGTTTATACACATTGTAATGCACTGATATCTAATTTAGTTCAATTGTATATAACCTCAAAATGGCGGCTGTGCGAATTTTAAAATTAAGTTTTTATTTCTTGAATCGTAATCATGCGATCAAAGTGAAAGTTAGAATAAAGAACCTACGCAATAATTTTCCTTTAATGGTACATGACTCTATGGCCTATACATATAACAATCAACATGGCGACCATCTGAAATATTGAGACAACCTTCAAACTGAAATTTTGTATGTAGATAGAGGCAATTACCATGCGTAGGATATATGAAAATAGGCTGTATAGTTCTTCACGGAACTACTTGTTCTGTTGTTGTTTAAGCTCCTAGGACCAATAAATATGGGACCTATCACAGAAGACTACAGCGCTTATTTTATGACTTGGAATAAACACAACGAAGATAAATAAGCGAGGTATGTTAGCTTCTGCGAAATAGCGGTTCCTGTGCCAAAGCAATTAAATGGCTATGCACTAGTGGCAAGGAATTGAAACTGAAGAATCGATTATTTGATTAGTAGACATGAGATAATGAGATCTCATCGCTTAAGTTGAGTTACGCTTATTTTAGGAATGTTGTAGAGTTTAGGTTAGGTTTCGTTTATTAAGATTAGATTAGGTGAGTTGCGATGAGGTTAGGTTAGGTTTAGCCAGGTTAGATGAGGTGAGCTTAGGTTTAGGTGAGTTTAGGTTAGGTTTCGTTTATTAAGGTTAGATTAGGTGATTTGCGATGAGGTTAGGTTAGGTTTAGCAAGGTTAGATGAGGTGAGGTTAGGTTTAGGTGAGTTTAGGTTAGGTTACGTTTATTGAGATTAGGCGAGGTGAGACGAGATTATCTTAGGCTACGTTTAGTTAGGTCAGGTTCAGGAAAGTTAGATAAAGTGAGGTTAGGTTTAGGTGAGTTAAGATTTTGTCACGTTTATTAAGATTAGGTTAGGTGAGGTGAGATGAGGTAAGGTTAGTTTACGTTTAGTACGTGAGGTCATGTTAGATTAGGTGAGGGTAGTTTAGATGGGGTGAGTTAAGGTTAGATTAAGTTACGTTTATTAAGATTAAGTTCAGTGAGGTGAGATGAGGTTAGGTTAAGTACGCTTAGTAGATGAGTTTATGTTAGATTGGGTTCAAACCCGGCCGAAGTCGTCGGATTTTTTAAGAACGTTAAAAATCCCTCAGTATGCCTTCCTTCGGAGGGGAAGTAAAGTCGGCGGTCCCATGTCATATATTTATGGCATGTTAACGAACCTTCCACTAATTACACCTGTGTAAAGATAAATTATATTTAGGGTAAACATTCTTAGGTTCCTACGTTCGTCGTCAAGATCCGACTGCGGTGGCATCTGGTAACTAAGTTCTGAACTAGTTGGTCGTTGACGGTGGCGTTTGGCAGCAAAAGTAGCAACTACTTGAAAACATTCAATGTCTGCAGTCCTTACTTGAACTGAATACAGATAACACACACTAATACATCCATCACAATTAACACCGGTTATCAGACAGATTCTACACACACACAAAGTACACGGGGCTACATGACCGCGTTGTCGCAGCCCCTAAACTGAGGAACCAACCAACCAGGTGAGTTTAGGTTAGGTTATGTGACTATATATTTTTTTTAAATTATAAATACCAAATTAAGACGTTATTATAGTAAGCATTGCAGTGAATGAGGATGTAATAATATCAATGATTTGATATTGAAATGTAATTTTAATACAGTTAGATGAAGTGAGGTTAGGTTTAGTTGAGTTTAGGTTAGGTTACGTTTATTAAGGTTAGGCGAGGTGAGACGAGGTCATCTTATATCAAGAAAGACTTGAAAATAAAATCGAGTGGCCGAACATAAACAACTGAAGGCACTGACCAGGGTCCCAACTAAACCCCGACTCTTCGAAGATCGATTGTAATCCCCAGAAAACATTTCCGAATTGAAACCCTGTTTGAGTTAATTTTCTCAATGGCGTATGTTGAACACGTGTTTCAACTGTTGTCCTTGACCTTGAGATATTTCTATCCTAGTCTTCTCTTCAATCCGCTTACGATCAATTAATATTTATGAAACAAGCTAGCGGTATAATAAATAATCTGTCCGTGCGTTAGCCTCGTACAGACTGCGTGAGATGTGATATTACGTAATGTTCAGTCTCACTCCATGGTGGAGGCAGTGGCGTACCTGAGATTTGTTTCTGGAGGGGGGAATGAGCGGAATCAAATCTCAACTAATTACGTTATTGGATTTGTATTTGATGTTTTCTACTTTTTGCTTTTTGCTTCGTGTCTTATGTTTTTGTGTTCGTTTTCTTCTTCATTTTTAAATTTAAATTTTACTTTTTGTTTTTGATTTTGTGTTCGTTTTCTGCATTTGTTTTTTATTATAAATTTTCATTTTTTTCGTTCATGATTTTGTGCTTCTTTTCTGTTTTTGCTTTTGTTTTTGAATTTTGCTTTTTTGCTTTGTGTTTTTTGTTTTTGTGTTTGTTTTCAGCTTTTGGCTTTTTTTTTGAATTTTGCTTATTACTTTGAGTTTGATTCCTGCTTTATGTTTTTGAATTTTGTTCTTTTCTCTCTGTTTTTTGTTTTGTATTTGTGCTTTTGCTTTATGTTATTATTTTGAAGTTTGCTTTTTGTTTTTGTGTGTTTTCTAATTTTGCTTTTGTTTTTGAATTTTGCTTTTTGCTCTCTGTTGTTTTGTTTTGTGTTTTTTCTGCATTTTCTTTATTTTAATTGAATTTTGCGTTTTTGGGTTTTTCGTTTTTGTGTTCTTTATGCTTTTACTTTTGTTTTTAAATTTTGCTTTTCGCTCTCTGTTTTTGGTTTTGTGTTTGTTTTCTGCTTTTGATCTATTTATTTTTTTGGATTTTTTTTTCTGCTATTGCTTTTGTTTTTGAATTTTGCTTTTGCTCTCTGTTTTTGGTTATGTGTTTGTTTTCTGCTAAAAAAAATGCTTTTTTGTTTTTTGTGTTTGTTTTCTGCTTTTGTTTTTTGAATTTTGCTTTTTGCTTTCTGTTTTGGTCATGTGTTTATTTTTTCTTTGTGGGGGGGGAAATAAGACAATCAATGAAAGCAAACTTCTCAAAAGCTCGGCCTAACCCTGAATAGCCTATTTTACACAAGTAAATATAAATTTTCTCAAGTTATAAACGTAGGCCTACATAATCCAATCCTTTGTCAACAATCCGAAATTTGGCTTTTGTTTTTCTAAATATTTTTTTTATCAAATTAGGATTTAAAAGCAAATATTTGTGTCTTGATCCCCCTAATCACTCCCCGTAGTTACGCCACTGTTCCGACTATAGAAGTGAAAAGGAAATAACCCGTTTGTCGCCACCACTCAGAAAATAACAAGTCGTTAACCAAGCCGTCACTTGGCACTGCCAGAACGATTTTAGCAGAATGACGCAATGGCAAGACAAATGCGAATTGGTTCTTGTACCCACAAACATGCCCTATTTCTAGTAATGTATAAATAAACCATTGCAGAAGGGGAAACACCAGAGTTAAATATGATCTTATTGAACTAAATACCATGTCGCGCCTTGGCGACTTCACAGAGCCTGCCTGCTTGCTTGCTGGCGTTAAATGAGAGCAAACAGTTAAATGCAGCAGCTTGGCCGAGCGAATGATTTCATAAAATCTACGAGGTCTTGGGTCGAATTGATTAATCGCCTTATAGCCCTGATCTCTCTCTCCTTGTGACTGTCGCGTGTTTGGTCCATTGAAGACGTTCCTGAAGGATAAACGTTTCACTAGCAACCAGCGTCCTTAGATGATTGATTGAATGTTGTTTTAAGGTCATCTGCCTCTTTTATTACAGATAAATTAATACAAATTTTGATAAATTAAAAATTTAGAGGTGGACGCCTAAAATGAAAAAAAAAGAGCCTAATAATAATAATAAAACAAAAAATAATAATTGTAAGGCAGGGAGATGGATTATCGCCTCTTCCTTTTTGTGCACTCAAGAAAGTCATCCGAGAGTCGCGGAAAGAAATTAACAAAAACGGGGTTTGAATAACGGACCCAGCGGTGAGAGGCCGGCGTGCTGCCGCCTAAGCCACGGATGCTTCCATCTCCATACTAGGTAAAGGGCGCAAATTAAAATGTTCCTAAATCACTAGGCAACTAATTCATGTTACTGTACAGTACTTTGATTCAAAATCACAAAGCGGTGAGAAGAAATTGCTTGTTGTTCAATCATGCTTATTTACAGTACATCACAAATAAATTCCATCTATGGAGGACAGACGAACATAAAATGGTATGTTAGTTACTTCCGGAAGCAAAAATCTAAACTCAAATAGTACTAATATTGCCCAACAAATGGCAGAACATACCACAGATGGACTCGGCTCTCGAGAGTGAACGAAAAAAAAAGAAGAAGGAAAAAAGAGTGCACCTTGTATAGACGGTCGTTGCACTTAACGGGTTAAACCCTAAACATGAATTTCAAAGGCCAGATGGAGAAACTCGATTTGAAGGAAAGGAAGATTTTAAGAAAAATTATAGAGCCAAAATTTCAGGATAATAAGTTAATACACATCAGGAATGAGACTCTCTACAAAAGAAAATTCAAAAACTCTCAAATACCACGCGAAAATGGAGGTTAAATTTTTTCGGTCATCTTCTCAGAATGAACTCGAATAGATTAACCAAACAAGTCTTTATCTTCAGTAACCACAAAAAAAAACTCACTTGGATGGTATATTGGCTTTTACGGCCAGTGAATTAAAACTCGGCAATTTCTCAGGTTTATGCCGTGCATCACTTTATATAAAGAGCAACGGCACCTCTTTACTGCGAGAACTAAAAGCTCAAGCAGTCATGACCTCCCTATGAAGGCTTCCAAAAAGATGGTATATTGGCTTTCACGGCCAGTGAATTAAAACTCTGCAATTTTTCTAGGTTGTGCCGTGTCTTGTGTGGGGTTTCTCCTAGCACACCAAGCTGGCTCATCAGCGGTCTCCTGACGTCCGTGCCCAGACACGGCACACACCTAGAAATATTGCTGAGTTTTAATTCACTGGCCGTGAAAGCCAATATACTGTACCATCTTTATGGAAGCCTTCATAGGGAGGTTAAGGCTGCTTGACATTTTAGTTCTCGCAGTTAAGAGGCGCATGTGCGCATCATTGTGAGGCAGGTAGCGCGCAGCTGGCTATTCCTGTAGGGGTCCGGGTGGGGAAACCATGGGTCCGCTGATGAGCCAGCTGCATGAAACCAATCCAAAGGCTGACCACATAATCTGTGGCGGTGCTTATTAAGGGTCAGATCAGACTTAGGACTGATTAATTGACGGATAGAAAATTGTAACTTTGCAGATCTTGGGCACGGGGTTTAATGTCCTGCTTGCAGATAAATATCATCATTTACAATCTCTACATAGTATAAAATAAAGACCCCGATTCTTGGATGGTAATCTCGAGAACCACGTGATGGATTTTGATGGGGTTTTCACCATTCTGTAAAGGATATCTCGAGAAGGTTTCTGTAGAAAAACATTCATTTTAGACCAAGGGAAGCCGAGCAGTAACTATTTCTTTGAATCGAGTCGTTGAAAAACCTTCCGTCCGTGCGCCTTTTTAGCCTACGCTGGGTAAACCGCTAAAGATTTCTATTATACTATGAGTGTACGAATTGTTCAGCATGAAAAGTTCCAAAACGAAAGTCCGCGACAGCATATCTCTACTTTAATACATCGCCCAGTATAAATGATTTTACGTTTTCATTTCTTCCAACAATCCCCATTCAGTGGAAATTTAAATGACTAGCTTCGGAGCGAGTTTCCGACCAGCGAGCCTATCACCCCAGCTTCGGCCAGCATCAAACTGTCGAGTCATGTCGAGTTAAGACTTCAGAGAAGAGTATGTTTGGAGTTTCGCTGTTCACCTCGGCTTTTTTGAATTGTGTCTGGGACCTGCTGTCCGTGCGTCTTTTAAGCTTACGCGAAGCCGGCGTGGGTTATATAAAACGCTAAGGTTTATGTTTCAAAAAACTCAAGCTCTTAAACCAGAGTGAGTTAGAAGGTTTGTGTCAAAATCGTCTCAATAGTAGCTTACAGGAAAAATCTTGCACTTCTTGAAAAGTCAACGGAAATATATATATTTGTTTATTAGAGAGACAAGACCGACAGTAGTGGCTACGCTGGCTAAAGCGCAGCATTAGGTCATGGGGCCAAGCTCTCTGCTGACTCGGTAGACGCGTGGGTTCGAGCCCCACCGTCGGCCGTCCTTGAAATGGTTTTCCGTGGTTTCCCATTTTCAACACCAGGCAAATGCTGGGACGGTACCTTCTGACAGGCTACGGCCGCTTCCTTCCACATCCTTGCCCAGTTTCATTCACCATCATTCATTTCATCTCTCATTAACTCCTCTCATGAGGTTGGCGTCAGAAAGGGCATCCGGCCGTAAAAACCATCGCCACAAAGACTTCCATCGCATCTCATCCCCGACCCCGTTGGAAAACGGGAATAATAAGGGGTAGACATACAGAGAAACAAGAGAGAAAATTTCTGAGAAAGAGGGAATAATGATAGAGAGACCGACAATAGAACTGTACAAACAGACAAAGACGATTACAAACAACATAAGAAAAACAAGTAGTTCCGTGAAGAACTATACAGCCTATTTTCATATATACTACTTATGTTAATTGCCACTATCAACATACAAAATTTCAGTTTGATTGCTGTAATAGATTCGTAGATATTGAGAACCGACTAAATATTTCGGATGGTCGCCATGTTGGATTTTATATATGTAGGTCCTAGAGTTAAATACTGTTACATGAAGATTATTGTGTACGTGTAGCATTCAAACTTCAATCGCATGATTAGGACACAAGGAGTAACAAGGAGATTTTATAATTTCGCTCAGCTGCCATCTTGTAGTTGTGGAAACAATTGAACTAAATTAGATACCAGTGCATTACAATGTGTATAAACATTTCCAGTACCAGATTTCATTGCGTTTGGAACATTAAATCGCGAGAAAGGTCTATTTAAAATTTTCAAATTCGCTTGGCCGCCATGTTCGTTTTGTAGTTAACCGGTTTTTGAAAGTCTTATAGATGAACTTCCAGTAGTGCCCTTTATCTCCGTACAAAATTTCAGGGTGATACCGCAAATAGTTTCAGAGATATAGAATGCCGGTGAAATATTTGCACGTCCACCATCTTGTGGTTATGTAAACAATTGAACGAAGTTAGATGTCGGTGCATTACAATGTGTATAAACATAATATACTGTACCAGGTTTTATTGCGTTTGGTTCGTTAAATCGCGAGAAACGTCTATTTAAAAGTCGCAAATTCGCGTAGCCACCATGTTGGTTTTGTAGTTACCAGTTTTTCGAAAGTCACATAAGTGAACTTCCAGTAGCTTCCATTATCACCGTAAAATATTCCAGGGTGATATCGGGAATAGTTTCGGAGATATTGAATATTGGTTAAATATTTCGCATAGCCGCCATGTTGGATTGGTGAGACGTAACAAAATTTGAAGGGCACGGTCGGGGTTGCCCGGAATAGTGCTATGAACTTACCGAGTTTCATTGAAATCACTCCAGCCGTTTAAAAGTTATTAGGGGGACACACACACACACCTCACACACACACACACACACACACACACGCACACGCACACACACACGGATAAAAGGTGATCTTATAAGTCTATTTTTTCAAAATTGAAAATAGGCTAATAAGGTCAAAATTTTATGGACATATAGCCTGCATAGGATGACCCAAGAGAGACTGGCCAAGAACATTTTTAATATAGTTACGAATAATGCACTAACAATCAATTGCGTAAAGGAAACCGTGGAAGACCTCAAGGTACTAAACATCTCTACAGAAGACAGGAGAACATACAGAGAAAAACTTAGACAGCAGAAGTTTGAGCAAACTCCCAAAGAGAGACAACCGGGAAAGAAGTGGACGGAGGAGAGAAAGAGGAAGCATAGTGTGTATATGAGAGGTTTTTGGGAATAAAGAAGAAAGGACCAGAATAAAACATGAACATTGATTGTGTTGTAACGCTCTCCTAATGGGGAATTAACGAATAAATAATAAATAAATAAATAAAAAATTCCAATAATAATAAACATAACTGTAAAAGAATTCTGAAAATAATTGTACAAATCAATTCGAAATTAGTTAATTAATTAATTCAATAAAGATATCAAAATTAAATCTATAATTAAAGATAAATATATAGCCTAAACTTTAAAATTAGAGAAACAAACAAGATGTTCAGTAAAGAGCATATAGCCTACTTTCTCCTAAATGTATGAGTATTGTTATAACTCTTTGTCCTTCTCAAGGAGTATAATTGAATGTTGGCTGTAGTAGCTTGTTGAAACACAACGTATTATACGGATATTAAACATGAATATGAGGTGCCCTTTGCTAGTGCTACCTCTGTACCAAATTTCGCTCAAATCGTGTTTGAAAAGATAGGGGAAATCGATTTGCACACATACATGGCCACAATCCGCAAATTATTGGGCTGATGACTTTGTAGTTTGGTCAAATGATTCTTTATACATAAGGCTATAAAGTTGCAAAATTTGGTAGAGATCAGGTGATTAGGTTGGTCGTAATTTGATTCAAGATGTTAACATTTGGGTGGCCGCCGTTACGTTTTCGTCAATATGGCGGCGACATAAAACTTGACACTGGAGTGCCCTTTGCTAGTGCTACCTCTCTACCAAATTTCGTTCGATTCGGTTTTACCGTGTTTGAATTGATAGGAGGAATCGATTTGCACACATACATGGCCGCCATCCGCAAATTATTGGACTGATGACCTTGTAGTTTGGCCAAAAACACTTCTTACATAAAGGTATGTTGTTGCAAAATTTGGTAGAGATCGGATGATTAGGTTAGTCGTAATTTGAGTTGAGCTTTGAACATTTGGGTGGCCGCCATTACGTTTCGGTCAAGATGGCGGCGATATAATACATGACACTGAGGTGTCCTTTGCTAGTTCTACCTCTGTACCAAATTTCGTTCAATTCGGTTTCACAGTGTTCGAATTGATAGAGGGGGGACAGACATTCAGAGTACACACACTCACACAGACATACACACAATTTTTGGCCCTGTGTAGATCTCTTAAGTCTACTTTCATTTTTTGCAAAAATATGAAGTAGGCTAAAAATAACATTGTTAATAATTATAATAATTAAAATGTAAAAACACATAAAGAAAACAAGAAGTTCCGTGACGAACTAAAGAGCCTACCTTTCTTAAAATTTAAGATTCATGCCAATGATTAATCAATATGGATCTATCAAGAATAATGACGAAATTAAGTTAGTAATATCGAATTTTCTAAATAGTTCGAAATACTGTATACCTGGCATAATGTAGCCTAATCGAGAACTACAGTTGGCAGCCCCGGTGACTAAATATATTCTTAGTTCCATCTCTTAAGGTACAGAATACAAAATTTGGTTGAAGTCCAATGGATAGCATGGACGTTACATGCAGTTAAACATTGGATCTAACAGCGCGCGTAAAATCATGTTGGCAACAATGACATACATGTATTGGTCAGAAATAATCTGAAATAATATGATCTATTGTTGTGTCAATTTTGAATTAAATCCATTAGTTAGTATAGAAGTTACATGCATTTTAAAATTAAACCTATCAGCAGGCTTAGAATCATGTTGGCAGCACTGGCGTAGGCCTATATTAGTTACTCCAAATTAATCTAGAATGCCAGGTACTAAGTTATACGTGTGCAAAGTTTAGAGCTATTGGCTTGCATACTTTCTGATATATTGATATTAGGGTAACACAAATAGAGAGTATTTATTAACAGTTGGCAGCCCTGCTTACTTTTAAGAATCGGCATAGTCATAGCTGTTATGGTACACATAGCACACACGAAATTTGGTTGAAATCCAAATGATAGTATAGAAGTTACATGTATTTAAATTTGGACCTCTCAGCAGGCTTAAAATCATGTTGGTAGCACTGACGGATATAAGTTACTCAAAATTAATATAGAATGTCAGGTACTATACGTGTGCAAAGTTTAAAGCTGTCGGCTAGAATACTTTCTGATATATGGGTATTTGGATTTTAAAAACTTGAGAGGATTTATTATCAGTTGGCAGCCCTGGTGGCTCTTAAAAATACGCTCAGTCATATCTGTTTATATACGCATAGCACATACGAAATTTGGTTGAAATCCAATTGATAGTGTAGAAGTTATATGCATTTAAAATTTGGACCTATCAGCAGGCTTATAATAATTTTGGCAACACTGCCATGTATGGCCTCCTGGAAATTAAACTGCAATATTATTATCTATACGTGTGCCAATTTTGAAATAGCTCCCATTCATACCTTCCAAGATATCTAACATGGAGCTGAAATTTCAATTGCGATTTTTCAGCAGTTGGTAGCACAGACATCATTTTCAAATATGGCCGTGAGATATTCAGGTACAGATCTTTACTCCTACCAAATTTTGTTTCAATTGCTGCAGCCGTTTAGGAGTTGATAGGGGGGGGGGGACACACACAGCCAGACAGACAGAAGGACAGACAGACAGGCAAACAGACAGACACACATTTGCCCGATCTCATAAGTCTACTTTTTCCTCATTTTTGCAAAATGTGAAAAGTAGGCTAAAAATAGTTTTTCCCTATAGAGGTTTTTTTTTGTCGTGTGACCTCCTGAGAGGCCGAGTGCAGGTCTTTCTAGTCGACGCCCGTGGGCGACCTGCGCGTCGGGATGAGAGATGGAATGGATGAAACTGGGCAAGGGTGTGGAAGGGAGCGGCCGTGGCCTGCCAGAAGGTACCGTCCCAGCATTTGCTTGGTGTTGAAAATGGGGAAAACCACGGAAAACCATTTCAAGGACGGCCGACGGTGGGGCTCGAACCCACGCGTCTACCAAGTCAGCAGAGGGCATGGCCCCATGGCCTAATGCTGCGCTTTAGCCAGCGAAGCCACTGCTGTCGGTTATAGTGGGTTAAACATATAAACAAGATGATAGCCCCTGCATAACTGTGTCCCGTCCATCCCGCAAAACAGTTCAACCGGGCGGGTGGCTTAACACAGGCCCTCGAGTAGTAATAATTATTCTTCGCAGCATTGGAAATGAAGACAATGACATTGCGAATGGTATCCAGATAGGTGACCTTCACCTCGCTAATACTGTCTGTGTGTTCATCTGGAGCACGTGACCTCTGGGATTAACGGGACTGATTAGCATTGTCTTAAGTTCAAATCTCGGCATATAGCCTAGAGTGTAAACGTCGGCATGTTGAGGCTCACGATCTGTCGGTGAAAGATGGCAAGGAATGCCGGAAAACATGGGATGCAGGGGCTTAATTAACGGGGAGGGGGTCATTTCCCCCTTCAAGTTTTAGGTGCAAGCCAAATGACCCACCAGTAAGGATAATAGTACATAGTAGGGCTATGGTTTTTCCAGTTGTGATGTACGGATGTGAGACCTGGACCATAAGAAAAGCTTAACGCCGTAGAATAGATTCCTTCGATTTATGGTGTTGGAGAAAAGTTCTTAAGAGTTCCATGGACTGTGAAGAGAACAAATAAGTCAGTTTTACAGCAAATTGAACCAGAGTGTTCCTTGAAGGGCTTAATCCTGAAACAAAAACTGAGCTACTTTGGACACATCATGAGAAGACATAATTCATTAGAGAAGACCTTAATGCTGGGGAAGAGGGAGGCAAAGAATGAGATGGATGTATGGCATCACAGAAGCACTAAATTCCTGCTTGGAAAATTTTCGGGAGGCAGTGCAGGACAGAATAAATTGGCGTAAATTAATACATGGGGCCACGGAGAGTCGGAATCGACTAAACGAATAAAGAGAGAGAGGGGGATAATAGGCCGAAGCTAGCTCAGGGGCTAATTAATGCGTACTGTTGTGACTACTATCGGATTTGTTATTATGGATACTCGAGTTTAGGCCTTTGTTACAAACACACCAGCAGACCTATTGAACAATGAGTTACACCAATATTTTCCTTGTTTAATTCTGCGTTAGACTATGTAAGCCAATTATTCTCAAGTTTAATAATTATTCTTTCATTTGTGGTTGTATGAAAAAAGTCTAGGTTTTAGAAATCTTTCCTACGGACCTCTCACATGGAAAACTACTTGGCTAAGGGTAATGCAATTTTTATACGTTATAAGCCCAAGTATTGGTAGAGTAAATCTCAAGTTTGATTTTTTTTCAACTACCCAATAAAAAGTTCTTATACTGTTTCTGAAGTAACGTTTTCTCAGCCCAGGATAAACGTAAAGCAGGAAACTTGGCCTCATGTTAAAGCTTTCATTCGTGATTACCGGAAACTACGACCACTGTAAACGTACAGTGTGATGATCAATTTATGAAGAGTAATGGAAGGTTTTGTGTGTTCTGGCTCGTGTGATCAAAAGCAGCATTCGTGGCCGCCGCCCGCAACTATCCCCATGCTGGTCGTATGGAGGTCAGTCATAGCTAGCACAGTGGGCAAGATGGCAGCCGCGTGCAAGTCATTTTTCAATTTTGACTTTAGGGCATAAGTGCAGAACCCAAATTTGAGTTTCCAACACCCCACCACACCCCTAAATGTCCATAAAATCCCCCAGATTTCCGTAAAGGTCCCCCGAATTCATTCCAGATTTACCCCAAATCCTCTAAAATTCCTCAAATCTACACAGAAAAAAATCCCTATATTTCCCCCAAAGTCCCCAGAATTCACACCAAATTTCCCAGATTTCTCCCAAGAATCCCCTAAAATTCCCCAAATTTCCCAGGGGCTAATGCACAAGATGGCTACCGCATGAAGGGTGAGGTAAAGCTACCACAGTGGGCAAGATGGCCGCCACGCACAACGAGCTCAATATTACGGATACCCTGAGCCAATAGGATGTCGTTATTAATATCATGTACGAGGGTGAAAAGTAAAAGAGGGAGGAGGGAGTCGTTTAATGTCTAGTCACCTAGTGCATGAGGCTATGATGATTGCCACCTCGTAGCCTTCTGCCATTGAACTAAGTAAGTCAACTACTTCTCCTCTCTCTCACACATGTGGGCTATGTTTTACACACATACTTCAAGCGCACCAGAACGTTAAAAAGGTAGAAACCCCGTCCTGGCTTCCAGCTCAAATTTCAGGTCTCCAGTGTTGCGCGCAGTTCCGTCGAGTTTCGTTGCTTGCTCTCAGTATCTGGTCCAAGCTGCCGGTTTAGGGGCCGATAACCTCGATGTTAGGACCCTTTAAACAAGTAAACGTTACTTTGTACTTGCCAAGTCTGTTTTTGCATTGGGGAACTGCACAATATTGAACCATTATTCTACACACATCAAAAAAAGTTTTGCATCACCTCGGTTCCAAGAGTTCCGGAACCTTTAAATACAAAGGGAATAGAGATCAACACAAACAACATTTCAGCTCGTTTTATTGCTCATGAGACCCACACATTGCATGTTGTACCATCATACAGCTAGACTTTCAGCATTTGTGGTCCAGATTGCAGTACACACCACTACCTCTAATACCCAGTAGCACGTCCTCTTGCATTGATGCATGCCTGTATTCGTCGTGGCATACTATCCACAAGTTCATCAAGACACTGTTGGTCCAAATTGTCCCACTCCTCAACGACAATTCGGCGTAAATCTCTCAGAGTGGTTGGTGGGTCAAGACGTCCATAAACAGCCCTTTTCAACATATCCCAGGCATGTTCGATAGGGTTCATGTCTGGCGAACATGCTGGCCACTGTAGTCGAGCGATGTCGTTATCTTGAAGGAACGCATTCACAAGATGTGCACGATGAGGTCGAGAATTGTCGTCCATGAAGACAAATGCCTCTCCAATATTCTGCCGATATGGGTGCACTATGGGTCGGAGGAAGTCATTCAGGTATCGTAAAGCCGTTTCGGAGCCTTCCATGACCACCAGTGGCGTACGTCGGCCCCACATAATGCCACCCCAAAACATCAGGGAACCACCACCTTGCTGCACTCGCTGGACAGTGTGTCTAAGACGTTCAGCCTGACCAGGGTGCCTCCAAACACGTCTCCGACGATTGTCTGGTTGAAGGCATATGCGACACTCATCGGTGAAGAGAACGTGATGCCAATTCTGTGGGGTCCATTCAGCATGTTGTTGGGCCCATCTGTACCGCGCTGCATGGTGTCGGGGTTGCAAAGCTGGACCTCGCCATGGACGTCGGGAGTGAAGTTGCGCATCATGCAGCCTATTGCGCACAGTTTGAGTTGAAACACGACGTCCTGTGGCTGAACGAAACGCATTATTCAACATGGTGGCATTGCTGTCAGGGTTCCTCCGAGCGGCAATCCGTAAGTAGCGGTCATCCACTACAGTAGTAGCCCTTGGGCGGCCTGAGCGAGGCCTGTCATCGACAGTTCCTGTATCTCTGTACCTCCTCCATGTCCGAACAACATCGCTTTGGTTCACTCTGAGACGCCTGGAAACTTCCCTTGTTGAGAGCCCTTCTTGACACAAAGTAACAATGCGGACGCGATCGAACTGCGGTATTGACCTTCTAGGCATGGTAGAACTACAGACAACATGAGCAGCGTACCTTCGTCCTGGTGGAATGACTGGAACTGATCGGCTGTCGTACCCCCTCCGTCTAATAGGCCCTGCTCATGCATGGTTGTTTACATCTTTGAGCAGTTTTAGTGACATCTATGAACAGTCAAAGGGACTGTATCTTTGATACAATATACACAGTCAACGTCTATATGCCGGAGATCTGGGAACCGAGGTGATGCAAAACTTTTTTTGATGTGTGTATAATGTATAAAACAACGAATATTTAAGCGTAATTCGTAACTACAACTCACATAAGCTGCGCATGGCTGCCCACAACACCGGTTTGTAAACAAAGTCACGTGATAGCGTGACGTCAGAGGGCAGTACTTGTCTAGTCGTCCATTTCCCTTGCTTGCTACCAGCCTGCCTGCCTGCTATACAGACAGTGTTGCACGCAGTTCTGTACAGTCTCGCTGCATACTCTCAGTGGCTACAGGGGAGAGTTGGCAACACTGTGTCTCGAGCTGGAAAAGCAGGCATGTAATGTAAACATGGTCACCCAACTAGGTTCCAGAAGGTCGTTAGTGAGGAAAGTGAGAGAAACTAGCGCTTAGAGACTGCCCAGCGGGGCTAACGAAGCTACCCGAATACTCACGACCGCAAGCGATCATCCATCCCCCTTCACGATCTTTTGACACGCAGCGGGCCAAACCGAACGTGCCCGAAACTTTACAACCTAGACCGATCATTAGGGCTAGGATTTTTATATAAATACATATTCCTTCCCTTTGCTTATACATAACTAAAAATGATAAATGCCCATGAATTTGAACCTTAGCTATCTTATAATTACATTTTTTTGTTACACATTTTACATATTTGATCATAATGACATTTTAGATATTTTTGCTTTAAAATTAATATTTTGTGTTTTTATTTTACATATTCGATCAAAATGACATTTTTTTTAACATAACATTACTTGATATATTTAAAATTACATAATCTGTCTCTTACTGTAAAAGAAAAATATTTTTTCGCAAGTGAAATATATTTGTTCACTAGAAACTCAGGTACATGAAACGGATTGTCCAAGCAATTCATAAGCTGTTGAGAAAGGGCCAGGGAAGATATTAGTGGAGATAAGGGGATGAACACCCTACCAGAGACTTGGCGGCTGCACTTTAGTTTATTTCAGTTGTCCAGTGAGTGCCTGAGACTCTAATAATTAACGCACAGAACAAAAAATCAAGCGATTATTCACAGAACAAATAGCCCGTCGATAAACGAAAGATAAATGGCTGCCCCAGGATCATGCCCGGCTTGACCTGTTTTATGGTTGGCTGATCGGTTATATTCGTGAGCATTCGGGTCACTTCGTTAGCCCGCTGGGCTGTCCCTAAGCGCTGGTTGAGAGAATCATACTAGGCTACCAACCTAAGAAAATACACATCCTAAGTATTCGAAACAGTCCACTTGCTCGAGTTTATTTCCTCCTATTTGACATTCTATTTTCTTGTGTTTCTTGCTTACTAACATCACCTTCGTGAAGGGGATACGGAACGGTTAAAATTGTCAAAATCAACATGTTATATTTCTTTAAATTTTGTGAATCTCTGAAGTCTGCCCTTAGAAATGCTGTGTAATACATTATAGTTTAACCAATAGAAATTGCCATAATTCTAATTTACACTTGCGCTATCAATGGGACCTAATAATCATGTGTGGAATGCTTTAACTGCAGTTTTCTCAGTTCCATTTCTTAAACAAGTAGTTCCGTGAAGAACTATACAGCCTATTTTCATACATCCTACTTATGTTAACTGCCTCTATCAACTTAAAAAAGGTCAGTTTGATTGCTGTAATAGGTTCGTAGATATTGAGAACCGTCCAAATATTTCGGTTGGTCGCCAATGTGGGATTTTTAGCCTACTTTTCACATTTTGCAAAAATGAGGAAAAAGTAGACTTATGAGATCGATCCGGGAAAATGTGTGTCTGTCTGTCTGTCTGGCTGGCTGTGTGTGTGTCCCCCCCCCCCCCTATCAACTCCTAAACGGCTGCAGCAATCAAAACAAAATTTTGTATGAGTAAAGATGTGCACCGGAATAGCTCACGTCCATATTTGAAAATGATGTCAGTGCTACCAACTGCTGAAAAAACGCACTAGAAATTTGAGCTCCATGTTGGATATCTTGCAAGGTATGCATGGGAGCTATTCAAAAATTGGCACACATGTAGATAAGACTATTTCAGTTTAATTTCCAGGAGGCCAACCATGACAGTGTTGCCAAAATAATTTTAAGCCTTCTGATAGGTCCAATGTTTAAATGCATATAACTTCTACACTATCAATTGGATTTCATCCAAATTTTGTATGTAATATCTGTACATAAACAGATATGACTGCGCGTATTCTTAAGAGCCACCAGGGCTGCCAACTGTTAATAATTGCTCTCTCTATTTATTTATTTATTTTATCCAAATACCAATATATCAGAAAGTATGCAAGCCAACAGCTTTAAATTATGCACACGTATATTCTGACATTTTAGATTAATTTGGAGTAACTTATATACGTCAGTTCTACCAACATGATTATAAGCCTGCAGATAGTACCAATTTTTAAATACATGTAACTTCTATACTATCAGTTGGATTTCAACCAAATTTCGTATGTGCTATGTGTACCATAACAGATATGACTATAAGTATTGTTAAGAGCAACCAGGGCTGCCAACTGTTAATAAATGCTGTCTATATTTTTACCCTAATATCAATATATCAGAAAGTATGCAAGCAAACAGCTCTATACTTTGCACACGTATAGCACCTGACATTCTAGATTAATTTGGAGTAATTAATACAAGGCAGTGCTGCCAACATGATTCTATGCCTGCTGATATGTCCAATTTTAAAATGCATGTAACATCTATACTAACAAATGGATTTCATCCAAAATTGGCACAACAAGATATCATAATATTTCAGATTATTTCTGACCAGCACACGCATGACATTGTTGGCAACATGCTTTTACGCGTGCTGATAGATCCAGTGTCTAACTGCATGTAACGTCCATTGGACTTCAACCAAATTTTGTATTCTGTACCTTAAGAAATGGAACTAAGAATATATTCAGTCACCAGAGCTGCCAACTGTAGAGCTCTATTAGGCTACATTATACCAGGTATATTTTGAACTAATTAGATATTTCGATATTACCAACTTAATTTCGTCATTATTATATATAGGTTCATATTCTGTAGAATAATCATTGGCATGAAAAGTAGGCTGTATAGTTCTTCACGGAACTTCGTGTTATATAATGTAGGCCATAGAGTTATGTACAGTACTATTAGATGACGATTTTTTGCGTAGGTTCATTATTCAAACGTTCACTTCTATCGCATGATTAATATACAAGAAATAAAAAATAATTTTAAAATTGCGCACAGCCGCCATCTTGAGGTTATGCAAACAATTTAACTAAATTAGATTAAAATGCATTACAATGTGTATAAACAATTACTGTATTAATTTCACTGCGCTCAGATGGTTGAATAGCGAGAAAAAACTATTAAAAATTTTCACCTTCGCTTGGCCGCCATGTTCGTTTTGAAGTTAACAGGTTTATTTTTAAATTTCATAGGTGAACTTCTAGTAGTACCCTTCATCTCCGTACAAAATTTCAGGGTAATATCATTAATAGTTTCGGAGGTATAGAATGTCGGTGAAATATTTCACACAGCCGTCATTTTGGATTGGTGAGACGTAATAAAATTTGAAGGGCACGATCGGGGTCGGCCGTAGTAGTACTATTTTACCGGTTTCATTGAGATCGCCCCAGCCGTTTAGAAGATATTAGGGGAGGACAACACGGACAAAAGGTGATCTCATAAGCCTATTTTTTTCATAAAATGTATGTTCCTCTTTCTAGGCCACTGTTTATCACAGAGCTGTGAAATTGTCATCATTCATTTGTCTCATAGTGATTTATACACACATCAAAAAAAGTTTTGCATCACCTCGGTTCCCAGATCTCCGGCATATAGACGTTGACTGTGTATATTGTATCAAAGATACAGTCCCTTTGACTGTTCATAGATGTCACTAAAACTGCTCAAAGATGTAAACAACCATGCATGAGCAGGGCCTATTAGACGGAGGGGGTACGACAGCCGATCAGTTCCAGTCATTCCACCAGGACGAAGGTACGCTGCTCATGTTGTCTGTAGTTCTACCATGCCTAGAAGGTCAATACCGCAGTTCGATCGCGTCCGCTTTGTTACTTTGTGTCAAGAAGGGCTCTCAACAAGGGAAGTTTCCAGGCGTCTCAGAGTGAACCAAAGCGATGTTGTTCGGACATGGAGGAGGTACAGAGATACAGGAACTGTCGATGACAGGCCTCGCTCAGGCCACCCAAGGGCTACTACTGTAGTGGATGACCGCTACTTACGGATTGCCGCTCGGAGGAACCCTGACAGCAATGCCACCATGTTGAATAATGCGTTTCGTTCAGCCACAGGACGTCGTGTTTCAACTCAAACTGTGCGCAATAGGCTGCATGATGCGCAACTTCACTCCCGACGTCCATGGCGAGGTCCAGCTTTGCAACCCCGACACCATGCAGCGCGGTACAGATGGGCCCAACAACATGCTGAATGGACCCCACAGAATTGGCATCACGTTCTCTTCACCGATGAGTGTCGCATATGCCTTCAACCAGACAATCGTCGGAGACGTGTTTGGAGGCACCCTGGTCAGGCTGAACGTCTTAGACACACTGTCCAGCGAGTGCAGCAAGGTGGTGGTTCCCTGATGTTTTGGGGTGGCATTATGTGGGGCCGACGTACGCCACTGGTGGTCATGGAAGGCTCCGAAACGGCTTTACGATACCTGAATGACATCCTCCGACCCATAGTGCACCCATATCGGCAGAATATTGGAGAGGCATTTGTCTTCATGGACGACAATTCTCGACCTCATCGTGCACATCTTGTGAATGCGTTCCTTCAAGATAACGACATCGCTCGACTACAGTGGCCAGCATGTTCGCCAGACATGAACCCTATCGAACATGCCTGGGATATGTTGAAAAGGGCTGTTTATGGACGTCTTGACCCACCAACCACTCTGAGAGATTTACGCCGAATTGTCGTTGAGGAGTGGGACAATTTGGACCAACAGTGTCTTGATGAACTTGTGGATAGTATGCCACGACGAATACAGGCATGCATCAATGCAAGAGGACGTGCTACTGGGTATTATAGGTAGTGGTGTGTACTGCAATCTGGACCACAAATGCTGAAAGTCTAGCTGTATGATGGTACAACATGCAATGTGTGGGTCTCATGAGCAATAAAACGAGCTGAAATGTTGTTTGTGTTGATCTCTATTCCCTTTGTATTTAAAGGTTCCGGAACTCTTGGAACCGAGGTGATGCAAAACTTTTTTTGATGTGTGTATTTTAATGGGTGTGTTTCCTTGTTTAAAGTAAATATGTTTGGGTTTTGGCCGTTTTTTTTAAGAGAAAGTAATTATATTTTTTGATATTGTGATGGGGGGCACTTCACTGAAAAAATTAACTTCTCTCCTGCTGCATCCATTTCAAATTAATTTTGTGATCATATATATCACATAAGGATGTACCAATGTATAAGGTTTGAAGGCCATAACTTGAATGGTTTTTGATTTAATAATTTTTAATGTGGTTTTTAATGGCAAATTTGAAAACCAAATTTTGGTACTGAGATATCAATTTTTACATTCCAATTTCTCCAGATCCAGAAACAGGACATGTTTAAGAGTTCTGTGCATTTATTTTATGAAAATATTTTTTTATTTACCCTTGGTACATTTTTCAAATTTCAAATCATTTTTTCTTGAAATAATTTGTACATAAATGTCATAAAAATCATTGAAACTGTATATCATTTAAAATTAATGCACAGAAGTATGCAAATACCTCATGAAAATATGTAATTGAGATTGGTTAAGAAGGATAAGAAAGTTGTTATTGAAGTTAAAAATGAAACTTATAAAAATTTACCTCTCAACAATATGTTTGTTGAAATCACTAGTTCATCTTTTTATCACCAGCAATCGCTACATTTGAAGGAAAAGCAAAGAGCCAACTTTGGAACAAAGATTATCCGATTGGTGTTTGATGATGATAACATCAAATACTATCTTTGACAGCTTTCAGTGTGCCACGCTCCCCTCATGCAGTCCATATATCAAATATTATTTAGACTTATTTATAATTCGAATAGAACCAAATCTTTCTGGGATCTAAGAGAAAACACTCCAAGGGTCTGAAATAACCAATAAAAATTCTTTGAAAAAAAGTTTTGCGGTGGAGTCTACCCTTAATACAAATTAATTTGTCTGCCCTGAAGTCTAATATAAAAGACGCTCCATTAATATGTCAAGTAACGTTTGATTTAAGTGTGACTTACAATTCATTATCATACCTTTATTAGATTCTGAGGAAAAGGAACATGAATCAAAGAAATTTAATATTGCAAAGATAGGCGGTTTCGTATCCCCTTAATGAAATGCTAATTTTAATACCATATTCCAACAGGAAATGGCTCACTGTGCTTCTGCACTGAAGACATTCAAATTGTACAGTGTGATTCTTTTGCTGGAGCGGGGCCGTTGGCCGACTGCCGGGCGCGCGCGCCCTCCGGCAGCCAACCGAGCTCGGTCCGCAGGGTTGCGCGAGGTGGAGGCGAGCTAACTAGATTCATTAAAGTCATTAAATCAATAAGCTTTCGTCAACTAGGGTGTGTAGTGTCAGCGCACAGGTAAGAAGGTAACATAAACAACAGCTGCAAGATATATTAAAGAAGCACACATGTATTTTTTTTATTTCTTTGGAATCTGGATAACATCACATCAGCAGTTAAAGGTTATAAGTTAACTTTTCACAAAAGATACTAAAAATGTTCTCCTTCAGTTGACAGTAACTTTGGAAGTTACATCGTTACATTATGTAGCTACTGCGTGTTTAGTGTAATTAAAGCCCGTTTGTTGTTCTATTGTGGGTTAATTTAAAATACAAAGTGTACAGATAAATTACCCGTACTCTAGTAGAGCTGGAGAACAATATACGGCAGCAGATATCCCTCACAACAGAAGGGAATCACAACGTGTAAACGGTAATTTATTTACACGGTACAACGCCTGTCTCTCAGCTGAAAGAGAACACTCTCAGCATCTCCTTCGGATAGGTAAGTTCTTAATTAATGTACTTTGTTACGGTTTCCACCTGAGCGCAATCCGCGGTATGAGCTCGGTTGGCCGATGGAAGGCGCACCCGTCCGGCAGCCGGTCGCCGGCCCCGCTCCAACAAAAGAATCACCCTGTAGAACACATTCTGTTCAACTGTTCTGATTTTGAGAGAGCACGTTTTGATCTTAAGATCAATTTGTTAACTTGCAGCTGCTATTTCGAAAAAAAAACCCACTAAATTTCATATTTTATACAAAATGCTGCTCTTTTCAATTTTAGGAATTTATTGATTATGTATTTAAACACATATAACTTGATATTGTATGCTTATTAGCTGTTTAACACGTGTATTGTAGATAATATGACCCCGTATTTTAAATATTAGTACTCTAGTATTAAGGATTGTACATATCATACTTTTATCTTTTCATTTATGTTCACGTCTATTTTCCTGTTTATGCATTGAATTTTATCAGAGAAATTGTATATTTTGTATAAACTACAACCCTTATGGTAAAATAGGGTTCATTGCACTTTGGTTGGTTCCTCAGTTTAGTGGCTGCGACAATGCGGTCATGTAGCTCACTGCACTTTGGAGATTAAATAATAATAATAATAATAATAATAATAATAATAATAATAATAATAATACCATATTCTCTACATTTATAATCAAGTACTTAAATGTTGGCTTGTAAGCTTACAACCAGGACATCAACAAAGAATATATTGTTGACAACCTTTCTTGTGGACTATCGATTTGAGATTTAGAAAGGTTGGGATTCATGTCAGGAGTATGGGGAAGCTAGCGATATCACATGACGCAGTCTTTGTTCCTAGTATCGTCGGTGAGTGTACTGGCGGTTTGCGCTCCAATACACCTAGACGTCGCCTGCTCGTTTGTCACTCCCCACAGCTGCATGCACTGTATACCGACATAACTCATCTCACCAGATGTTCTCCTGCTCATTTACTCTTCTTTTTGAAGAGCAAGGTCGGTCCATGACGAAACTTGGCACACTATTACGAATTCTCAGAAGATGTGTCTTCTGCCTCCAATTAGTCTGCCTCCCCACTCCCATACACACACAATTAGAAATAATCATAGGCAGTAGCAGTAAACACTATGCTGTGTGTGATGGACATAAGAATACACAATTTCCAGTAGACTAGTGTTTCCCCTTAAAATGAGGATGGACTTATGTCGGGCCTTCAGTGCAGGAGTGGGGCAACACCGTATTATATTTTAAATCATAATAATGTAAAGCAATTAGGGCCCGCGCCACTTTAAATAAATTACTAATAATGTAACCTTACCATTTGTCCCCCAACACTACAAACATAGTGATTATAGTCCGCATAACCTTACCATTTGTCCCCCATCACTACAAACATGGTGATTATAGTCCGCGTCACCTTAAATAAGTTACTAACAATGTAACCTTACCATTTGTCTCCCATCTCTAGAAATATGGTGATTATAGTCGGCTTCACTTTAAATAAGTTACTAACAATGTAACCTTACCATTTGTCCCCCATCACTACAGACATGGTGATTATAGTCTGCGTCATCTTAAATAAGTTACTAACAATGTAACCTTACCACTTGTCCCCTATCGCTACAAACATGGTGATTATAGTCTGCGTCATCATAAATAAGTTACTAACACTGTAACCTTACCACTTGTCCCCCATCACTACAAACATGGTGATTATAGTCTGCGTCACCTTAAATAAGTTACTAACACTGTAACCTTACCACTTGTTCCCCATCGCTACAAACATGGTGATTATAGTCTGCATCATCTTAAATACGTTACTATCAATGTAACCTTACCACTTGTCCCCCATCACTACAAACATGGTGATTATAGTCTGCGTCATCTTAAATAAGTTACTAACACTGTAACCTTACCACTTGTCCCCCATCACTACAAACATGGTGATTATAGTCCGCGTCATCTTAAATAAGTTACTAACACTGAAACCTTACCATCTGTCCCCCATCAATGCAAACATGGTGATTATAGCCTGCGTCATCTTAAATAATTTACTATCAATGTAACCTTACTACTTGTCCCCCATCACTACAAATATGGTGATTATAGTCTGCGTCATCTTAAATAAGTTACTAACACTGAAACCTTACCATCTGTCCCCCATCAATGCAAACATGGTGATTATAATCCACGAGACCTTCAATAAGTTACTAACAATGTAACCTTACCATTTGTCCCCCATCACTACAAACATGGTGATTATAGTCTGCGTCATCTTAAATAAGTAACTAACAATGTAACCTTACCACTTGTCCCCCATCGCTACAAACATGGTGATTATAGTCTGCGTCATCTTAAATAAGTTACTAACACTGTAACCCTACCACTTGTCCCCCATCACTACAAACATGGTGATTATAGCCTGCGTCATCTTAAATAATTTACTATCAATGTAACCTTACTACTTGTCCCCCGTCACTACAAATATGGTGATTATAGTCTGCGTCATCTTAAATAAGTTACTAACACTGTAACCTTACCACTTGTCCCCCATCACTACTAACATGGTGATTATAGTCCACGAGACCTTCAATAAGTTACTAACAATGTACCCTTACCATTTGTCCCCCATCACTACAAACATGGTGATTATAGTCTGCGTCATCTTAAATAAGTTACTAAGAATGCAACCTTACCACTTGTCCCCCATCACTACTAACATGGTGATTATAGTCCACGAGACCTTCAATAAGTTACTAACAATGTACCCTTACCACTTGTCTCCCATCACTACAAACATGGTGATTATAGTCTGCGTCATCTTAAATAAGTTACTAAGAATATAACCTTACCACTTGACCCCCATCACTAATAACATGGTGATAATAGTCTGCGTCATCTTAAATAAGTTACTAACAATGTAACCTTACCATTTGTCCCCCATCACTACAAACATGGTGATTATAGTCTGCGTCATCTTAAATAAGTTACTAAGAATATAACCTTACCACTTGTCCCCCATCACTACTAACATGGTGATTATAGCCCACGAGACCTTCAATAAGTTACTAACAATGTACCCTTACCATTTGTCCCATCACTAGCTGCCAGTAAGTTAGTTATTGTTGTTTTAAGGGGCGGAATAGTGAGGGTATCTGCTCCTAGTCGCCACACATCATTTGATACATTTTTCGTATGATGAAATCAATTTCAGTTAGGTCTTCATAACCTGTTACACCTTTTCGTTGCTTCCAATGTGACGTCCCGATTGTGCTCCCCGCGGGGTAACCGTGAACCACGGCCGCGAGGGCATCTGCAGCAAGTCTGAAGATCCGGCACTGACAGTAGCCATCCTGAGTGTGGCTATTCCTCGGGTTTTTCTACATTTACACCAGCCAAATGTTAGGATAGTACCTCATTTCAAGTCTCTGCCTGCTAGATTACACAGCTCACCCACTCACCTAAAATTGGCACACTACCTGCTAGATTGCACAACTCAGTCCCTCGCCTAAGATTGATCACTGCCTGCTAGATTACGCAGTTTATCCGCTTGCATAAAATTGATCACTGCCTGCTAGATTATCTGCTATGTTCTTACCCCATGTGTGTACGTAATACAGTTACACAAACACACAACTAAAGTCATCACAGGAATACAGGTTATCAGACAAGTTCAACGCTCGTCCAACTATACGGGGCTGATGACCAAGATGTTCCAAACCCCTCAAATTGTGAACAACGTTAGTGCTGAATTCAACGCCGGAAAATGGATGTCCATTGGGGCAAGATCTGGATTATAAGCCGGATGTTTCTATCGCGCTGTGCCCAATATTGTAGGATCGAATGCTGGCGTAGCCAGTTGACATTTGATGGTGCTTAAATGGATCAGTAGATTTAATGGCACGTTAAAGATCCCTTTCGGGACAAAATTCCGGCATCCTGGTGTCTATTAATCCCACAGTTGTTTAAAGGGACGTAAAAACAACAACACTAGTGTACAGTGCAAGATTAGTAGATTAATAATAATAATAATAATAATAATTGAGTAGGAAACTTGGACAGCGGGTGGAATTTTATGAGCAATATAGTGAACGGAATATTGTAGCAAAAATCAATACTAAACCTACGTGCATAACAGTGGTACAAGTCTATATGCCTAACAGTCAAGCTGATATGAAGATGTTGAAAAGGTCTACGAAGAAATAGTTGAAATTCTGAGGTATATCAAGGGTGATGAAAATGTTATAGTAATGGGAGATTGGAATGCTGTGGTAGGAAAAGGAAGAGAAGGGAAGATAGTAGGAGATTTCGGATTAGGTGAAAGGAATGATCGAGGAAGCAGGCTGATGGAATTCTGCACCGAGCATGAGTTAGTCATAGCTAACACGTTATTCAACAACCACAATAGAAGAATATACACATGGATGAGACCAGGAGATACAGGGCGTTACCAAATCGACTTCATTATGGTCAAGCAGAGGTTTCGAAACCAGATTTTGGATTGTAAAACATATTCCTGTGCTGGTATAAACTCTGACCACAATCTGGTTGTATGAAATACAGATTAAAGTTCATGAAACTGAAGAAAAGCCAAAAGTCAAAAGCCAAAAAGATGGCCAATAGACAGACTGAAAGAGAAGCATGTAAACGAAAGATTCAAGAAGAGTGTAAAGGAAGGACTAATGAAAAACCCTAAAAAAACTTCAATTGCCGACGAATGGGCACTTTTGAACAATGAAATAACAAAATCCGCAGAAGAAAACATTGGTAGGAAAGAGGGAATAGGTAGAAAACCGTAGATCACTCAGGATATACTAGAATTGATGGTTGAAAGGCGGAAACACAAGAATGTAAGAGATGAAAAGGGGAAAGCAGAATACAGACGTCTGAGAAATGAGGTTATCAAGAAATGCAAGGAAGCGAAAGATGAATGGTTGAAAGAGAAATGTGCAGGTATAGAAAATTGTCTGAAATTAGGAAAAGTAGACACAGCTTATCGAAGGATTAAGAATACTTTTGGGGAAAAGAAGATTTAGTGCTGTAATATTAAGGACACAGATGGAAAGCCTCCAACAGATAGGGAAGGAAAGGTTGAGACACGGAAAGCTTACGTAGAGTGTTTGTATAAGGGAAAGGATATTGAGAATCATGTAATGGAAAGGGAAGAGGAAATTGATGAGGATGCAAAAGGGGGTTTAATATTGAGATCAGAATTTGACAGGGCATTGGAAGACTTAGGCAGGAACAAAGCACCAGGCATAGATGATATACCGATTGAGTTGCTACGCTGCATAGCAGGTGAAGGTCTGATCAGGATATTTTACTTTGTGTGTAGGATTTATGAGACAGGTGAGGTACCCTCTGATTTCAAGAAGAATGTTATCATCCCTATACCGAAGAAAGTGGGAGCTGACAGATGTGAAGATTACCGTACAATTAGCTTGATTACTTAGGCTTCAAAGATCCTGTCTAGATAAAATTAACAAGAGGATGGAAAGCCAGATAGAAATGGAGTTAGGTGAAGACCAGTTTTGTTTCAGGCGAAATGTAGTGTGTCCATCTGGGATTGGCACAAGATCAAACCCCTGACCATTTATAGAAAGACATTCTAAAACTTTATAAAGATTGCAAGAAAATACGAGAGTAAGCCCACTGGAGAGCGACCACAGGGACATCACAAGAGGGTGCAGCTGGTCAGTTCAGGCACACAAACTCCATTAGTTTGACAGGTTAAAAGGAAAAGGCCATTAAGGAAACTATTAAAACGATAGGGAGAGTCGAAGTCAAGAGGCCATAAATACTACTCGAAATTCCGATGTGTAAGCAACTTCACCAAAATTATTACGTTTCAAGAGGACAGGTATAAGAGGAACTATTTCTCGAGAGGCTCTTAAAAACTTAGCCCAGGAATTTGTAGAATCAACAGTTTTCTCAAGCAAATAGAAGGGGGATATACCATATTAAACCTGACAAAATAAACCCACCAGAATTATTAAACCTAGAGTGAGGAAGGAAATAGGGACGACAATAATCAGTGAATTGGCAAGCCTGTATAAGGTACTTGAAATACTGCAAGCTAAGAGGAACGTCATCAAAATTCCAGCGGAAGACTACCCGCGGACCAGAGAGGATGAGAGGCAGGCCCCGCAAAGGGGATAATTACTAATTAAATTAATTAAAAATAAACTAGCGAAAGATTTTCATTCCGCCGGCCGGCAATCAAAATATAATTATAAAATACACTTTAAATTAAATTATGAAGAAAATTAGGCCACGGAATCAGAAATTCAGCTCCCAAATTTGAAAGAAACTAATTTATGAACAGAAATGAATAAATAGGCTTAAAGCCAGAGGAGAAGCAGGAAGTCTCATCAGTCTGCGAGAAGCCGTGCCGAAGTGCGCGTCGCACCAGATTCAGTCTACCAGATATGAAGTACAGTCACGTTATGACAGTTTATCAGTCGAGAGATAGACTTTACTAGAGGCAGGTTATACAAGAATCTTCAAACACCACAGTTCGAGTGCGATACGCAGTTAGCCAGTTTGTTAACAGCCTTTGTATATGCATGTTTCTTAAAAATTAATAAGTACGAACAAGTTAGGTCTAGTCTCGGGAACAAAGTGCGCAAGTCAGCGAGAAAATCGTTAGAACTACACAGGGCATTGGAAGACTTAGGCAGGAACAAAGCACCAGGCATAGATGATATACCGATTGAGTTGCTACGCTGCATAGCAGGTGAAGGTCTGATCAGGATATTTTACTTTGTGTGTAGGATTTATGAGACAGGTGAGGTACCCTCTGATTTCAAGAAGAATGTTATCAGTTCGAGTCTCACAAGAGACAAACACACATCAAGTGCGATAGACAGTAACTAAATCGAACGAAGTTAGCAAAGTAGCATTGATTTGAAACCAAGCCGCGCTCAGGCAAAGTAAAGGCAGAAGACGCGATAGCATCTTATGAACATTTAAGACCGAAGTGCGGAAAATATAAGGACATTGCAGGAGGTAGGAACTCCAAACACAGAATATAGAGAAAGACACTATTGCGCGCAGAAAGAGGCAGTTAAATTGAAGAACATTTATCAAAGAGAAGCGTCAGAGGACGAAGGTTCGGTAGTCAGAACTTTTTCATACGATCTTCAGGGAAGATTACAGTAGAAAAAGAACTATAAATTGCGATAGGCAATGGTAAAGGAAAAGTAAAGCGCGATAGCAGAAGGACAGATAGAACATTAATAAGTAGAAAAAAGCTATATAGAAGGAGGTTCAAGAAGGAGACAATTACGATCTCGGGAGTGATAGGAAGAGAGACTTACCGAAGGGAGGAAGATAGGAGAATCACACGTTCAAAGCTGTACAGGGAGAAACCATCTAGGCTGTTTTCCACCATTTATACCCTGAGAATTGGTCCGTGTTCGATTGTAAATAGTGAATAAGTGAATTTTTATTTATGTTTAATAAGTGTTAAAAAGTTAAATTAAGAAAATGTATCAATATATTGTCGTGTGTCGATATGATGACCAAGTGTTAAAAAGGGTCTATTGTAATATGAAGATGATGTTCTGAAGAAATTATGTGGGTGAAATCATCCAGAAATCACGTCATGAGCTGAAATGTTGGTGAGTCAAAAATATTTATAATATCAAAGTGAATGTATCATGTGCTCTTTCAGTGAATTTATGTATGAAATGTGTGCACAATGAGTAATCAAATGCTATTCAGATATCCTAAGGGAACCGCCAAGACGGTTTGCAAAAATGTAAAAAATATGATAAAAGTGCAAAAGTGATAAAAATAATAATAATAATAATATTATTGAAAGCCCGTAAAAATGGTTAAATAACGATGAAATAATGATCTGAAAGGAGGAATCGAATGTAATAACGTAAATGGCAATAAAATGTATGCCAAATACATAAAAGTAACGTAAATGGAACAAGCGCCGTTGAATAATAATAATAAAATTAAATATTGAGTTTTACACTCCAATATAAGAAATGTTGAGTTCGAGATGTTAATGTTATAATAAATAGTAGTGGTTTTTGATCGGTTCTAAATCCACCTCCACCTCCCCACCTCACAAGATGGCGGCAGTGCGATATCTCTCGAACTTATGGTTGGATTTTAACAAATGAGGTGTTGTTGAACTCGGGCAGACACCCCCTTTCCAATGGACAACATATTTCAACCCCAAAAATAAAACCTACCCCTACTAGAGGGTGAAATTGAATTTTTTAGAGAATCTCTGTTACCAATTGCAACATGTGAGAGTTTGAATGCCGATATGGAATGTAACGTTGTTCTGCAAACCAATAATCAAAGAGGGGCATGTTAGGCCTTGAGGTGAGAGCCCCTGTTATTGTTGACGAGCCCCCCTGCTGTCGGACCCGTGTTGATGGGTTATTGTTGACAGGTCCTTGTGGACGAGTCCTTGTGGGCAGGTCCTTGTGGACAGGTCCTTGTGGACAAGTCTGTGTGGACAGGTCCCTGTGGACGAGTCCTTGTCCCTTTGGACGGGTCCCTTTGGCCTGGTTCCTACGGACTAGCCCATGAATTTATTTAAATTATAGTCAAAGGGCCTAACTACATTTTGTGTGTGTTGAATTGACGTTGTTCACCACTACTATAATGGAATAACGATATGAAAGGAAAGTGACGAAATACATGTGAACATACAAGGGATCTAACTTGGTGGATGGATGTGTTCTAACGAGTCATTTGTAGTTGAAAGAGAATAATACATGTTCTTAAGATGTTAAAACTGGGGAGATGACACGTGCAGTAAGACGTCTTGTTACTTCCTGTGTCATATTACAGACATGGCAGAGAGTTCGCAGATCTGTTGCTATGACTAACACTGCAGTAATTTGAAACCGCAAGTGTTCATTAAGACAATGGATGATGATCATGCAAAGTTAGCAGTTATTGGATATTACACAGGTGTTCCTTCCGGTGTCATGTTGCTGACATACTAGAGAGCGCACACTGCTGTTGCTATGACGCTGCAGTAATTTGAAACCCCATATGTTGATTAAGACAATGGGTGATGATCATGCAAAGTCAGCAGTCATTGGATACCACACAGGTGTTCCTAGTGTACTTTGGACTCTCAACTGTTTTGGGAAAGGAATTGCAATGATCTGCAAAAAACTGCTGACACGAGCGATGAGAGTTTATATATGAGGGGTGTCATATATCTCCCTACTATCAGTCTATATTACTCGCTTTGAGTGAACAGTGCTCTATTACTGCTCAAGAGTTTTAAAGCCGTTTTGGTAGAAAATCATTAAATTATTTTGCAAGGTAAGTACTTATTATTAATGGATTGTAGTCTTTTATTACTAATTGATGTTGAAGTTATTGATTGGAATGTATTGATTGATTGATTGATTTGTTTACAGATAATTGGGTACCTGTAGGTTACCAGATTCCTTTAATCTGTTCATTCAGTGACAGTAGTTGATCAATTATAAAAAGGTAAGTGCCCCCCTCTAATAACTTTTAAACAGTTAGAGTGATATTTTCCAATGTTCACCACTACATGTTAGTGAAAATGGTATATTTAGCAGTAAAAGTTGGAACTACTTGACCATGGTGTGTAAAGCTATTTTTGTAGGTTAGATTTTTATTACCGCTCTATTAAGTTTGAATGTTCATTGCTAGGTGTCAGTGACAGAGGGAATATTTAAAGACTTTAAGACTTGCTAGGAGTTCACAGATTGATTTAAATACCCTGCTATAACCATTGACTGGAATATAATTAAACTATTTATTTTGTACTTTTTGTTTTATCTTTTATTAACATTGATGATTTCTTTCTTTTATAGATAACTTGGAAAGTAATCATCATGCTCAAGTGTGGTGACTGTAAGAAACAGTTCTCAAGACCTGACAGCCTTCAACGACACGCAAATGTTAAACATGACATTAAAATGTTTGTGTGCAGTCATTGTGCTACAACATTTAACAGACAAGATAATCTTGCACGTCATGTAAATTTAATGCATGTCAGTTCAGCACCATTTTCGTGTTCAGTTTGCGAACTTGGTTTTTCTGCTGTAAAGCGATATCAATTCCACATGGTTGAAGTGCATGGGGAACAACAGGAATTAAAAACTGTAAAACCATCAACTAGCACGGAACCTTTAAATGAATGTGATGCTCAAAAGCGTAAACGTTCTCAAGATTGTGAAACTAGTTGTGCAACAAAAAGAAAGAAGTATGGTGAACCTTCAATAACCCATTGTGATGTATGTAATATTGATATACCTTCTTCAATCATTCATGGACATTTACGCAGTATTCAACATAAAAATAACGCTTGCCATGAAAGAAATTCTGGAAATGTTCAACAAATTGGTAGTGCATTTAAAAGTCGAATTGCTAGTTATAGACTTTATAGTAAAGAAAAAACTCAAAGTATTGAATTATTTTAAAAAAATGTTCAACCTACTGTGTTTGGCTTAGTAGAAAATGTTTTATTAGAGCATAAAACAATTAAAATGAATTTTGAACTTTTTGGACTCTATGTAAAAACTGGGAGCGAAGGTGAAATTACGGATATCAAATCCTTTAATACAAAAAACATAATTGTTAGCGAATCAACTAATATTAGTGATATATACCAAGATATTTCAAGTGCTATCATTGTGAAGAGTGAAGAGTTCCAGGAAAGGGAGTCAGGCTGGGCGTTGGTTGAAGTACTTTATTTAGAAACCAACATGAATAAATACAACCCCCTTCGAGCATCATCATACGTTGATTTACCTGCATGGATCAAACGTAAGCATGCTTGTGTAAACGTTATGAATAATAATGACGCATGCTTTGCATGGGCTGTAACCTCAGCTCTCCATCCAGCAGTGGAAAATATGGATAGAACATCATCTTATCCTCAATATTCTTCAGTGTTAGATTTAAAAGAAATGGAATTTCCTATGGCGATAAAAGACATTCAACGTTTTCAAGAGCTGAACAATGTAAGTATTAATGTTTATGGAATTGAAAATAAGAGTATAGTTGGTCCTCTATATTATACTCAGGAAAAAAAGGATGCTCATGTAAATTTACTATACATAACCGAAGGTGAAAATGCTCACTATTGTTGGATAAAACATTTAAGTAGACTTGTTGGTAGTCAGATAACAAAAGGTGAATCTAAGAAGTGGTTGTGTGATGGCTGTTTGCTATATTTCAGAAAAGAGGACCAACTAACTCAACATCAAAAATGGGGGTGTAATCATGTTCGTACGGTATTACCGACTCCTAAAAATAACATTCTAAAATTTAAGGATTATGAGAAACAACTTCGAGTACCATTTGTTATATATGCTGACTTTGAAGCTTTGCTAAAACCATTTAATACATGTTCATCAAATCCAGCCCAACCTTTCACCAACACTACTCACATTCATGAACCTTTTAGCTTTGCATATTATATTAAATGTAGTTATGATGACCCTTTAAATAAGTTTGAGCTCTATAGAGGACCTGATGCATCTAAAGTTTTTATGGAAAGGCTTGAGAAAGATGCCATTCGTATATCCTCTATTTTAAATACGATCATTCCAATGGAGCCACTAACTTCCTCAGAGCATATGAATTTTGAAACTGAAACTAATTGTTTTATATGTGGTGAATGTTTATATACAGACAGGGTTCACGATCATGACCATTTAACAGGAAAATATCGTGGTGCGGCTCACCAAGAATGTAATTTAAATTATAGAGTAAATAAATTCATTCCGGTCATTCTACATAACGGCAGCAAATACGATAACCACTTTATCGTTAAAGAATTTGGAGCTTCAGATGTGAAAATTGATGTGATTGCAAATAATAAGGAACAATACATATCGTTCACAAAATACATCAAAACTAGCAATAAAAAAAACATTAAACTGCGATTTTTAGATTCATTCCGCTTTATGCCGAGTAGTCTTGATAAGCTGGCTAGTAATTTAAAATCAGATCAGTTTCATGAAATTCATCGTGTCTTTCCTAAAGAAGATGATTTTAATTTGATTCGTCAAAAGGGTATATTTCCTTATGAATATATTAACTGTGTGGAACGTCTTGAGGAGTGTTGTTTACCACCGAAAGATGCATTTTACAGTTCCTTAAACACAAGTCATATCAGTGATGAGGAATATTTACATGCACAACGTGTATGGACACAGTTTGACATTCAAACTTTAGGAGAATTTTCAGACATATATTTGAAGACGGATGTGTTATTATTAGCAGATGTTTTTGAAAATTTTCGGAATGTATGTATGAAAACTTATGACCTTGATCCTTGTCAGTATTTCACTGCTCCTGGGTTAAGTTTCAGTTCAATGTTGAAAAAAACGAAAGTAAATTTAGAATTAATGACTGATATAGACATGATCAATTTTATAAAATCATCAATTCGAGGTGGATTAAGTCAATGTAGTGGACGGTACTCCAAAGCGAATAATAAATACATGCCTAGCTACAACCCTTGTGAAGAGTCAAAGTATATTGTCTACCTCGATGCAAATAACCAATATGGTTGGGCTATGAGTCAATATCTACCACTGAAAGATTTTCGCTGGCTGACACAACCTGAAATTGATGTCTTACATGTTGACACCCTTAATGATAACGGTGATAAAGGATATATTTTAGAGGTAAATCTTGAGTACCCTAAAGAGTTACATGATGATCATAATGATTTACCATTTTGTCCTGAGAATATGAAATCTCCATACATCACATCACGAACAAAAATGTTAATTGCTAATGTAAATGATAAATGTAAATATGTAATACATTATCAAAACTTGAAACAGTGTCTACAGCATGGATTGAAATTAACTAAAATTCATCGCGTATTGCAATTTCATCAGTCAGCATGGCTCAAACCGTATATTGATCTAAACAATAATTTAAGAACGCAGTCAACAAACGCGTTTGAAAAAGATTTTTATAAACTCATGAATAATAGTGTTTTTGGAAAGACTATGGAGAATGTTGATAAACGAGTTGATGTAAAGCTGATAACAAAGTGGGAGAATGATGGTAAAAGGTATGGTGCGAGCAACTTAATAAGCAAGCCTAACTTTCATAGCTGTTCAATTATTCATGAGGATTTAGTTGTAATACAAATGAATCGTCTTAAAGTAACTTACAACAAACCCATATATGTGGGTTACACCATTCTGGAATTATCAAAAACACTTATGTATGAATTTCACTATGATTATATAAAGAAAAACTATCTTGATAATGCTAAATTACTCTACACAGACACAGATTCTTTTATTTATGAGTTTAAAACTGATGATTTTTACGAGGATATCAAAACTGAGCTAAATAGGTTTGATACAAGTGACTACCCCAAGGATAATATTTACCATTTACCTCTAGTAAACAAAAAGGTTCTTGGGAAATTTAAGGATGAATGTGCTGGTGTTATTATAGACACCTTTGTAGGCACAAAATCTAAATCATACAGCTATATGACAATTGATGATGTAGTAGTAAAAAAAATAAAAGGAGTGAAAAAGAATGTTGTTAGTAAAGAGTTAGATATAAGTGATTATAAAAACTGTATAGTTAGTAACCCACCTGTATTATATAAGAAAATGTGTGTATTTAGAAGTAAAAATCATCAGCTACATACCAATTTGTTGAACAAAGTTGCTTTAAGTAATGAAGACAACAAACGATTCATTATACCCAACACATTTAATACTCTTGCTTGGGGAAACAGTCGTATTGACGACTATTACTTTACTTAAGTCTAATGATCACTATATTGTAATATTTGTAGTGTGTTTTATATTGTAATATTTTTTGTAAAAACTGTAAGTAGAATGTATAATGTTAGGCTACAGTAGTTTAGTAAAAATAAGATAAGTAATACATTTTAGTGTAAAATGTTTGCTTTTGTATATTACGAAAAAGATTTAAAAAAATTTACTGAATGTGTGAACTAAACAAGGGGAATGTAAAAAATGTAAAGTGGAAATTGTAAATATCCATGTGTGAAAAAGTGAAATGACTATCACCATTTTAAAATTAAAAAGACATTGTTATCTGGTAAACCTTGTTTTTTATTTTACAACAACAAATATGTACAGAATGTGTAAACTAAACAAGGGAATGTAAAAAATGAAAAGTGGAAATTGTAAATATTCATGTGTGAAAAAATGAAATGGCTATCACCATTTTAAAAATTAAAAGATATAGTGATTTAGTGAACCTTATTTATATTTCACAAAAAAAATGTACAGAATGTGTGAACTAAACAAGGGGAATGTAAAAATGTAAAGTGGAAATTGTAAATATTCATGTGTGAAAAAAAATGAAAATAAAGAAATGACTATCACCATTTTTAGAATTAAAATACATTGTGATCTGGTAAACCTTGTTTTTATTTCACAACAACAAAAATGTACAGAATGTTTAAACTAAACAAGGGGAATGTAAAAAAAAATGTAAAGTGGAAATTGTAAATATTCATGCGTGAAAAGAAATGAAATGGCTATCACCATTTTTTAAAATAAAAGACATTGTGATCTTGCAAACCTTGTTTTTATTTCACAACAAATAGAGCTTTACAAAAATAGAATACAAAGAAATACCAATTCCTCAATCCTTTTCAATGTCCATGTCCACTCATTATTAACTTTCCTTTTATAACACTAATCACAATGACGACTGCCAACCTCTCCCCCACTGAGACATCACAGAATGTTAAAAGTTGTTTAGCTTTTCAACGATACTTTATCCGCTACACGTCTTAATGCAGAATGACTGTGGTGATAAGAAAGGTGCATGCTTGATCCAAAGGATTAATAGGTATATCACTATGCTGCAAAGGTTCTTCAAGATAAGTTCCAGGACCACACAAATAATAACCAGGTAGGTAGATTTCGAAAGTCAAGTATTGAATTACTTTGTCAATGACGCCATTGCCAGTAGAGGTCTGGCATATCCTTTTCCATCGATGGTAAAAAGGTTTGATCTTCCTCCTCCTCCTCTGTGGATGATGTTTGTTGTTGTTGCTTTTTTTCTTCATTACTCCCGTGGTATGAGGAAACAAAGTCTTTACACTGACTTTTATGACCATGATACAGTTTGACTAGCTGACAAGTAGCACACTGTCGCATAGAGGGTATTTTTGCCATAGCCACTTGCTTATGGTGATCATAATCCGTACACGGTTGCAATTCACTTAACACAGGGTCTTGAGTCCATGATTTTGGTACATGTTGCCAGATTTCTTTCACTGCATTTGCTGCGACATAATAAATGAATGATTTTGGAAGAGCCAATAATTCTTCTTTAGTAAAACTGTCTAGTTTCTTTTTACACACAAAGAACTTTCCAATCGCTTTATCGGTAGCATCCCCTTTCTCCATGGTATCACGTTGATGTTTACACGTCGCTTGTAGAAATCTCACTGGTGTCATCCACAGGTAAACCTTTAGTTTTAATTTTATTTAACAACTCCCAGCAGGCATTGGTGGATAGCCAATGAAACAATTGCCACACCTGTGCCAAGGCTTTATGGGTAATATTGTCACAGGGGTAGTGATCCATGAGTGTTTGCAGCGATGGACAGCCCATGTCCATTAAATCGATACATTGACAGTAAGACGCTAAAAATGGTTGTAGCCATTGACGTTTTTCACTACCTTTCACAAATATTACATGGGCAGAAGACAAGTGGGCTTTCATGACCATGTCTAGGTGCTTATATGAAATGGTTCCTTGCTTCCAGTCTAGTTGCATATGAGTTTCAATCCACTGGGTTTGTTTACGGTCTTTATCACACAACAAATCAAACGCATAAGGTGGTTTAAACACCAAATGAGTAGCTTGTGATATCCAAAAAGTGGAACAATCGATGATGGCCACTTCTTTAAATATAAATTTGTTATCTCCAATTTTAAACCCTTGACAGTCGACAATCAGTGTACGCAACATGTTCACTCTTGTCTGGATCAAGTCCAACTGACCACAGACTGACAATTGTTCAGTAAAGTGTACCCATGTCATTTACTTACATTCCATTCTAGTAAAAGAAAAGAAAAACATCGAGTAGTCACTATAGAGGTTAGGATATGACAGGGGGCATAAGAAATAATAATATAACAACAACAGCCAATTTTTTATTTCATTATTTTATTAGCATAACAAGTTTTACATTCTTTTTTCATTCTAGGATAGAGGCGGTACCATCTCATACAACAAAAAAGTCTTTTGTCTTTATAGTGTCCATAACACCGATGATATCCCAAAGTCTCTAAACTGGATGTTTTTGACTGTGAGCTGCTCACTGAAGCACTGCCAGCACCATAAAGTCCACACGTATCATAACTTTTTTCATTACTTAGAGGCACGAGTGAGGGGTAACTTGAATGACAGGGTATATTACCCACCTCCATTCTGCACAGGTAGGGACAGGCAGGTGACCAGCGCTGATGTTCCTGCATGGGTTCATCGCTCTCTTGCCATTGGTCTAAGATGATGGGACAAAACACACATTTCACTTCATCTCTTCTTTTTAAATAGTAGAATCCAGCGGCTGCTAAGGCTTGAGGGTTTATAAAAGGCACCGGCCACGTCGCAAAGGTCTTGAAACGTTGTTCCTCAGATTTTAAATTCATGGATGTAACTTCTCTTGAGGCTTGAAAGCAAGACATGACTGAGTGGTTTGATGTGTGTTGACCTGCTATTTATACACTTGTCACTTGGTTGGACAGTGGATAATAGTTGACTTGTTTGTGGTGAATAATCAAACAGTAGGCCGTGGTATTGGCTGGAACATTGTCATGCGTTTCAAAATCTAGTCGAATGTCAATATTGGATGGTTTGACAGACTCTTCCAAGTAGGAACAGTCAAAGACAATCAGTGGCGCCCTTGTCTTAAAAGCTTGGGGTGACAACATTGGACAATTCTCTTTTTGATAATACGACCATCTAAATTTAGAAAACAAGTCGTACAGGGGGGCAAACTTATTTTTTGAAAAATCTAAATCCAACCCTTCATAGGGAAACACAGCACCGTTGAGGAAAAGACGTGCATTTCTCAATTGCAGGTGATCAAATTGCGTGACATCTTTGGTTTGTTGATACTTGCGATTCGTTTGAAAACCTACAATCATGTAGAGAGGTCTCTCTGTATAGCGGGCTGTTTTTATAGACCAACTGTGTGTGTTGGTGGTGGGCAATAACGGGTACTCATGGAGTGCCCAGCTTCTAAATTCCATGGGTAGAGGTATATCTCTCTTTACCATTTTGAGTATGTCCAGTTTTTTGCTATCGTTAAGGGTCACATGAGGCACTTTCCATAGCAAGCGTTGTAGTTGAATTTTTGAATCAATGGGGGCATTGTCGACTCCCTTGAGTGCATTATTATCACTCCTGTCTCTCACCAGATAAAGCACTTGCCTTGCGTTAACCACAATACGCTGGTGATCTTCAGCAAAGCCTAAAATCAGTTTAAGAGGTAAATATCCAGTAAAGGTGCCATCGGTGTGTACCATCCAGTCATTGGTCGAGTCAGGGCACCAACCCGCCATGCAAAGTGTTTTAGCTTCTTCCTCACTATAAGAGGGATATAGTTTCATGACACTGGAAATACCCACATTTCGAGTGCTATCCACCACGATATCGTTAATGACATATCGTACTTCAGAAAACAGGAAGGCGAAAGCATGGTTGGCTAACTTGGATGTAGTGGGTGTAGAACCATCGGCTTTGGTGAGTCGACCTTCAATCTGAATAACACTTTCATGCGGTAGGGTGTAAATATCTTGGTTGTTGATAACAAATTGAATTTCATCATTGTTATTGAGTCCAGGTGTTTGAGCTTGATAAGAATGCAGATCAATTCTTACCACTCCTGGTTGCTCCTCGATGTGGTTCGCTACCTCTAGAATAGAATTCATCGCTGGGGTTAATGTGGTAACCCAAATGCTGTAAAATCTGCTTGTTCTGAGATGTTAACGTGTATTCACGTGGTAAACAACTAACACCATTCCTAGACGGTGCTGTTGCTTTATATACAAACTTCATAGTGGTTTTAGCACCAACTTGTAAGTCACTGGTGTGGTAGAATCTAGATCAATGAGTTGTTGCTCTCTATTGATCAGTCTTAATGTTATATTACTAATACCATCGACAGCCACAGAATGAAAAAGCACCACTGGAGGGTTTTCACGAATAATATAGCCATTGGGCGATGTTATAATAAAGTCATAAAGCGAATGCGACGGTTCTTGATTGGTGTACACTTGACTAATAATATTACACGTCACCGACACATGATGGTCCTCAATGAATTTCACTTCATGGTCTGATTCATGTTTTTTGTTGGGCTCTAACACACGTGGTTTAAATCCTAGTAATGGACCAATGGAATCGGGGTGAGTTTTAAAGTCAATTTTGAATGTAGAAAAAATACTGCAGCGATGAGTGTTGGTATTTCCTACAAGTTCAAACTTGCGCGTTCCATCGAGAAATGACTTTAAACCATATTCATTGATCAACACCACATAAATGTGTTCATAAATGTCATCTATCGTATATCCACCAGAGTTCAGGGTGAGCACAGAATCATCATAGTAAAACTTGTTGTTCACATTTTCACGTATGTTGTATATTCGATTGTACGTTTCAAGAGAAACAAGTCCTAAACCATAAGGTTTTTCACTCAATTCGATAGGTGGGTAAAAGTCTAGACTCACTTCAGGTCCACGTCCATGCAGTGTAAACGTCTTACTTTCCGTCGACATACTGTTGACGTTTTTGCTTATGTTGCGTCTTATATAAAAAAAAATAAACACAAACGTCCACACTGTTGGCTGTTAAACGTTTGCTCACGTTTCACATTATAATATATTTTGATCCTGTTTCCAAAATAGGCTACTAGTTCCATGGGCGGGGGCAAATTCCCAAAACTGTCAAAGTACCATACAGTAGATCCCTCTTTGACATAAGCTACATAATGTGTTCCAGGTCCTCGGTGATCATCCAAATTGACAACAGCACATTCATGTTTCCAGGGTCGTGAGGGTAATTGGTTTCGCATAAACACACCTCGAAAATGAGAAAGCTTCAGTTGTTTAGCATAGCTTTCCACTTGCTGATGCGTCAGGGCATGTCCTGCTATGGCTGAGGTTAAAGATGTTTTTTTTTGAAAAGGTGAAATTCCAAATCCTTGTTGATAAAAGGCTGGCTTCAAATTGACATTTCTAGCCCCCATAGCAATGGCCTCCATTGTTTCATTGTGTCGCTGATTTTCATTGAGTTGTTGCTTGCCCTGTTGCACGGCTTTAATGGTTTTTGCCACTGCACTAGCGCCGCCTAAAAGTGAACCTAGAGCAGCCAGACCAGCGAATAATGCAGGTAAAAATCCCACTCGTTTGGGGACGGGGATCACTCGCCCTTGTTTTGAACCCTGTCGCTGACGTTTTGGAATAACATGTCTCTGTGCTACTCGAAGAGCTTTCCTTATGGTCAACACATTATTTTTTCTTTTTTTCTTTCGCAAGGGCTTGTCCACGAATGTCATAAGCCTAGGCTTTGCCAAGGACAGGCTCATATTTTTTGTCTTTCTCACCACATATCTTTGTTTCACCATTATGATGACCAACAACCTTTCACAAGAAAGTTTAAGTCACAACTAACATTAGATTGTTATTTCATGGCTGTATATTCCAATTCTACATAAAGTGGGAAATCATTTATGGTTTTTCCAGCTTGCTTTTCATTCCATGTCAACAGGAGATGAAAGGATAATTCGTCTCCTGCATTGACCATTTCATGGTTATGGACCATCATCCTATGACCATTTATCTCTATTTGTAAATGGTTCTCATCAGGTATGGCATATTTGATGTGAATGGTTCCATTATAGTGTAGTCGATAGTGGCTTAAACCCGAAGCAAGCACATAGGTCAAGTGCTGGTCATGAACTAGCGGTATATGGTTTCTCTCATTCGCAGGTTTTACATTTGTCAGATGCACTAAAAATACAGATGGGATAAATGTATAAAGCCTTTACATTTCATAGGTCATGTATCGCTTGGTACAGACATCATCATCTTCTTGTGGGTCTTCCACGTGAATAATGCGGTGATGATTAGCACTATAGCCATCCACCGTAAGCTGAGGCACTTTATCATAAAACTCATACACCTTGTTATCCACATACTTTTTTGTAGTAACGTCTGTAGACACTTGAGGATGTTTTACATGAGTCAACCGCTTTCCTTTAAAGTCATAATCTCCTTGTTTTGTGCGTGGCACTACTGACCTATCCACATAGTGTTTATTAGCAGGATCTGTTTCATGTTTAGGATCATGTATGGGAACAGACCTAGCTTTGACCATCAACGCACGTCCAAAGACATCCACGTCAACCTGTAGTACGAGTCTACTGTTTCTATGACAAGGCTCGGTGCGATGTATATAGACAGCCTGCTAGCCTCTCTAAGCCTTAGTTGAAATGAAGCTAATTAAGCAGCAAGAGTCATTCCCCGTGAGGGACATGGTTTCCCATTTCTACCCCACATCACGTGAACAACGCCATGGTTCACTGTTTCCATCTTCCATTCGCTGCATCATTGTGGGACCTTCCGGCTGTGGAAAGACCAATCTATTGCTGACACTTATTACAGCGCCCAATGGTCTGTGTTTTCAAAATATTTATATTTTCGCAAAATCTCTCTACCAACCCCTCTACGTGTTTTTGGATCAAGTCATGTCTGGATTAAAAAAATTAAAATATGGGGTATTTTACATTTTCCACGCAAGAAAATGTTATTTCACCGGATGAGGTAAAGCCTGATTCACTCATGATTTTCGATGATGTATCCACTGAACGACAAGGTATCATTCAAAGCTATTTCAGCATGGGTCGACACAAACATATCGATTGCTTCTATCTTGGACAAACATATTCTAAAATGTCCAAACAGTTGATTCGTGACAATGCCAATGTCATTGTTTTATTTCGCCAGGACGAGAGGAACAGTCGTTACATTTATAATGAACATGTGAATCCGGATATGACCTTTCAAATGTTTACAGAATTGTGTGGCAAGTGCTGGAACACACAACGTCATGCCTGTTTAGTGATTGACAAACAAAGTGAACTCAACCAAGGGCGGTATCGCTTAGGGTTTGATCATTTTATTGCTATTTAAGGCACTGTATCATTCCCTCTCAAGTCATTTGTCACGACATCATGGCGTTAGCAGAGAGTCAATTAAAAAAGCATATTATTAGAGCAAAAAATACTATTCGCCAAAAGTTTCGTCAATTGAAACGATCGCGTGCGGATCATGCTTTGTTTATTCAACAACATTTAGCACCTCCGCTAAAAGCTATGTTGAAACCCTCTATCAAGCCATCTGAAACGCTACCTACCGTTTCACAAGCCAGTCAGACGCACCACGAGGACTCAGAGGAAGAGGAAGAGGAAGAGGAACAGGAAGATTTAACTAGTGTTAGCGAAGTTGAGGATAATGAGGAACAAGTGTTTACGCCTCAAAAAAAGGCATCACCCCTTGCAGAGTTTTTAAGAAAAAGGAAATCCTTGGCCATGGTCGAAACCCCTTGCCCTTCCAAATCGTCTCCATTTTCAAAACTCTTGGCCACCCCTCAACATAAAGCTCAACTGAAAAACATTTTAATAAAATATTATGGATCAACACTGGAACCCTATTTCACCAATCTATTTGTTGGAAACACAGATACCACATATGGTGTTCGCTATGAGAATGATAGTTTTAAAATTGGTGATTCATCGATTAAATTTAGTCATACTAAAGCTGTCATTAATAAGATCAACTATAAATTAACACCAGGACTGTTAAAGCTACTATTCTCTCGGACTCCCTCATCTCAAGATTATACGTCAGAGGACCTTAGTAAATATAAATCCATTTTATTGGATACCCATGCACACAAAAGACAGTATGATCCCACTCAACAAGTGAATGTTAATATATCTCAAAAATATAAAACCATCATTGCAAAAATGTTCCCCACTAGTCAAAGTGGTCGTCGTAAAGTGTCCGCATCAGGAGTGACATTTAAACCATTAAAACCCCTTGTGGATGTTACCTACTGGCACAATCCATATAAACTCGTCCAGCGACTACAGCTGTTGTATGCTTCACGTCAAGCCGGCCATACTGGTCACGATTGGGAAATTCAAGAAATTGAGGAAGAACTTCGAAATGCCAAAATTATTGTTTAAGCCCTCACCCATAAAAATGGGTATTGCTCACGAGTTGCATCGTCCAGCTAGACGTCACTATCAGCGACTCAAGGTGATTTCACAGGGTGTGGATGAACTTTGGCAAGCAGACTTGGTTGAAATGATTACCTATGCTAACGTTAACGATGGTGTACGCTATATGTTGACGGTCATTGATGTTTATTCCAAAATGGCGTTTGTTGAACCTGTGCGTCGCAAGTCTAGTCCACTAGTCACCAAAGCCTTTCAACATATTATTCAACAATCTAAACGTCAACCTCAGCTGCTACAAACCGACCAGGGAAAAGAATTTTTCAACAAGGATTTCTCCAGTTTTCTCAAATCTAATGATATTCACCATTACACCACGTACAGCAATCTCAAAGCCAGCGTGGTCGAGCGGTTCAACCGAACATTGAAAACCCATATGTGGAAAGCGTTTACCGCTCAGGGCACTTATCGCTGGTTGGACTTATTACCTGAGTTAGTGTCACGTTACAACGACACCAAACATAGAACCATTGGGACCAAGCCACGACTTGTAACTAAAAATATTCCACAACTGGATAAACTGTTTAACCCCATAAAAACAGCAGACCCTAAACGTCATCGCCTTAACATTGGGGACCATGTTCGTGTGAGCAAATTCAAGTCCGTCTTCGACAAGGGCTACACACCAAATTGGGGGACTGAACTATTTCGAATTCGTCAAGTCAACCTGAACAGTCCAGTCACCTATTTACTCGAGGACCTCAACCATCAACCCATAAAAGGCAGGTTTTATCTTCAAGAACTCCAAAAGACAGCGTTTCCTAAACATTACCTTGTGGAAAAAGTGTTGAAACAAAAAGGAAATAAACTATATGTAAAATGGTTGGGATTTAGCTCAGCCTTTAATTCATGGATTAATAAATTACATGTTGTATGAACCTGTGTGTCTTGTATTTATTTATTTACTCATGTTGTAATAAACCTACAGTCCTATGTACAGTCCTCAGCTATACATGTATTATGAGCAATACATATTTCTTTCTCTCTTCACCTGTGTTCTCTCTTACACTAACCCCCCTGTACCTCCCACCACTGTCAAAACAGGTTGTGACTTGTTAGCTCTTATCGTGCACGTGTACAGGTGAACACTTGTGTGTTAGGTCATATTACACATGAACTTGCATTTTCTCACGTATGAACCAAAACAGGATGTAACTTGTTTCACAAGGAGGACGGTAATAAGGTCATTTCACACGTGTTCACATGTATTTCGTCACTTTCCTTTCATATCGTAATTCCATTATAGTAGTGGTGAACAACGTCAATTCAACACACACAAAATGTAGTTAGGCCCTTTGACTATAATTTAAATAAATTCATGGGCTAGTCCGTAGGAACCAGGCCAAAGGGACCCGTCCAAAGGGACAAGGACTCGTCCACAGGGACCTGTCCACACAGACTTGCCCACAAGGACCTGTCCACAAGGACCTGCCCACAAGGACTCGTCCACAAGGACCTGTCAACAATAACCCATCAACACGGGTCCGACAGCAGGGGGGCTCGTCAACAATAACAGGGGCTCTCACCTCAAGGCCTAACATGCCCCTCTTTGATTATTGGTTTGCAGAACAACGTTACATTCCATATCGGCATTCAAACTCTCACATGTTGCAATTGGTAACAGAGATTCTCTAAAAAATTCAATTTCACCCTCTAGTAGGGGTAGGTTTTATTTTTGGGGTTGAAATATGTTGTCCATTGGAAAGGGGGTGTCTGCCCGAGTTCAACAACACCTCATTTGTTAAAATCCAACCATAAGTTCGAGAGATATCGCACTGCCGCCATCTTGTGAGGTGGGGAGGTGGAGGTGGATTTAGAACCGATCAAAAACCACTACTATAAATAAATTGCATTCCGCAAATTAATAATGAATTAATGAATGTTGATGAAAAATAATGGAAATAATAAACTCGAGTTGAATGATTAAATAATCAAAATAATTGAAGTACGTGGAATAATAAAAATAATAAAAGGATCATTGGGATACCTTAATATGATGATAAAATAACGCTATTCAGCAAGTAATAAAAGTAATATGCTAAAAATAATAGGTGGTAATCGAACACCAGAGAAATGATGTATGAAGTTATAAGCTATTGAGCTTCAGTAAAGTAAAAATGCTAATGCGAGCCAAGTTGTTAGAGATGCGATGACGATCCAATTTGTGTTGCCGAAATAGGCTTATAAAATAAATGCTAGCAAATGAAGAGAATCCTGTGACGTGCATAAGTTTGGAGATAAAGGTATAATTGTCGGAAAGTCGTCGATATTGTTGTGCGAGGGTTCGACCCGCTTGGTAACAGGTATTCGAGCCTAGGGCTTTATAGCTGTAAATTGTTGGTATTGTTTGCGCGAGGGTTCGACTCGCTTGATCGAACAGGGGTTTGAAGCAAGGGCATTGTGTTGCAATCTAAGTCCCGCCGGGCAATTGCTAAGTATGAATATGGAGAGTACTAGTGCTTCTACGATATGTGATTTCAACTGGAGGGCCACAGAGTGTCCCTGAGCCCAGAGTCACATGGCCTGTACTGTGCCAACGACGCTAGGTTAACCGACCAAATAAAGTATGTGAAATGAAAGGTAATGAGTTATAGTCTCAAATTATGGCACGGGTCACAAGGAAAGTAAGGGATATTGTTAATGAAGTAATGTGGTAGCTTGGATCCTCATACACTTTGTTTTAAAGGGAATGAAACATTTGAAAGTTTAAAGTCAATGAATGGGGCGAGAAGAAGGTAATAAATCACGTTAAACGAGGGAGGACGATCTGCCGGCCGACCGCTCCTAAACACGAGGAGCCTTGTATACAAAGGTTAAGGGTTGCTGAATGGATATTAAATGTGCGTAGTGGAACATCCAAATTTTTAAATAAGAGGTGCTATGAAATTGTGAAATAAATAATTGAATTAGTGGGTTTTTGAGAATCATCCCCACATTAAATTTGTAAAAATCGGATAATATTTGACCATAGTAGTCAAAAATAAGTTGATCATTAAATATTCGATTCCTGCCTTAAAGAAATGTTTGAAATAACAAACTCAAATATGAGTTTGTAAAGTAACTGAAATCGTAAAATAATAGCATGTGGTACATCACTTATAAGCCACCCTACTGCATGGAAATGATTTGTGACGGGACGTGAATTCGAGGATGGGCATGTATTTGTTTTAAAAGTGTTGATTTGTTATGAAGACTAAGGCTTACTGATAAAAGTAACAGAACTTAAATGAATGATTATAAAGAGACTTCAAGTAAATAAAGTATGAATAAAGCCAAGAAGGGATGTTAATAACACAGTTAAATGTCCGCAAAAGCCTTAGATAATATAATATAAAATGATAGGCACGCTCTATGTCTAAGTAAATAAAATGTTGCGGAAATAAAATATAGATGAATATTCAATGATAAAGGACATCAAAGCAAGGTAACGCGATAAAATAAGATTATATGAATTTATTATGTATTTTATATTTTGACATTTGGATTTTTCCAAAATATAAATGTTTGTAACTTGTTTGTAATATTTCCTGGGAGTTTTATACAATAAACTCATGTCTTTTGAAACTTGTTAGTTTTTAATTTAGTCTTGTAGATCCTATAAAAAAGTGCTATCATATCAAATGTGAAATCACGTTGTGGTTTGGACGTAACACGCCCCGAACCCCAACAGCTAGCCAGCGCGTGATTAAGCATTTCCATATGAAATGGGTACAGGGGAATTATGTATAATACTATGATATGAGCACTGGATCACAAGTTAAGTCGGTGAATATTAAAGTTAGAATAAAGCCCAGATGTAGGTAAAGTGGCCACGGCCCGCGTAAACTCACAAATATAAATGTATTTAAAAGATAACCCCTGGCTATCTATAAAATGGCGCCCAACGTGGGGAAATAGGCAGTAAAACACCCCTAAAGATGGTTTTTCGAAAAACTTTATTTTGCTGTTGTCTCGCTTGGGTGACCAAAAGTTACTTTTCCCCCTAAATTGAATTATTCAGGGACAAAAAGAGAGTATTTTCCGTCCCCATGTTAACATTTAACTAGCAAATATAATTTTAGGAAGTGTAACACAAGAGTGTCGTGTTACAAGCTCGAGACTGTGGGAGAGCCCAATCACATGATATGGACGCTTCTAGAAGGCTATTCTTAGCATGGCAACAGCGAGTTTGGAAATTAATATTATGAATATTGTTATAAATTATGCTATTGGATCCCAGTCCAGAGCCAATGAGGAGAGGTCTTATTTAAGACGGGATCAACTTTAATTACACAACATGAGGGAATTATGCATTTAGGCCCTTAGAAGAAGATTTTCTTATTTGGTAATGAAGAGAATATTAAGACATATTATGTCTGATACTTTAAAAACCACAGATCGGTTAATCTACGCAGTAATAAGCATTGGTAAAAAACGCACTAAAATTATGGTGGGAGATTGATATGGCCGCCAAAAATACGACTTGGAGAGGGAGATCCAAGAATCGAGGTTCTTATTCCAGCAGACTTTGAAGAGTGAGGAAGTGTTTTTACTGGGTTAACGGAGATCCCAAAGCTTAGTCCGAGTGCGACGACTGTCGACTTGTGGAGACGCGAGTATAGCTAGTTGGAACGGTAGAGATCACCGCACTTCCATTCTGCGTGAAGTTGCGAGGAACATAGTATTGATTATATCTCATACAATATTGAGATTTGAAGTGAAATAAGTGAACATTTATCAAGAACAGGTCGCCTATTATATATTGTGGAAAGTTGAGCGCTTAAATATTCACCGTTTCGACAATATAAGCCTGGCAAGTTAGATTTCCAAAAGCGTTGGAAATAGAGCTGAAGATCATTATAAATTGCAAAGTGAAATTGACGAACGCAGTTCAAGTGAACAGTGGCGGAGGACTTTTAATATTGGCGCAACACATAAACATTAACAGTAAGACTATAATTATTCTTCAACATTATCATTCAACTTAATTAATATTGTTGATATGATGAACTAAACAGTCATGCGCCAGAGACATATTCGATAACAGGAGTTAAGATACAACAATGGAGCTTCGTTAGACAACGTATTCTTGAATATAGACGTAGTGTACGGTCCATCTTGTGCATTTTCGTCAGTCTACGAACACTAATATAACATCAATTAGCAATGGAAACATTTCATTCACTATTTATATGAATATTTCCATAATTATATTCCAATGATTCATATTTACGACGGAGAATGGAGACTCTACAGAAGAGATTTGTCAAGATGCTAGGGAAAGGTAACCCAGCAACCCAGAAGAATTTGCCAGAAGGATGTCGTTCGAGCCCAGCCGAATGTTGGTGAATTCCAGAGAGAGACGTTTCTTATCTCTGAGGTCGCAGATCCAAGGTTCGAATGCAGATCCATCTCAGAGTCTTGTACTGAGGAAACATCTAAAGTATTGTGACAATACTTACATTGATCTTCAAGTTTTCGTCTGAATAAGATATTAGTGTATCTCAATTGTTATATAGAGCTTGATTAGTGACATTCTGAGCCAGCGATCTTATTCCATATTTTCAGCGATCTTATTACATATTTTCAACGATCTTATTCCATATTTCTATATTTTCACATTTTATGTATTTCAGTGCTTTTATGTATTTTACACTTCAGATATGTGTTGAGATTTATAAGCTGCTAGATTATTTAGAGGATGATTGCATTTCATCTTAATTTCAATTTTATTCTACGGATCAGTTGTGGAACTGACATTAAAATTTTGTTTGAGGAAACACACTGCCTCATAGTAGACTAGTCGTTTCGACTCTCGAATTTTAATAATTTCATTTAAACCAAGTATTCTGACATTGTGTCATAGCTTCAAATTAAATTTTTATTAAATTTAATTTGAGCACTTTAATGTAACGACATATAACTTCAAGAAAAGAAGAAACATCGAATGATATTGTTATATCATTATTGTACATAAACTACCGACGCTCTAAGAAATACTAGTCGTTTGATAAGACCGAAGTCTTAATTCCTATGAACATTCTTTGGGTAGAGTGGAAAAACATTACGACAATGACAAACCTTTCTTATTATCTGTAAAGCTAAGAGCTTTGTTCATTTAATATGTTAGAGGAAATACCTTTTGATAGAAGATTATTCAAATCTTTGGCTAGGAATTCAAAGTTAGTTTATCCCGGTCAGGATTGAATTCTATCTGACACTGTAAATAACATGTGTGTTATTTTAACCTATTTTGTAACATCAAGTCATTTTGTGGACATGATATTACAACGATAAACAATTTATAGCTAGACAAGTGAGATGAAACAGGAGTATTATTTTTATTACATGTATTTGCGACAGACGAGTTAACAGTTAATTATCTTGTTGTGGAGTAAACTTTAGGAGGTTAATCACGACTGTCTAATATCGTTCATTATAATTGGAAGTTTCGTTTGAAGAACTTACGTATGTATAATTGTAGTCCAGTAGTCATTTGCAATGATACTGAGGGTCATGCCATTATTTGAAAGAAGTTCCTACATAAGATATGTTAATAACAAATAATCCCTTTTTATTATTGTTTAACATATTAGATGATAACAAGAGTTTAGTGCTTTTCAGTCGGTCAACACGAATGTACCCAAAAGAGATGGGTTATGCCCTAATCCTGAAATAAATTACATGAGATTAATAAAACACTAGGATGACCAGTTTCGATCGTCAAGCGATCATCATCAGATCCAATACACTTAGGCTATAAAATCTATGTTTGAAATACAGGTGAAAATATTTACAATATGTACAATTATTTAGTTGCAGTATTGGTACTGCAACTGTCAGTGTATGCTAAATGCAGTATATATGTTAGGTGAAATGCTAAATGGTGATGGCTATCCGGAGATTGTACTTTAGAGAGATTATATGGTTGTAAACTATGGTTAAACTATACAATTTTAGGCTAACTACTTATCTGATTGTCTTCCGTACTACAGCTATTCGCAGTTTCCGTGCTCACTTGAACTCGCTGTGCGGTCGACTGCGGTGGTTATCTTAACGACTGGTTTTTTCCCTGCCTTCCCCCCTGTCCCTACGTGCTGTGGGGAGTGATCGCGATGTGTTTATGTGAGGTGTTGCCAACCTAGATAAGATGTATGTTATTGAATGAGGTGGATCTACAACTATTAAAGACCGTGGATTAGTCCTCGCCACTGCGAATAGCTGTAGTACGGAAGACAATCAGATAAGTAGTTAGCCTAAAATTTTATAGTTTAACCATAGTTTACAACCATAATCTCTCTAAAGTACAATCTCCGGATAGCCATCACCATTTAGCATTTCACCTAACATATATACTGCATTTAGCATACACTGACAGTTGCAGTACCAATACTGCAACTAAATAATTGTACATATTGTAAATATTTTCACCTGTATTTCAAACATAGATTTTATAGCCTAAGTGTATTGGATCTGATGATGATCGATTGACGATCGAAACTGGTCATCCTAGTGTTTTATTAATCTCATGTAATTTATTTCAGGATTAGGGCATAACCCATCTCTTTCGGGTACATTCGTGTTGACCGACTGAAAAGCACTAAACTCTTGTTTACTAAGGCAACACTGAAAATATGGCTTCAAACACCACAATAGTAGATGATAATTATCTATGCCATATATACTGTTATATGAGGTTTTGTAGAGCTATGGAGTGCTCAGGCGAGGGAATTCCGCATTTTAAGGAAATCAAAGTATTGTTGTTCTTTGATAAAAGGCATGTATCATGATACGAGCCGTTGTATACAAGTAGTCCTGTTCTTGTGAATTAACGATTTAGCTGTGTTAACAGGAGGGTTTCAGCTGAAAAGCAACTTGAGAGAGATTGTCTACTCACGTATATAATACTATTATTAAATTTTATTAAACCCGAATTTATGTAATTACGTGCAGTTTGCCTTAATTGGTCGACTGTATTATACCGATAATATAATGAAACCAATATAAGACGAGGTGTATGCAGTATATTAAAACTACAGAACGTTATAGAAGGATGGTTATGTGAAAAACCAGTGTATATATTTAGTTAAGAATTATATTGTAACCGAGAAGTTACAATCTCGAAAGTGTCGCGTTAGCAACACTAGATAATGGTGATTATTATAAACATATGACATGTAAATAATTTTTGTGGAAATGATATAATTAGTTAAACAATTTAATAGGATTTATTAATCAATTGTTTTGGAACAGTGTGTGTTTATGAGCGGATGTTTTTGGTGTGAATAATTATTCAATGTTAAGAGAAGGTGTGGAACCGTATTGGTCTAGAACAATAACGGAGTGCGAATGAAAGAGTGTATAAAATTTTTAGAATGATTGGTTAAGAAACAGAGCAGTTATATGAACTTTTGTAAGATCTAAATGTTAATTTTTACGTGTTTTATAAATGCACACGCATGCAGTCTCTGTGGGCTAGCAAGAATGATTCACCGTTAGTAGTGGAGAGCGATGACATAATATTTAAGCAGGTGTAGACCAACTGCCTTCTATTTATTGTATAAACCAGTTTTGAGTACGGCATGGGGCCGATATTTCATTCATGAAACAAAGCCATGGCACGTGCGTTCTACAACGCAGGTTTGTGAATGAAATCAGGTGTCTGGAATGCCATTAAGAGGCTTCACTAAACGTTTTTATTTTTACGCTGTGTAGGCCTAAAACAAGCCAAGTTTTATACTCATAATTTTTAATACAGCAATGTAGTAAGATGTATAGTTGAAAGGAGGGGTGAATGATTGCGTGTTTTTAATTTCAATGTCTATTGTTAAATTCATTTGTTGTTATTTGTTTATAGTAGATTAGTTTACCTTTTTGTTAACAAAATTTTTCAGATTGTTTTCCATTGTTGTTGGAGTGTGATTCATTTTAAATATAAGGAGCAGATTATTGTGGATGTAGTGCAGGCGAAGCTGAAGTCCCAGTCCCCGAGGTAAGTAAAGGTGAGTGCCCCGTGTAGTTGGTTGTTGATCCACAATATTCTGGTAACTGCTGTCTGTAAATCCCTAAAGACCATGTTGGAAGCGATTTCTAATGTTGTATTTGCCGGAGCAATTAGAAGGAAGGAAGATTGTAGTTTTACGTGACCGTGAATCTTGTGATTATGAGCCACGGGACCTCCTTTTTACGTGGAATCCGAACCACAGGACATGGCATTTCACATCGAAAATCTCACATGCATTGACCGGGAATCGAACGGAGCAATTAGAAATAGGCAATCCAGCGGGGGCAATGGATATTCCAACGGGATCCTTTCCGGATTATCGGGTACAGTACCAATAGGGGTACCACCATCATATCTTTAAAATGGCGCCCAGTTACGTGAGGAGGGTTTTCCTTAAGTAAAACCAGGAAAAACTCGAGTTTTCCAAGATTTTTTTTCTTTGGAAAAAGTTCGAAAAATTTGATTTTTTTACGAAACAAAATATCTTGCTTAGAGTTTTGAAGGAAGGAAGAGCAAACGGGTTAAGGTACAAACCTACCCATTCGCAACTTCAAATGTTAAAGTATTTTTAAATCGCAACACTTAAATATGCCACTCGAATGTCACGTCGTGTCATGTGCATGACTGATTTCTTGGATGTGAGTAGCCCATCTATTCTCAAATTATATTTGACAACAGAATGGCTATGAGTGTGGAGATGGAGAATCTCCGGGACCTTTTGAGAGAGGACAATAAGAAAATTCAGGGAAACATGAACCTGAAGTTTCAGGAAAATAAGGAGGATAGTCAAAAACAATTAGACTGTGTCCAAGATAACATTAATAAGGGTAATATGGAATGCAATCAGAACTTTGAAACCCTAAATACCGAAATTAGTAAAATAAACGATGAACTTAGCAGTGTAAACACCGAAGTAAGAAATGTAAATGAAAGGATAGATCAGGTGAACAACAAAATGGACAGCAAGCTCAGTGAATTAAACACTAAAATGGACATAAAACTTGATGAGATTCATGTTCAAATGGGGGAAAGAGATAGAAAATTCCAAGCTCATATCGAGCCCATGAAACTAAGCATAAGTGTAATTGAAACTAATGTAAACCAAATCTCAGACGCACAAGTGAAAGTTAACACACGTTTATATGAGATAGAGGGAAAAACTATAAAGATCATTGATGAAAAGTTTTAGCAAATGAACGAGTCTCTAACAAAAACCGTAAGCGAACAGATAACCGGTGTAAACGGAAAGATCGAGGAATTAATAATACACGTTGATTTTTATTTTTATTTTTTAAAATTTATTAATCAAAGCACAAACTACAGCTATGCTAGCCCTTCACGCTTGTACAAATAACAACAAAATAACAGTTTAAGATAAAATATAAATAAATTTAACAAATCACCAAACAAAACAAGTCCATATCAAGAGCCGGTAGAATGTCCTTGCTCGTAGCTGTGTCGTCAATGGCCAAGATGACAGTTCTAAATACAGTTTATGTTCTCCTTCACCTGCTTCAGGAACGTCCTCTTGTTTGTTGATATGTCCAACTCGCGTTTACTTGCTATTCTATTGTACAGAGAGGATATGCGGTTTTGGAAGGATCTTTGGATTAAGGAATGTTTAGTGTGAGGAATGTGCATGATATCTTTGAGCCTGGTAGAACGGGAGGGGGCTCTTAGTTTGAAGAGTGACAGCAGGTGGTCCGAACGGTAATGGCTATTTAAAATTGAATGTAGGAACGACAGGTCACTCACCTGGTGTGTCGTGCTGAGGGGAGGGATGTTTATGGCCGAAAGTACCTGCTGAGTGGTGAATCGTCTAAACCTTGGCATTCTGTTCCTTACAATGGAAGCAAAGAAGGATTGAATTTTGTTAAATTTTGCTATGTTTGACGGGCAAGAAGTGGTCCAAATGGGAGAGCAGTAGTTTGCAACTAGATGAAAGTAGGAAACAATGCGATGAATCCAGGCAAGAATTAGAGGGAAAAATAGATACCTTGTCAACCAAAGTGCATGAATTTGAAAATCAAAGGCGAAAAGATGTAGATAGCCTAGGCACACGAATGGATAGCATGTTCGCACACGTAGAGCAAAGGCTAGTTGATCATGACACTACAAACGAAACACGAATTGAGGAACGTATTAGGCCAATTGCGGGAGAAATCAAAACACAGGGCACACTAATTTCAAAACATGAGGCACAAATTGAAGAAAATATATCTCAATTAAATACCCTGAAGGAAGGATTAGCTCCAATGAAAGTTAGCATAGGAGAAGCCCATAAGAAATTAGAACAAAATCAAGGAGATTTAGCTCGCATACAGAAAACGCAAGAGAAGACCCAAAAGGACATGGAAAGCCTAGACAAGGAGGTAAAAGTAATAAAGAATAGCAAACAGAAAGACTTCGAAAACCTTAAGGAAGAGGTAGATGAAGATATAAAGGTGAAAATCGAGGGCAAGGAAAAACAAATCCTCGAAACGAAGAAAGAAGTAACTGATGAGCTGACTAAATTCCAGGAAGTTTGGAAACAGCAGCAAACAGAAATAGGCAAACGAACTGAGAATAACGAAGACAGAATTGAGAAGATCGAACAAGAATCGTTCGCGAGAATATAAAGAATGGAGGGCAGAATGAACCAGAGTGAGACCCGCATGATTGCTATAGAGGGAGCGAATCTGAGAAGTAATCAAATGGATGGAGGAAGTATGGAGGATTTGAGAAACAACTGGGGAGAAACGGGAACCCAGCACATATTCAATAAGGTCCAAGAGGAGGAAAGCCCATACAAACTACCAGGGCCACCCTTACTTACATCAACTCCATTCAACAACAACAATGCGTTGCAGAACCAAGTCATCACAATTATCAAGCCTGAGTGCGATAGACCCAAGAAATTTTCGGGAACATTTCGTTAATGACCCCAAAATATTGGCTCAAAGAAGTTTTCGAGTGTCTCAGAGACACTAGAGTCGCACCCGAACGTCAGTTGAGATCCATCGAGAAGCTCATGGAAGGTGATTGCCTTCTATGATTTAGAAGCTTCCGATACACTTTTGATAACGTAGAGGAATTTAGAGAAGCCTTTCTCGAGAGATATTGAGCAGCTGACGTACAGCATAATCTAAGATTAGATCTCTATTCAAAAAAAAATAATAATACCAATGCACCAACCCGTTATTCGGAGTATTTTACGGCTCAACTCTGCAAATTTCGAGAGCTAGATTGCGCACCGTCAGAAAATGACCTGTGCCTAGCAATCATCAAGCAGCTACCATTTGAGATTCAAAGATTTCTAATTTCGTCTAACGCCAAAACTACGATAGAAATTGAGAGCATTCTACGTCAGTTGGATAACACAACGCAGCACATGTTGCCGAGACACTATAGAAATGTGGAACAAGCCCATGTCACAAAAGCACAGACTGTGGTTGCGAAAGAAACAAGTATGGATAAAGCAACCAGTACTGAAGATGGAAGGATTGAACAAAATAATCCCGGAGATAATAAACAAGAATGTAATCCACCGTATCAAGGGAACGGCAGAGGATACGTCTGAAGAAATAATTATAGAGGCAATAGAGGAAGAAACTAAAGTTCAGGTCACGGTTATCAAGGGAATAACGCATCGAGACCATACTATCAAAGGGGGTCAAACAATAGAGGATCATCCAGTGGAAGACCATACCAGGGTAAGAATTGGAAGCAGAATTACCCAAGGAATAATCAGCCACCAAATGAAGACATAGATTACCAGGCTGAAATCGAGGAACGTCGTGTAATTACACAACGGTTCTACGATGAACGAGGGGATGAATATGAGAGGCAACCGAAAGTCCAATGGAAGGATGCCATACATAAAAGAATATCCCCAGACATTCATAACTTAGAAGGTGCCCAAAGCTTAGAACTGCAGGAGCACAATAGAAGAGAAGAACAAGAAAAAACGCCAAAATTTGAAAGGCTAAGGAAAGAAGAGATTGGAGGATGGAATACGATACAAGTCGTAAACTGGATTGCGATACCAGAAGAATTAATAGATGAGATCATAGAAGGACCGGTCGTTGTAAAAAGAGAATTGCCAATTATTCTAACCAGAATCGAAGGAACTTTAGTTAGAAATTTATTAGACACAGGATCGACAGTTTGTCTGGTAACCCAAGCACTGGTTAATGAATTAGAAAGGAAAGGGCGAGTTTTGAAGATCCCAATATCAGCAGTTAAGATAAAAGGAATTATTCCAGAGAAAAGTTTAGCCTGTAAATACCAGGTATTTTTAGAACTGCAAATCGGAGAACAAATGTTATCTCAAAGCTTTTTACTAGTGAGTAAACTGCCATATAACATTATACTGGGAATAGACTTCATCAGAGAACATAAGGTTGTTATAGATCTATCCCAAAACTGCATCAAATTTTGAAATGAAGGCCATGGTTCAGAAATAGATATTTCATCACAAACAATAGAGCACATAGAAGGCGAACAAATATGGCACATGAAAGAGGAAACTTGTCACAGTGTAAAAGAAGAAGAAGAAGTCTACATGTTAGAAAAAGAATTCAGTACACTTGCTGCGGATTTAGAAAAAGAAGCAGAAGTCGAATTTGAAGAATGCCAAGAAGAGAAGCTTGAAGAAGCCAAAATATCATTGGAGGATAAAGAAATTTTGAAAGAAATAGTTCTAGAGCAAAGAGATGTATTTGATTCCAAACCAGGAAGAATCAAAAATTTTAAAAATGCCTTCCAGGTGAATGATTGGACACCGTTCCGTCAGAAACCATATCCAGTTGCGGAAAAGCATTACAAACAAACAAAGGAAGCTTTAGAAAAAATGATGAAAGATGGAGTGATTGAAAAAGTAGCTACACCGTAAGTTAATCCGTTGGTGGTAGTCAACAAACCAGATGGATCAGTGCGAGTATGTCTAGATTACAGAAATCTAAATCAAAGGATTATTCCATAAAACGACTCGGCACCTCCAATCAAAGAAATTTTAAGGAAATTCAAAGGAAAGAAGATATTCACGAATATCGATCTTACGAGTTCTTACCATCATTTGGAATTAGAAGAAAGGACCAGTCTTATGACAGGATTCCAATTTTATCAACAAACAATGTGTTTTAGAAGACTACCATTTGGATTAAAGACCGCAGGATCAGCGCTCATAAGGGCCTTAGACAGGAATCTTTCGGAGGAAGTGAAAGCCTGTACTATTAGATATGTGGACGACATTTTATTAACGTCAGAAACATTAACGGATCACTTAGAGAAACTAAGGAAATTACTCAAAGATTTGGAGCAAGAAAACTTCAAAATAAATTTGAAAAAAATCAAATTTTTGCCAAAGGCAAGTGACATTTTTAGGTCACGTCATAGACCAACATGGAGTTCAACCTAAATTAAGAATTTTCCAAGACCATTGAAAGTCAAAAATATCAGACAATTTTTAGGACCCATAGGGGTTTTCAGCAGTCATTGTCCTGCTTATACAAAAACCGTGTCACCACTACAAGATCTACTCAAGAAGGGGTAAAATGGAAGTGGACAGAAGAATGCGAGAATGCATTCACAAAGGCCAAATGTATGCTATTAAATTTTGTGAAATTAGGATACCCCGACTACAATGAAAAGTTCATAACCCAAACAGATGCTTCACAGATAGGCATAGGAGCCATGCTGTACCAGGAAACGAAGGAAAAACCAAACGAGAGAAATTACCTCGCATTTGCGTCGAGAAGATTAAAGCCACATGAACGAAATTACACAGTCAGTGAAATCGAACTTCTAGCAATATTGTACGCGTTATAGTCTTGGCGGAACATAGTTTACGGATTTCCCACGATTTTAAGAACAGATCACAAGGCGTTGACTTTCTTAATGAAAACTGACTTGTCCAGTCAACGACTAATGCGATGGGCGTTGTACATCCAGCAGTACGATGTAGAGATAGAATACTGCCCTGGAAAGGAAAGCATGGTACCGGACTTTCTGAGTCGAAATCCGGGAACCGAAGACGAGGCACTTGCGATTCAAATTGATGATAAAGATCAAGGAACCATTGAAGAATTAAGAAGAGTTGGACAAAAACAAAAGCAGGACCCATGGATGAGGATGTTGATAGATTTCTTCGAGGGAAAGCTTGATAGAGCATCACCCGCATTCATCGAATCGGAGAAAATTGCAATGGATTACAGTTATTTTAATGGACTTTTTAAAATTTGCAGATAGTGGTCACACCAGATTGAGGATTATCATTCCAGCAGAGATGCAAAGGAAGTTAGTATGGTTACTACACAGAACTTTGGGACATATGGGGGTAGATAAAACAGTCAGCATGTTGCAAGAAGCGTTTATATGGCCCAGGTTAAGAGATACGGTGCGATATACTGAACCCGCTAACCACTGGTTCATGTGATATTTTTCACCGCAAAGCATTTTTGATGCATCACTTTAGAACATACCCACTGACCGACCATGCTGTCGCTACTTGCTAACATTCTTTGGAGTTATAAATGGTTGATCTTTTGACTACGGAGAAAACCACTATTAAATAATCTGAAGCTAAATTATGACATTTCTATTTTCTACGAAGCTCAGATATTATGGTATTGTAATTCTGTATCATCGAAACATTCTTTAGAATGTAATTTCTGCTTTTGGCAAGGTAGTAACTTCTCAGATGCGCGAACCGGAACCAGACAGACGCTGCACGACTAGTGTAGTTACAAGCTAACGCAGCGCATGGCTGAGAGCTTACCACAAGTGTTTGGATTATCATCCAAGTTGGATGCCGTTAGTATCAAGTCCGTCTATAAGACGAGGTAACAGTCCGCCTGAAGGCGAGGAAAGCAATCCTAGTGCATCGCACTTTATTTCAATTCGAATAGTACATGATATTATTAAATATTACAGCCGGAGAAGGCTTATGTTACGAATACTGTGGATTTTTGGGAAAAGTGATCATAACCGTGGAACGCCACATTTTCAGCCACGTGTTTGAACATCATATTTCGACATCATCGAGTGGCGATAAATACATCACACCCAGTGAAATAATTATTAACCGAATGGATCATTATAACACTCATAGCTACGAATATTGCTTTAATCGCAAGTGCGATTCTTTTCAGTGAAGCACAACGCCGATGCCACGTGATTTGTGGGCAAGTGAAATCTGTATCAGTGAAGCAGATAATAGTGCATGGCCAATTTTTAAACCATCTGCGCCGTGTAGTAGAGTGAGTTTAGTGCCACGTTACAGCTAGCTTCTGTGAAATTGTGCTACGCTTATTCATCGTATCTTAAAGTGGTAAAGTCATATTTCAAGATGTCATATTTTGATGACCACGTGTATGACAATCCTTGTTACGCATCACCTGTGGATATGAGCTGTTAAGCTCCATCATGTGAAGGAGAGGACCGGAGAACTACAGCCGATGACGGAAGAACCATGGCTTTAGCACCCGCTAATCCAAGGAAGATGACTTTGAGGAGGAGTCTGGTTATATCATCACGACAACGACGAGGACGAATAAAGGCCGTGGAAATGGATAGAGGCGGTGTGGAGGCTCAGATTGGACAACCCTTGTCCGGAGACCAAAGCCTTATTATATCCCTCGGGTCGTTGGAACGACCGAGATGTAGACATCCTTTCTTGTGGGTCCGAAATATTAATTCCTTGTGAGGTTCTTTTGTGGTGTAGCTTAGTGTAGTGTAGTGTAGTTTATTGTAGAATCAGCCGAACTTCTTGACAAGCCATAGGTAGGTTTTGCACTGTTAGAATTAATGCTTGTAGTTCACTTTCAGTGATTGTTAGTCACCCGTTGTGATTGAATTTCTCTTCGATCACGGTGCATTCTGAGGGACATCGTTAAGATGTTATTTCTACCCCTGCTAAGCGTGACTGTAGTCTTGTTACTACGTTTTGTTCAACCCTAGGTGGGTAATTTGGTGTACAGTTATTTGGGATGACGATCAGACGTCATGGCCAGTGTTATTTTTATAACACCCCTTTCTAGTAAATGTTGTCACGCCACTGATTTAGGCAGAACAGTTCGTATCGTTGGATAGCCGACTGAAGCTATCAGTTTTGTAATACTATGTCATTTTTCATTTTGATGTGCTATGAAGCCATCCAGTTCAAGTTTGAACACATTCAGAGTGTTACAGTTTGTATGCAATCTAGCATCGAACCCAGCAATGAATGCCGTATCATTGGCAAACTTAGCAATTGTAAGATTTGCGCCTTTATAATGTTTATTTCGTGTCAAGTGTTTCGACACAGTTATTATTTTGGTAATATTTAGACAGAGCAGTTATGAACTGACATATCTGCACATTTCAAAGAGGTTCAGATTAAGTGGAATGTCTATGTTTTTCTTTTCTTTGACTTTTCAAACAAGCTATATCTTTGAGCATAGTTTTGAGGCGTGATTTCAAGCCCAATGCTTGTGTAAATTTCTATTATATCTGGGACATGATAACAAGAACAGTTTTCTAATAGGACTTTCTGCGTGAAAGCTGCCTGCCTTCAGTGATGTGCATTTTCTAAACTGTCCGTGTGAATGATTGCGTGTAGCGAGGCTAGCTCGAATCATGGACAGGTGTTAACAGTTCCCAGCATGCAGTGTACTAGAGCACCACTCACTCAGTGAGACCATAACTTTTCCAGACTCTTTGACAATGCTTATAGCATTACTAACGTTTAGATGATGTGTCTCGTATGTAGGTCAATGTCCAGGCCACCATTTTGTAATAAGCATATGTTTTGTTACTTAGAGATGACTGGCGAAAGCCATGTGTTTGCATCGCTACTAAAGCGAATATCTTTCTTCTCCATCTGTGGGTAGATTATTAGCTTGAGAATAACCTAACCCCCAAGGGAAGATGATAAAGAGAAGGAGATGGGTTTCGGACTGGAGAAAAAGGATGGAGAAATAGGAGGAGAGTCCTACAAAAGTTATAAGTTTAACTTTACATGTACTCAAAGGCGGTTGCCACTGCAAATCCGCTCTCCGATACCTAAAGTGGGTAGGGACCTGGGCAAAGCTAACGGGGAACGCAGCTAGAACTTGGGCGGTTTGCAAGAGAGTGGCTTTAGAGTATTCCCTCTCAAGCATACATATGCCTACTATGGGGAAGGGTGATGGTCTGGCAAGACAAAGAGTAACAGATTTATGGTGTATCTGTTCAAAGGAGTTTGTTTTTGAACAAGTAATTTGAAGAATGCCAATAATTGAATCGGTTTCGATATTTTTTGTTTTCGAAATCGTAGAGTTCCTAAAGAGCGACCAAATGCTTCCAAGAAGGATAGGGATAAAACAATTATACCTTTGGGAATAATTTTGGTAAGTGTACCAATAGTTGCATTTGGAAATGGCTAAGCTCTTACCCAGCAAGGAGCCGACTAAAAGTTTAGGCAAGGAGAAACACTTATATTTTGAAAAACCAACCATAAGTGTTGGAGAGAATCTCCACAAGCAGGAAGCTGGCATAGCGAGCTATGCTTGCCTTACTGGCCAGTTAGAATTAGCTATTAAAGCTAAGAGAGACTTTACCAAGTTACCAACTAAGAGTTCTGGCTCAAATGCAACAAGTGGTGAAAACCTTATCAAGAGATTTATTTGCATTAAGTGAGAAGAGTCTAGGAAGACAGGATCTTGCCTAACCGTTATGTCAGAGAAATGATAAAGCAAAAAGGAACGATTGAATTTATTTAACAATGTTGGGTAATAGTTTTTTGACAAATATATAATTTAGATTTTGTAACAAATGGGGTCACAGACCTCCGAAAAACATCTAAAGCTTGCGCCAGGCAATTAACAATTCTTTTGGTTTCAAACCTTTTATATGTTTTAAAATCCTCGCAAGATTTGGAAATGGCGAAGATAAAATGAAAAATTTAAAGACAATTAAAGTGATTAAAGTTAGACAATAAATCAAGTACAAGTTGTGTACTTTTAAGAAATTCTAGGTAAATATCTTAGAAAGAGTAACAACTTCGGAAGTAACAACAACAAAAAGCAGGAAGAATAAAAGAGAAGTTCCTATAACTTCTCATATTAAAGCTGAATTACTTGGTTGGATTATGCAAATGGGGCAGGTCACTTATTGTGAAACCTGAAGAGAAAATCGAAAGGAAGTTTCTAGACCTCCTATGTTTAAGTAGGAATCACGAGACAAATGGGGGAAGTTTCCCTTTCGTGAAACCTAGAAATAACTCACTTATGAGTTGAAAGAATTGTATTCCCTGATTAGAAAGGTGAAACAAGATAATTTGAGACGTGTACCAGACACGTAGTTATGCAGACATTAATTTGTGATATAAGCAAAAAAGGGAGGGCACGTCTTTAGAGTGACACCTCATTGAATAAGACCTAAAGTAACAATTTTATTATTATGGTTTGTTAGTAAGAGGTTTGGGAAAGATCAAATGGGGTTGAAGATAAGTGTTCATGGCCGTATTTATAATAATCGGACGAACGCGACGCGGTTGAAATATTGAACAAACACTGTTTTTCTCTATAGTCTGTTGAAATGGACGAAAAGTTCACTGTAGTAACACAAAAGTTAATGGCAAAAAAGTTATTGCAATTATGGAAAATAACTAGTTACACTAGATAGGCGAGAGTCTATTGCTTGAGAAAGTTGTAGATTATCGTTAAATGCGCCAGAGAAAATCCCAACGGAGGAAGAAAAATTAGCTATTGATCAGTAATTCATAAGAAAGATTCCTTAGTTTGAAAAAGTATTCCCACATGTGAGTGGAAATACATGACGGTATGACTGGTAGATAGAGAGCAGATTCTGGAAGGTTCCAGAGCAATCCTGACTGAAGAATAGGGCCAAAGTTATTCCAGCGGTGGAACGAGCTAAGTATTTTATAGACAGTGGGTAATTCAGTGGTATCCCACGTTGTGAGAAGATCTCTCATTTAATAAGCATAAGAAATGCTGCTTCCTATTAAGATCGGCTTAGACAAACCAAAGCTCAACATGGAAAATCCCGCGAAGGATGATTATTGCCCCAAATATAGTAATCTCACACTGCCTATAAAATGATCATTAAAAGCATGTAGTTGTTAAAAGACGATGAGAATGAGGTAAACCTAAATTCGGTACTTATCTTTGCTTCATGGCGAAGGTGAAGTTCCCTTTGACGGTTGAGATTAAAGTTCCAACTTGGCGTGGAAGTAAAAGATTGCCTCTTGAGTTGAGGAGGCTAGCTCTAGTTGAGCTTCAACTGACTAAGTCGACTGCCGACGTACAAGTGAGACACGCTCATCGAAGCACTGAGGGACCAGGGAAGGGAAGTAGTGGGAGTAGGAAACAAAAGGAATACATATCAGAATAGAAAACTTTACAAAAATAATTTTTTTCTTGATGAATGGTCTTCAAAGAGTTGATAGTAGGCGACACTAGAGCAGCCTGGTGGGTGAAAAAGTAGACGACGTTCTCTTGATCACGGAGATGATAGCTGGCGATGGCGACGAGATCTGGTGGCCAGATTGATAAGGAAGTCCTCTTGAACAGGGAAGAATTGAGGAACTTCAGAGATTCGCTGCTAGATGACGCTAGGTGGGTCTTGGAAGATATATATCTAGAACAGACTCACACGTAACATGAAAACCATAAACGGCAAGGAGAAAATGGAAGATCACTGTTGGTGTTTGAGAAGAAGGAAAGAAAGAATTACAGCAAAGAGCAGTAAAAGTTTACTCTATCATACCGTGTATTCCAAAGAATACACCAATCTGAGAATGATTTCACGTTATGATAAGGTTTATTTATGGTAATTAAGAGGCTAGATGAGGCACCTGTTTAGAGGCTATATTTATTTGTGTCCAGACTTCGATTCTGTTGACTGTGTTATTATAGGGAGGTAACTGATGTGCATGCCAGGCCTTACCCAGAGGTAAATTAAGTGAGCCGAGAGCCACTAATAACCTGTGTTATTGTTATGTCCGAGCGGGAGAGCTTGTTGACGGTGTTATAGCAGAGATTGATCTCGCACGAGACTGCTACTGCTGAGTCTAAAGTATTCAGGATTGTCAGCCTACTCGTCATAAACCAACGATAATTTAAACCAACGATTCTAATAATCAGTAACGTCATTATTATAAACCTGATGATAATTAATTACTTATAGCATTTAACCTTGATTTTCTTGCATTTTGGACCTGATGGCTGACACTTGCTTTGTGCACACTTCTCTTGTGGAAGTAGTCTAGGACAGATGACACTATTTTTTATCGACGGAGTGTTTGCTCGGCCTTCGGTCAGTAGCTGGTGGAGCGTGAGCCTCATGCGACGTTAGACGTAGTTTTCACTACGCAATCTCCAACGTAAAACACATGCACGTAGATGACACTGGTTTACAAAGAGTAACCCAGGGCGAAGGCAGGAATAATAATGTTTATGGTCTTGTTTTACTTATTTCAAGTGTATGATAACCCCATGTTTACCCTTTACTTAGATTATAAGAGGTCATTTAATGTTTTTGTTTGACGGCTTGTCATGTAGATTTTGTATTAAATTGTTTTTGCTTTACGGACGTCATCGCCGTAAATTTTGTATTGATCGTTAGGAATTAGCTAGATTTAAAAATAAATGTAAATGAGGAAATGGTATCATCCTAACTTAGATTTGCTATTGCTACCCTGTTAAATGTAAATTCTGTTATTCACTTATTTTGTAACTTCATTTAGAGACTATCGCAGTACCATTTTCCCAGCGTTGCTGTTGTTGCTTTACTTTGTCAGATAGATCTTTCGCGAGAGTTTACAGTAGTTTACAGTTAGGGTACTGATCTTTTATTTTTATTTATTTATTAGTTTGCGGATTAGCCGATAGAAACCCTCCAAACTAGGCTAGGTGCCTGAATATTTTGAATAAATATTTCTACAAGTTTTACCTAAGTCTGGAAGTTTATTTCTCAGTCTAGCTTTAGGAGGTGTATTTTCTTGGGCTGTCTAAGACCTTTTAGCAACCATGTTACCACGGATCCCCTGGATCATGGATTCTCGTGCCGCTATGGCTTATATGAAATTCACCCAATCCTCATGGCACATGGGTCCGGCGGAAGAGGTGTTAGGGATGTCGTTTCAGCTGTTGGCAACCCTGATAGCTCCTCTGACGGGAACAATACCATAAAAACCTGTGACACATGCCAAAGAATCAAACCTAATTCTTTTCTAATGAGACAAAAGCCTATACCACTTTTACGAGATAAACCTTGCCAGATCTTTTCGATAGATAATTTTGGACCTTTACCAAAAGCTAGAAGAGGTAATAAACACGTAATGGTATCAATGGATGTGTTTACCAAAATGATAGTGTTATGTCCTATTCAGAAGACATCAACCAAACAGGTCATCAAGAGACTAAAGGAAAGGGTAATTCCAGATCTGGGAAAGCCAGAAAATTTACTTTCTGATCACGGAAGTTGTTTCACAAGCGTCGAATTCCGAGGAGAATTAGAAAATTTAGGGATAACACAAATTTTATCCAGCATTAGGCATCCTGAAGCAAATCCTGTTGAAAGGGTTATGAGAGAAGTGCAAAAATACTGCAAAATCTACTGTTCCGAAGAAAATTGGAAGTGGATTTATATTTTGCCTACTATTGAATTTTTCATTAACTACACTATTTATGAAGCAACAGGCGAGATACCAGTCAAGTTACATTTAGACAAGCAACCAGAAAGGCCATGGTATAAAATATTACCCACAGTTAATGATGCACAAATAGGTAAAGAATTGAGGATCAGGAGAACATATGAGCATCTAAAAGCTCAAGCGGAGTAAAGGCAAAAGAGAAATCGTCATAAACGATACCATAGACCACTATTGGAAGGTGAAATAGTTCTCGTAAAACGACCAGCGATCTCAGATCCAGAGAATCGTGTTTACAAGAAGTTTCGGAAGAATTATCATGGTCCTTAAAGAATAATTAAAGATCTCAAAAACAATGCATATAAAGTTCAGCATTTAGTAACAGATCCCAAGATGATCATGAACGCTGCAAATTTGAAACTTTACCATCCTCCTGAAAAATATGAACGACAGATTCACACCTTAGTAGCCCAGGCGGAAAATGAACAAGAAACAGAAATGGAGAAGGAGAAGAAATGGGAAGAGTTGGAGTGTGAATATTGTTTAAAGAGATACTACAATGAGTTAAAGGAATTAGCCCGACAAATCGAGGAGAACGAGGAAATAAGAGAGGAGAATGAAAGGCTGAGAAATTGGAAACAAATAAGTCACTTGGAGTGAGAACGGGTAGGAGCAGCCCAACCCATATGATAGAAATGAGGTATTATGATGAAAAAAAACTGAAGAGTAACTAAATCTTTGAAACGGGCAAGGACAGAGCGAACCCTTGCAGATTAACTGAGTAAGAATGAAAAATGTATTTAAAGAAACGAAGGAAGGTCATTTTGGGATAAATACATTTTCTCAAAATTTCGACCATTTGTTTATTTTTGAAGGAGGGAATTGTGCCCATCTGGGATTGGCACAAGATCAAACCCCTGACCATTTATAGAAAGATATTCTAAAACTTTATATATATTGCAAGAAAATACGAGAGTAAGCCCACTGGAGAGCGACCACAGGGACGGTAAAGTCCATCTAGGTGCCGAAGAGATCCCTCCATGTAGTATGTCTTCTGGTTTGAGATCTGGAATCCTGTTCTGGTTGCAATTTCGTGGAAGTTTTTCCGTGGAGACAATCGCTTCCTGCCTGTTATTGGACAAGATTGCGAGATCATCAGAGAAGGCCAAACATCGTAAATGAATTTTATCACGTAGTCTGCCAAGGGTTATTCCTTTATGTTATTTCTCTCAGGTCCTACTTACTTTTTCTAGAACAAGATTAAACAATACAGGGGACAACCCATCTCCTTGTTGGACTCCTGTTTTAACATCAAATGGTTCAGATAATTCCCCCAAGAATTTATGTATTTACTTATTTACTAATTTATTTATGTACGGTAGAACTTGAACCATCAATGGAAGAGATACGAACAGCTGAAGTCACTTAAAACAATAAGGCTCCAGGATATAGTAGTATTAATGCAGAACTGGTTAGAAATAGAGGAGACACTTTATTGGAGTCACTAAGACGGCTTCTTGTTCAAATATGGTCAACTGAGGAGATCCCAGTTGAATGGAAGAGTGTAATAATATGCCCAATTAAAACAAACGGGGGATGCCACAAAAGTAGACAAGTATCGAGGAATCTCGTTGCTGAAGATTGGTTATAAAATCTTTACCTCCCTTTTACTTGGACGTTTGAAACCTATTTTACATGAGATCATAGGATCATACCAGTGTGGGTTCTTGACAGGACGCTCAACCATTGATCACATCTTTACTATGCGACAGCTAATGGAAATGTACTATGCATTTGATAGAGATCTACATTACATTGATTTCCGACAGGCTTATGACAGCATAAATCGGACTGCATTGTGGAGAGTAATGTTAGAGTTGGGTATCCAACTGAAATATATCAAATTGGTGGAAGCATGCTATGCAGATTCAAGTTGTCAAGTACAGTTCGCAAACAAAATATCAACTCCTTTCACGGCTCGAAATGGATTGAGACAAGGAGATCCTCTGTCGCCAATGTTATTTAATATTGCATTGGAAAAGGTAAGACGTGTAATTGGTTATGACAGAGAAATGGATATGATTGGTACTAACACAATCTTGGCATTTGCTGATGATGTGGTAATTAGATCAGATAAGATCCGACAACACAAAGTTTATGAAAAAAGCAAGCAAAAATGGGAGTACTTGTCAGTGGTGAGAAAACTAAATGTATGATCATTTCACACCGACAGGATTTTGATGCCACTGTTAGTATTAAGGGACATACGTTTGAACGAGTGGAGAAATTTAAATACTTGGGCTCGATTTTATCTAATAAACGTGAGATTGAAAAAGAGATCCAAAAGAGGACTATTAGTTCCAATAGTAACTTTTTTTGGTCTCAATAACTTATTTAAGTCACGCTTAATTTCACAAAACAGCAAGGTTAAGTTATACATGACACTAGTGAAACCGGTTCTGTTCTAAGGATGTGAGTCATGGGCGGCCTCAGAAATACTGGAGGAGCACATTTGAGAGGAAAGTGCTCAGAAAGATATAGATATATGTACCTATTTTAAATAGTGAGGAAAGCAGATGGGAAAGGAGGGAAAAAGAGGACTTGGACCAATGGTTTGGGAAAGCTGATGTGGGTAGGATCATCAGAGGAAGACGGCTCCAGTGGATGGGTCATATCGTAAGAGCTGTAGAATCTATCCCTAACAGAGTGTTTAATGCTTAACTGATTGGCAGACGCCCAAGAGGCCGGCCGATGACGAGATGTAAGGATAGGGTGATGAGAACGTTGCAGCAGGTGGAATCAACATCAGTACTTGATGCAATGGATAGAAGTAAATTATTATTAAAGATAAATCGCACAAATTGTGCATATTGAAGAAAACAAACTGTCATCCACAAAACTTCACAATGGATGATCCCCGATTTGCACAAGAAATTACATGATATCTACTACATTGCACCCCGCATAATTTACATACGCAGGATTCATCAGGGTCGTGAAAGTATTCGGTATTACACAGTTTATGGTGATACCCATGTACCGCCATCGAATTGACAAGTGTCGCAAGTCTTGATTTGTGTTCATCCATGTTCTGGTCATCATGGCCTCCGTGGTGTAAAACTCGAACCAGATTTCGTCCCTTTTCTGTATTCTTTCCTGCATTAGTTTTTTCCAGGCGTCTGTGGATGGTAGCCCTCTCTTCATCCGGAGGTCCTCAATGAAGAAGGTCTCCCTGGCGAGTTCACATGCTAATCTTGATTTTGTATATTTCGATATCCCCAGGGTAGCCTTCAGGAAGCGCGATTTGACTGCTTCAAGCGTCCTCAAGTCTGCCAGGGATAATTTCTCCCATATGATTTCAAGTCCATATGTGGCGATGGGCGTTATTTTCGCGTCGAATAATGTCATAGCAGTTCCCAAAGAGATCTTCGTGATTGTTTTGATGTCATATATGGCTTTGGTAGCGGCTATTGCTCGAGATTTTATGTGAACTCTGTAGGCTCTTGCTGTTGTTTGCATTGTCAATCCTAGATATTTAAATGTATTGACTGACTTAAGGGGAGTCGTTCCTAGAAGTAAATGGAATGGCATTTGTAACAAATAATTGAGATTGTGATTGGGATAATGCCTCCTGTGTGATTGAGTAGGATAGTGTTACGCAATGTTGTGTGTGTTATGTTTCTTTGTTTTCTGTCATGGGTCCAAATGGCCTGATAGGTGCAATAAATGATGATGATGATGATGATGATTTACTAATTCATTTATGTATGTAGTATTTATGTATATATTTTTGTATAAGTTTATTGATTTAATATTATGTACTTATGTACTTATTCATTTCCTTACTTATTTACTATTTTAATACCAACTAGCATTATCCGTCGCGGCTTCGCCCGCGAATATTCTAGTTGTAAAGAGCAAAATCTCAATCATGAATGTTATGAATGATTTGTCCTTGGTATGAATAATCAGACTTTATCAATTCAGCTACTGGTGCAGTGGTTAGGGGTTTGTCATTCCTTTATAGGTATATCAGAGCGAAGTTAGTTTTCTGGGAATGTCACAGTCACTGTTAATTTAAGGGCCTGTAAATGTGGTTTTCGGAGACCCTTTATAGTTGGGTGAAAAAGACCTTTCATACCACACTCACACGTGAAAATTGCGTGAAAAACTTCTAGAGTGCCCCTTGACCTCCTTAAGCGCATTATACTGTATGTACTGATGAATTTTACAGCTTAATTTGGTTCCGTGATAACCTAATAACCGTCTGGAAACTTTCACAGTAATGTAATAATTGGAATCGCATTGCGTCTTACAGAAATAGATGGACCTGTGAGATTCTGTTACCATGGTTACCGTGCTGCATTCTTTCATTATTTCATTGTAAATATACATGTTTTAAGGTATTTATTTAATTGTGAGGCATTTAAAGAGTAAGTGAGTGCGTTTTGCTTACGCATTGGGTTATGCTGAACCTGTAGGTACCCCATATGTGTAGGTTGGTGTTAATGGGACCTTATTTTCGGTACAAAACTGGAATGGGACCTTACCAGAATAATATAGGGAGGGATGAATGGTGGAAGCATTAATGGCAGATTATCGTTACAACACAACAACTAAAGATGCCAAGCCACCTGGCTTTGGATTACCGCGGAAGATCTGGTCAGCTCTTAACCTTTGGTTGGTTGGTTCCTCAGTTTAGGGGCTGCGACAACGCGGTCATGTAGCCCCGTGTACTTTGGGTGTGTGTAGAATCTGTCTGATAACCGGTGTTAATTGTGATGGCCGTATTAGTGTGTGTATCTGGTTTTTAATTCAAGTAAGTACTGCAACTTTGAATTTTTCAAATAGTTCCTACTTTTGCCACCAAACGCCACCGTCAACGACTACTAGGCCTAGTTCAGAACTTAACTACTAGACGGCACCGCAGTCGGCTCTTGGCAACGAACGTAGGAACCTAAGAGCGTTGTTTACATTCTTAACCTATACAATTTAGCATCACACAGGTGTAATTAGTGGAAGGTTCTTTAACATGCCATAAATCTATGACATGGGACCGCTGGCTTTACTTCCCCTCCGAAGGAAGGCATACTGAAGGAGTTTTAACGCTCTTAAACGTATAAGAACCAACACTGGCAGGTGTGCTGATTCTCTGCACAAGTGGAAGATAAAAGATTCTCCAAGTTGTGATTGCGGCGCTGAAAAGCAGACTATTCAGCATGTGGTTCAGGAATGTCCCCTCAGAGCCTTCCCTGGCGATCCAACAGAGTTCCTGGTGATGACGGAGGGATCAATAGGTTATATTCGTGGCCTGGACATTAATTTGTAAGTTTGCAATCTTTTTTATATTTTAGTGATGTTTGTAGCCATACGCTAATTAAATAAATAAATAAATAAATACTATTTATTTATGTGTTTATTTCTTTATTTACTTACTTCTTTCATTCTTTCTTTTTTTTCTTTCATTCTTTCCTTATTTCTTTCTTTCTTTCTTTCTTTCTTTCTTTCTTTCTTTCTTTCTTTCATTCATTCTTTCCTTATTTCTTTCTTTCCTTATTTCTTTCTTTCTTTCTTTCTTTCTTTCTTTCTTTCTGTACCGTTTCTATTTTCGATATTTTGACGCCGTGTCCATCTAGCGGTCATTTCTAAAAACATCTAAAAGATCGTAATTTCGGCTCGTCTTGAAATGGAAAACGCCCGCGATGAAGAATCCGTCTATAACGAAGGAACACGACTTCGGCGATTGTTAGCAGACCTAAATTGTTATGAAGGGAGATTAAAATCGAGAACCATGATGTCTAGTTTAAAATCTGTAAGACGCAAAAAATGTTTTGACATGAAGACCGGAAATTATATATACATATGTGTACAACGTCCTCGCTCTCAATTCTATTCGCCATGCTTATTCTAATGCAGACCTGGTTGTAGCATGAAAATATATACGTATGTATTTCGAAGCTGTCGACGAGATCTTCAGACCGTCTATGGAAAAGCTAAGTCCTTAGGCCTATGTATTTTGAAGTGTCAACATGCATGAATATGTGTAACGTGAAGTTAGGTTAATATAAAATTGTCCACCTACTTTCAAGTGATAACTTGCCCCCTTTCTAGATGGGAGGTCGTTTATATTATGTTTGGTTATTCTGTTGGTACTTGTTCCTCTCTCTTATATAGAAATGCGTGATGAGGAACCGTGCTGTTATTTTGGGTTTATGTTTTAAGGGTTTGTTGTTGTTTCGTTTCTTTTGGTTTTTTCTTATTCTGTGCGTGTCCTTTGCGTGTGTTTGTCACGAAACGTAATTCTAATCATGAGAAGTGTTTCTAACTAATTTCCAATTCCTTGGGAGTATATGGGTGCTCTGGAGTGCTATTGGGGATTAGTTACTTTAGTTTTAGTTTACGTGTCTTGACGGAGAAGGGTGTGTGTCCATCGCATTGGATGACCTTGTGTCTATTTATCTGTATTGTTGGGACACACATCTATTTGGTTGCTTCTTTAAGGGTTGTTTTATTTAGATGCCAGTCATTTGTGCACCTCAAGAATGCCTATTTTGGTTTTTTCTTTCCTTGAGGACTGGGCTTGCATCGCCTATGTTTTGTCCGAAACACTGTTCATTTTATAATTACGGTTCTAGACGTGATATTAAGGGTGGGTTAATGTTAATCGTTTAAGTGGGTCTCGACTGAAAGCCAAGGGTCATGTCATTCCTGTTCTTGTTTTGCGCGGCTTCAGTCGAGAAACAACACGTGAACTCATTACACTTATTAAATGAGATGTATGGGTTAGCCTTTCGAGACGGTGGAATGTGTGTTTCATTGTATGTGTCCGGGACTGCAATCGACTCCCATTTTGTCTTCCGTAAGATAACCGAGTCTCGTGCTTTTTTCCGAAAAGGAGATTTATTCAGGTAGCATGTGAAGTCATTTTGTAATTTATGTTTCTTTGGGTGTGTCTGTAGTAAGCTTTCGTTTTAAGGGATTTGTATGTCATAGCCTATATGTAGTCTTGTGTTTATTTATGCCTCGTTGGTTTGTTCGTCATTTGCGTGTGTTGGGTTTACGTATTGCTCTTTGGTTATGTTTGTGGAGTGACATACTTGTTTTAAAGGGCGGGATTTTCCTATTCTTGGGTAACATGACTTCATAAGCTTCCTAGAAGATTTCTCCTGACTACGTTATGTAGTCAGCCTGTGGTGGGAAGAAAGTACTATTTGCATTATTGTTAACTTGTTTGGTATCTCTCCCGTTTATTAATTTGAGTTTATCTTTAAACGACCTCCAATCTACAACACGTTAGGCATCTCTCGGTTTTCTTACCTTTATTACCTGATTTATTTTTATACTTGTATTTACTTGTTTTGATATGATGTGTACATTTTTAATTACAGGCCCATCATCCCTCATCTTACCATTTCATGCACCCCTCACGTCCCCTTTTGCTATGTCTTGTTTTTGATAATTAAATTTTATTTTATTCAACCTTCACTCGAAGAATGTGGTCATTCCTAATTGGTTCTCCATCTAGTTCTAAATGGGAATGGTACACAACATAGGTTTAAGATCCATGGCCGGTCCCCATTCCGCGCATGCGGGGAACCTTTTCGGTTCCTCAGTCTTGCCATCGACTGTGTGCGTTGAGCGGTGGTCACCGCGCGTGTCAATTACAATGGAAAATATATATTTAAAAAAAAAAAGGCCACCGGATCTGCGCGAGACATCTAACAGTAACCAGGTGAACTATCATGGCCAACTGGTTTTTTTCAGTCCGAGCCTAGCCACAGTATGTAATTCCGAGCCTCTTATTGGCTGTTATGTCATGCCATTCTCCTGGTTCCGAATCGAGACGGTAGGTAGTAGCAGGGGTCACATCCGATCAAACATGGAGGAAGGTTATCGAGTGAGATGTGGATAATATTCGATGTTGAATTGCATTATTAGCGTGAAACAGGCATGAAACGTGCTTTAGATCAAGTTTAAAACAACCTACCCTACAAATGAATGCGTTCCAATCGACATTTAAGGTCTAAGTGAAATCATTCGACATTTAACCACATGTACTAAGAACTATGATAATATATTTCCATTGCGAGCGGAAATGTGCACAAGTGGTATCGTGCGAGCTTGGTAACTTTGTGTCTCTGGTTCAAGGCTGCTCGAGGGCAGAAATTTTTACTTCTTTTGAATTATTTCATTATATCCTCCCTCCTTTTTACAGCATGTTTTATGCCTTGCTTTATTGAAATTATCTGTATGGGTGATTGAAATAATAAACATTGTTAGACGGAAGGGTAGAAAACTGTACGGGTAGACCAAGGTTAGAATATGTTAAACAGATTGCCTCGGATGTAGGGTGTGGTAGCTATGTAGAGATGAAAAGATTAACTCAGGACAGGGAGACATGGACAGCTGCATCAAACCTGTAAAAAGACTGAAGACTCAAACACACAATCTCGCGATCATTAGACACGGAACCTCCAATTTAGTTAGAAACCAAAACTCAGAACGTGATTATTCCCTTCGTAAATCTCACGTGAATTGACCGGGAATCGAACCCTGTCCACCTTGGGGAGAGGCAAGCAGAAGTTGACGCTGATGTTGCTCTTGTTAATTTGATCAAATTGGACATGGTGGTCATTGAGCCCTCCTACTTGTAAATAAATAAATAAATAAATAAATAAATAAATAAATACATACATTTATCTGATAACCTGTGTTATTGTGGTGTCTGTAGTATGGTGAGTATTTGATATTCAGGTGAGGATTCGCAAGGAGGCGGTCGTGGAATTGTTATTAACAATTTCGGCATTTGTCTGGAGTAGAAGTGAAAATCTATGAAAAATCACTTCCAAGATCGCTGAGGTGGGAATCGAACCAACCTCTACTCAGTTTTGGCTCACGAGGCTGAATGTACCTCGTTGCAGTCCTCACACCAGAATTGAAATTTATCGGCAGAGCTGGGAATCGAACCCGGTTCACCTTGGTGAGGCAAGCAGCTTGACCACTGCAGAAGTTGACGCTTGGGTAGGTTATTGGCTGAGGAATAACCCACCCACCAAGGGAAGATGATTAAGAAAAGGAAGTAGATTTTGGATTGGAGAAAAAGGATAGAAAAATAGGAGGAGAGTCCCACAAAATTAATAAGTTTAACTTTAAACACACTTAGAAGCGGTTGCAACTGCAAATTAACTCTCTGATAGCTAAAGTAGGTGCGAGCTTGGTCGAAGCTGACGGGAACCGCAGCTAAGACTTGGGCAGTTTGCCAGAGAAAGGCTTTAGTGTATTTCCTCCCAAGCACGAATAAGACTACTATAGGGAAGGGTGATAGTCTGGCAAGACAAATAGTAAAAGCTTTATTGAGTATGAACGAGGGAATAAACCTAGGAAGAGCTAGGAAAGCCAGGATCTTGCCTAACTGTAGTATCAGAGAAATGATGAATCCAAAAACAAATATTTAATTTATTTGACAATGCAAAGAAGTTTGAGGAAATTAACAATTATGTAATATAATTTTGACAAACATAATTCATTTAAATTGTTTAACAAATGGGGTCGCAGACCTCCTCACATTAAACGATTGCTCCAGGCAATTGACAATTTATTAGGTTTAAAACCTGGTACTAAAATCTTTGTAAGATTTAAACAAATAAACAATGAAGTAATTAAAGTTTGAACGTGAATTGGAGTACAAAGAGTGTACCTTAAGAATTTCTTGAGAGAATGTTCTAGAGAAAGTGACAACTTCGAAAATAACAATAATAAAAACATGAAAAATAAGATAGAAGTTCGTAAAACTTCTTATATTTATACAGAATTACTATATGAGAATTATACAAAAGAGGGCAGGTCACTTACTGTGAAACCTGAAGAAAGTTAAAAGGAAGGTTCTATAGACTTCCCAAGTTTGAGCAGGAATCACTAGCCAAATGGGACAGTTTCCATTTCGTGAAACCTGAACATGACTCGCTCAAGAGTTTAAGGAATTGTTTTCCCTGATTATAGGAAAGGAACAATGTGAATTTGAAACTTGTATCACACAAGCAATTATGCAGAATTTAATTAATGTTAAACTAGCAAAGTTGTAAGGGCACTTCGAGAGTGACACCTTATAGGAAAGTTACAATTTTATTAATAATGGTGGTTAGTAGAAGGTTGAGGAAAGATCATTGGGATATAGGATCAATGTTCATGGCCGTATTTAATGTAAACGGACGATCGCGACGCGGTAGAAACTTGGAACAAGCACTGGATATCACTGTAGTCTATAAAGATGGATGCAAAGTTCACTATAGAAACACTAAAGTTTATGAGAAAGAAAGTTATTGCAATTATGGAAATAACTGATTGCACTATATAGGTGAGAGTCTATTTCTTGAAAAAGTTGTGATTTACAATTAAATGTACCATAAAATGTTCCAGTGGTTCCAGCGGTGGAAGAAAGTTAGCTATTGCAACAATTTGTAAGGAAGATTCCTCATTTTAAATATTATTGTCACAAGTGAGTGAAAAATACCTGACGGCAAGACTCGCAGATAGAGTACAAGATCTCGAAGGTTCCAGAACGACCTTAGTGGAAAAATGGGGTTGAGAAAATCCAACGGAGGAACTAGCTTAATGAATTATAGACAGCGGGTATTAGGTAATATCCCACGTAGTGAGAGGATTTCTCATTTGAATAGCTTAAGAAAGCTCTTTTTTAGTAAAGTTGGCTTATACAAGCAAAAGCTCAACATGGCAAATCCCACGAAGAATGATTTTTGCCCCAAAGTAAATAATTTCACACTGTCTATAAAAGTATCATTAAAAGCACGTGGAAGTTAAAACCATGAAGATGAGGTTAAAACTTTTAAAATGGTACTTATCTTGATTTCATGTTGAAGGCGAAGTTTCCCTGGATGACAACTACCTTGCCAACATGGCGTAGAAGAGTGTGTGCCTTTTGGTTTGAGGAGGCTAGCTCGAGAAGAGCTTTAACTGATCGAGTCAACTGCCGACTGAGAAGTGAGACCTGCTCAACGGAGCACGGAGGGTCCAAGGAAGGGGAAAAGAGTGGGGGGTAGGAGACAAAAGGAGAACATATAAACATTGCCAATGTTACAACAAAAAATGATCTTCTCTTGGTGAGCTGGTCTTCAAAGAGTTGACAACAGATGATACTAGCGCAGCATGGTGAGTAAAGAAGTAGACGTAGTCCTCTTGCTCAAGGAGAAAATAGCTGGCGATGGTAACAGGATCTGGTGGCCAAATGGATAAGTAAGTCCTCTAGCACCAGGAAGAATTGAGGAGCTTCAGAGATTCGCTGCGAGATGACGCTAGGTGGGTCACAGAAGTTATATATCTAGAACAGACTTATGAAGACATAAGAGATTTGCCTATCAAGGAGAAAACAAAAGATCACTGTTGGTGTTTGACAAAGAGAAAGGAAGAAATGAACATGCAAGGAGCAATAAAAATTATATCTCAGGTACCGCGTATTCAAAGAATACACCATACTGGGGGGGGGGGGGTGGGAAACACCAACAGAGAGCAAATAAGCAGTTACACATTTAATGGAAGAGGAGCGATCAAAGACAGGGGTCTTGTAATCGAACCGTTAATGGCCAAGACTCTGACCACCCTGACTCTCCCATCTCTTCCAGGATAACACTTGGTCACTCTACCGGAAGTCCAGACTAGAGGGGGAGAAACATCCCTAACCAAGACCAAGTCCCCCACTTTAATGTCGGGACGGGAAAGAAACCACTTCTGCCTCCGTTGCAAGGAAGTTAAATATTCCAAGTTCCATCTCTTCCAAAAAGAATTACGGAGGGCTTCAAGTTTACGCCAAACAATAGGTAAATCAGAATCCCTGAAAGAATTAGGAAGGGGAGGAGGGGCAGAGAGAGAAGTGCGTGTAAGGAAGCGACCAGGTGTAAGTGGAAGGAGGTCATCAGGGTCATTGGAAAGCGGAGTTAAAAGGCGAGAATTATCAACACTTTCAATCACGAAATAGCTGGAAGCTGAGAGAAATAAAGCACTAGTAAAGATTACGATACAATGCAAAAGGAGAATTAACAAGTTTAAACAAAGCGTATAGAAACAAGTACATCTATTCAGGACAAGAATATACCAAATAAACAAAGAAACTATGCGAGTAGAAAGCAAGAACGCCATAGGTAACAACCTAGTAGCCATAAACAATGACCTCAAGTTATAATGAGTATCAAAGGGGTTGATCAGAAAAATACTTAAGTCAGCGAGAAACGTGACATAACAAGTATAAATGCAAAAACACATCGAATGTGACGACGAGAAAAAAACAGTTTGTTCATTAATGAACAATAAGATTTCAAAATATGTGAGCAGAGTGCAATACATGAGCGCGTGAGAAATACGCAACGAAGTTTTGAAGCAAGAATCGAAGCAATTGTAAGATACGAGCGTGAGTAAGTGAGAGACGTAAGCAAGCGCGGCCTTGGCCCACAGAGTACAGCGAGATAACGAATATAAATATCTGAAAGAGTCCTTGACTAGAACAAGTTTATTTTGGGAAATAGGTGAGCGGCTTCCGAGCGTGCGGTAGCGACTCGCCAGACAATGGTTGGCAATCAGCCAGAGTTGAGATAAGAGAAACTTGCTTTGACCTTTAGCAAGCATACAGGAAATGAACAGTGACTTGACCTTCCTCGGGCTTGTATACAAACAAGTTTGAAAAACAAGCAGTTCAAAGTACACAAACAACACCAGTTGAATCAGCTGTAACTTAAAGCAGATATTCAGGTTGGAAGGCATGCAGTCAATCGTAACTTGGACGTGAACAAACAATTTAAAGACGTATGAAACAGAGTAGGAAATCAATTTCGCATGATTTAGAGGATCACGGAATCCGACAATTTTCGACAGGAAAAAGCTTGATTCTTCCGAAATAGGAAGTGAAGCCGGGACATTGAGAAGGAAGTTATGCATAAGAATAGTTATTCTAGATGTTAGAGAATTCAGATTTTCAAGCGGTTTCAAAAGCGGCTTCCAATTGTGAGGAAGGGGGGAGGAGCCGACCGTGGCCATCCTTCTAAATAACGAAAGAAGTGAAACATGGCTTACAGCAAAGTGATGGTGACTGATAGCCATGGTTTTACACAAGGGGAAGATAGTTTTCGAGAAAGAGTTTAAGCAATTAACTGCTATAAAAATGACATAAGAAGGTAGACGAAGTAACACAAAGCAAGGCGAACTTGAATTGCTATCTTGTGCGGGAAGAAGGAAAACCCATTTAAACAACTTACAGAGGTAGCGCAGTTGTTCACGATAAGACATCGTTTCGGCAAGTGTTTTTCAAAAATATTGAGATCTGAAACATGAGCGTTCTCTTTTTCAGAAATGGGATTTATGTCAGCTGTAACGAAATGACATTGCGCTTTGGTTTGAACACTGGGATGCTGAATTTCACCAGTAATAACCCAACCAAAATCGGTGTCTCTGGCGACCACGGTTGAAGATAACTTGCGTGTTTGTTTGCGAATGCACTTCCAAAAAACATTGGCACTGAAAAGTACATCAATGGGACCTTGAGCATTAAACTGAGGATCAGCTAACCTTAAGTGCGAAGGAATCTTTAAACAGGAGGTATTAATACAGCTGCTAGGAGTGTCCTTGCCAATACTGGTAAGAACGAGACAGTTTAAATTAAGATTGGTGTTTCTTTGGCAAACGTCTCTGATTTTCAATTTTGAAGACTGCAAAACTTGAGTTTTCAAATTGTCAATGCCGGTCAAACTGATAGAAGTCGGTGATGACGAAAGACCTAGTTTTTTAATCAACGATTGCGAAACAAAGTTATGAGTTGAAGCGGAATCGAGAAGACCACGGGTTCTAAACCAATTTCCAAATTTATCTTGGATTTCGAATTGTACAGTGGTCAAAAGGGTTTGCGCACTATGAAAAGTTTCGGCGTTAGAAATGCAGGAAGAAGCATTAGTTTGTTCGGAGCGGCTCTGCAAGGAGCTTGAAGAGGCAGGTACTGATGACCTAGATTTATCGTGAACGTGCAATAAAGAATGATGCGGTTTTTTACAATGAAAACAGAGATTTGATGACGTACAGTTCGAAGAAGAATGCTTAGGTGACAAGCAATTGAAACAATGTTTGCTATTCAAGACAAACTTCCTTCGATCTTCGACAGACAATTCTTTAAAGGATTTGCACAAATACAATGTGTGAAGCTTTTTACAGAGCGTGCATTTTAAAGATTGGTTAAGCGGCCTGATATGTTCTCTTGAATGATTGAACGAAGAACGGGTTTGCTTGTTCTCGACAGATGGGGGCTGATGTCCCTTTGAAGAAGCAAGTTTTTTTTTCAAAAATTTGACACTGATGATTCGTTTCGACCTTTTCGCACTGAAATGCGAGTGCTGTAAGGACTTGGCATCGGCTGTTAAGAAACGAGATTAAGTGTTCGAAGGAAAATTCTTCCTTGCGAGCGAGTTCAATTTCCCAAGCCTTTAAAGTTGAAAAATCGAATCTTGATGTAGCCAGATGAATGAGTATGGTGTCCCATGTTTGGACAGGCTGCTTAAGTTGGTATAATGCTCTGACATTCAACTGTATAGAGTCTAAGAGGTCTCTTAAAGAGGTGACGTCATTAGGTTTGACGGCCGGTAGGTTGAAGAGACAGCGTATGTGGCGAGCTACACTCAAACGTAAATTGCCATATCTCTCTTTAAGGAGATTAAAGGCGATGTGGTAGTTGTCTGCGCTTAAAGGCAGTGACTCCACTAAGGCTAAGGCCTCACATTCCAAAGAGGTACGGAGGAAGTAGAACTTATGAATGTCTGGGATCTCAGTATTTTCATGAATTAGGGAGCAGTAAAGTTCGTAAAAAGAATACCATTCACCTTCCTTGCCTGAGAAGTGCGGTAGGCTTATCTTAGGAAGTAACGGTTTCGGTTTGTTCTTGTGAACTGAAGCGGGTGCGAACTGGGCCGGATTGATGACCCTAGTGTCCGGTTCTGAGATATTGCGGATCAGTTGGTGGGCCTTTGCAATCCCTTCAAAGTACAAGGGTTCGACCTCGTCCCGATCCGATTGCAGTTCTGGGCAAGCGGATTCAATCTCGGTTTGAATTTGATCATAATAATCATAAGACCGTTCGTACAACTTAAGGCGATGTGTCAAGATGTCTAAATCACACTCGGTGGGATTTAACTTGTTGATAAAATTTCTGAATCTAGTGAGTTGCCCTTTATAGGAAGAACGTCTAGCAATGAGAGTTTCATCTTTTTCAGTAGGGGCCATGACAAAGAGAATAAATTGAAATACAACTCACGAAACTGTAGAACCTTGGAGATGCTGTCAAGTTTGCAGCAGCGAATGGGTAGAAAGAATGGGACACACCATAGTAGACAGGAGCGGCCTCTTTCCCGTTCACAGGCTTTGCATGATGTAGTTATAGCTGAAATATTCAAAACAGATATTAATAATTTGCAAAATATTGCCAAACAGAAAAATGACAAATGGACTCTCCCGGGTTTCTGGGACCAAATTTTGGGTAGTTTATTGGCTGAGGAATAACCCACCCACCAAGGGAAGATGATTAAGAAAAGGAAGTAGATTTTGGATTGAAGAAAAAGGATAGAAAAATAGGAGGAGAGTCCCACAAAATTAATAAGTTTAACTTTAAACACACTTAGAAGCGGTTGCAACTGCAAATTAACTCTCTGATAGCTAAAGTAGGTGCGAGCTTGGTCGAAGCTGACGGGAACCGCAGCTAAGACTTGGGCAGTTTGCCAGAGAAAGGCTTTAGTGTATTTCCTCCCAAGCACGAATAAGACTACTATAGGGAAGGGTGATAGTCTGGCAAGACAAATAGTAAAAGCTTTATTGAGTATGAACGAGGGAATAAACCTAGGAAGAGCTAGGAAAGCCAGGATCTTGCCTAACTGTAGTATCAGAGAAATGATGAATCCAAAAACAAATATTTAATTTATTTGACAATGCAAAGAAGTTTGAGGAAATTAACAATTATGTAATATAATTTTGACAAACATAATTCATTTAAATTGTTTAACAAATGGGGTCGCAGACCTCCTCACATTAAACGATTGCTCCAGGCAATTGACAATTTATTAGGTTTAAAACCTGGTACTAAAATCTTTGTAAGATTTAAACAAATAAACAATGAAGTAATTAAAGTTTGAACGTGAATTGGAGTACAAAGAGTGTACCTTAAGAATTTCTTGAGAGAATGTTCTAGAGAAAGTGACAACTTCGAAAATAACAATAATAAAAACATGAAAAATAAGATAGAAGTTCGTAAAACTTCTTATATTTATACAGAATTACTATATGAGAAGTATACAAAAGAGGGCAGGTCACTTACTGTGAAACCTGAAGAAAGTTAAAAGGAAGGTTCTATAGACTTCCCAAGTTTGAGCAGGAATCACTAGCCAAATGGGACAGTTTCCATTTCGTGAAACCTGAACATGACTCGCTCAAGAGTTTAAGGAATTGTTTTCCCTGATTATAGGAAAGGAACAATGTGAATTTGAAACTTGTATCACACAAGCAATTATGCAGAATTTAATTAATGTTAAACTAGCAAAGTTGTAAGGGCACTTCGAGAGTGACACCTTATAGGAAAGTTACAATTTTATTAATAATGGTGGTTAGTAGAAGGTTGAGGAAAGATCATTGGGATATAGGATCAATGTTCATGGCCGTATTTAATGTAAACGGACGATCGCGACGCGGTAGAAACTTGGAACAAGCACTGGATATCACTGTAGTCTATAAAGATGGATGCAAAGTTCACTATAGAAACACTAAAGTTTATGAGAAAGAAAGTTATTGCAATTATGGAAATAACTAATTGCACTATATAGGTGAGAGTCTATTTCTTGAAAAAGTTGTGATTTACAATTAAATGTACCATAAAATGTTCCAGTGGTTCCAGCGGTGGAAGAAAGTTAGCTATTGCAACAATTTGTAAGGAAGATTCCTCATTTTAAATATTATTGTCACAAGTGAGTGAAAAATACCTGACGGCAAGACTCGCAGATAGAGTACAAGATCTCGAAGGTTCCAGAACGACCTTAGTGGAAAAATGGGGTTGAGAAAATCCAACGGAGGAACTAGCTTAATGAATTATAGACAGCGGGTATTAGGTAATATCCCACGTAGTGAGAGGATTTCTCATTTGAATAGCTTAAGAAAGCTCTTTTTTAGTAAAGTTGGCTTATACAAGCAAAAGCTCAACATGGCAAATCCCACGAAGAATGATTTTTGCCCCAAAGTAAATAATTTCACACTGTCTATAAAAGTATCATTAAAAGCACGTGGAAGTTAAAACCATGAAGATGAGGTTAAAACTTTTAAAATGGTACTTATCTTGATTTCATGTTGAAGGCGAAGTTTCCCTGGATGACAACTACCTTGCCAACATGGCGTAGAAGAGTGTGTGCCTCTTGGTTTGAGGAGGCTAGCTCGAGAGGAGCTTTAACTGATCGAGTCAACTGCCGACTGAGAAGTGAGACCTGCTCAACGGAGCACGGAGGGTCCAAGGAAGGGGAAAAGAGTGGGGGGTAGGAGACAAAAGGAGAACATATAAACATTGCCAATGTTACAACCAAAAATGATCTTCTCTTGGTGAGCTGGTCTTCAAAGAGTTGACAACAGATGATACTAGCGCAGCATGGTGAGTAAAGAAGTAGACGTAGTCCTCTTGCTCAAGGAGAAAATAGCTGGCGATGGTAACAGGATCTGGTGGCCAAATGGATAAGTAAGTCCTCTAGCACCAGGAAGAATTGAGGAGCTTCAGAGATTCGCTGCGAGATGACGCTAGGTGGGTCACAGAAGTTATATATCTAGAACAGACTTATGAAGACATAAGAGATTTGCCTATCAAGGAGAAAACAAAAGATCACTGTTGGTGTTTGACAAAGAGAAAGGAAGAAATGAACATGCAAGGAGCAATAAAAATTATATCTCAGGTACCGTGTATTCAAAGAATACACCAACGCTGATGTTGCTCTTGTTCATTTGAGCAAATTGGACATGGTGGTCATTGAGCCCACCTTCTTGTAAATAAATAAATAATAAGTAAATACATCGGCAGAGCTGGAAATCGAACCCGGACCTCTGGGGAGACAGCCAAGAACGCTAGCCGCGTTGAACAGTAAGCAGAGGAATATAAATTCAATTGAGAACATGGAAGAATTCCGCCTAACAATGTTTATTATTTCAATCACCCATACAGATAATTTCAATAAAGCAAGGCATAAAACATGCTGTAAAGGAGGGAAGATATAATAAAATAATTCAAAAGAAGTAAAAATTTCTGCCCACGGGCTGTCCTGAACCCGGGACACAAAGTTACCAAGCTCGCACGATACCACTTGTGCACATATGCGCTCGCAAAGGAAGTTGCCTATATTATTATAGGTCTTAATGCATGTGGTTAAATGTCGAATTATTTCACATAGACCTTAAATGTTGATTGGAACGCATTCATTTGCTGCGTGAGTTGTTTTAAACTTGATCTAAAGCAAGTTTCATGCCTGTTTCACGCTAATAATGCAATTTAACATCGAATATTATCCACATCTTACTACATGTTTGATCGGATGTGACCCCTGCTACTATCTACCGTCTCGATTCGGAACCAGGAGAATGGCATGACATAACAGCAAATAATAGGCTCAGAATTACATACTGTGGCTAGGCTCGGGCTGAAAAAAATAATTATGCGCACCGGCCTGCACGTTGGAACAGATTTAATTGAAAAGTTTCCTTTTATGGCCGCTAGAATGCACTCGCCCTATTAGGATTATCTTATGCGAAACTTTTCCGCCAGATGTCATGACTGGTATATGAGAAACTCCATTGGTTAGCCTACCGTTGACATTCTATACGCATCGAATTTAAAGAAGGACCAGTTGATAACACGATTTTTATTTTTATTTTAAAGCGTTTGTAACAGCCAATTGTGTTTTATTTGATAATGTTATTTGAACTAAAGAACAAAACTATCTCACATAGTGCCTGCACTCTATCTGTGGTGCTAGTTCAAGATATTAATTATTACTTTTATTGCAGCCAAATAGCAATCGAAAATAAATAATGAACATGTACACTAAAATTGCTTTCTGGGGATTTGAATTGCATAGTCTTTGATTGATTGTGTTATTTTACTGCAGATCTCTAAGTGGTAGCGTTCACATGCTTGTCCACATAGTTGGCATACACACGTCACTGTAGGGTCATGGAAAGATTTGTTAATGCAATTGAGGTGGTGAAAGCCATGCACAGCCAGACGTGTAAACACATGGCTCAACTCAAAGTTGGATGTTGCCCACACCCGGTCAATCGTGTCTCCAATTCCATAAAATTCTTGAGGTATGTCTTCTCTATCTTTCTTTCTTTCTTTCTTTCTTTCTTTCTTTATTTCTTTCTTCAATGATGGTAGTAGTATTTCCGAGGTTCTAGTGCTTGGTAGAGGTAAATAGTGAACCCTTTTAACCTCTGATGGTTAAATGATTCGATGTTTTATTTCTTCAATTAATAAATACTTCTACAAGCATCATGAAAATAGCCAGACGGAGATGAGGAAATTTCAAGCAGTGGGGAGTGCCTGTGTGGCTCAGTAATAACTTTAAATACAGAATTAAGAACTGAAGCTGTTTGACAAAAGGCTAAATACTTAGGATTGTGAAAAGAATGACCATAGCTATGATTCAGAAGGACAGGTGGTGGCCGCCTCTAAATAGAAGCGACGCGCAGTGAGACATGCTGCTGGTATGTTCATTGAAATATTCGCGCCTAGAAGAAAGATGATGCAGTAACGTGAGTGGCTGATGTACATGCTAGACACTCCTACTAAGCCAAGGTCTGATAAAAACCGCCAAGTTACAGAAAATGTGGGAACCAATGAGAGAAGAATGCCTATTTAGCGCGGCAGGTCTAGCGTGGGCACGCTCGGCTAGCATTCACGCGGGAGATCGCCTAGACAACATTTCTACGATCGATTCTAGGATTAATGGGCATATTCTTGACCTGCGCTATTTTTCGAGTTCAGTGATATTTATTTCATTCCTGTATCACTATTATTTTGTGAAATTTTTATCTAATTTCCCCCTCTATCTACACCTAGGGCTGGTTCATTTATAAGTGGCGTGAAAAGCCAAGAAAATAACTTTTACTCTGTGCGTCGACGGACGTAGGACTATTACTCTGTGCGTCTACGGACGTAGACTTTGATTTTGTGTGTCAGTGGACACAGGCTTTTATACTTTGCGCGTCTAAGGACGTTGACAGTTATACTTTGCGTGTCATGAAGGACACAGAAATTATTATTAAAAGTGTTAAATTCAGTGTTAGATAGTCACAGTACTATATTTGTAGGGACAGTATCTTCGATAATTCGCCAACAAACTGTTTTGGGGAAAGAAGTACCCGAACGGCGAATTTAGTAGTCAGACATCAAGTGTATAATAATTTAATTTTTGAATCAGCACGAGAGATGACATCATTGACCATGGAGGAAGCCTGGAAATATCAAGACTCCGTCAAGATGGTTGAGATGAGATAAGAAGGATCCTGTTGGGAGATGGCTGCGGATGTTCTTTGACGGGTGGCTGACTGAGGATGAGTACTGAATAATATTTATTATTATCTGATAAATTAACTTATGGTGTATGGGACATATTTTGTTTTGTAAATAATTTGTTTGTGTGATTAACGTAGTCTATTTAGTTTTGGTCTGACACACCTTTTGCATGGAAACAGCTCGCATATATTATTAGTAGAAGGTTCTTTTCTTGTTTGTTGTTTTAACTAACGTAGCTATGTGGACGACCGTGTTTGCATATGTTACGCGATGCAGTTAAAAACGTCTCTCGGAGATATGTTGTGTTTCAGAAGTAGGACTGAAGTAAAATAATTATACAGTAGATTGGAGGGTAATTAATTTCTGTTGTTTTATTATTGATCAGATTCAATGAGATTATTGCCTTTGGAGCAATGTGATTTGTGACGAAGAGCAGTCAGCTCTATCGTAGGTTTTAATATATTTTTTTAATTGTGCGAGCATCCATTCAGCCGATCTATGTGAAAAAACGTATTGTCATTCCCAAATGTGTGTGTGTGAGTGTGTGTTTTTGTGTCATTACAAGCGGGAATTTCAGCGTAGACTGATTTCTGGCAGCTTGATGACAAATCCATATTGTGACCTCGCGAGGGCAATTCTGGATATTTTGATTAATGTCTGACCATATGTTGAAGTGGTTGAGTTTGTTGCTGTTGATTCCTTGAGATAACGGCACAGCTGGTCAGGTATTTATACACACTGGAGTGAGACATTGACAGGTGATTGAGGAAGAGGGGAGATGTTTCACAAGACGGATTGAAGGTTGCCAGCCAGGTCATTAGTGGGGAGTGCCTGTGTGGCTCAGTAATAACTTTAAATACAGAATTAAGAACTGAACAATGATAAAAATTTGTTTAAATAAATGGGAGTTGCCTACGAATCACGATAATCTCCGAAGCGTTAGCTTAACATGCAGTTCTGTTCATATAAAGTAATGTCAGCCAGTCAGGCTTTTGTTGTTGTTGGTTTATTCCATGTTCATATTTCATTCAGTGACCCGTGAGTCACATGCTTTGCTGTATTTCCTTGTTTGTGTTGAGCAATTTGGCCAGTGTTGGCAGCTCATAGTCAAGTGCGTCTTCGCCCTAATGAGGGTCCCGAGAGAGATTCCTGTAAATAGTAGATTTAGTGCGTGTGTTAGCATTACTTTTTAAGGGTTTTTTTTAATGTCATGTTCCATATCCGTTAACGTTGATTTACGAGATGATTGTTCGTAAGCATCGTGGCTGTTAACCCGCTGTAAACGAACAGTCATCAAAAGTACTCATTCCTCGTAGTTAGTCATTACGCGCACATAAGACCCAAATTGCAAGGTAGTGGAACCAGGATCCACATTTTAAATAAAAGGGGAGATCCGTCTGACTCCTCAAATTTTTAGATATTCCGATCATGGGAAATTCAGGGAGGATTTGTTTTATATTTTTTTATTGTTGTTTATTTCTTTTTATGCACTATTAGTCATTAAATCTTGTTATTATTTTACATCTTGTCACCTTTCTTTCTTAATTTATAGTTTATATCCTATGACCCTTACCTCAGTAGAGCATGTTGTTTGGCCAACGTAAACATCACATAGGAACTGAGCGCGACCCCTTGATTAAGATTTCGTACATTAAACACTGCTTTTCTGAAGGGTTCAATAGTTTCTAAGGTCTTCAACCAAGAAATGATTCTATAAGGGGCGTTCAAAATGGTAACGAGCCGGAGGCTGGAATGCGCAAACCTGTGACAACATCGGCTAATCGTGGCGTGTGCAACGAGGTGTGGTTCCAACCAGAGCGTGGAAGGTCACAGCCCGTCGCTAGAGGGCACGCGTGCACGTCACGTGACGATACAAAGCGAGCAGCAGCATGCTTCAATCGTCCAACGCTGCCAGTCACATTGCAAACAGTGACATGGAGGCGTCAACCGAAGAGCAATGAGGTGTTGTTCGGTTTCTGGCAGCGGAAGGAGTAGGGAGAACGGCAACGCCGAATGTCACAAGTGTACGGCGAACACTGCATGTCCCTTGCAAGGGTCAAGGCGTGGCACAAGCGCTTCAGGGAAGGACGGGTGTCGTTAGCCGATGATGCCCGGTCTGGGGCACCCCCCTGCATTACCGATGACAACGTCGAGTTGGTTGATGCACTCATTACCCAGGACCGCCGAGTGACAGTGAACGCCATAGCCGCCGTGGTCGGATTGAGCGTCGGAAGTGTGCACACCATCATGAAGGAACGACTGCACTTGCGCAAAGTGTGTGCCCAATGGGAGCTCCACAGTCTTCAACCACACCAGGATCATGTCGAATGGCCCACTGTCTTGGTCATCTGCAGCGCTATGCGGGGGAAGGGAATGGGTTCCTGGCACGTGTGGTGGCTGGAGATGAGTCATGGTGTCATCACTTCGAACCAGAATCCAAACGACAAAGCATCCAGGGTCACCACCGCTCAAAAAAGGCAAGGCCATCCACGCTACTGCAGGAAAGGTAATGCTGACGTTCTTCTTCGACCAAGATGACCCCCTTCTGATACACTTCATGCCGCACGGGACAACAGTGAATGCCCAGCGTTACTCGCAAACCTTGACCACCCTTCGCCAAACGATCAAAATAAAACGACCAGACAATCTCACCCGTGGGGTCATTCTGCTCCACGACAATGCACGACCTCATACGTCCAACACAGTCGCGGCACTCCTGCAGAAATTCAAATGGGAGATTCTCGGCCACCCTCCATACAGCCCAGACCTCACTCCCTGTGATTACGCCATATTTGGTTCCCTGAAAAGGGCTCTGCGGGTCCAACGATTCACCTCGGACGTCGACGTCCAGCTGTACGCGCGGAACTGGTTCACATCGCAGCCCAGGGAATTTTATGAGACAGCCATTCACCGCCTCGTGTCACAGTGGGACAAGTGCCTCAACAGCCAGGGCCAATACTTCTAACATACAGGTACTGGTTTCTGTAATTATGCATCCGGCTCGTTACTTTTTGAACGACCCTTTAAATATTTCCCGTGTTGACTGATATTAATCTCCAATTATAAAATCCATCTTGTCAAACACTAAGAAGTTTAATAATTAAATTAAAACGTACATGTTTCTGTATAACAATGATACCCTCGTCCGCGTAGATTAAAGAAAAAGAATCTTAAATACTATGATAACAAATTCAAAAAGAAAATGTATATCCTTACAATAGCATTAATTTACATTCTAATGCTTTTGGTCGCCTCCGTAGCGTAGCGGTCAGGACGGTTAGCTGCCGCCCCGGAGGTCCTGGGTTCGATTCCCGGCTCTGCCACGAAATTTGAAAAGTGGTATGAGGACTGGAACGGGGTCTACTCAGCCTCGAGTGGTCCAAATGAGTAGAGGGGGTTCGATTCCCACCTCAGCCATCCTCAAAGTGGTTTTCCGTGGTTTCCCACTTCGTCTTCGGGCAAATGCCGGGATGGTACTGCCCCCGTAATTGAATTATATAGAGACCACGGTGGCTATATTTGAAATTATAAGGAGAGTTATGGTTGTCATAGTTATGACGTGGGTAGTCATGACGTAAGCACGGATGACGCAAATGTTATGCCAGCAGGCTACTTGAGCTGAGATTCTCAGTGACGTCAGCATTTAGTCGAGAATGTTCCAAGATTTACGACGCAGTCGCAGGAAACGAGGAATTCTGCTGAGGAAGAAACTATGCTATTGGAGGAGAGGCATGAACCAATCAACGATAGTTTAAAGGAAGACGGAGATTGCTGAAACTATGGTATTTTTATTACTTTTGGAATGCAGAATTGTGGAAATCCATTTGCAGTAAAAGCATTGATTTGGAATTTTGGTGAAATTTATTTTCAGTTTTTGAATTTTGAAAATCCGTCATGTATTAACGAAGTTGGAAGTTTTAGCGATGACGTAGTATCACGCTTTGGAAGGGATGGAAACGCCCCTCGGGAAGTTAATAAAAGGGCTTGCGCAGAAGAGAGGAGCCTCTTTCGTTCTCTGATCATTCTGAGATCTCATTCTCAGATCATCGAAGTATATTTGTGAAAGTTCTTTTCTTATACATTCATTATAGTGAGACGTCGAAGTGAACAGCAGTGAAAAGAATCGTCTTTATAACGCGTGGCGAGGCCACTATATTAACGAGATCCAAGTCAAACTAGGTGAAGTTGAAACGGACCTTAGAAAGCTTCTACAAGTTTAGCTTCGAACAGTTAGCGGTCACCGATAAGCTAATTGTATTGTGCAGTGCTACATGCAGTTATAGAGAAAAGCTGAACAATTTCGACCGATTAATTTAAAAGATATTAGCAGTTTTATACGACTGACAAAAGTGATTATCTCGCCACAAGAGAAGCACTTTTGTATAGCCAGAATCAACGCAACGGCTGACGCTGCGAGTGGAATAGAAAGACTTCAGATTGCTTGGTTACAGAACGATACAGTATAATGGAGCAATTGAATACGGCAGTTTGTTCTTCTAATACTACAACCGAAGAGCAGATGGAAGGCTAAAGGGCTTATTGCAATTGGGACATATTTCAACGGAGTAAGATAGCGACATGGAACTTCGCTAATTGCTAATCCACACAAGCGAACATGCGGTGAATACCATCTACACCCATGTTTCGTAATTAAAGGCTGAATACCATCGAACAGCCATGGAAACAATTTCATACTCTGAATATGAATAATTTCTTCGGAAATTTCTACAAAACTTCATGGCGATTGTCTACTGGAACTTCAGGGAATTTTTCAAGGGAGGTCAGGGATGTCCCGACTCACAAAGAAGATTATTGCCGGAAGGATGTCTATTCGTCTTCGAGGAGCAGAGCGATTTCCGGAGAAGGAAGCAGTTCGATTCTCCGAGGGTGCTATTTCCTATTTCGAGGATGGAGCTCAGCTTTAACGTGGTGAAATGGATCCATCAGCAGTCTTCTTTGGGGAATTTTCCTCTGGAACGTCAATCGGCAGATAAGGTAGTCGTGAACGTTTATTGTATTTGAGTTTACTAATGATGTTTGAGCAACCATTTTCCCCATATTTTTATCCTCATGTTTTTTGCCCTATTTTCTTGTTGAGATTCTTATTCTCAGTACACCTTGATGAGTTTTGCATTTTTTTCGACGATTTATTAAGACATTGTTATGTCATGGGCATAGTTAATGATTTTGAATCAGTTGAGACTGATATTTAGATTTTTCAGTAATTAATATTTTTTTGTAGTCACGATTTGACTGTAAGTTAATGATTTTTATGGCAGATTTAAATTCAGACAGCGTGTCACTTTATTAAAGTAATTCTACCCCAGTTTAATTACTTTGACCAATTTTCTGTCATCATCAAGAAGGAAGAACATTTAAATGATTTTAGAGCGTTAAAATCTCTTACGTTGTCGACGATCTTGGAAATACTAGTCGTTATTTGAATTGATTGCAACACAGACATTTATAGTCAGTTATGAATGAACATTGCATCATAGACAGTTTTGTGAAAGAGTAACTTTAATAAGGAATTATTGAATGCATTAAAGTCAAGAACTTTTGTTAGGAGTTTTTCTCAATTAGAGATTTATAGAACGATGTTTGCATTCCCCAGTCTAATTGGATTCTATTCGACTACTTTGCATTTTAGTCGCACTTTATTTGATGATAGTATTTTTATACTACATTTCTTTTAAGATGTTAATCTTAAATTTTGATAGACCAGACAGGCGTATATAAGCGTATTCACTATTAAATTTGTTTGTGATTGGCAAGTTTTGACTTCATTTCGGTTCATGAATGAAATCCACGAAGGTTAAATAAAAAACAGTTTTGAAACAATTAATGATTATAAAAATTTTTAAGTGGAACTATGAATGTATAATCGCTAGTGCAGCGCGTGTTGAAAGTCGCTGAGATATAATGCCCTTGAATATGAAGGAGGTTCCCACAGGAATTAATGTTAAAGAATTATTTGTGGAAGTTTTTGTAAGTTATGTGGAAGTTTTTAATGCCATATAGATTAATATATGATGATTTTGGGCATATTTTTAATGCAGATTGTGCATTAACTTGTTAGCGAAGGATTTTCCGCTGGAGTAAGATTGTCATAGTTCGTTGAAAATTAATCAAGTGAATTACTGTTATAATTAACACGAGTTTTGAAAGAATTTGAGATAAGATTTTGAATGAAGGTTGCCGTCACAAATCATTATTAAAACCTTTATTAAACCAGATTGTGACATTGACATGTATAACTAACCTTCATTGGTCGATTATATTAAACACGATTATGAAAATTATCAACCGGATGAACCTGTGGTTAATGTATTTCTTAAATTAATAATTTAAACAATTTAAATGTTAATATTGTAAATAATTGCTGTAAATATTTTTGAAAATAATGTAGAACGAGAGTGATGTTAAAGGCGTGCTTATAATATTTTTATTGTCTTTGACAAATATTATAAACAATTTCTAATTGTTATAAATAATTTATGTGATTTTGTTATGAACATTTAAGAGCTAATTAAACATTTGGATTGAAGTTAACAAGTTTAAGAAATTAACATAATGATCCAATAGGATGTGAGCAAAGTACTTGAAAGATTTGCGTAAATATAATGTGAGTTGTCCTGTAGACATTTAAAAGCTTGAGAGAACAAGCTGTATTCTTACGTAACATAGCATGTGAGAAGGGAGTGCATTTGACCAGTATGCAACAGGCTGGAGGGTAGCCCGCAGCTGTGCCAACACCTGGTTCTCAGAGAGTGAGGTCGTCCACACTCTGGCCTTGCGACTATAAATACCATTCTCATGTTTATTAAAAGGAAACCAAATGCTCTATATATGTCACACCCTGACGTCCTTTTCCAATCCAATAGTGTTATGAATATTACGTTATTTGGAGCTCTTGAGAGCTAAAATGTTTTATATCATGTTGTATGATAATTTTTGCAAGTCCTACTGGAGGACGTAGTCAGATTGACTTGGGCTACTGATAGCCACGTTGTTTTTATTGTGTTAGTAAAATCATACCCTTTATTAGAAATAAAGCTTTTGTACAGTTCAAAGTTCTCGTCTTCGTTTTGGTTCATTTTTAAATGTCATGGTGGAGGTTATTGTGTGAACAGACTTTAGTGATCCTGTTGTCAACTCAAACCCCGAGATAATTAAGAGGTGAGTAACGGTAAGTATGAACCCCCGTCTATTTTGGTGTGTTCCACAATGATTTCCTATGAACTTCTGTGCTCTTATCTCGATAGTATCTGTCAGTGCCATTTTCATTGATGTAACTGTGCCGGTGCGATTGATAATTGGCAATCCGATTGAGGGGGCGGATATCTGACAGCCTACTATCCAGGTAAACGGGGACAGTACCTACTGTAAGGCCACGGCCGCCTCCTTCCCTCTTCCTAGCCTATCCATCCCTATCTTCCATCCCTTGCCCTCCCTCATGAGGCCCCTGTTCGCTTTGCAGGTGAGGCCGCCTGGGCGAGATGCCAATCCCACCTCACCAGTTGTATCCCTTCCCAGCTCTAGGACACTGCCCGTAGAGGCGGTAGTGGTGAGTTCCCTCGCTGAGTCCGTGGGATCCACCAATCTGGGGGGTAAACGACTAAAAAAAAAAAAAGCTTTTGTAAGAATATCCATTTTCTCTTTATGTTAACATAATTTAACATAATTTTTAAGATTCTTTTTATCTAATCAACGCCGACGAGGGTATCATTGTTATACCGAAACATGTACGTTTTAATTTAATTATTAAACTTCCTAGTGTTTGACAAGGTGAATTTTATAATTGTAGATTAATTTATTTATCCACTCATTAATTTATCTATATTAGGTCAAGAGGATCAAGCCTCCGTGGCTCAGGCGGCAGCACGCCGGCCTCTCACCGCTGGGTCCGTGGTTCAAATCCCGGTCACTCCATGTGAGATCTGTGCTGGACAAAACGGAGGCATACAGGTTTTTCTCCGGGTACTCCGGTTTTCCCTGTCAAAATTTCATTCCAGCAACACTCTCCACTATCATTTCATTTCATCTGTCATTCATTTAATCATTGCCCCAGAGGAGTGCGTCAGGCCTCGACAGCCGGCACAGTTCATATCCTCGCCGCTAGATGGGGGCTTCATTCAATCCATTCCTGACCCGGTCGGAGACTGGAAGCAGGCTGTGGATTTTCATTTTCAGGTCAAGAGGATCTACAATCTGCATTTGATCTGCTGTTGGAATGGGCGGAAGGGAATGAACTCAGCCAAAACGAAAACAAGACTGTATCAATGACTTTCCACAAAGGGGGAAAACCAGCAGTTTTTCGCACATAGAAAATCCCTGGAGAGCGTTTCTAACTTGAAATATCTAGGCGTGACACTTCAAACAACGGGCAACGTCTTTACGCTTCACGTTAACGATAGGATCAGTGCGGCTACGAGGGCCATAAATGATATCAGACAGTTGAGAAAACTCTCCGTCAAAACAGCCTTGAAACTCTTCCAGCTCAAGGTTACACCCGTTGTAACATCTGGACACACCTCAAATTGAAACACCTGGAAAAGTTGGAAAAACTAAAAGCGACTTTCTTAAAGAAGGTTCTGTGTGTCTCAAAATACACGCCTTCAAGACTAGTCTATGAATTAACACGTGAATTATATTATGTGGAAGAGCTCCGCCTCCAACTGTCGCTACCGTCTACACCAGCATACGTGCAACTCATGGAGAACCTGAAATCGAAGAAGAGAGACATATGGTGGGATTTCTACATCACTGACGCAATGACCTGCAATGATTGGAAACGGGGAGGCTACGAACTAAGACATACTGTTACACGCTTTGCCATACATGGTTTTCACCATAAGCTGTGCAAGTTAAAGAAGTTTCACCAGCCAGACGCAGACTGTGTATGTGAACGTTGCGGCAAATGTTGCGAAAGATATCATGCGATGTACTGTACTTATAGACTTGAATCTCTGACGTCCTTCTGTTGTAATGAATAGTTTATTCCTATGTATGTTTCATTTTGTCCGTATCATTCCTTTGGCTATTAGCTGCAATACATATTTTATTATATTAGGTCGAACTTCTTATATTCTTACTATGCTTATTGACTTCCATTGCATTATTATAGGAGAGTTTTAAGCTGAACATTTGACGGTTTTCGCCCCTTTAGTACATTCACCCACTTGGCAATGGCCCCAGAGGTTTCTTAAATACGAGAAACCCTAGTGGTATGGATTTAAGAACCTTTTCCGGCTACGCATGTCTCAAAATACACGAAACGTAAAACATTGAGGGTCAGGTGCAGTGCTGGGGAATATTTACGGGGTAATTACACTTGTTTACTCCCGCGACATTTAGTAAACATGGCTCATAACTTCCAGCGGTCAGCACCTAAAATATGGAATGACACATCATTAGGCCACACTTACAAAAGGTCAAGTACATTTCCCAAGGAACCTTTAAATTATTCCACTGAGTGTTGGCCGTGATACTGCTCCAAAAATCCCATTTATTATTATTGTTATTATTATTATTATCGACAGTAGTGGCTAAGCTGGCTAAAGCGCAGCATTAGGTCATGGGGCCAAGCTCTCTGCTGACTCGGTAGACGCGTGGGTTCGAGCCCTCCCTCGGCCGTCCTTGAAATGGTTTTCCGTGGTTTCCCATTTTCAACACCAGGCAAATGCTAAGACGGTACCTTCTGACAGGCCACGGCCGCTTCCTTCCACATCCTTGCCAGTTTCATTCACCATCATTCATTTCATCTCCCTAACTCCTCTCATGGGGTTGGCGTCAGGAAGGGCATCCGGCCGTAAAAAAAACCATCGCCACAACGACTTCCATCGCATCTCATCCCCGACCCCGTTGGAAAACGGGAATAATAAGGGGTAGACATACATACATACATTATTATAATTATAAAACGAAGGATACCTACAATAAGAACAAGTAGTTCCGTGAAGAACTATACAGCCTATTTTCATATATCCTACTTATGTTAATTGCCACTATCAACATACATAATTTCTGTTTGATTGCTGTAATAGATTCGTAGATATTGAGAACCGACTAAATATTTCGGATGGTCGCCATTTTGGACTTTATATATGTAGGTCCTAGAGTTATGTACTGTTACATGAAGATTATTGTGTGCGTCTAGCATTCAAACTTCAATCGCATGATTAGGACACAAGAAGTAACAACGAGATTTTAAAATTTCGCACAGCTGCCATCTTGTGGTTATGGAAACAATTGAAATAAATTAGATGCCAGTGAATTAACATTCGTATAAGCATTTACTGTACCAAGTTTCACGGCACTCGGATAGTTAAATTGCGAGAAACGTCCATGTGAATATTTATACTTCGCGTCGCCGCCATGTTGGATTTGTGATCACCAGGTTATTTAAAGTCCTATAGGTGAACTTATGTTCATAGCCCCTATGAACATAAAAATATTCAGTTTGATTGCTATAATAGATTCGTAAATATTCAGAGCCGTCTAAATATTTCGGATGGTCGCCATGTTGGAGTGTTAAATGTATAGCTATAGAGTCATGTACCATTAAAGGAAAATTATTGCGCAGGTACTTTATTCAAACTTTCACTTCGATCGTATGATTACGACACAAGAAATAAAATCTTAATTTTAAAATTCGCACAGCCGCCATCTTGAGGTTATGTAAACAATTGAAATAAATTAGATACCAGTGCATTGCAATGTGTATAAACATTTCCTGTACCAAGTTTCAATGCATTTGGAACATAAAATCGCGAGAAAGGTCTATTTAAATGTTCAAATTCGCTTGGCCGCCATGTCCGTTTGTAGTTAACCGGTTTTTGAAAATCTTATAAATGAACTTCCAGTAGTACCCTTTATCTCCGTCCAAAATTTCAGGGTGATACCGCTAATAGTTTCAGAGATATAGAATGCCGGTGAAATATTTCGCAAAGCCGCCGTCTTGTGGTTATGTAAACAATTGAACGAAGTTAGATGTCGGTGCATTATAAAGTGTATAAACATATACTGTACCAAGTTTTATTGCGTTTGGTTGGTTAAATCGCGAGAAACGTCTATTTAAAAGTCGCAAATTCGCTTGGCCGCCATGTTGGTTCTGTATTTACCAGTTTTTCAAGAGTCACATCGCTGAACTTCTAGTAGTTCCCTTTATCACCGTAAAAAATTCCAGGGTGATATCGGTAATAGTTTCGGAGATGTTGAATGCTGGTGAAATATTTCGCACAGCCGCCATGTTGGATTGGTGAGACGTAACAAAATTTGAAGGGCACGGTCGGGGTCGCCCGGAATAGTGCTATGAACTTACCGAGTTTCATTGAAATCGCTCCAGCCGTTCAAACGTTATTAGGCGGACACACACACACACCTCACACACACACACACACACGGACAAAAGGTGATCTCATAAGCCTATTTTTTCAAAATTGAAAATAGGCTAAAAATATAGCCTAGTCTTGCCAGAAGCCATATACGCATCAGAAACCACAAGCATCAAGGGAATGGCCAAAATTAAATACATTGAAAAGCAAGAAAGGAAAATTCGGAGAAACATTTACGGCGCCGTTTTCAGAGATAATTTCTAGCAAAAACGACCAACAGAAGAATTATACAGAAATACTGAATATATCACGACAGTAGAGAGGCTGTGGGGGTTCTGCTTCAAATACCGTTATTTATGCAAATGAGGGGGGCGTGGCAAGGTCAATGACCTTGAGGTAGGTCATTGACCCCCAAGGTCGCCGGGACCCCTGAAGGTAAACAAACCTTGGAGGGTCCAGGAACCGGTTTGAGGGGGTGTGGGTGGAGGGGGAGGAGTGGGGGTGGGGAGGGAGGGTGGGGGAGGGAGGGGGAGGGAAGGGTGGGGTGGGAGACGAGGGGGGAAGGATGGAAGAGGCTCTGCACGAGACCCTCCTCGACCCAGTCTCTCTCTTGGACTGAGCGCCTTCTCTGATATTATCCTGGGCTATATAGCTTTGCTTTGAGCCCGATGAGATCCGAGTGTTGCCGAAGGTTTCCGAATCCTTGGTTGTGAATGATTCGTCAGAGAATTGAACGGTCAACTGGTGTGTGTGTGACGTCACAGCAGATTACGGGATGTGAGGTAGGTCATGGACGGGAGTGTTTTGAATGGAAAACATGAATGCCGGTGGATGGCGGCGGTTGTTGAACCCTGACGTGGTAGGTTGGTTAGGTGTGAATGGGTCTGAGAGACAAACAAGATGGGGTTGAAAGCGCTCAATGGTAAACAAACATCAATGGTATCTGGAGTAGTGAATGGAATTGAGAGAGAGAGGGGGAATGAACTGGTTGTTGAATGTGCTCAATGGTAAACAAACGTCAATGAATCTGGAGTAGTATTTCCTGTAAATGGTAGGGTGGGGGTAGGATACAAATCGCATGGCATGTTGACTCGGCCAGCTCGACATGAAATAAAAACAAGAAGGTGTACACCAGATCTGATTTATTAATCCATGAATTATATGTGGCATTAAAACCTAGCCACTTAACAAAAAGTTTATTGCCACGTTTTTGTACAATTTTTTCAACAAGATAATGCTTGGGATATTGCGTCCTTTGCAGTTCCTCCATGTAGAATCCTCCTTGGATTGGCTGCTTGTTGAGGTCATCAAGTAAATAAACAACTGGATTAGAAAGATTTACCTTGCGAATACGAAATATTTCTGTGCTCCAGTTTGGTGTGTATCCTTTGGCGAAGATTGTTTTATGTTTACTGATGCGCACATAATCACCAATACGTAATTGATGACGTCGCGGATCTACTGTTTTGATTTTGTGATGAATGCGATCCAATTGCGCAATGTTCTTGGTTACAAGGCGTGGTTTCATTTTGATGGTTCTATGTTTAGTGTTGTTGTAACGTGTCACCAGGTCGCCTACAAGTTCAAGCCAGCGATAGGATCCTCTTGCTGTAAATTGTTCCCACATGCGCGTCTTGAGTGTGCGGTTGAAACGTTCTACAACACTTGTCTTTAGATTGCTAAAAGTGGAATAGTGATGGATGTCAAGTGATTTGAGATAAGCGGAAAAAGTCTTGTTGAAAAAATCTTTGCCTTGATCTGTTTGAAGCAAACGAGGTTGTCGTCTTGACCGCTGAACGATGGTCTTGAATGCAGCGGTGACCAGTTGTGCAGATTTATTCCGAACAGGTTCAACAAAGGCCATTTTGGAATAAACGTCGATGACGGTGAGCAGATAGTTGACCCCGTTGTTAGCTTTGGCATAGGGAATCATTTCAACCAGATCAGCTTGCCAAAGATCGTCAACGCCCCGTGTGATGACATGACGACGATGGTAGAGACGACGAGCTGGTCTATGCAACTCGCGAGCAATGCCAGCCTTAACAGGCGAGGGTGTATGAACACGTTGACTCATTAGACAATAATGCCAGCATGACGAAGCTCCTCTTCTATTTCTAAAACTTCCGCCTCGTGTCCGGTATGACCAGCCTGTTCTGATGCACGCAACAGTTGCAGACGTTTAACCAATTTATTTGAATTGTTCCAATAGGCGAAATCGATGAATGGTTTCAAAGTATTAAACGTGATACCGGACGCTGAATTTGCACGGCGAACACTTGCATAGGTGGGAAACAATTTTGATATGATGGTTTTATATTTGAAGCTCTTATTAGCATTTACTGCTTCAGAACGTTTATAATTACGTCTAAAACCATTTGTAGCCATCAAGATGTCTTTATACTTTTCAAGATCTTCTTTATCATACTCCTCGGTAGAAGGTGTACGTGAAAATAAAAGTTCTAAAAGACCTGGCGTCAATTTATAACGAACTGTTTTAACAATCAAAACATTGTCACTTATCTTAATTGGTGAATCGCCAATTCTAAATCTATTGTTTTCATAGCGAACACCATAAGTAGTATCAGTTTTCTTAGTAAAAAGATCTTCAAGGAAGGGGGTAACCAACGCACCATAATTTTGTAGTAAAATGGATTTTAACCGCACATATTGTTCGGGCGTATTTAATATTTCTTTAAGAGTAGGCTGCTTTTCTTTGGCTCTAGTGGGTGTTTCAGCAATTATTGATGTTTTCAAAAACTGGGGCAGCGGTGATTCTTTGGAGCTAGAAGACGGAAGCAATGGAGAAAAAACATCCTCAGGTTCTTCATCATTTTCTTCCTCCTCCTCTTCAATTGTTTGTGTTTCTTTTGATCGTGTACTAGGTTTTGATGTTCCTTTCAACACAGCTTCCAGAGGTGACTTCAAATGTTTTTCGACAAACAGTTCACTGTCGGCATGTGCACGTTTTAGATAGCGAAACTTTTGTCGAATGCTATTTCGTGCACGGATTATGTGCTTTTTTAATTGACTCCCTGTTGTCGCCATGACATCTGAACAAATGATGTTCAGAAAAGCAATGCAGCTACTTAAATACGAATGAAATGGTCAAATCCCATGCGGTAGCGTCCATTGTTGATGTTGCTCTGCTTATCAATAACAAGACAACTGTGGTGATGAGCGTTCCAACACATGGTACACAACTGTGTAAAGGCTTGAAAGGTCATGTCTGGGTTCACGTGATCATCGTAGACGTGATGCATGTTGCGCTCATCCTGTCGGAAGAGAACAATCACGTTGGCATTGTCACGAATTAACTGTTTTGGTATTCGCGAATAGGTTTGAGCGAGATAAAAACAATCAATATATTTATGACGTCCCATGCTAAAGTAAGCCTGAATAATACCCTGTCGTTCTGTGGCCACATCGTCAAAAATCATAAGCGAATGGGGGCGAACATTGTCTGGAGAAATGACATCTTCGTGTGCTGCGAATGTGAAGTAGCCCATGTTGCGCAGACCTGACATGACCTGTTCCAAGAACACATACAGCGGTTGATACAGCGATTTGGCAAAAATATAGATATTTTGAAAGCGCACTCCGTTTAAGGAGGTGATGAGGGTAAGCAGAAGATTGGTTTTTCCACATCCCGACGGGCCGGCGATGAGACAGCGAATGGAGGATGGGAAGAGTGATCCATGACGTTGTTCGGACGATGTTGAGAAGAGGTGTGAAACCAAGTCTCCCACCGGAAGTGAATGTTGTTGCTTAATAATCTGCATATCAACTAAATGTGAAAGGGGAAGAGCTGGTCTCTATATACATGAGGCAAACGGGTGTTTCAGTTCCAGTGTAACCATGGACGCCTTTGGAAGAACTCTCAAAACAAATGAACGATTTGCTTTGACAAACGATCCAAAACATGATACAGATCCGGCTACTAAACGATATGTCGATGCTAATGTATTGTCACGCACTACAGATGGCAATTACGACTTTAATGGAAAGCGATTGACCAATATAACAGAACCCGTATTACCCTCGGACGCATGTTCAAAAAAGTATGTAGATTATTACCGATTACGACGTATCAAAGGAGATTATGAGGCTCAGAATAAACGTATTACAGGCGTTGCAGATCCTGTGAACGATCAAGATGTGTGCACCAAAGCCTATATGTTAACCAATGCTGTGGTGTTAACAGAAGCAAAGGACTATGACGTACACCAACGTCGAATCACTCAGCTGGCTCTTCCAACAAACAACACGGACGCTGCTCGAAAGGACTATGTAGATAACAAGGTGAAACAGGTGCTCAGTATTGTGCCCACCCTAACTGCAAAGGGCTATACAGCAAATAATGCACGCCTTGTGCATGTGGCCGATCCTGAAGATGATCAAGATGTTTGTACAAAACGATTTTTAAACTCTGAAATGGAAAAGGTGTGGGAAATTAAGGAGAACGCTCTACAGAAGAAGCGAAGACGAATAGCAGAAGTTGCTGATCCTGTGCAACCTCACGACGTGACGACCAAACGATTTTTGGAACAACGGTTATCGCTTTTTATTAAATCAATACCCTCTATATTTCTGCTTCACATTGTAAACCAACAACCGGTAAAAGATCCCAATAACCTCGCCTACATACTACGTTCGGGGTATGACAATTACCGTTTAATGTATGATGGTGCCATTCGTGTAATTGAGTATGCACCAGATTTGAAACATTTAGAGGTACGATTAAACGGTAGTGTTCAACCACTTATTGATCAACCGGTGAAAGCCGGAGACAAATTATTCTTTCACTTGAAACTCTCGTCTGAAGAAAAAGAGGCGGGGAAAACGATGAACGATTTTCCTCTGTATATAGAACTTGAATATACAGCCACCATTGAATAAATAACTACAGGTTCCCTTCCTGAGGAGCGTTAGTTGTGTTCTATACTTTGCGGTGTGAGGTTGTCTTGTTCTTTGGTCGCGATGGTGAAACAGAGATATGTGGTGAAGAAGAGGAAGAAGTTGCCAAGAAAGGGAGGCTTTAAAGCTATTCTTCATGCGGCACGTCAAGCTTCGCGCGGAGAAACAAATAGTGAGTTGGCTATTAAGAAAGCACTCCGAGCAGCACGATTGCATGCGAATCCCAAAAGTAAACTACGTTTTAGAAAACGTGCCCGAGTTATTCCTGTGCCGAAACGTGGTGGATTTTTACCTGCACTGTTTGCTGGACTAGCAGCCCTGGGTTCACTTCTTGGAGGAGCAAGTGCGGTAGCACGAACGGTGAAAGCTGTTGAGGAGGCGAAGCAACAGTTGAAGGAAAGTGAAAGGCATAATAAAACTATGGAGGCCATAGCACTGCGCGGTAAAGGTGTGAACATGAAGCTAGCACCCTACAAGAAAGGACTCGGTATTTACATGTCGCCAAAAAACGGTTAATCGATGCACTGCCACGACGAGCCATGACGCATGAGGAAGTTATAAGATATGCAAAACAGCTTAAGATCTCCCACTTTCGAGGCGTGTTTATGCGCAACCAACTACCGTCTCGACCACGGAGCCATGAAAGTGCAGTTGTCAATTTGGATGACAGTCATGGACCGGGAACGCATTATGTGGCCTACATAAAGCATGGGCGAACCGTGTGGTACTTTGACAGTTTTGGAAATCTTCCTCCTCCGACAGAGCTTGTTCGCTATTTTGGAAGCAGTGCAACAATACACTATAATGTGAAACGAGTGCAAAATTTTAACACGCAACAGTGCGGTCGTCTATGTTTGACTTTTCTATATAAGACCGAGCACGGCGGGTGACGTGGTCATTATGACAACAGAAAGTAGAACGTTTACAGTGCACGGACAAGGTGCGGAAGTAACTGTTGACTTTTATCCTCCTATTGAATTGGGACGACGACCCTACGTGCTGGGACTTGTTTCGTTTGAAGGCTATAATAGAATCTGCAACATAATTGAAGACGTCAATGATAAGTTCTACTACGATGACTATGTGTTAACTCTACCGTCTGGCAGCTACACCGTAGATGATATTCACGATCACATCTACACAACTCTCACCAAAGAATTTAGTCTAAAAGCATTTCTGGACGGGACACGCAAGTTTGAACTCATAGCCAACAACGTGACACATCGCTGCAGTATTCTTTCTTCTTTTAGGATTGATTTTAAATCTCAACCAGATTCGATTGGGTCATTGTTAGGCTATTCACCACAAGTGTTAGTACCGAACGTGATACACAAGTCTGACCAACCGGTGAAAATAATTGAAGATCATCACGTATCTGTCACGTGTAATATTATTACAGACGTCTACACCAATCAAGATCCCTCGCATTCGCTTTATGATTTTATTGTTACTTCACCTGGTGGTTATATCATCCGCGAAAACCCGTCGGTGGTGCTCTATCATCCTGTGAGTGTGACCAACATCAGGAATATTACCTTAAGACTGGTGAATAGAAACCAACGTCTCATCCGATTAGACCCTCATACACCTGTGACCTACAAACTGTATTTGAAACCAGCATGAAACAAGTGTATAAAGCGGCAACGCTGTCAAGAGCAGGTGTTAGTTGTGCTCAACGCGTGTACAGGTTAACACGTGTCAACAAGCAGATCCTACAACAACTTGGTTACATCTTACGTCATGAATTCGATTCTAGACGTGACAAACCCTGTCGAAGTACAGGAGGGTATTGTAAGAATTGAACACCATTCCTACCAACCGTATACTCAGGGACTAAATAATAATGATGAGATTCGAATTACTATTAACCAACAAGATATCTACACGCTTCCACATGAAAGTTACATCCAGATTGAAGGGCAACTCACCAAATTGGATGGTACCATTCCAACAACGTCAAAGTTGGCCAACAATGCTTTGGCCTTTTTGTTTTCTGAGGTTCGCTACGTGATCAACGGTATTGAAGTGGATACTACTCGAAATGTTGGCATAACAAGTGTCATGAAACTTTATCCCTCGTACGGAAGCGAAGAGAGTAAAGCTTTTTGTATGGCTGGTTGGTGTCCCAACTCAACCAACGACAGGATGATTAACGATGATGGTACATTTACTGGACATTTACCTCTAAAATTAATACTAGGCTTTGCAGAGGATCATAAGCGCATTGTTGTGAACGCAAGACAGGATCTGATTCTTGTACGAGACAGGAGTGATTATAATGCGCTAAAGGGAGCTGATACAGCGCCAATAGATACAAAAATTCTACTGCAACGAATTCTATGGAAAGTACCGCACGTTACTCTATCAGATCAGAAAAAATTGAGTCTGCTCAAGATTGTGGAGAAGGATACAGCTTTACCCATTCAATTTAGAAGCTGGGAGCTGCATGAATACCCGGTATTACCACTCTCCGATACACATACTTGGTCTATAAAAACCTCACGGTATACAGAGCGGCCACTCTACGTCCTGGTTGGATTTCAAACAGATCGCAAATATCAACAGAATAAAGATGCATCAAAATTTGACCACATCCAATTACGAAATATACGACTCTTTTTGAACGGAGTTACCTTTCCCTATGAGGGAATGGATTTAAACTTTAACAAGAACAAATATGGTAAGCTCTATGACATGTTTGTAAACTTTCAGTCTTCCTATTATCAGAAAGAGGCATGTCCGCTATTATCACCACAAGACTTCAAGTCCCTGGCGCCTCTGGTGGTGATGGACTGTTCGTATTTGGAGGAGTCGATGAAGGAAACAACAATTGATATCAGACTAGAATTTGAAACATCTACAGTTATTCCAGAAAAAACAACAGCCTATTGCCTTATTGTTCACGAGGCGCAAGTGTTTTATCAACCGCTGTCCAATATGGTGACCAGAGTATAAATAGCATGTCTTCCTGCATTGCCCTTCACAGTCATGGAAAGCTACGATGAAGTCACAACCCCCTCTGCGAGGTGGGTCTGCAAATGTGAAAGTGATTCACCAGGTTCAGATGAAGATTCAAGGTTTACCATTTATCGCGCCCTAGTGAGTGAAGCTATAACTGCCTATCACAAGAATCATACTGTGCTTAGAATGCCGCCGCATCTGGTTCACTATTTACCAGATGGATTCATGTCTACGTTTGGTATTCATGACAGGGGCTACAACAACAAGCCCATCGCTAATCAAACAAATAATGTGGACGATGGCGTTGCCAAAGCTTCATCTTGTCATGTTGGAGAGCGGGTAGATTGTATGGACTGCAAATGCGATCGTTGCTCAACAAGTCGAGACGCTGATGCAGCATTTGAGATTTATCGCACCCTGGTGAGTTTAGCAATACGCGCCTACCATAAAGCACAATTTCTTCGTGAAATGCCGCAGCATCTGATTGCCTATTTACCAGCTGGATTTCTGACCGCGTACGGTGCACACGACATTGACCTTAATTGGGATAAGCTACCATTACACCTCCGTATGTCGGCGGATGTTGCAGCCTGCCGTCCTTGTCGTAGACACTTTATGCATCGAGGAGATTCTCACTGTGATTGGGATGGTCCAAATCCTATGATAAAAAATTGTAAGCGATGTACTGATAACTTTATGAATAAAATTGTGTAATTGATTCTTTGTGTGTATATTATTTTCCCGCTCCTATCCAATCAGTTAGTTGTTAAGAAGCAGCGGTGGTGGAAGGTGTGATATCCGTCGCCATGCCGAAAACATTGATTGTCGACGTGCAGGGTTTCAAGGTGAACGGAAACAAGTTTGTATTTAAAGAAGTAGGAATTATTGACTGCACAACCATGTGGGCACCAAGAGTAACCAGTTTTGTCTTTGAACCACCGTTTCCATTGCATTTGCAGTCAGACGAGGACAGAAGACAAACAGAGTGGTTGCAACGCAATTTGGGACTAGTCTGGAAAGAAGGCGACATTCCTTACCAGCATCTATCACTTGTTCTGAAAGCTCACTTGTTTGGTGCTGACCTTGTATTTGTAAAGGGAAGTGAAAAAAAGGAATGGTTGCGTCAGTATGTTAATTCAACATGTCAACTTGTTGACCTTCATGATCTGGGATGTCCTGCACTGTACAACCTGTCCGTGCCTGATGAACCTCTACAAAATAAAACACTTCAAAATGTTTGGAAGCTTTTTGATTGGCTAGCTCGCAGAGCATGTCAAAACTTGCATGTTGAGTGCAAGGCGTTGTAACGTCAGCTTCAGTGTGAGACATACCAGTGATCAGTGTGGACGTGTAGTAATATGGCAGCAATTGAAGGTTTGGACTCAAACCCCACAGAGCGAGCTATTGTCAAGTTTTTTGCCTGTAAAAAAAAGCTTGACAGTTTCACAGATGAGGAATTGAACGCTTTGCCCAAGGCGTTCCTTTTTTTATGTTGCTTCAAACGCGGTGAAAAATATTTGGCACAGTGTACCTAGTGAATGGAGCAGAGATCCTGGTCTGCGTGAACTACAACCATGCACTGACTTTAGTCATCACCAGCAAGTGTCTATTACTAAAATGCCATCCATTAGACAGTGTGGAACGTGTCAGCTCATCAAATTGTACCACGGCCATACAAATATACCGTCCTGTAAAGACTTTGCTTCATCATTCCATGGTTGTGATGACGAAGAGGAAGAAGAGACAGCAGCGGCAGTATCGCCAGCACCAAAAAGTAAGACAACGCTTGAAAAAGATATGCCAGACCTTTGCTGGTCATGGTCTAGTTAACAAGGCCATTGATCTACTTCCCATTGAACTGCATATTCCTGGCTATCAATTTTGTGGACCTGGAACTAAACTAAGCCAACGTCTAGCACAAGGGAACTCTGGAATCAACATATTGGATGCAGCGTGTAGAGATCATGACATTGCTTACAACAACAAGAATATGGAAGTACGTCGAGTTGCAGACCGCATTCTTCTAAGAAAGGCCATGCAGCGTGTGATGTCATCTACTGCTTCTATTGGTGAGAAGATTGCAGCCTTGATTGTAGCAGGAGCGATGAAGTCAAAGCTATTGATTGGTGGTGGATTAGTGAGGAAAAGGACAAAGAAATAAACATGAATCAAATATTGTGAAGTATTTATTTGAGAGTCAGTCCACCAGTTCATAGTATACACAAAATATGGTTTAGTTTTCTTCTTGTACAAAAACCAACAATTTTAATAAAAAGAATTGAAAATGAAAGTTTGTTCTTTTTTTTTACTAGGTGTGGAAATGACCATAAGGCAAGCTATTTACACCATCCCACAGACGTTTATTGTCATATGCTGTCAGCGATGTTTTATTTTGATTTACTGTAAAAATATTATGGTTATTTGAAAGAATGCGTGTTTGCTGGTATAAGCGAGAGGTGTTTGCGTAGAGTACACATCGATATTCCTCAACATTGAGGAATTGTGTGACGCTACGAAGAACGCCCTTCGCTTTGCATTGACCTTTATTCTTTTGTGTTGAAAATGCGTACATTTTCGGCGCCAAAGCCACAAATTCTGTCATAACATCACCGGCGCACTCATCCTTAAATAGACCTATTTTTTTTTTATTCATGGGAATTATGCCAAACATATTGTTAACCTCATAGTTTGAGGTATCAAAGTAATTTGGATGTTCTCTCATCACTGAGTAAACATCTATCGCATTGGTTTGATAAATAAGACTGTCTGTATCCATATACAGTAATTTTACATCTCCAAACTTTTGTTTGGCAAACTCATAATGAAATTGATACATTACAAATTTTGAAAAGTCAAGTATTACCATTCCCAAGTAAATTGGTTTGTTATACATGATTTCTGTCTTTGACAATTCAATGGTTACTAAATCAGTTTCAATAACTCGTACAGAATGGAAATTAGGCATAGCTATATATTTTCGTGCGCCATATCGACCGTCCCAGTGGTTTACCAAATGAATAGTTCTATGCTTTCGAATATTTTCCATTGATTTACCGTAGCACGCATTGTTCATTCATTTATAAAAATTTGATTCAAATGTGGTCTTGGCGTGCTGCCGATGATGAGTATTCAATTGCATGTACGGTTGTAACCATGGTTTTTGGTCAAAGCAAATAATGCGGTGAATGGATTGCAGTTTCAAACCATGTTTCAAACATTGCATTAAATTTTCAATGTGTATGACGTACCGATTTTTTGAATTTAACGTTGCCAGCAACTTTTTATTGTTGGAACGTGAACTGGGAGGTTGTAATTTTTCAACACAAAATGGTAGATCAGAATGATCATTGTGTATCTCACAGGGATATAATAAGTCGACCTCTAGAATGTAGCCACGCGTGTCATTGCTCAACACATCTTTTAAATTAAAATTTGAAACTTCATCTGAAGTCAACCATCGAAAATTTTGATATGGAAGAGGTTTTTCCATAGCATATCCGTATAAATTGTTACAATCTAGGTAGGTGAGGTATGTTGTAGGTTGGTTTGGTTTGTATGTATCCATATATGGATTATTTGCTTTGGCGTGCTTTTGCACAAGCGAAACAAGACCACCACGTATTCCACGTTCAAAAAAGAGTAACATGTCGATGTCTGTTAATAGTTCCAGTTCTATGTCAGTCACCTTCAACATACAGTCCCAACTATATCCGGCAAGGGTGTAGTAATGGGCTGGATCTAGATTGTAGATTTCAAGACACAGTTTGCGAAAGTGTTCAAACACGTCTGTCAAAAGTAGTGTATCAATTTTGAGGGATAAATCAGCATACTCGCCCAAAGTTGATATCTTGAACACGTCCCATACTTTTTGGGCGTGTAAATAGTCTTCTTCAGAAATATGACTTTTTGTTAAGTCATTGTAAAATTTGTCCTTTGAAGGGAGTGCAGTTTCCTGTAAACATGCCCAATTGTTTACATAATTATAGGGAAACACCCCTTTTTGAATGCATAATTCAAATTGTTTGGCATCAGTAAAGTGTTGACGTACAAAATGCAAATTGTTTGGGTGAAGCCCTTGAACAAGCGCATCCAATGATGATGCGAGGAATCTATACGAATCTAAAAATCGTATACTGATTCCATTTCGCCATTTCGAAAACGAAATAAAATTTTCATGATTTTGTGGAATTAAAGAAAACTTTTGGTTTTCAAGGTTAACAAATTCCTTAATAATTAAATGGCTGTCATACCGAGACATGTTGTGTAAGAAACAAGAAATATAGCGTGCTCTTTTATACGCCAAATTACATACACTATGAGCCGCTCCTCTAAATTTGCCAGTGTACCGATTATGGTCTCTCAGTGGTGTGTCACAAGGTGCTATTGGTTTTTGACAAATGTGGCAAGTGCTTGCTGTTGCAAAAGCCACCTCGTCTGCATCCAACATTTGAAGCGGAATTGGGTTTTCCAGGATATTGTACACCCGATCTGCCAAGGCGTCCAATTCATTTAAAAACCAAGCAGCAGCATTTGCATCGCGATAAGATTTGAAGTATGAAAGTGAAGGGTCATATGAACAAATCACGTTTAGAGCACAACTGAATGGCACATGTTGCTGTACTTGTTGAGTGTACGGGCGTGCTGGATCCGGTTTACATGTGTCAATGGGTGTGGTTAAACATTCAAAATCTGCATATACTGTAAATGGAAGCGGTTCTTGACGAGACACATTTTGAAATTTCATACTGGCTTTATCCTTTTCTGGGAATGTAATTTTTACAGCTGGTTGTGTAATGCAATCAATAGTATGGGCTGTCAACTTTTGATTGCTAGTAAAATATTGCAAACAGCGATCACATGTATATACCCTATTTTTACTCTTTGTAACTTGTGAACGAACTAGTCTGGAAAGATCTTTGATATAACAATAATGGTTGCACAATTCCCCTTCAATGTACAATAAATTAAAATGCTTTTCTTTTTTTTCCTTTGTCACATAGAGTGGCCCAATAACTTTGTCCCCTTCAACTCCGTATACATTAATGGAGTAAAGCAGATTTTTAGATTCAAAACGAGAAATGGCGTTGAGGTCCATTGGGAATTCTATGTCTGCTAAATTTAGACTGATCATTAATTCCATAAATTTCTGGTGATATTTTCCCATTCTGTGAACATTTTCAGTTGCAGGACTTAACCCAGCACCCAAGGACCACACAAAGCAGAAAACATCATTATTATCCACATTGATAACTGCGTGACGGTTTTCCAACTGTTTAGGCAAATTAACATGAGATGAACCACTATTTATGGGATCAAAGGTGCATACATTAATTTTAAGATGATTGATAGCTTCCAGCGATTTGCCACTTTCCAATTCTTGAAACTCGGCAAAGCGCGTCATGAGCTTATCGACAATGTTTTTACTATACCAACTGTGTATATTATCAGTGCGGTACAATTCGCACATTTTCGTATGTAAATAAATCGGTTTGGTTATTTCAACACCTTGTTTTAAAATAACAAAATCACATAATAACTCAGCGTTAATCTTTAACGCTACATGTTCTCTTAAACAGTCTTGCATTTTATTTTGAAAAATGTTGTAGCTAGCGTTTAAAAATTCATTTGGGTCTAAAAATTTAGCATCATTATTAATTTTTAAGCTACATAACTTATTATTAAAACAACTATCCACGTTCTGCCAACTAAGTTCTGGTGCTGACATCATGACACTTACAGTAATTACATTTACTACAAAAACAGCAAATCACTGAACAGTTTGCAGAGAATGAAAACAAACAAAGTTTATTGTCTCTGCAAATTCTGTTTTAACATTAACAAATTTTAAATTTTATTTGATTCTTCAATAAATTCTACCAAACATCTTTTATTTTCTACTCCCAAATATTTTAGGTAGATGGTTCCTTTGTTGAGGTCATTTACAGCTTCGTCGTTGAGTTCCATGAACCTCGCAGGTAAGAAGACAGCGAAATCTTCTAGTTCGCAAACTATTCTTCTGCCATATTTCGTGTTTACTTTGCGAACAGCTGTCACCAAATAGGACTCGTTAACTGGCAGGTCCTGTAAACGTTTAGTCTCCAGACCGGTTGCTCTGCCAATGAGATTCGCAACTGTTATAGCAGACATATTGGTTCTGAAAGGTAATTATAAAGTGTTTAGGTAAACTATTAAAAAGGTTCAGGTACCCTCCACCTTTATTTATTAGCACATTAACTCAAACCCTGATCTATAGACTAAACCATCAAATGTGTATACAAAACTTATTTGCGAAGACGAGGAGTCTCCTAACAGCGCTCAGTCCCAGTAAATCAGTCGGATAGAGCGAGATAAGGTAATATCTCTTTTGACTGACGTCAAGCCTGGTAATGACTGTTAGTTGCAATAATAGTTTCATATATCCACTTGAGTAGTGTGTCCTGCATCCCCATCCAAACCTCTAGACTAAACCATCAAATGTGTATACAAAACTTATTTGCGAAGACGAGGAGTCTCCTAACAGCGCTCAGTCCCAGTAAATCAGTCGGATAGAGCGAGATAAGGTAATATCTCTTTTGACTGACGTCAAGCCTGGTAATGACTGTTAGTTGCAATAATAGTTTCATATATCCACTTGAGTAGTGTGTCCTGCATCCCCATCCAAACCTCTAGACTAAACCATCAAATGTGTATACAAAACTTATTTGCGAAGACGAGGAGTCTCCTAACAGCGCTCAGTCCCAGTAAATCAGTCGGATAGAGCGAGATAAGGTAATATCTCTTTTGACTGACGTCAAGCCTGGTAATGACTGTTAGTTGCAATAATAGTTTTATATACCCATTTGATATTATTATTATCCACTTGATAAATATTTAAGGTCAACTGTATAACCATCGACAGTTAGAGAAACTAAAGGTACTGTGTTCAATATTACCTGATAGAAGATCTTTGCAGCAAAGCGATGTGTATACTACCAACTCGTGGACTTCTCTGGCTAGCAACAATAATGTCACGGCTTATATACCCTTACAATCAGAGGCAACACACCGGTTTGTCCGCTTTCTCAGTAACTGGATGACCTCCATATTTAGTGTCCGCTTTCTCAGTAACTGGATGACCTCCATATTTAGTATAAATGAACCTGCTACTTTACAAAGAATTGTCATTCACTGCTGCTATGTCGGATCATGAAAACACCCATCATGGGGATGAAGAAGAAGAATCCGCAAATTGGGATTCATCTTTAGACATTTTCATGTAAGTAATATTCATTTTTTTTAAATTGATACCAGGCTAAAAAAATTAAATCAAAGCCTAGAACGCTAACCAATTAACCATGGGACCGGAATATATTTTTAATTAAGACAATACAAACACCCAGTCCCCAAGCCGGGGGAATTAATCACCAGAAAATACAATCCCCACAGACCTCCCAAAAGTCTAACCCAGGACCCTCCAGTTTAGAGGCTAACAGCAGTCAAGAACAGTATAGTTGAGCCACACAGCTAAACACATAGTTGTATCTTGTCTCGCAATAAACAGTCAAGTTAATTATTACACTATTGTTTAAATGCAATGTCAAGCTTGGCTAACACTATTGCTGTTAATGTTAATAGCGTTTGTCAAATTGTGGTCAAGTAGCTTTGAACACTTAGATAGGCGTTAAGGTTTTATAAACTTAGCCGGGTGTGACCGTTGTGTAATAACTTGTACCAGTCGAGAATGCAAATTGTATGCAGTAGTACTTTCTTCAACACTTGTTCATATATATTAACTATAATAACAGCAGCTCCACTCACTAAAGCGCAGCGTTATGTCATAGGGTTCAAGTCGCCCACGGGTGTTAACTAGAAAGACATGCACTTGACCTCTCCAGAGGTCGCACAATCATTATTCATTACCTACCATTAGTTTCATTACTCATTAATTCATCCTGCAAAACTTTTAATTTAATTTCATAGCTAGTTTTTTGTCGTGTGACCTCCTCAGAGGCCGAGTGCAGGTCTTTCTATTCGACGTCCGTGGGCGAGCTGCGCGTCGGTATGGAGTGGCTGAAGATGAAACTGGGCAAGGATGTGGAAGGAATCGGCCGTGGCCTATCAGAAGGTACCGTCCCAGCATTTGCATGTGGAAGGAATCGGCCGCGGCCTATCAGAAGGTACCGTCCCAGCATTTGCCTGGTGTTGAAAATGGGAAACCACGGAAAACCATTTCAAGGACGGCCGACGGTGGGACTCGAACCCACGCGTCTACCGAGTCCCTCCTACCAAGCTTTTAATTGAATTTCATGGCTAGTTTTTTTTTTGTCGTGTGGAGTGCAGGTCTTTCTATTCGACGTCCGTGGGCAAGCTGCGCGTCGGTATGGAGTGGCTGAAGATGAAACTGGGCAAGGATGTGGAAGGAATCGGCCGTGGCCTATCAGAAGGTACCGTCCCAGCATTTGCATGTGGAAGGAATCGGCCGCGGCCTATCAGAAGGTACCGTCCCAGCATTTGCCTGGTGTTGAAAATGGGAAACCACGGAAAACCATTTCAAGGACGGCCGACGGTGGGACTCGAACCCACGCGTCTACCGAGTCCCTCCTACCAAGCTTTTAATTGAATTTCATGGCTAGTTTTTTTTTTGTCGTGTGGAGTGCAGGTCTTTCTATTCGACGTCCGTGGGCGAGCTGCGCGTCGGTATGGAGTGGCTGAAGATGAAACTGGGCAAGGATGTGGAAGGAATCGGCCGTGGCCTATCAGAAGGTACCGTCCCAGCATTTGCATGTGGAAGGAATCGGCCGCGGCCTATCAGAAGGTACCGTCCCAGCATTTGCCTGGTGTTGAAAATGGGAAACCACGGAAAACCATTTCAAGGACGGCCGACGGTGGGGCTCGAACCCACGCGTCTACCGGGTCAGCAGAGAGCTTGGACCGTGACCTAATGTTGCGCTACAGACTAGTTGGAAAAAAAAAACTTTCTTTTTTTTCTCCCAGTCCCACTTAAGAAACATGACTAATTTATTGTAATTTAATGCAAATTGTATTACCGGTTGAAGACCTGTTAAATTTATTGCCAAGACATACTGCTTTAACAAAAATAAAAGTTAATAGCCTACATCCTCAATCTTGATACCAGTCTAATGTCAAACAGGCTTTCAATATCTTAGAATTGTGACAGTATCATTAAAATTGTGTTGGGCTGTTATGTAAATTAGCAGTAGTATACCGGCTCTCACCGCTGATCTGCAGTTTAAATCTCACTTACTTCATGTGAGATCTGTGTATGGTACCGCAAAAGTTGAATTGTTGTTGTTTGAGTCTTCAGTCTTTTGACTGGTTTGATGCAGCTCTCCATGTCTCCCTGTCCTGAGCTAATCGTTTCATCTCTACATAGCTCCAACATCCCTACATCGGAGGCAATCTGTTTAACATATTCTAACCTTGGTCTACCCCTACAGTTCTTGTCCTCGACCCTTCCTTCCATAACTAAGCTTGCTATTCCTGGGTGTCTTAGTATGTGTCCTACCAACCTATATCTTCTCTTCATTAGCAGTCGCCAGAAACATCTCTCCTCTCCCACTCGTCTTAATACCTCTTTGTTTGTAACCCTATCTACCCATCTGATCTTCATCATTCTCCTGTAACACCACATTTCAAATGCTTCTATTCTCCTCTTTTCTGCTGCACCAATAGTCCAAGTTTCACTTCCATAGAGCGCCACGCTCCAGACAAAGGCTTTCAAAAATGACTTCCTAATACCTAAATCTATATTCGATGTCAGCAGATTCCTTTTTTGTAGAAATGCTTTCTTTGTCTGAGCCAACCTACTTGCTTCGTCCATCACTGGTTATTCTGCTTCCTAAGTAACAGAAGTCTCCTACTTCCTTCAGCTTTTCACCTGTCAATTTGATCTCCATAGAGGTTTCTGATTTATGATTTCAAAATGTCAAACAATTTAGTCCAATCAACTTTATCAAAAGCATTTTCTAAATCTACAAAAGCCATGAACGTTCTCTTGTCTTTCCTTATTCTATCTTCTAAAATCAGCCTAAGACTTAGTACAGCTTCCCTTGTTCCTACATTTCTCCTGAAACCAAACTGATCTTCACCCAACTCTGTTTCTATTTGGCTTTCAATCCTCTTGTAAATCATTCTGGACAGGATCTTTGAAGCATGAGTAATCAAGAAGGTTGAATTAAGGATAACAAAATTAACAGTATTATTCTCTTCTTGCAAAACATTTTTTAAACTCAGCTTCCAAAAGCTTACATATAGCAGAACGCGGATTTTACAACTACAGAGGTGACAGCCGAGTTCAGCATTGCTTCCACTTACTTGTGTCAAGCTCCTCTCTGTCTTCTTTCCTATCAACCTCGCTTGGTCAACTCTTGTTCTCTTCCAACTCCAACAGTATTAGAGTATCCAAGGCCCTTGCCACATCTTTTCTGATTCCCTCCTTCTGCAAGAGGCCAGTCTTCTTTTCCCATTATTTCCTACCTTCTGCCTGTCATTTAATCATTGATGCAGAGAAGTGCAAGGAGTATGCCTCCATAACTTAGGAGGTTTTCTTCTGTGTACTTTAATTTTCCCTGACACAAACATCAAGACAGTTTATATCCTCGCCGCTAGATTGGGTATTCTAATGACATTGATAGACATTTTTTCTATTTTATAGTTTTTCGAATGACCGCGTCATCGCAGAGTTTTTCGTGCAGATGATGTTGATGATGGAGGCCGAGGCAGAAAACGAAAGTGAAAATGAAAATGACAGTGCAAATGAAGAGGAAGAGGAAGAAGAAGCCACAAAAAAAAAAATGTAACAAAAAAGAAAAAAATAATAAAAAATATTCTTGTTTTGATTGATTTATTTGTCTATCATTCCCACTTTCTTTTTTTATATGAAGCTGAGCGAGCCAACATGTCAGGTGTCAATCTCAGAAATTCACTCCTGTGACATCACACATCGGTTGACCGTTCAAATCAGATTATTCATTCTAACACCCATCCATGTCCATTAACCATCTAGCACGCCTTCCATATCCTCAGCTCCATAACACATAAATTCAAATCTCCCAAGTCAGCATAAATGAAAATCCTTCGGCTGCACTAGGTCTCTGTGATTATGCCTCCATGGCTTAGGGAGAAGCATGCCAACCTCTCACCGCTGGGTCTGTGTTTCAAATCCGAGTTACTCCATGTAAAATCTGTGCTGGACAAAACAGAAGCAGACTGGTTTTTCTCCGGGTACCCTAGTTTTCCAGACAAACTTTCATTCTACCAACACTCTCCACCATCATTTAATTTTATCAGTCATTTATTCAATCGCTGACTCAGAGGAGTGCGATAGGCTTCGACAGTCGGCACAGTTCATATCTTCACAACTAGATGGAATATTCCAATGTCATCAATAGACATTACACCATCTTGTTTTTATTTCATGTCGAGCTGGCTGAACCGACATGCCATGCGTTTTGTATCCCCCACCCATTAACAATTTGTTTACCGTTAAGTATTAGAAAAAAACAATCCCATCCATGACCTACACTACATTCTGCCTGTGACGTCCCAACCTCCATTCACAGTTCCATCTTCATTCACGTTTGTTTACCCGCCAACCTAGCACGTCAGGGTTCAACAACCGCCGCCATCCACCGCCATTCATGTTTTCCATTCAAAACACTCCCGTCCATGACCTACCTCACATCCCGTAATCTGCTGTGACGTCACACACACACCAGTTGACCGTTCAATTCTCTGACGAATCATTCACAACCAAGGATTCGGAAACCTTCGGCAACACTCGGATCTCATCGGGCTCAAAGCAAAGCTATATAGCCCAGGATAATATCAGAGAAGGCGCTCAGTCCAAGAGAGAGACTGGGTCGAGGAGGGTCTCGTGCAGAGCCTCTTCCATCCTTCCCCCCTCGTCTCCCACCCCACCCTTCCCTCCCCTCCCTCCCCCACCCTCCCTCCCCACCCCCACTCCTCCCCCTCCACCCACACCCCCTCAAACCGGTTCCTGGACCCTCCAAGGTTTGTTTACCTTCCGGGGTCCCGGCGACCTTGGGGGTCAATGACCTACCTCAAGGTCATTGACTATGACCTACCTCAAGGTCATTGACCTTGCCACGCCCCCCTCATTTGCATAAATAACGGTATTTGAAGCAGAACCCCCACAGCCTCTCTACTCACGACACTCATCAGAAAACGCAGAGTGAAGTTATTTACACATATCGCCAGAATAAACGACACCCGACTGACTAAAAGAATATTCAACATAATTTCTACATCGAAATTGGGTACTTCTTGGTACAAAGAAACTATGGGAGACTTACAACATTTACATATCAATAGGGCCCGGATGTCGATACCGTAAGAAAGTATAAAAAATTCACTTAACATTTTCAAAAATGACTAATAAATGACCTAAATTTTCGAAAAATGCACTATAAAACTCATAAACTCATAAATTCACCAATATTTCAAAAAATCGAAAAATGCACTATAAAATGGAGAAAATGTTCTTGTAATAATAAATTCACCAATATTTAAAAATTACATCTTAACCTCAAACTGAGAAGTCAAACAAAATAGCCTCTCACCAAGGCGGTCCGGGTTCGATTCCCGGTCAATGCATGTGAGATTTTCGATGTGAAATGCCATGTCCTGTGGTTCGGATTCCACGTAAACAGGAGGTCCCGTGGCTCATAATCACAAGATTCACGGTCACGTAAAACTACAATCTTCCTTTTTTTTTTTCAAACAAAATAGATTTCTAGCACTTAACAAAAGGTTTATGTTTACTTTAGTCTGAGTTGCACTTTACTACGAATGTCATTCTGATGTTGTCAAATGTAAATGATCTGCGTTATCAGCCAACAATTTTTTATATCTCGTAAAGCTGCGTTCAACATCAACTGATCTGATCGGAACGTACTTGATAATAATAATGTTATTGGTTTTACGTCCCTTTAAACTACACTGGCTTTTAGAGACGCCGGGGTGCCGGAATTTTGCCCCGAAGGGGATCTTTAACGTGCCAGTAAATCTACTGACACGGCTCCCTCGCATTTGCGCACCCTCAAATGCCAGCTGACTGCGCCAGGTTTTGAACCTGCAATCTTGGGCTCAGCAAACGAGAACGTTACCCCTGAGCTACGCAGCCAGACCGAACGTACTTGAAGTGAGGAAGGTCGTTTGCTGCTAAATCCTCCCCAATCCCATCCATGCAGTAGTTTTCACCATAAAGAATGTCTGAGATTTTGCATAATGTTTTATACCCGGTGTTTTTGTCCTGCTCTTTTTTCAGTTTTGATGTAATACCCGCAGCATTTTCGCCACGATTGTTGCTAAGACTAGTTTCCACCCGGTTGATTAAGGAAATGGAATCAATATTTCAATATTTTTAAATTATCTTGTATCAGCGTTAGCTGCCGCCCCGGAGGTCCTGGGTTCGATTCCCGGCTCTGCCACGAAATTTGAAAAGTGGTACGAGGACTGGAACGGGGTCTACTCAGCCTCGGGTGGCCCAAATGAGTAGAGGGGGTTCGATTCCCACCTCAGCCATCCTCGAAGTGGTTTTCCGTGGTTTCCCACTTCGTCTTCGGGCAAATGCCGGGATGGTACTGTCCCCGATAATTCGGATAGTAGGCTGTCAGATATCCGCCCCCTCAATCGGATTGCCAATAATCAATCGCACCGGCACAGCTACATCAATGAAAATGGCACTGACAGATACTACCGAGATTAGAGCACAGCAGTTAACAAGAAATTATTGTGGAACACACCAAAATATACGGGGTTCATACTAACCTTTACTTACCTCTTCAAATTAATCTCGGGTATGGGTTGCCAACTGGATCACTTAAAGTATGCCCTCACAATAACCTCCACCATGATATTTAAAATGAACCAAAACGGAAGCAAGAAACTTTAAACTGTACATTAATTTATTTCACATAAAGGGAACGATTCTAACAAAAATTCAACAAAATACACGTGGCAATCAGAAGCCATTGTCAATATAATCATGTCCTTCTGTAGGACTTGTAGACGTTACATACACAATTTTATCTTTACTAGCTTATAAGGAACGTAATAATAGTAATACACTTGGAATGGATGAGGGAATTGGAACGAGACATGTAGCAATTGTTTTCCATTTAATAAACATCACACTTTATTTATAACTGCAAGCCTGTTATGAAGTCGACCTTGGCCTCTAACATACAGTTGTCAGGCCAGCTGCGATCCACCCTACAACATGTCGCATGCTCGCATCGTTAAATGGACCCACCTGTCCAGCCAACGTTAGCATAAGCTCGTGACCTCAGAGCCTAGCTCCTTTTCAAACACTTTAAATGTCCTCAACTCAACTCAAATATTATCACGCAAATCTTTTAAATGCTCCAATCACATGTTACTGGATTACTCTAATAATCCCAAAACTTGTTTAATTACATAATCCATATGTTTCATTAGCGTTGTTTAGAGTATATTAACAAAACTCTTAATGTTTATAACAAATGCTCATTAATTGTTGATAACAATTATAAATTGTTTATAATATTGTGAAACGACAATTGAAAAATTTATACACGCCTCTCTTAATTCCTTTCGTTTCACATTATTGTTAAAGATATTTACACAATTATTTACAATATTAATATTATTTATTTTAGAAATACATTAAACCACACGTTTATCCGGTTGATAATTCCTCAAATCAGGTTAATATAATCGACCAATGAAGGTTAGTTATATTTAAGCTTATATTCAGGTTTAATAAGTTTTAATAATTATTATTATTATTTGTGACGGTAACCTCCATTCAAAATCGTTATCTCAAATTATTTAACACTCTTGTTAATTTTAACAGTAATTTCACATGATTAATTTTCAAAGGACCTGGACAATAAACTCAGCGGAAAAATACTTCGCTCAAACGCACAAAATTGCATAAAATAGGCCCAGAATTCATCATATATCTCCATATATATGGCATAAAAATCTTCCACAATATATTCAAAAACCTCCACTTACAAATTCTTCAACTTCATTAATATTACTGTGGGAATCTCCTTCAATTATTCAAGGGTATTATTCATCAGCGACTTTTACACGTCCACTGAACTAACGATTATACATCCATAGTTCCTCTTCAAAAATTCTTATATTCATTAATTGTTTCAAAACTGTTATTTTATTTAACCTTCGTGGGTTTCATTCATGAATCGATATGAAGTAAAAATTTGCCAATCACAAATAAATTTAATAGCAAATACGATTATACACGCCTCTCTGGTCTATCAAAATTGAGATTAATATCTCCTAAGTATCGTAGTATAAAAATACTATCTTCAAACAAAGTTCATCTAAACTGCATAAATAGTCGAATAGAATACAATTAGACTGTGGAATGCAAACATTATTGTTCCAATCTAGAATTGAGAAAAATTCCTATCAAATGTTCATTACTATAGTGTATTCAATAAATCGTAATCAAAGTTCCTATTTCATAAAATTGTCTATAATGCCATGGTATTTCGGAACTGACGATAAATGTCTATGTTGCAATCATGTTCATAAAACGACTAGTATTTCCAAGATCGTCGATACAGAAATAGATTTTAACGCTCTAAAATCTTTTAATTATTCTTCTTTCTTGATGATGACAGAAAATTGGTCAAAGTAATTTACTGAAAAGAATTACTTTAATAAAGTGACACGCTGTCAGAATTCAAATTTGCCATAGAAAATCATTAACTTTACATTCAAATCGTGACTACAAAAATATGCAAATTACTGAAAGAATATAAATTATCAGTCTCAACTGATCCAAAATTATTTAAATATGCCACTGACATAACAATGTCTTAATAAATCGTAACCGACAGTAGTGGCTACGCGGGCTAAAGCGCTGCGTTAGGTCAAGGGGCCAAGCTCTCTGCTGACTCGGTAGACGCGTGGGTTCGAGCCCCACCGTCGGCTGTCCTTGAAATGGTTTTCCGTGGTTTCCCATTTTCAACACCAGGCAAATGCTGGGACAGTACCTTCTGACAGGCCACGGCCGCTTCCTTCCATATCCTTGCCCAGTTTCATTCATCTTCATCCATTCCATCTCTCATCCCGACGCGCAGGTCGCCCACGGGCGTCGACTAGAAAGACCTGCACTCGGCCTCCCAGGAGGCTACACGAAAAAAAAAAAAAAAAAAAAATCGTAGAAAAAGGCATAAATCATCAAGGTGTACTGAGTACAGAAATATCAAGCAAGAAAATGGGGCAAAATAAATGTGGGACAGAACATATGGGAAAAATGGTTGCTCAGACATCGCTAAATGGCTCAAATAAAACAAGAAACGTTCACGACTACCTTATCTGTTGATTGAAATTCCAGAGGAAAATCTTCCAAAGAAGACTGGTGATGGTTCCATTTCACCAAAAAGATGTGCTCCGACCTCGAACCTGGAACCAGCGCCCTCGGAGAATAGAACTGCTTCCTCCTCCGGAAATTGCACTGCTCCGTGTATACGATAGACATCCTTCTGGCAAAACTCTTCTTTGTGAGCCGGGTCTACCCTGGCCTCTCTTGATAGTTCCCTGAAGTTCTGGCAGAAATTCGCCATGAAGTTTAGTGCATTTCTTTCCGCAGAAATATTCATAATCGTGGAGTATGAATATGTTTCCACTGCCATTTGATATAATTCAGCGTTGGACTACGAGGCATGAGTGTAGTTGGATGTTCACTACATGCTCGCTTTTGTAGAAAGACGATTAGCGAAGTTCCATGCTGCTATTTCACTCCATTGATATATGTCCCAATTGCATTAAAGTCCTTAGCCTTCCATCTCCATTTCCGTTATAATAGTTGAAAGAACTGCCATATTATATTGTTGCATCGAAGAATGTAGCGTTGTATCACCAAATGCAATATGTAGTAGCACGGTTGCAATACACGTGTCAGCCGTAGCGTAGAATGTGATATTATAAAAGTGCTTCTCAGGTGGCGAGAAAATCACTTTTGTCTGCCGTCTTAAAATGCCAATATCTTCCAAATTATAATCTTGAAAATGTTCAACCTTTCTACACACTTTAATATAGTACTGCACAATAGAATTAGCTTAAAGGCATTAGTCAACTCTTGATATATTATCTTGTAGACTCGTTAATGTGTGCGTTTCAACTTCGCCTAGTTTCAATCACCGTAAAATGGAACTGCGGCACGCTCGAAGCTCGTTCGATGCGGTGGGCTATACCACACGCGCTAAAGACAACTTGCTTCACTTATTCACTCGAAAACGACTATATGACATCAGAAATATATATGCGGTATGAGGGCTATATATGAGCTATGAGAGCTTCTCTCTGCTGTGCAAGACCTTTTATGAACTTCTTAAGGGGCGTATCCATCCCTTCCATAGCTTGTTTCTCCGTCATAGTTAGAAGTTCTAACTTTGGCTATACTTGACGGATTTTCAAATTTCAAAAACTCAAAATTAATTTCTTCAAAATTCCAAATCAAAGCCATAACTGAAAATGGTTTTCCACAATTCTGCATTCCAAAAGTAATTAAATAAGGTAGTTTCAGTAATCTCCGTCTCCCTCCAAACTATCGTTCATTGGTTCGAGTCTTTCCTCCAATCGCGTAACTTCTTCCTTAGCACAATTCCACGTTTCCCTGCGACTGCGTCGTAAATCTCAGATCTTTCTCGAACAAAATCATGACGCCACCAAGAATCTCAGTTCAATCAGCCTACTTGCATGAAGTCTGCGTCATCCGTGCCTACGTCATAAATATCCACGTCACAACTATGACATCCATAACTTTCTTCATATTTTCCAATACAGCCACCGTGGTCTCAATATAATTCAATTAGCGGGGGCAGTACCTACTGTAAGGCCACGGACGCCTCCTTCTCTCTTCCTAGCCTATCCATCCCAATCTTCCATCCCTTCCCCTCCCTCATGAGGCCCCTGTTCGCTTTGCAGGTGAGGCCGCCTGGGCGAAGTGCTGATCACACCTACCCAGTTGTATCCATCCCGACCAGATGTTCCAAGCTCCAGGACACTGCCCATAGAGGCGGTAGTGGTGAGTTCCTTCGCTGAGTCCGTGGGAACCACCAACCTAGAGGGTAAATTGACTAAATAAAATAAAATAAAATCTTGTATCAGCTACTAGCTTCTTATTAATTCTGAGAGACGTAACTCCCTCATATAAAGCTGCAGGATGACTAAATTGAAGGAAAAAAATGACCTTAAAAGGCCGATTTCTCTAAAATAAGACCAAAAACTCTAACCAAACTTTACAAAATGCTCTTAAAATGGAAAAATAGCAAAAAAGCAAAAAAAATAAAAATGACATATTTGAAGACGGAGTGGCCCGTCCGGAGTTTCTATGTACTTCAGCATTTTTTTAGACAGCTCAGTAAAATGACGACATGTCATCAACATCCGGGCCCTAGTGATCAACATAGAAAACTATCACGACCGCAGCATTTGTAGACAAACAAGATGTTCAGTAAAGAACATATAGCCTACTTTCTCCTAAATGCATGGGTATTGTTATAACTCTTTGTCCTTTCCAAGGAGTATAATTGAATGTTGGTTGTAGTAGCTTGTTGAAATAAGTGTCATACGGATATTAAACATGAATATGAGGTGCCCTTTGCTAGTGCTACCTCTGTACCAAATTTCGTTCAATTCGGTTTCACCGTGTTTGAATAGATAGGGGGAATCGATTGGCACACATACATGGCCGCCATCCGCAAATTATTGGGCAGATGACCTCGTAGTTTGGTCAAAAGATTCTTCATACATAAAGGTATAACGTTGCAAAATTTGGTAGAGATCAGATGATTAGGTTGGTCGTAATATTATTTAAGCTTTTAAGATTTGGGTGGCCACCATTACGTTTTCGTCAAGATGGCGGCGATATAAAACATGACACTGAGATACCCTTTGCTAGTGTTACCTCTGTACCAAATGTCGTTCAATTCGGATTCACCGTGTTCGAATTGATAGGGGGGGGGGGGCAGACATTCACAGTACACACACTCACACTCACACACACACACACACACACACACACAGACAGACACACAATGTTTGGCCCTGTAGTGATCTCATCAGTCTACTTTCATTTTTTGCAAAAATCGGAAGTAGGCTAAAAATCAAAAACCAGAAATTTGAATTTAGTTCACAACCCAAAAGAAATAGGCGTAAATGGACAGATGAAGAGAAGAACACACGCAGTGAACGGATGAAAGGTTTTGGGAAGACAAAAAGAAGAATAGGGCCACCACAAAAAGCTAGACTTTTGTGTTTTAGTGCTCTCCTTAAAGGACTGCGTTTTTAGGCAAAAATGACAAACAACTGTTTTTTTTTTGTTTTTCCCATATGCAGGGTGTATCTTAATTATACCGACAAAAAAATCAGGGTCGCTCTGCGTGTTATGTAAAAGACGATGCCTACTTTTCTTAAAATTTTAGATTCATGCCAATGACGAAATTAAGTTGGTAATATCGAAACTTCTAATTACTTCGAAAACCTGGCATAATGTAGCCTAATAAAGCACTACAGTTGGCAGCCCTGGTGACTGAATATATTCTTAGATCCATTTCTTAGTGTACAGAATACAAAATTTGGTTGAAGTCCAATGGATAGCATGGACGTTACATGCAGTTCTACATTGGATCTAACAACGCGCGTAAAATCATGTTGGCAACAATGACATACATGTATTGGTCAGAAATAATCTGACATAATATGATCTATTGTTGTGTCAATTTTGAATGAAATCCATTAGTTAGTATAGAAGTTGCATGCATTTTAAAATTGGACCTATCAGCAGGCTTAGAATCATGTTGGCAGCACAACGTATATTAGTTACTCCAAATTAATCTAGAATGCCAGGTACTATGCGTGTGCAAAGTTGCTTGCATACTTTCTGATATATTGATATTAGGGTAACAAAAATAGAGACAGCATTTATTAACAGTTGGTAGCCCAGGTTACTCTTAAGAATCGGCATAGTCATATCTGTTATGGTACACATAGCACACACGAAATCCAAATGATAGTATAGAAGTTACATGTATTTAAAGTTGGACCTCTCAGCAGGCTTAGAATCATGTTGGTAGCACTGACGTATATAGGTTACTCCAAATTAACATAGAATGTCAGGTACTATACGTGTGCATTGTTTAAAACTGTCGGCTTGCATACTTTCTGATATATGGGTATTTGGATTAAAACAAATTGTGATAATTTATTTACAGTTGGCAGCCCTGATGGCTCTTAAGAATACGCTCAGTCATATCTGTTTATGTACACATAGCACATACGAAATTTGGTCGAAATCCAATTGATGGTGTAGAAGTTATATGCATTTAAAATTTGGACCTATCAGCAGGCTTATAATCATTTAGGCCACACTGCCATGTATGGTCCCCTGGAAATTAAACTGCAATATTATTATCTATACGTGTGCCAATTTTGAAATAGCTCCAATTCATACCTTCCAAGATATCCAACATGGAGCTCAAATTTCAAATGCGATTTTTCAGCAGTTGGTAGCACTGGCATCATTTTCAAATATGACCGTGACATATTCAGGTACAGATCTTTACTCCTACCAAATTTTGTTTCGTTTTCTGCAGCCGTTTAGGAGTTGATAGAGGGGGGGGGGGGGGAACACACACACAGCCAGACAGACAGACCGAAGAACAGACAGACTGACACACATTCGCCCGATCTCATAAGTCTACTTTTTCCTCATTTTTGCAAAATGTGAAAAATAGGCTAAAAATACGAAGCACCAGGAGAAGTTGGGATCATTGCTGAATTCTGGAAACTGAACGATCTTACACTTACGCAGAAACTTCATCACGTCCTTTCAGACATATGGATGATGAAGCGAATACCAGAAGACTGGAAATGTGCTCTAATTCATCCGTTACACAAAAAGGGTGATAAAACAGACAACAGTAATTACAGAGGAATCTCCCTGCTCCCTATTGCTTATAAAATCCTCTCCAAGGCACTTTTAAACAGGCTAGAACCCCAAGTGGATCCACTAATTGGTGAATACCAAGCCGGATTCAGAAAAGGGCGATAATGTGCTGAACAGGTGTGGAGCTTAAAAACAATATTACAAATGAGAAAATGTAGAAACACAGTAATAACATTCGTCGACTTCAGAAAAGCGTATGACTCTGTAGACCGTGAAACCCTTTTTATGATCATGGAAGGATTTGGGATGGACAGAAAGACCCGCAAAATCATTGAACAGACGCTTACAGGAACTAGGTCCAAAGTGAAATTCATGGGTGAAATATCGGAGCCCTTTGTCATCAAAACTGGAGTTCGACAGGGGGACGGATTATCCCCAATGCTCTTTAATATTGTCCTAGAAGAGATCATTAGGGAATGGGAACCTCATGTGAAAGGCATTCAAATTGGAATCAAAAAAGAGAACCGTCTTACAGACAAGTGCCTCGCTTTTGCGGACGATATTGCCATTATCACTAACGCCAGACATGAAGCCATACACGCAGTGGAAAAATTACATGAAATTGCGCAAAGACTACAAATTTCTTATGAAGAAAAAAAAACTATATGAAAAGACGGTCAGAAAATAACTCTTCTTTAATCACACAATACGGTAAAATAACACAAGTCCCCCATTTTAAATACCTTGGTGAAATCATACAGTCCTCGGGACTAAACCAAATCGACAATGAACAAAGAATCACCAAACTACAGAAGGCCTACAAGCTAACGTGGGCTCACTACAACAAGAAGTGCATCTCGTTAGACGCAAAATTAAGGCACTATACAACGGTGATTCTTCCGGAAGCAACTTACGCAGCCGAAACAATGGTGATCGACGGTCATTCCAAAATTAAGGATATAGAAAAACAGGGAAGAAAAATTCTCAGAAAGATTTACGGGGCAGTTAATAATAACGATATTTGGATGAAGAGACCTCAAAGCGAACTCTACCAAAAGATCCACACGATAACGGAAGTAATCAGAAAACGCCGAGCACAGTTTTACACACACATTTACAGGATGGAAAATTTCAGAGCGGCGAAGAAATTGCTCAACGTTATAACACGGAGTAAGTGTGGCACGGAGTGGCTGACAGAGGTTCAGAGGGACCTACAACAGGTCAACATTGAAAATCTTGAGGACCGCACCGAGTGCAGGAATAAAATCAAAAATGTTAAGTTTGAGCATAGAACATCACGACTGTCGGGAAGAAAATGGACAGCTGAGCGGATGAAGAGATTTGGGAAGAGAAGCGGGAAAACGCCAGGAGATGAAATCATGTATTCAAGTTCAATCGCTCTCCTAAAGGGGAACAATCGATTACATAAATAATTAAAATGTAGCCCCATGTACTTTGGGTGTGTGTAGAATCTGTCTGATAACCGGTGTTAATTCTGATGGCTGTATTAGTATGTGTTATCTGTTTTTAATTCAAGTGAGGACTGAAGACATTCGAGTTTCAAGTAGTTCCAACTTTTTCTACCAAACGCCACCTTCAACGACCAACTAGTTCTGAACTTGGTTACAAGATGCCACCGCAGTTGGTTCCTGGCAACGAACGTTGGAACCTAAGAGCGTTAGTCAAATATAACCTATAATTTAGCTTTTTTTAAATTTATTTAATATAGTTACAACCCGTGTTTCACCTACAGGTTTATTTACAGTTTTAAATGCAAAATTAACATGAATAATATTATTGAAGTGAGTGGAAGATTCTTTTTATAAATGCAGTTATTTCGACAGTATTCCAGTGGTGTTTCATAATGGTATGCAGTGGTAATGATCGTAGTACAGTTGGTCGTTCTCCCGAGTACGTGGTGCATTCAGTCAACAGGTGACGGACGAGCCGTCTGTTGAGAGATTTTTCCTGGCAGCGGCAAATTGGTGAATCAATAATTTTCACTTCATGAAGATAGGATTTGAAGCGACCATGATTTGTGATAATCTGGGTGGTTATGAAGTTGGGCCAGAGAGATGATGAAAGTCTGTGTGGTATATTAGGAAGGAATAATTTTGTATGTAAGGAGTCTTCTGAATTGGTATAATTATATGGAGTTCCATATATTTGTTTAAAGCTCAGTTAGTACTTTTTTTTTGCCTTGTTTAGGGGTGGTGATCTATAATCTATTGCAGTTCTATGGCTGGCAGCAATCCTAGTGAGATAGTCAGCTTCATACAAGTGTAATTAGTAGAAAGTTCTTTAACATGCCATAAATCTATGGCATGGGCCCGCCGGCTTTACCTTCCCTCCGAAGGAAGGCATACTGAGGGATTCTTAACGTTCTTAAAAATCCGATGACTTCGGCCGGGTTTGAATCCGCGACCTTAGGCATCGAAGGTCAGCATGCTACGAACTACGTCACCGAAGCCGCCTGGTTTCAGTTTATTGTAGCTACTTTTCTATAATGTAAAATGTTGTCTGTAACTGTCCAAGGCTTTGCAGAATAAGGATGTCGATTTGTTTACAGCTCCGCAGAAGATATCTCATGTTACCATCTTTTAACTGTCAAGAGAAATGAGGCAGAAAAACACTTCAGAGGCAAATATGACATTGTGAAAGTATTGGCAGAAACCATTCGTTTGGTAAAAGAAGATTCTCATTTCTGAAAATTTGAAATAAAAAAAGATGTCGCCTCCGTAGCGTAGCGGTCAGCATGGTTAGCTGCCGCCCCGGAGATCCTGGGTTCGATTCCCGGCTCTGCCACGAAATTTGAAAAGTGGTACGAGGACTGGAACGGGGTCTACTCAGCCTCGGGTGGCCCAAATGAGTAGAGGGGGTTCGATTCCCCCTCAGCCATCCTCGAAGTGGTTTTCCGTGGTTTCCCACTTCGTCTTCGGGCAAATGCCGGGATGGTACCTTCTTCAAGTCCACGGCCGCCTCCGTCCCTCTTCCTTGCCTATCCATCCTCACCATCCCTTACCTTCCCTCATGAGGCCCCTGTTCGCTTTGCAGGTGAGGCCGCCTGGGCGAGGTGCCAATCCCACCTCACCAGTTGTATCCCTTCCGATTCGATGTTCCCCGCTCTAGGACACTGCCCGCAGAGGCGGTAGTGGTGAGTTCCCTCGCTGAGTCCGTGGGTTCCACCAACCCGGAGGGTAAACGACAAAAAAGTAGTAGTTCGAATGTACCTTATTCTACCCAGAAGAGTTCAAAATTCTATATATGACTATGAGTTATAACTGTTAAGGAATAATCTACTACAATTTAGTGTTGAATCTGCTATCAAATTAATGCGGAGTTTTAAAATGCTCCTTTCTTCTTTACGTACAGGGATTTTTTTTAAATTTACTGTTCTTACTCTCTGCATGCTCCACTGCATAAGTAGATGATCATGATAATTGTTGTTTTAAGGGGCCTAACATTTAGGTTATTGGCCCCACTACATAAGTAGTACTATATGCACTTACAATATATTTTTACAAATGAACAAAATAAATTAAATTTTAAAAATTACATTTCTAGATGACTGTTAATCTTAACAATATCAAACAATATTATTCTTCGTTTTTCCTGCTTGAAAATCCAGAGCATTAACAAATTTAGAAAATTCCTTTAAATACTGCATTGGCCAGTTATCGTCTCTATTAACACTATTAATCAAGAATTGCCCAATATTTTTCACTTCACTGCACACGAAAATTATATGATCAATCGTCTGAGGGCTGCTTTTACAGGAACACTCGGGATTATGTATAATTTTAAGTCTGTGTAAGTACGAAGCAATATTTCCATGTCCAGTCAGTATTGTAGTCATATTTGGTGTTAAGGTGATTTTGGATTTTAAACTACCTGCAACTGTTGGAAGGGATTCCTTTGTAAGTTTGCCTTTTGAAGTGAAGACTAACAGAATTAAAAATATTTCCCTATGCATGTTAACTGTATAGAAGACCGCACCTTAAAAAAAGATTATATTTTGGTGGTGATTTACTCAACAGAGGTAGAGTCTGGACAGAAGCGAGCCTAGACTTACGACATTTTGCCAACTCACTAGCGATGCATGGCTACCAACACCTCATGTGCAAGACGAAATGCTTACACGAACCTAACCCGATGTGCATCTGTGAATTCTGTGACCAGAATTGTGTACGCTACCCGGTGATTAACTGCACAAGCCGTGAAAAATCCATCAATGACTTCTGCACTAACTGATATCTTTTGTAATTTGTACAATTTGTGCGCATTTGTAATTAATTAATTAACTGTATTAACAATCCGAAATTGTTTTGTAGTCTATAGTTTGCAAAATATATTTCATAAAATAAATACTAATATGGCTCTGCCACGAAATTTGAAAAGTGGTGTGAGGACTGGAACGGGGTCTACTCAGCCTCGGGTGGTCCAAATGAGTAGAGGGGATTCGATTTCCACCTCAGCCATCCTCGAAGTGGTTTTCTGTGGTTTCCCACTTCATCTGCGGGCAAATGCCGGGATGCTACCTAACGTAAGGCCACGGCCGCCTCCTTCCCTCTTCCTTGCCTATCCCTCCCAATCTTCCCCTCTCTTCCCATCCCTCATAAGGCCCCTGTTCGCTTTGCAGGTGAGGCTGGCCCCACTGTTCTGGCAGCGGTAATGGTGGGATCCCTCGCTGAGTCCGAGGGAAAAGCAAACATAAAGGGTTAACCGACTAAAAAAATATGTTTTTTTAATTTTTAATTTAAAGAAACTGAAAGACATATAAATAAGATTTCAACCAAAAATAGACAAACGTCATACAGTAAAAAGGGAGATCAATGAAGATTATGGAACGCAAAATCATGCGAAAAATTTTGGGACCAAGAATCAAAGATGGAATTCTCCTTCCGAAACCTAATGCTGACGTCTATTTAAAAATTACTAAAGTCACAGACACAATCCGTATGAGAAGGATCCACTTCATGGGACATTTGGACAGAAATGACCCAACTAGGTTAACAAATAAAATCTGTACGTTTTTGCAGAAAAAGGCAACAAAGTCCAATTGGTACAAACAGGCAGAAACGGACTTGGCTGAATTAGGTTTTCCCAATCTCAAGGATCGAGAGGAAATTAGGAAAATTGAATGGGTGAAAATCATAACGGTATAAGTGACATTTAAAAAAAATGAGTTAAGTGCAAGATGTAACTCAGGAAGGATGCATCTTTTGAATAGCAGAGAGGGACAAGTGATTGCGATATTGTTCTGCCCTCTAGTGATAGGTGGTATAGCTACAAATAGCCTGCTTTATATGAGTGTTGCAATGTTTAAATGGCTTTTTCTCTGAATGAACAAAATGTTACTTATACCGTTATGGTTTTCATCCATTCAATTACTCATACACGGGGTTTTGAGGGAGAAGAGAGAAGACCTACCAGACACGTCTGGTCGCAGCAACGAAGACTCGCTCAATCGTTACCCATTAAGATTTATTGGGCAAATATCAAGGCCAATAAGTGTCGATTCCGCGTGGTCCTAGGAGACACATTAACGCAGAAGAAGAAAAGGGGTATTTATAGATGAGGAATGCCTGAGAAAATCAGAGCGAATGAAAAGCTACTGGGCAACTCGGAAAGAAAACTTACTGAAGAAGAGGACCAAGAAAAGAATGATTGACTGGAGTGGTCCAATGAGGCCGTAAAAGCAGAAGAAAAAGACAGTGCATCAGATGCTTTTTGCTCAAAATGATATTGTCTTTCCGGAATAGGTAGTAGTGGATGGTAACAATTAAAGGCATTTCAAGAGAGTGAAAGAGGGGTGGGGAATGCATAGGGGACCTTAAATCCTCTCGGTGGACCTGTTACTGCCTGCATACCAAGAAACATTTAACAGTGTGAGGGTTTGCACCCATTAAATTGATGAACGAGGTGTTGCATTTTGTCGGTTGGCGCATTTCCAATGAGGGCACTCGTATTTACAGAGCCATATATCGCCCGCCTGGTAGACAATACACTGTACTGACAGCCACAGTCATGATCTCAAAGTAGGTGACGATGATAATTGAATCGTTTATTTCAGAAAGGGGTCAAGTGACAAATTATGATGAAATTAGTTATTTGTGAGAACATGTTCTGTAGGGGTAGACGCATATTTTAGTGAAGAAAGGAGTCAAGTTCCGGCCTGTTATTACAGTAAGGCATTATAGTTTTAACAACAAATTGTATATCCGCCTTAGTCAATACATAAACGAAAATAAATTATAATTACACTTGCTCCTGGTACATGTTTCGGGGATTAATTGCGTTTATTCCCTTCATCAGCCAAGACAAATATTCGAAGAAAGACATAAGATAGCGTAGCACTCAGAAAATAAATGACAATCTCTTCAAAATTGATACCTTGACTTAACCTGAAGTTATGCATTGAGCTAACCTCATTCCTTTTTGAAGTTGTTCCTTCCAAGCTCGTCTAGTTCGTATGCAGGCATTTGATTTTGGACCAGTTGAGCATAAGGCTTCTTCATTGGTTGTGTCCATATGGTGAAGTATTGTGATTTTTGCCAATTCAAGCTTCGACCAGTGTTTTGGAGCGGATTTACGAATTAACTGTCCACTGATTCTCTGTGTTTTGATGGCTGAATATCTTCGCTGTTACATATATGTTTTTAGTTTTGCTCAACATTTTCCTGTGACCTACTTATATGGTGCACCATATTAAGTTAAATAGCCATTTATTTTTTGAGTGCTACGCTATCTTATATCTTTCTTCGAATATTTTTTCTTGGCTGATGAAGGGGATAAAAGCAATTAATCCCCGAAACATGTACCAGGAGCAAGTGTAATTATAATTTATTTTCGTTTATGTATTGACTAAGGCGGATATACAATTTGTTGTTAAAACTATTTAGTACGTCAATACGGAACCATCATGGAAACTAGTTTAAATAATAGTAAGGCATTATGTTATAAATTCCGTTTAGTGCAGAAAGGGTTCAAGGGACGCTGCTTGACTCCTTTCTGTTCTAATACTGTATTTCAACCCGTACTGCTTGTAAGCTAGCCTATGTCTAGTTTTGGTCTAGGACCTACAAACAGCTTCTGTTTCCAGTTCCCATCAATGTGACGGAGATAAAAGACCTCTCTAACCTCAAACCTTACCTTCTTGGGTATGTTGAGTTCTACAACGGAGTTAGAGGACGAATACATCAGTGTACTACCAATCAGATTATGTATGGCTTTGAACTTTGAGACTGATCAGGTTAAAAGAAAGTACCGGAACCAGCCATTTTTAAACAAGTTTCGTTAGTTACAATAATGGTTTTCTTGCCGTAATAATGTTATCTAATACACACATAAATAACTGTTTGCATACAATTCGTTTTCATTACCAACTCGTAAAATATTTCTCAGTTTAGCAAACAAAATATCCGTGTTCTACTTCTTTATTGCAGAAAGGTGTTAAGTACAACGTTTTTAAGTTCTTTTTTGCAGATTCAAAAAAGGAAAACAAATATATATTTTTTATTACGTTTCAAATACATAAAGACATTATTTTTACGAGACTTTAAGTTTTCTTTGTTTTTCTCAAAATGGCATTTTTGTCACTTGACCCCTTTCTGAAGTAAACGATTCAAATTGTTGTTTTAAGGGGCCTAACATCTAGGTTATTGGCCCCTAATCGTTTGGGTGATAGTGAAAGATGAGACGAGAAAGAAAACTATAACTAATACTAACTATAAACTTAAATACTAGAAGAAGAAATGGTAAACAAATAAAGGATAAGGCAAATAAAGGATAGGAAAAAAAGAAATACCCTCAACCCTCGAAGAATGAGGATTGAGGGACTTGGAAGGAAGGAGAGCCATGAAATGCAGATAGGAAAGGTAAAGAGGAGATGGCCTGCAACAAGGTCAGAGGAAAACGAGGACAAAACGGACCCAGCTCAGGAATCCCTCGGGGTCAGCAACTCCCAAATTCACCAGCACTATACAGGATGCACCAGAAGTGGTGAGGGCTACACACACCCTGCCTCCTTGAGGGCCTTGTGCAGAAGGCAGGAGATAACATGAAAAGAAACCAAGAGGTCTGACCCCTCGCAGAATGAGGGTGTCGGGAAAGATGAGACAAGGACCAATTAATTAAGGCGGGAAAGTGAAAGACTCTCTAGGCCTCGGATACCCTAATATCGTCCAGGTCGGAAGAGAACAATAGTTGACCAAGAGAAGTCGACAGGAAAGAGGATGGTGAGGAGCCCGGCACAAGTAAGTGGAAGCAATGCCGGATTCAGCTTCAGCTGGGGACCCGTGGTCGCCAACCCAAATCCCACTAGATGTGAGTCCCTGGGGAAGGTCTCAAAGGAGGTGACGATTTCAAATTAATGTAATTAACCTCCTCGTGGTGTAGCGGAGGTCCAGGTTCGATTCTCGCCTCTGACGGTTGCAACAGGGCACACTCATCGTAGAGTTCGATTCCCACATCGGCCATTTTGGAAGTGGGTTTCCGTGGTTCTCCCACTTCTACTCCGGGCAAATTCCGGGATGGTTCCTAACTTAAGGCCATAGCCGGCCCCTTCCCAATCCTCACCTGGTTGGTTCCTCAGTTTAGGGGCTGCGACAACGCGGTCATGTAGCCCCGTGTACTTTGGGTGTGTGTAGATTTGTCTGATAACCGGTGTTAATTGTGATGGCTGTATTAGTGTGTGTATCTGTGATTCAGGTAAGGACTGCAGACGATCAATTTCAAGTAGTTCCTACTTTTGATACCAAATGCTTCCGTCAACAATACCTAGCTGTGAACTTGGCTACTAGATGCCACCGCAACCAGTACCTTGAGTCGAACGTTGGAACTTAATAAAGCGTTAATCAAATCTAACCTATAATTTAGCTTGTAGTTAGTGGTAGGTTCTTTAACATGCCACAAATCTATGGCATGGGCCCGCCGGCTTTACTTCACTTCCGAAGGAAGGCATATTGAGGCATGTTTAACGCTCCAAAAAAATTCGACGACTTTGGCTGGGTTTGCACCCATGATCTTGGGCATAGAAGTTCAGCATGCTACCAACTACGCCACAGAAGCCGCTCCCCCTCGTGGTGTAGCGGCTAGCATTCTTGGCTGTCGTCCTGGAGGTCCAGATTTGATTACAGGCTCTGCCAATAAATTTCAATTCTGGTCTGAGGGCTGGAACGGTGTACATTCAGCCTCGTGAGGCAAAACTGAGATGAAGCGGGTCAGAATCCTACCTCAGCCATCATGGAAGTGGTTTTCCGTGGTCTCCCACTTCTACTCCAGGCAAATGCTCGGATAGTACCTAACTTATGGCCACGGCCACTTCCTACTCAAATCCTACCTAATTATTACAAATACACACACTGGTACTGCTCAGGTCCAAGCTCTGTGAAATTGCGGGGTGAGGGGAAAGAGCAGGGAAGGGTCAGGCGAGAAGAGAAGTGTCTGTCAACAGCCCACCGTGATATCTGGTATTCCTTTCTATTCCAATACTGCTAACATAGGGCCGTTGCTCAAACCACTGTGGTGTTACGAATGAGTGAGTGTGTCACTGACCAATGTAATTGGTTCTGTACTATGCACGGATCGAGATACCTCATCACTCGTCAACACCACTTCTCATAGTCCGCGATGTGCATTCCTCTCAAGTTCACGCAGCTTAGACCCGAGCAGTACAGGCATCACAGTGACACAGGTTATCAGAAAAATTCTACAACGATGTCGAAAAGCCCCCAAAAGAATCAATAACAAGAAGGAAAGGGATCGTGTAGTTAATCTCGCGATCGTTGCCATGGGACCTCGTTTTAACGTGAAATCCGAAGCACAGGACATGGCATTACACTTTGAAAATCTCACATGCACTGACCGTGAATCGAGCCCGGTCCGCCTTGGTAAGAGGAAAGGAGCTTGACCGCTGCGCCACCATATCCCCCTCAACATAAAGAAACATATGTATAGGTTATCATGATGATGATGATGATAGGCTAATTGGGTCGGAAAAGAACAAGAGTTGACCAAGGGAGGTCGATAGGAAATATGACGGAGAGAAGCTCGGTACAAGTAAGTGGAAGTCATGCCGAACTCAGCTGGGGCCCCGTGGTCGCCAACCCACGTCCCACTAGTCTTGAACTCCTGGGGGAAGAGGTTATCAGAAGAGTTCAATACACACCCAACTACACGGGGCTGATGACCAAGATGTCCCAAGTCCCTAAATGAATAAGAAAGTCAACGATAACAGACGAGTAGACCTATATGACCTTGAAAGAGACGTGAAGTTCTTTGCACCTCTGTTTGGAATTTCGGCCGCTAGAGTGCTGGTGTCTTGCTCAGCGCGCGTCTTGGCCCAACAGTTCTCTGAATCTAATCTGACTGAAAACACTTTCAAACGGTTCAGTTCCTTGTTTACAATAACATGAAGTGTGGTCCTTCAAGAAATTATCAACATATCATTACTAGACTTAGGTAGTTCACTTCTGCATTGCGTCACTTCTAGATCTTCCGTTCGCAGTAGGTAAGTCTTTACAGCTGTGATTCTTTATCAATAAGTTGTTGTTGTTGTTGATTCTTCCAGAGGGCTTTGCGGATATCTGCAACATTTTCACCATGCGGATATAGTTTGCATGGCTGTGCGGATAGCGAATAATGTTTGGAGTAAATTTGCGGATAGTTTTTAGAATGCAATCCGAAGTTGCTGAATATAATTACTTAGGACACCGATGTTTATGACATATCATATTTTATCGTTATGCTTTCTTTTTCATGACAAAATGTAAAATGATGATTTAAGCTAATCTCATTCATATTATGTCATTAACACTCTCGTTGTATAATATTCATTTCAAACATAACACATGACGCACACAGCCTAGAGGAACGACTTTCACCTCAAATGCCTAAATGTGTTGTTTACAGAGGCGTATATACAAATTTTTTTGGGAGGGGGGGATGACTATCCTGGAAAATTGTGAGTATTTTCAGGGGCTTGTCACCGCAAAATACCCAGAAATATCAACCTATATCTTAGAGCATATAACTTTGTGTAATTATTTTAGATAAGATTCAAAGTTTATAAAGTCTACAATTATTACGCAATACAAAAAAGTTGTAAAATACAACACAACACACGAATAAAATTTTATACTTAATGAATTTTCTATTGTGATGTATGAATGGCAAATATCTAAATATTTGTCAATTTACTAAGCAGAAAGATAAACAGTTTTTTTTTTACAAGTTGATAATTTATTTCTCAAAAGTACCGTACTGTGGAATTCACAGTTTTGCCTCACAAGGCTGAGTGTACCCCGTTCCAGCCCTCAGACTAGAATTAAAATTTCTTGGCAGAGCCGGGAATCGAATTCGGACCTCCGGGGCGGCAGCCAAGAAGGCTAGCCACTACACCACGAGGTAGTCTTATTTCTATCTTAATGAAAATGAAAATCCACAGCCTGCTTCCAGTCTCCGACCGGGTCAGGAATGGACTGAATGAAGCCCCTATCTAGCGGCGAGGATATGAACTGTGCCGGCTGCCGAGGCCTGACGCACTCCTCTGGGGCAATGATTAAATGAATGATAGATGAAATGAAATGATAGTGGAGAGTGTTGCTGGAATGAAATTTCGACAGGGAAAACCGGAGTACCCGGAGAAAAACCTGTCTGCCTCCGTTCTGTCCAGCACAGATCTCACATGGAGTGACCGGGATTTTAACCACGGACTCAGCGGTGAGAGGCCGGCGTGCTGCCGCCTAAGCCACGAAGGCTCGGTTCTATCTTAATATTGTTTATAACTTAGCCAATAAGTTAAGATTAGGGTACAATCAAATTTACAATTATTGTATGCTTTTATGCTCATACCAAAGCGACACTTTTTTAATTTTTATTGGCTTTTTTCGGCGGGGGGGGGGAGGGGGGCTGGACCCCCTCAGCACCCCCTTATATACGCCCCTGGTTGTTTAATACTTGATGCTTCATCTATTACATAAAATTAAATTATTTTTCTATGTCAGTAGGTTCGGATACCAAGCGTACGGATGTGGATAACGTTTTGTTTATCCGTGCAGGGCTCTACATATAGCCCCGTGTACTTAAGTGCGTGTGTAATGTGTCTTATAACCGGTATTATTATGAAGGTTGTATTAGTGTGTTCAGAGAATTTGAATGAGTTTTTAAATGGGATGGATTCTGTCTTGAGGATGACAATTGAAAATGAAAATCCACAGCCTGCTTCCAGTCATCGACCGGGTCAGGAATGGAATGAATGAAGCCCCCATCTAGCAGCGAGGATATGAACTGTGCCGGCTGCCGAGGCCTGACGCACTCCTCTGGGGCAATGATTAAATGAATGACAGATGAAATGAAATGATAGTGGAGAGTGTTGCTGGAATGAATTGTTGACAGGGAAAACCGGAGTACCCGGAGAAAAACCTGTCTGCCTCCGTTTTGTCCAGCACAGATCTCACATGGAGTGACCGGGATTTGAACCACGGACCCAGCGGTGAGAGGCCGGCGTGCTGCCGCCTGAGCCACGGAGGCTTCCTTGAGGATGACAATTAATAAATGAAAAAACAAAATTATTGGAATGCTGTCGAAAGAAATCAGAAACCCCTATGGACGTCGAATTGGCGGGTGAAAAGCTTAAGGAAGTAGGCGACGTCTCTTATCTAGTGATGGACGAAGCAAAGAGGATATAAAAAGTAGGTTAGCACAGGCAAGGAAATCATTTCTACAGAAGAGGAATCTGTTGACATCGAATTTAGATTTAGGTATTAAGAAGTCATTTTTGGAAGCCTATGTCTGGCACGTGGCGCTGTATTGAAGTGAAACTTGGACTGTTGGCGCTTTAGAAAAGAGGAGAATTGAAGCTTTTGAAATGTGGTGTTACAGGAGAATGATGAAGATCAGATGGGTAGATAGGGTTACAAATGAAGAGGTATTAAGACGATTGGGAGATATGTTTCTGGCGACTGCTAATGAAGAGAAGAGATAGGTTGGTAGGACACATACTAAGACACCCAGGAATAGCAAGCTTAGTTATGGAAGGAAGGGTCGAGGACAAGAACTGTAGGGGTAGACCAAGGTTAGAATATGTTAAACAGATTGCCTCGGATTTAAGGTGTGGTAGCTATGTAAAGCTGAAACGATTAAAAAGGAAACTTGTAGTTTAACGTGACCGTTAATCTCGCGATCATAAGCCACGGGACCTCGATTTTACGTGGAATCCGAACCACAGGACATGGCATTTCGCATCGAAAATCTCACATGCATTGACCGGGAATCGAACCCGGTCCGCCTTGGTGAGAGGCATCTGAAACGATTAGCTCAGGACAGGGAGGCATGGAGATCTGCATGAAACCAGTCAAAAGACGCGCAGGTCACCCACGGGCGTCGAATAGAAAGACCTGCACTCGGCCTCTCAGGAGGCTACACGAAAATATATATATATATATTGTGGCATATAATATCATATAGGCTATCACAAGCTATCATATAGCATATACCGGGTGAGTTAGCCGTGGTGGTTACGGCATGACTGTTGGCAGTCACTCACATCCGAGAGGCGAGGAGGTTCGAATCCCCCCGCCGGCAACCTTGAAGATGGTCTTCTGTGGTTTCCCATCTTCCTTCCAGGCAAATGCCGGGGTTGGTCCCTAACTATAGGCCACAGCAGCTACCTTCCAACTCCTCGTCCTTACATTCCAACTTCCCTCACCAACGGTACTTGTAGCTCACCCATTGGGTGTCCGTCTCGAAGCAGCTACAAAACTGGCGAGCCGAACATGTCCTCGGACACTCCCGGCACTAAAAGCCATACGCTAAAAAAAATATAGCATATATCATATAATAGGCAATTAGTTGCGTATAATATTAATAATTCTAATCATGACATTTTCAACCCCCAAGAAAATGCTGGGATGGTGCTTTCTAATAGTTCATGGCTAATTTCTTCCTCCTCCGGTTCCATTCATCTTCATTCATTTCAAGTCTCATTAATAATAATAATATTAATAATAATAATAATATCGCATAGCCTCGGGTGCCGGGTGCAAGCTTTGTTAATTGACACTCTGAGGGCAGCTTGCGTGTCGATTTTAATGCTCCTTGGAGCGCTACGAAAGTCAAGGAGGTTAGATATCTATGCTCCTTGACGCTATACCGCTTTCTAGTAGAGAAATGAGGAACTATGTGTTGGCGGAAAATCCCGAGATTAATTTTGCCATTATGAACACGGCCTACTGAATTCAAATGGGTTCTTTAACATGCCAACAAGGTATGACATGAGTATCGTGATTTTTGTCGCCTTTCAAAAATCATGGCCAGGAGCGAACCTGCAAGCTTGGGGTTGGTAGTCCGACACGTTAACCACTCACCCACCGTGGCAAGCTAAGTCTCATTAACTCCTACGATGAGTTTGGTGTCAATAAGAGCATCCGGCCGGAATAACCAGTAACTTACAAAGAAACTCATTTCACGTAATCCCCGAGCGCTTAGAAAGGGGAATAATAGGCCTAGGCCTAATCATAACAGAATGATGGTTGGTTGGCTGCGACAACGCGGTCATGTAGCCCCGTGTATTTGGGTGTGTGTAGAATCTGTCTGATAACCGGTGTTAACTGTGATGGCTGTATTAGTGTGTGTTATCTGGTTTAATTCAAGTAAGGACTGGTTTTCCTACTTTTGCTACCAAATGCTACCGTCCACGACACGTAGCTTTCGGACTTGCTTACCAGATGACATCGCAGTCAGCACCTGAAGGCGAACGTTGGTACTTTTGGATTCACACAAGTGTAGTTAGTGGAAAGGTCTTTTTTCATGCCATAAATCTATGACATGGGACCACCGGCTTTACTTCCCCTCCGAAGGAAGGCATACTGAGGGATTTTTAACGCTCTTAAAAAATCCGCCGACTTCAGCTGGGTTTGAACCCGCGACCCTGGGCATAGAAGCTCAGCATGCTACCGACTACGCCACCGAAGCCGCTCTTCTCACATCTGTTTTGATTTGACGCGAAGCCAATCTCTCAAATCGTCACAAACCTTTGAAGTTCGTTCCTTCCTGTTATTTTCCTTTGTTTTTTCCCCTTTCTAACACAAAATGTAGGTGGGATCTTTTTTATAATGACTTGAGTGCAACCAAACTGAATAGATTTGCTATTATGAAGGCAGATAAATTCGATTGTTCGAGTCACGTTAGCCACGTTTATGATTCTGTTGAGGAATGTCCAATGGTAACATACTTGTTGCGCTTGCTTGGAGAGATGGAGGGTACATAGACTATTATATCTTTTAAAATATTTTAATGTTTATTTAAAAATTTTAATTTGATTTCAACAATATTTAATAAAAATACTTTCCAATAGGAATGATTTAAAAAAAAAATGCTAAGAAGGAAGAGAACATGGGAGGAGGAAAGGAAGTAAGGAGGGGAATATGGCACGAGGAAAGGAAGTAATGAGGGGAATATGGCAGGTGGAAGGGATTATGGGAGGAGGGAAGTAAGGAAGGGAATAAGGAAGGAAGTATGGGAGGAAGGAAGTATAGTATATAATAATAATAATAATAAAAATAATAATGTTATTGGTTTTAAGTCCCTTTAAGTTATTAATTTTATTTATTTAATCGTATGATGTGAAGCCTCCGTGGCCTAGGCGGCAGCACGCCGGCCTCTCACCGCTGGGCCCGTGGTTCAAATCCCGGTCACTCCATGTGAAATCTGTGCTGGACAAAACGAAGGCAGGTAGGTTTTTCTCCGGGTACTCCGGTTTTCCCTGTCAAAATTTCATTCCAGCAACACTCTCCACTATCATTTCATTTCATCTGTCATTCATTTAATCATTGCCCCAGAGGAGTGCGTCAGGCCTCGGCAGCCAGCATAGTTCATATCCTCGCCGCTAGATGGGGGCTTCATTCATTCCATTCCTGACCCGGTCGGAGACTGGAAGCAGGCTGTGGATTTTCATTTTCAATCGTATGGTGAGTACAACAAGGAATTCATAAGTCCAGGTCCAAGTTATTCAATGACACAGCAGCACTTTCTGATAGATTAAACAAGTCGCTGGGGCTTCCGGAGTAGGAATGAAGAGGGCAACGCAGGATGACATGGTCCATGGTCTGCTCCTCTTCACTGCATTCATACATAGGAGAATCCATCCAGCCCCACTTATGGCGCCAAAAATTACAGCGTCCATGCCCAGTTCTCAGTCTGTTGAGGCTATGCCATAGTTTTCTTGGGAGGTCAAATCCATTCATTCTCCGAGTTGGATTTATCTCATGAGCATTAGTACCAGATGTTGAATTTGACCACTCTTCCTGCACGCTCCGGTTTAGGTTAAAATTGTCCCTCAAGAGTCGGCCGGCCAATACACTTGCTGGTCTCCTAGATCGAAGTCGTTGTGGCGATGGGTAACAAAATTCCTGGTGAACTGGTAATGAGGGAGATGACCAGATCTTCTTTGCTCTCTCAGCAGAGCTTCCTTTCTCCTCAGGTGGGGTGGTGCGATATGGCTAAGAACGGGTAACCAGTGGCGAGGTGTAGACTTGACAGTACCAGTTATGCAGCGCATGGTTTCATTCAACTTAGTATCTACTTTATGCACATGTGCACTTTCCAGCCATACAGGGGCACAGTACTCCGCTGCAGAGTAGACGTGACGAATACCCGTTAATCGTAAGCAGTCAGCCGAGGCTCCCCATGAACTACTACAAAGCTTGTGTAGGATATTATTCCTTGTAGTGATGTTGTGAGAGAGCTTGGTGAGATGTTCTTTATAGCTCAGAGTTCTGGCCAGGGTAACTCCTAGATATTACGGGAAAAGGTTGTACTTTAGTTTATCACCAAGGAATAAAACAGATGGCTCGTAGTTTGCTAGTCGGTTGCTAAGATGGAAACATGAAACCTCTGTCTTAGAAGCGCTTGGGATGTGCCTCTTTGAGACGTCACCGTGCTGGGGTGCCGGAAACTTGGCCTGAGTTTAGGAGGCAGTGCCATACACATACACTGCTTAGATACGATCAGCTGTTGGGTGGGAACACGGCCTACTCGATAATATTGGTGACATTCTTACCTGGACGAGCCCTCTTGATCAGTTTCTATGCTCCAAAGAGAAATCTAATCCAGGGCCTCTGAAATGGAAGCTACAGAATAACATTACCTAGGCCATTTTGTCAATTATGCTAATCAGTCCTCTCCTGAGGCGAATTCACGCACCGTTACGTAAATCATTTTGTTCTGAGATCAAGATATGTTCAAGGTTTATTCTTGAAGATCTCCCACTTTTTAATAGCTACAACATACTTATTTTTTTCTTTTTTGTCTGCCATCCGCTCGTGTCCTTCACCCAAGAAGGCGTATAGATCTCGCTGCTAGTTGTATAGTCTGTTTCAAATGGTTGTAACTAGGAAGCAGATGTTGTTAGTTTCATGGTTATTTATTTTTGCGTATGGCTTTTAGTGCCGTTAGGCTCGCCAGAGGCTGTAGCTTCTTCAATTGGGACGCCCATGGGGTGAACTACAAGTTCCGTTCAATTTCAAGTAGTTCAAACTTTCGCTACTAGATGCCACTGACACCTAGTGGTGAACGTTGGAACTTCCATAGAGCGTTTCAATGAAATCTAACCTACAAATTTTAGCTCCACACAAGGTTCTTTTACATGCCATAAATCTATGACATGGGACCGCCGGCTTTACTTCCCCTCCGAAGGAAGGCATTTTAACGCTCTTAAAAAAATCCGACGACTTCGGCCGGGCAGATTTATTTTCACTATCATGGTATCCCATTCTTGTTGTTGTTGCTTATTAGAGGGACTGTGACATCGTGGTCATGTAGCCCCGTGTACTAGGGTGTGTGTAGAATTTGTCTGATAACCCGTGTCACTGTGATATACTGTATTTAGCCTCCTAGTGATTGTATTTGTAATCGAGGTAGGAATTGGTTAGGAATGCGCCCGTGGCCTTGTTAGGTACCACCCCAGCATTTGCCTAGAGTAGAAGTGGGTAAACCACGGAAAACCACTTCTCAGTTTTGCCTCACGAGGTTGAGTGTACCCCATTCCCCCACAAACCAGAATTACCTTTCTTGGCAGAGGGTGTGTTTGAGTGAGATTGGAATTTGTGTGATAACCTATGTTATTGAGTTGGCTATACTAGTGTGTGTATTTGTGAATTGGGGATAGGACTGGGAAGGAGGCAGCTGTGGCCTTATGTTAAGAACTATCCCAGTGTTTGCCTGGAGTAGAAGTGAGGGAAAACACGGAAAATCACCAACAGAATGGCTGAGGTGGGAATCGAACCCTCCTCTTCCCAGTTTTGCCTCACGAGGCTGAGTGTACCCCGTTTCAGAAATTAAATTTCTTGACAAACGCGACAGCCAAAAACGCTAGCCGCATCACCACTAGGTGGTCAAAAGAAGAACTAAAACAACCCTTAAGGTATTTAGTGACCTCGAACTGTGTGTACTTTTGCCCGTCTCCAGTGGAACGGACTCTCCACTACTTTGCTTCCCAAAGAATAAACAACTTCTAACAGTTCCACTTCTCCGTCGCCTGCCTTAACGTTCGCCCATTTGACCTCTTCTTCTTGTGAGTCTATTTTAGACTGCTGCTGTTTGTTCTGAAAGTCTTTGTTTTTGCCAGTCCTACAGTATTTTAAAATGGTTGTAGCTTAGCTGGTTTTTGTGGTAAGCGGCAGGCATGTTCCTTCTGACTTGTCAAAGCCAGCTGTGCTGCTTTGGCAAGCGTTTCTAAGTACCGCATTTCTTTTTTGCTTAGTTTCTGGCTCCTGAATACATTGGCCTCGGAGTTTTTGGCATGGACTCCATGTTTCCTCTCTCTGTCACATTCAGACGCAGCAACGTCATTGTTTCCATTATATCGCGAATCTGGACTTGTGCTGCGCATGACGTCATTGATGACCAAGAATAAGTACCCGTTCTTTGTATTATAGATCTGCTTCCGGCATAGAGTCTCGAGTTGTTTGACTGCTTTATTGCAACTCACCCTGTCCTGATCTAACCGTTTCATCGCTGCATATCTACCACACCTTACATCCTAGACCATCCGTTTAACGTATTCTAACCTTGGTCTACCCCTACAGTTCTTGTCCTTGACTCTTCCTTCCATAACCACATTTGCGATTCTTGGGCGCCTTAGTATGTGCCCTACGAACCTACGTATCTCTTCTCTTTATTACCAGAAAAATCGCTCCTCTCCCACTCGTCTTAATAGGCCTACAGTGAGGGCCTTCTCGAACGGAACCTCGCTGCAGAGGCATGTGGCGGATGGACCATTGTTTCTAGCAACAGCCTAGCCCCCAACTAGTTTAACTCATTTATACTATCTACATATTTAATAATCATTATTACTGACATGAAATTCAGAGTAGTTTCTGGAAATGCTGTCCTTGAATTTCTAAACACACGTTGCACCAACGTAAGAAGCAAAAACAAACGTTTGATGCTTTTCTGTCGCTCAACACGATTGTACCCAAATGAGATGGGTTATTCCCTAATCCTGAAAAAAATTACATGAGATTAATAAATGCACTTGGATGACCAGTTTCGATCGTCAAGCGATCATCATCAGATCCATTACATTTAGGCTATAACATTTATGTCTGAAAGTATGGGTGAAAATATGTACAATATATACACTTATTTAGTTTCGGTATTAGTTGGTTGGTTGGTTCCTCAGTTTTGGGGCTGCGACAACGCGGTTATGTAGCCCCGTGTACTTTGTGTGTGTGTAGAATCTGTCTGATAACCGGTGTTAATTGTGGTGACTGTATTAGTGTGTGTTAACTGTTTTTTAATTCAAGTAAGGACTGCAGACATTGAATTTTTCAAATAGTTCCTAGTTTTGCCGCCAAACGCCACCGTCAACGACTACAAGTTCAGAGCTTAGCTACCAGACGCCACCACAGTCGGCTCTTGGCAACGAACGTAGGAAACTAAGAGCGTTGTTTACATTCTTAACCTATACAATTTAGCTTCACACAGGTGTAATTAGTGGAAGGTTCTTTAACATGCCATAAATCTATGACATGGGACCGCCGGCTTTACTTCCTCTCCGAAGTAAGGCATACTGAGGGATTTTTAACGCTCTTAAAAAATCCGACGACTTCGGCCAGATTCGAACCCGCGATTTTGGGCATAGAAGCTCAGCATGCTACCAACTACGCCTCCAGAGTACGCGGATTGTTTCTGTATACCTTTGTTAGAGATTCCCCCACAAGTATAAATCGCACGGCGCTGAAACTTACAAACACATTTACTGTAGGACTTTTTCTTGAGAAGATAAGTTTCCACTAGGAAAATTCAATGTTTTGTTCCACTCATAACCATGCTCACGGGATACGAGATGGGCTACAATACTTCACCACATGTCGTCATTTTCACAACTAAGGTAACTTGCCAACTGGGTGTGTTTTCAATGCTATGACAGCATCCGGTGCTTCCCGAACTGCTCTTGTGTAATCAGCGCATGCTAGTAACTCATCTTGCCCCTATTCGCCACACGGCCCCGGTGAGGCACCTTTATATAGAGAAGTACCTCACTGTAGCTCTTCTACTCTATCTACCCATCTAATCTCCTGTAACACCACATTTCAAATTGTTTTATTCTCCTCTATTCTGCTGCGCCAAAAGTCCAAGTTTCACTTCCATAAAGCGCCATGCCCCAGACAAAGGCTTTCAAAAATGACTTCCTAAAACCTAAATCTATATTTGATGTCAACAGATTCCTTTTCTGTAGAAATGCTTTTCTGCCTGAGCCAACCTACTTTTTATATCCTCTTTGCTTCGTCCATCACTGGTTATTTGGCTTCCATTATTCATACCAAATTTGGTTTCGATAGCAGCAGCCGTTTAGGAATTGATAGGTTGTGTGGGGGGACGACACACTTGTAGACAGTCAGACACAAAGAAATCTAGACTTAGATGGTATGGACATGTAAAACGAATGGAGGAGAAGAGGATACCCAGGAGGATACACGAGACGAAGTGGGAAGGAAAGAGACCGAGAGGAAGACCGAGAGACAGTTGGCTGAAGGGGGTGAAAGAAAGCGTGAAGAAGAGAGGAGAAGACTGGACAAGGGTGGAGGCTGAGAGATGGTGGGAAGACAGAAGACTTTGGAGAGGCTTGTGCTCCAAACAGACCCGGCCAGTGGCTGGAAACTGCAAGATGATTAAAAGCAGGAAATACGAAGACGTAGAACAAGCTCTGCTCATGTGGTTTAAACAGCAGCGAAGTTTAAACATTCCGTCGAGCGGGATTATCGTGAAGGAGAAAGCCGAAGAAATCGTGTGTCGATTACAAGTGCCTTTTACTGCGTCGAATGGGTGGCTGGATCGCTTTAAAAATCGGACTGGCATGGTTTACAAGACTTTTGGTGGCGAAGCTGCGAGTGTAAGTACAGAGGAAACGGAAGCGTGGAAGGAAACACTGCTGCCGGCAAAAATCAGTAATTACAAACATTGTGACGTTTTTAATGTTGACGAATTCAGACTTTTTTATCAGGTTGTTCCGGATAAATCTTTGGTTTTGAAGGGATAATCTTGCCTAGAAGGCAAATTAAGTAAAGAGCAAGCCAATAGGAGCTACGGTGCTAGTTGGTGCGAATATGGATGGGACGGAAAAGCTGCCACTTCTGATCATAGGAAAATCAAGAAAGCCCCGGTGTTTCAAAAACGTCAGAACTTTGCCATGTACTTACAGAAGCAATAAATCAGCATGGATGGGCAAGCTCCCTATTTGAATAGTACATTCAAGCACTAGATGCCAAAATGGGGAGCCAAAACAGGAAGATTGTGGTGTTATGGACCACTGCCCTGCTCATCCCAAACAGTGACCTCATTTAAGAAACATTAAAATTGAATTTTTTCCACCAAACACTACATCGGTACTGCAGCCCATGGACCATCCTGTAATGGCTCCTCCTTCATTAATTCTCTGGTCCTTTCATTTCTTATTCTGTCCATCTTTGTAGCTCCAATACTGCTTCTCAAGAACCTCATCTCACTGGCCTGTATTTTGCTCTTCGCCCTTCCTTTCATAACCCAGGTCTCCGAGACATACGTCAGGATAGGGACATAGTACGTCCGATATATGATCTTTTTGCTGTTCTGAGGGATATCCTTGCTCCATAACATTGGTTGGTTTCTGACAGTTTTTGCCACTTCGCCAAAAAAGTGAAGGAATGGATCTCTCAGTACTGTATAGTAGTACAGTAAAACTCGGTTAAGAAGTTTTTCAAGGGACCATTAAAAAAAACTTCTTAACAGGGAAACTTCTTAAAAGGGTAGCGGCCTGAAATGCATGTGAAACGCACACATTTTTGTTATTATCAGATCATCAACAGCAGCAGCAGTGAAGTTGCTGAAACTGCTGGTTATCTCCATCTTCTCCTGCACGGTTTTCCACCACCCTGGCTCTTCATCGCAAATGCTGCTACTATTAACCCCATCAGAACCAGCTTTCTTGAAGCAATTTTCAATGGTGGTTGACTCTATCCCAAGATGAGGCAATTAAATACATGGAGTCCAAAAGAGATGGCCTGTAGATGGGTCCACCTGCGTCCATGCGTGACAGCAAACGACACACTACTGCTTTTCGGTACCTCTGCTTCAGAACCTTAATCACCCCCTGGTCCATGGGCTGCAGTACCGATGTAGTGTTTGGTGGAAAAAAATGTTCTCATAAGTCTACTTTTAAGCCGGTTTTTAAAATGTCAAAAGTAAGTTAAAAAGCAGGGGCAGATGACCTCGTAGTTCGGCCCCTTAAAACAACAATAACTAACTAACTAACTAACTAATCTAAAAAGCAATATATTTTGTGCAAATTTGTTTGGTTGGTTCCTCAGTTTAGGGGCTGCGACAACGCGGTCATGTAGCCCCGTGTGTAGAATCTGTCTGATAACCGGTGTTAATTGTGATCACTGTATTATTGTGTGTTATCTGTGATTCAGGTAGAAGGACTACAGATTATTCATTTTTTCAAGTAGGTCCTACTTTTGCTACCAAACGCCACCGTCAACGACAATTTATTCTGAACTTGGTTACTAGATGATACCGCAGTCGGCTCCTGGCGACGAAGGTTGGAACCTAAGAGCGTTACTCAAATCTAACCTATAATTTAGCTTCACGCAAGTGTAATTAGTGGAAGGATCTTTTACATGCCATGAATCTATGACATGGGACCGCCGGCTTTACTTCCCCTCCAAAGGAAAACATACTGAGGGATTTTTAACGCTCTTAAAAAATCCGATGAATTCGGCCGGGTTTGAACCCGCGACCTTGGGCATAGAAGCTCAGCATACTAACAACTACGCCACCGTAGCTGCCAGGAGAGGGCCACACCTACTCATCATCACCGATTTCCTCCTCGGGGCCCCAGCTGAGTTCAGCATTACATCCACCTACTTACTTGTGCCAGCCTCCTCTCATTTATCTTTCCTGTCGACTTCATCGTTATGCCTTGGTCTACCGTTATGCGATACGGAGACGGCGAGTGCGTGACGTCATGCAGCAGAGTGCACCTCTCGCTCTCCGTTCCCCGCGCGGGAAGCCTAAGTTAATGGGTAATGGAGTCTGTTGAAAGAGTACTGGGGCTTCGAGCGAAGCGAGCCTTTCTAACATGTGTAACATTTGTAGCATGCATCATTTGAAATGATATAAAGTCTGGTCTCTCAGACTGACTGTAACTTTTTTTTCCAACCCCGACGGTATTAGGGTATCCTAGGCCTTTCCGTTCCCGCCTTAATTGGCCCTTGTCTCATCTTTCCTGATCCCTCCTTCTTCGAGAGATCAGACCTATTGTTTTCTCTTGCTGATATCTCCTGCCCTCTGCACAAGGCCCTTAAATGAGGAAGGGTGTATGTAGCCCCACCACTTATGGGGCACCCTGGAAAGTGCTACACCCTCAAGGGCTCACAGCTGGTGAGCGAGAGTTGGCGACTCCTTCTTTCTAAGTCCTTCAATCCTCATTCCTCGGCGGTTGAGGACATTTATTGCCTCTTTCTTTTATTTTCCTTACTCTTCTTTAGTTTTCTTCTTCTTCTTCTTGTTCTTCAAGTGTGTAAGCTATAGTTAGTTTTAGTTGTAAGTTTGTAGTTAGATTTACTTATAGCTTCATTTTCATTTTTCGCTATCACCGAAACCATTAGGGGCCGATAACCCAGATGTTAGGCCCCTTAAAACAACAATTATCATCATCAGCATCAATACAATATTGAGCATTATTTTGGGTTATTTGCCCTTTTTTTAAATTTAATCGTATGGTGATTATAACAAGAAATTCGTAAGTTTAGGTCCAAGTTTTTCAATCACACTACAGCACTTTTTGAGAGATGAAACAGGTCGCTGGGGCTTCCGGAGTAGGCATGAAGAGAGCAGTGCAGGATGATATGTCCCATGGTCTGCTACTCTTCACGGCATTCACACATTGGAGAATCCATCCAGCCTTACTTTTATGGCGCAAGAAATATTGCAGCGTTCATGCCCAGTTCTCGGTCTGTTGAGGCGACGCCATAGTTTTCTTGGGAAGTCGAATCCGTTCATTTCCCGAGATGGATTTAGCTCATGAGCATTATAGTACCAGATGTTGAATTTGACCACTCTTGCCGTCAACTCTGGTTTAGATTAAATTGTCCCTCAAGAGTCGGCCGGCCAATACACTTCCTGGTCTCCTAGATCGAAGTCGTTGTGGCGCTGGGTAACAAAGTTCCTGGTGAACTGGAAATGAGGGAGATGACCGGATCTTCTTTGCTTCTCTCAGGAGAGCTCCCTTTCTCCTCAGGTGGGGTGGTGCGATATGACTAAGAACGGGTAACCAGTGGCGAGGTGAAAGTAAGTAACGTACAAATTAAAAATAAAAACAAGACAAAAAAATATTGTGTGTGTGCAACTACGGTGCGCGATGATATTTGAGCGTGATAACGTATTCTCGTAGTGATTTGTTTAAACTGTCGCTCTTGCGAAATTTCCGGACCCAGCTCAGGAATCCCTCAGGGTCACCAACTTCCGAACTCACCAGCAGTGAGCTCTTGAGGGTGTAGCAATATTCAGGGTGCTACACACACCCTGTCTCCTTGAGGGCCTTGACCAGAAGGCAGGAGATAGGAAGGGAACACAAGAGGTCTGGCCCTCGAAGAATGAGGTACACTTATCCATCATAGGCATGACACTAATCATTGATGTAACTCTTCTCCGTACCTCTCATAAAAAGGGGCCTACCGCCTTAAATTACATGCTCACATAGGAGTAGAAGGACGAGACAAAGCTCATCTTCAGGCCCTCAATGTGAGAGACAAAACTTGGGGCCCCTCAAGGGTCCCCGAAAACCAAATTTTTAGTCCATAAAACCAACCGTTGTTTGAGATATTCCCAGAAAACTAATTTCATTTTACAAACTAATGAACGAATGCAAGCCGGTAACCATGGCAACAGATTCTCAGAGGTCCATGTATTGCTGTAAGACGGCAGTTCCATTAATAACATTAGTGTGAAAGTTTGCAAACAGCTAGAAGGTTATCACGGAACCAAATTAAGCTGTAAAATTAATCAATACGTATAATGCGCTTAATGGGGATCAGGGATACTCTAGAATTTTTTCACGCGATTTACACCTGCGGGTGTGGAACGGCAGGTCTATTATATTCCTATCCCTATATTATATTATTATTATTAGTATTATATTATGGCGTACAACGACGAGACAAAGCCCCTCTGTGCCAGAAACAAAACTCGGGGGCACTAAAGGGTCCTCGAGAACTACATTATAAGACTCTAAAACCAACAGTTTCTGATATATTCCCAGAAAACTATTTTAATTTAATTTAACAAACCAATGAAGTAATACAAATCGGTAACCATGACAACATTATCTCAAAGGGTGGCATCCAACATTCCATCTATTTCTGTAAGAAGCAATGCCACTCCATTTATTACATTTCTGTGAAAGTTTGCAAATGGCTATAAAGTTATCACGGAACCAATGTAAACTGTATAATTCATCAATGCAATTAAGGGGGTCAAGGGGTAACCTAGATTTTTTTCATGCTATTTTCGCGTACGACATATAGTACAGAAGGTCTATTATTTCTCCAAACAGCAACTTTTTTGCGACTTTTAGGAATTTGGGCCATTTGAGGCTAAAGAACCTGAATTTTCATACATCACAAGTCTTTATAATTTATGAAAGAGGTCTTCCTGTGTATGGGGAGCTAACACAAGGTAGAGGGTCAGTTTTTATGTGACGTGTATTGCGTTTCGTCTACAAGGCTTTCAATTCTATTTCACGTCAGGAAGTACACGTTAGGTGAATTGAGTTTGAGAGCACATTTTAACTAATCTTTTTTTTTTTTTCTTTTTTGTCGACATACGGGTTCATCGTAAGGATGATTTTGTTTGTTACTGTATGGTAGATATACCCATATTTGGATATCTGGGTGATATGTTGTAGACAATAGAATTGTCTGTCTGTCTTTCTGTGTATCTTTATGTACGCCTATAACTCGAGTTCGGATGCTTGGTGCATCGTAAAATTAGGTATGGTAAACATGAGTCAATACACCAACCATTTATAAAACACTTCACCGTACTTTTCATTGAGTAGAAGGGTGGATATAGGGAAAAACTTCTCAAAATACATGCTAAAATAGGCGAAATATAAAATTTATCCTAGAAGGATGACCAAAGCATATGTTGCCCTTCTCAATGTGAGACACAAAATTCGCGAGTCTATAAAGGGTCTCCGAAAACCATATTTTAAGGCCATTAAATTAACAGTGTGTGTGATATTCCCAGAAAACTAACTTCGTTCTGATAAACTTATGGAGGAATGACAAACCGCTAACCATTGCAACAGTAGCTCAATTGATAATATCTGGTGTTAACACCAAACACCGTTCGAAGAACGGGTACTTCTGCTAGTAATAATAATAAAATCATGAAGACTTATTCATCGACTGATTAATAAGGGTTCACTATACATCAAAAAGGTATGCTGTGTGATTGTGAAATTCGTAAATTAACTCACTTATTTTATATCGGGTTGTATTTGTACGGGGAATTAAGACATGGTTCACCAGCAACGCTGTACAGCATTTCCCGGAGCGGCTAGCTGGTGAACCATGTCTTAATTCCCCGTACAAATACAAACCGATATAAAATAAATGAATTAATTTACGTATTTCACAGTCATACAGCATAACGTATTGATGTATAAGAATTATAAACGCAACCAAGAACTAAATTTTCAAACGACCCCGAGCCGAAAAAAAGTTACCTTACAAAATTGATAACAACTTTCGTTCTTGAACACACACAATTTTGAAATTAATAGACCAGTTATACAACATTCCAATGTATATTGTGTTAAAATTTGGATTCGATCTGATGAAGGGTTTATGAGATAATAATTCTTAAATGTGACGCATGGTTGAAACACGCTTAAAAAGGGGCACTTTTTGTGTTTCAACTGCGATAAAAAATATTAAAATATAAATTAAAAATTCCAAACCTACATGAACTAACGTAAAATAGAACGACGAAATTGATGATGTTATTGGATTTTATGTAGGTCTATTGGTTACTTCTCAAACAACCGTCAAACTCGAGTGCACATAATATTTTGGTCGATAGTAGGTTGGGATCAACCATTAGTAGTAGAGGCTCAAGCAGTCAAGAGATTCGCAGAAGACTTGCCCTAGGAAGAGCTGCATTTAAAGTCCTGGATAAGAGCTTCAAGTGTTCCGATGTTTCTTTGCCTACTAAAATTAGAATGTTACGGCACTAGTCTTTCCCATAGCTACATATGGTTGCGAAAGCTGGACCATGAGGAAACGAGATAGGAAGTATATTGATGCTTTTGAGCTCTGGTGTTGGAGAAGGATACTGCGTATTCCTTGGACAGCCAAGAAGACAAATGTATGGGTAATTCAAAAAATCAAACCAGATCTGTCTCTTGAAGCATTGGTAACACGATTACGGCTGTCATAGTTTGGACACATTATGAGGAGTTCTGATTCGATGGAAAAGACAATTATGGTTGGAAAGGTGGAAGGGTCTCGGAGACGAGGGCGGCCGGCATTGAGATTGATCGACTCAATCAACTCCAGCATGAATATGATTGTCAGTGAAGGATCTGAAGTATATGGCTGAAGACCGAATCATATGGAGACAGTCCATCCATGCAGTCGCTAGGAGTCGACGCCGACTTGAGGGCACCTGATCATCATCAACATCTAGGTTATCGGCCCCTAATGGTTTGAGTGATAATGAAAAATGAGATGTAATGTGAACAACAACGAATACTAACTACTGTTCCAAACTAGAAGAAGAAATGGTAAACAAATGAAGGATAAGGGAAATAAAGGACAGGAAGAAAAGAAATGCCCTAAACCCTCGAAGAATGCGGATTGAGGGACTTGGAAGGAAGGAGAGCCATGAAAGGCAGATAGGAAAGAGAAAGAGGACAGGGTCCGCCACAGAGGCAATGGAAAAAGGGGAACAAACCGGACCCAGCTCAGGAATCCCTCAGGGTCACCAACTTCCGAACTCACCAGCAGTGAGCTCTTGAGGGTGTAGCAATATTCAGGGTGCACCATAAGTGGTGGGGCTACACACACCCTGTCTCCTTGAGGGCCTTGACCAGAAGGCAGGAGAGAGGAAGGGAACACAAGAGGTCTGGCCCTCGAAGAATGAGGGATCAGAAAAGATGAGACAAGGGCCAATTAAGGCGGGAAAGTAAAAGACTCCCTAGGCCTCGGATACCTTAATACCGTCGGGGTCGGAAAAGTACAACGGTTTACCAAGGGTGGCCGATAGGAATGATGACAGAGAGGAGGCTGGCACAAGTAAGTGGAAGCAATGCCGGACTCAGCTGGGGTCCCGTGGTCGCCAACCCACGTCCCACTAGCCGGGGCCCCTGGGGGGATTTTCATTAAGAGGAGGGGGTGGTAGGGTAAAAGACTGATATCAGAGAAAACTGTATTCAATTGCGTGGTAAAACGGATGTAGCCTACCTCATTCATCATTAATGTCGTAGTTCGGAGAACATCACATTGCCATCGGATTAAATGGATAAGTTAGTCTACATGAAAAACTTCACGAGATCAAATCAACGTAAGTTATATTTGAGGGCGAGAAAGAACCGCGAGTGTCACAAGTACGCGCAAATTACATTGCAAGATGTAGTATCGGCAGTTGACGGAGTATCTCGGAAGTCTCCGTCCGTGCCTCGGCTCCCCCCCTTGTTGCAATCAGCGGGCAACAACCAGCCGAGTTAAGGCTGTGCGATCACCACCGCCGTCAATCGCATGGCAAGAGATGGCAGCACTATCACCGTTGGACAGCCGCTGCATTTGTGTTCGTGATCTGTCTACCCGTCACTTACCACCTACTTCCTCCCCTACCTCTCCTCGTCACTCAATGTCTTCTCTCTCTCACTGGTAGCGTTAGACTGTAAGTGGATGTGGATGTGTTGTAAGGAGAGTGATGTTTTAAAAGAAATTACAATTTTAGGCTAGTTAAAACTCATTTTATTACATTTCTAGTTTCTAAACAAACCTCAACAAATAGGATAGGCCTAAGCATAAAATTGGATACAGGAAGCACCTGATCAGATAAAAGCAACACGCTATATCAATGGAAACCTGATATAATGAGCTAACACAGGTGATTTTTTTTTTGGCATAAATAATATATTATGGAAAACGAAGCATGTGCTTGATGTAATTTCTTACCCAAACGCACATCATTAATAATAATACGCAATCACGTTTACATATTTCAACATTTCTTCGGCTATACAGTTATTCATAAACTAAACTACTAAAAGTGCTATAAGTCTACTTCCACCGATAAATATCAGCTGAACGGCCCCTTTGTTCGAGAAATAACATGGTTTACAAGGCAGGCTTTTATTTTTTATTTAAAAAATCTGTTTTATGTTTAGTATTTAGAGCTTTTTATTTATGTAAAAGGCGCTTTGCGGGCCTTTGCTAGGGTAAAAGTGCTCATTAAATCGTTCATTTCTAATTTTTTGGCCGTTTCACATTCAATTGACAGAGTAGCCAAACCGTTCAGACGCTCCTGCGCCATCATTGGTCGCAAATAGTTTCTTAGCCTATTTTCATTTATGGAAAAATAGGCTTATGAGATCACCTTTTGTCCGTGTGTCTGTCTGTGTGTGCGTGTGTGTGTGATTCGTGTGTGTGTGTCCCCCTAATATAATCTTAACGGCTGGAGCGATTTCAATGAAACTCGGTAAGTTCATAGCACTATTCTGGACGACCCCGACCGTGCCCTTCAAATTTTGTTACGTCTCACCAATCCAACATGGCGGTTGTGCGAAATATTTCATCAGCAATCAATATCTCCGAAACTATTACCGAGAATACCCTGGAATTTTGTACGGTGATAAAGGGAACTACTAGAAGGTCACCTATATGACTTTTGTAAACCTGGTAACTACAAAACCAACATGGCGGCCAAGCGAAATTGCGACTTTTAAATAGACGTTTCTCGCGATTTAACCAACCAAACGCAATGAAACTTGGTACAGTATATGTTTATACACATTGTAATGCACTGACATCTAACTTCGTTCAATTTTTTACATAATCGCAATATGGCGGCTGTGCGAAATATTTCACCGGCATTCTATATCTCAGAAACTATTACCGTTATCACCCTAAAATTTTGCACGGAGATAAAGAGCACTACTGGAAGTTCATATATGAGACTTTCAAAAATCGGTTAACTACAAAACGAACATGGCGGCCACGCGAAGTTGAAAGTTTTAAATAGACTTTTCTCGCGATGTAATGATCCAAACGCAATGAAACTTGGCACAGCAAATGTTTATACACATTGTAATTTACTGGTATTTAATTCAGTTCAATTGTTTACATAACCTCAAGATGACGGCTGTGCTAATTTTAAAATTAAGTTTTTATTTCTTATGTAGTAATCATTCGATCGAAGTGAAAGTTCGAATAATGAACCTACGCAATAATTTTCCTTTAATGGTACATGACTCTATGGCCTATACATATAACAATCCAACATGGCGACCTTCCGAAATATTTAGACGATTCTCAATATCTACGAATCTATTATAAAAATCAAACTGATTTTTTAATGTTCATAGGGGCTATGAACATAAGTTCACCTAAAGGACTTTCAATAACCTGGCGATCACAAATCCAACCTGGCGGTGACGCGAAGTAAAAATATTCACATGGACATTTCTCACAATATAACCACCCGAGTGCAGTGAAACTTGGTACAGTAAATCCTTATACAAATGTTTCCATAACCACAAGATGGCGTTTGTGTGAAATTTTAAAATCTCGTTTTTACTTCTTGTGTCCTAATCATGCGATTGATGTTTGAATGCTACACGTACACAATAATCTTCATGTAACAGTACATAACTCTATGACCTACATATATAAAAATTCAACATGGCGACCATCCGAAATATTTAGTCGGTTCTCAATATCTACGAATCTATTACAGCAATCAAACTGAAATTTTGTATGTTGATAGTGGCAATTAACATAAGTAGGATATATGAAAATAGGCTTTAGTTCTTCAGGGAACTACTTGTTTTGATTAGTTTCAAAATGGAAAAACTCCTTTCCCCCGACGCAACCGTTATAGGAATTGTAAGCATAATTCGATATGCCGTCGTTAAATTAGGATAGGACTCCTTTATCGGGGCTAAGTACTCTAGTGCACCGCAAGCGCTTTTTACAGATTGCGGAACAGCGTACCTAAATAATTGTTGCTCCAGAAAAAGATCCTCTGCATCCAAATCTTCAAGCTCCCCGTCTTTTAGAAAATTAGAAAGTGTTTGACAATGGTATTTCAATTGACTTTCCTCCAAATTGGAAAGCTTGGAAGGATCGAAGAGAAATCCAAAGTATTCCGAAAAGAAATTAACTTCGTTAAATCTATTTCCTACGCAGCTCAGTGCAGTATCTACGACAGACAAAATGTAATTTACCCGAAATTTATTTTCAGCCTCTTTTTAAAGTTCTTCTTCAGTTTTTTCAGTTTTTTACACTTGCTGATCATTTTGCTGTTTTATTTCATCAAGGAACCTTTTGCGATTGCCTTGACTGTCAAAGCCAGTGTTGCGATAATTTTGAAAAAATGACTTTAGGATCTGAAGTTCGGTTAAAGCCGTATCTAACGAAGTCTTCTCAGATTTGTGAGTTTTACTTGTTGAGTTTACAGAAAATTAAATATCGTACCAGATAACGAGGCTTAAAACAAATTCATACGAACTTGCATGAAGCAACAAAGATTGGGCCTCTGACCGGGTAACAGGATCTTTGGTAGTTTCTGCCAATTCTTCTAGAGCTTCGTTTACTTTGCCTAACTGGTACCTGATGGACTTGGCACTGCCAATTCAACATTCCCATCTCGTGCTAGCTAAAATTTTTAGTGTGAGGAGGCCAGGACATAGTTCGCACAAAATGTCCCACCTTTCCGTGGAAGCTACAAACAAAGTGTTCAGGCGCTGAACTATACCAAAAAATGCCATAGCGTTCTTATTGCATTAACCATGTCACCCAAAAGTAAGTTAAGATTATGTGCAACACATGCCATGAACATTGTTCGTTTATTAGTATTTTTACTCGCATCTGCACTCCCTTATACTTAGCCTTCATATTAGCACCCTTGTCATACCCTTGTCCCCAACAGTCCATATCAAGATCATTATCCTCCAATACACCTTCTAAAACCTCACCTAACCCCATTCCCGTAGTGTCGTGTACCTCCAAAAACTCGATGAACGATTCGACGATCCTTGGAGTTTCTGCTATCATATCAACATAGCGGAGGACAAATTTTAATTTTATTTATTTATTTATTTATTTATTTATTTATTTACATTTATGAAAAAAAAATGGCCTGAAGCGCGGGGCCTGGCGAGACCGCACGTCTCGCGACGGCCCTGCGTATTACCAATTTGAGGACTAGGCACTCTCCCTCCGTCCAGCCCAATAAAAAAGATTATATTATGATATAGTATGATATGATTGACGGAGAGAGCTGGCCGTGCGGTTAGGATTGTGGAGCTGTGATCTTTCGTTCCGGAAATAGTGCCCCCCCCCCCCCTGTCGGTAGCGCTGGTGATGGTTTTCCCTGCTTTCTCATTTTCACACCAGGCAAATGGGCGCTGTACCTTAATTAAGGCCACAGCCGCTTCCTTCCCACGTAAGGCAAATTGTAATATATATATATAAACTAGTAGCAGTGCCCGGCTTCGCCCGGTGGATTTATTTGTTTTATGGGTGATAATGAATACTTTTACAGAACTGGCATATGATATTTAAGCTACCCGAAAGAAAAAAAATACAACTTTTTGTGGTGGAGGTGGTGGTGTTGGTGGTGGTGGATGTAGTGAGGGTGATAAACATTGGAGTATTATGGACGTAACATTTAAGTCATTTTCCCCTAATGATAATAATGATAATAATGAATAGGGAAACGGCTATTTACTAACTACAGCACTGACACATGTAATTTACAAACACATTTCTAAAAAATGATTAGAATGAGTGATAAGTGAAATAAAAGACACTGCCTAGGGCCTATATCTCATTGTCTGTTAGAGATGTAGAGACCAATAGTGTCGTCTTTTGTCGCATAGCGCCGTAGGAAAATAATCAGAACACTTTGGCAAACTTCGGCTGTCCCGAGGTCCTGAGGTAGCAATAGTATCATTTATGGCCACATAGCGCTCAACGATAATTTTCGGAATAAATTACGGTAAATTTGAAAGCACCAACGCTTATTGCAGCTGATAACCTCAATGTATTGCACCAACACCATTGCACTTATACAGATGCATAATATGTTCATGATGATAACTGATTTAAGGGGCAAAATAAGTCTTTTTGCACTAATTACTCCCCTTGACTGCAATTTATAAGCAGCGCAAGAGTCAACTATTTTCGCAATTCTGCACCAGAACACTGGTAGGGGCGACGTGATGCAGCCCTAATTGCCAGTCAACAATAGACTTATTAAAATACTCTTACATTTACACTACTACGGACATGAATGATTCTAGGGCCTTAATACATGGTTTTCAAGTTCAGTTTGTTTGTTATTCTAAATGTAGGGAGTGGAGAGCGTTGTCCAAAATATAAAGTGGACAGTGTTACCAGCAGGGTTTCAAAGTGTATGTATAATTTGGTGCAATTAGGAGGAACGGTGTAGATATGTGATAAAGGGCCTAAGTGCAGGAAATGGAGTGGTCTGTACGAAATTTAAAGTGGACAGTGTCACCCGCAGGGTTCCAAAGGGTAAGTGTACAAAATGTGATTCAGATAGGTGAAACGGTGTAGATTTATGCCAATGGACCTAATGCAGGGAATGGAGTGGTCTGTTTGAAATTTCAAGCAGACGGGTTCCAAAGTGTAGACTAAGTATGTGACATTTGGTTCAGATCGGTGAAACGGTGTAGATTTGTGCCAAATGGCCTAAATGCAGGGAATGGAGTGGTCTGTCCGAAATTTCATGCTGACAGTGTTACTCGCAGGGTTCCAAAGGGTAAGTATACAAATTTTGGTCCAGATCGGTGAAACGGTGTAGATTTGTGCCAAAGGGCCTAAATGCAGGGAATGGAGTGGTATGTCCGAAATTTCATGCAGACAGTGTTCCTCGTAGGGTTCTAAAGGGTAAGTATACACATTTTGGTTCATCTTGGTGAAACGGTGTGGATTTGTGCCGAAGTGCATAAGTGCAGGGAATGGAGTGGTCTGTCCGGAATTTCATGTAAACAGTGTTACTCGCAGGGTTCCAAAGGGTGAGTATACACATTTTGGTTCAGATCGGTGAAACGGTGCAGATTTGTGCCAAAAGGCCTAAATGCAGGGAATTAATTGGTCTGTCCGAAATTTAAAGTGGACAGTGTTATCCGCAGTGTTCCAAAGGGTGTGTATACAAATGTTGGTTCGGATCGGTGAAACGGTTAGATTTGTGCCCAAGGGCCTAAATGCAGGGAATGGATGGTCTGTCCGAAATTTCATGTACACTATGTCACTCGCAGGGTTCCAAAGGGTAATATTCAAATTTTGGTTCAAATCGGTGAAACGGTGTAGATTTGTGCCAAAGGGCATAAATGCATGGAATGGAGTGGTCTGTCTGAAATTTCAAGTAAACAGTGTTACTCGTAGCGTTCCAAAGGCTATGTATACACATTTTGGTTCAGATCGGTGAAAATGTGTAGATTTGTGCCAAAGGGTCTAAATGCAGGGTCAGTCCGAAATTTCATGTACACTATGTCACTCGCAGGGTTCCAAAGGGTAATATTCAAATTTTGGTTCAAATCGGTGAAACGGTGTAGATTTGTGCCAAAGGGCATAAATGCAAGGAATGGAGTGGTCTGTCTGAAATTTCATGTAAACAGTGTTACTCGTAGCGTTCCAAAGGCTATGTATACACATTTTGGTTCAGATCGGTGAAAATGTGTAGATTTGTGCCAAAGGGTCTAAATGCAGGGAATAGACCGGTCTGTCATAAATTTCATGCAGACAGTGTTACTCGCAGGGTTCCAAAGGATGTGTATACAAATTTTGGTTCTGATCGGTGAAACGGTGTAGATTTGTGCCAAAGGGCCTAAATGCAGGGAACGGAGTGGTCTGTCCGCAATTTAACATAGCCTAAACTATTCCTCTTGAATCTGGCTATCATATATAAAAAAGAATTTTTCTAATCCGACTGGTAGTTCCAGAGATTTGCGCGTTTAAACACACAAACAAACACACAAACTCTTCAGCTTTATTATATTAGTATATATATTATTTTTATATATTTTGAAGATTGGTTGGTTGGTTCTTAAGTTTAGGGGCTGCGACAACGCGGTCATGTAGCCCCGTAATTTTGAAGATCACAACTCACATAAAGTTCTATTGATCATAAACATGTTTTATTCTGCTAATATAACTTACAGAATTTTATAAAGTAACTGATAAATAATTTTTAACATTCTGTATGGAGTAATGGGTGAGATAATAACACTTCTACGATTTCCTCTAGACTGTGGTCGTGTAGCCTGGCAGTATGAGTCAGGGTGGGAGGGGGGCGGAAGCTGCGATAGCATAGGTGTTGATGGAGAGGGGAAGGCAGGTGCCCGAGCGCGCTCTTGCCCAAGACCTTGTCTTACCGCTGTGTGTGTGCGGGCGTGTGTGGATGTGTGTGTGACTGATTCAGCCCGCGTTTTTTAGAGTCTGAAAGGAGCATGCACCAAGGGTATATCGCTGAACCAATTTTCTTTATCAAACTTTTCAACTGATCAGAATAAGATCCACTTCAAATTAATATAACTTTGAAGTTAATATAACAATTTTTTCTCACTAAAAATGGTATTCAAATCCGAAGAGGTTAATACAAAATTTGAATTTCGAAATAAGAATTGTTCCTATTGCTGGTACTACTACAGGGGTTGTTGTAGAGAAATTTCGGTGTCTTCCGATTATTAGTTTCGTCGTGGTGATCGTACCTTTAACGCTCAAAATAGCCACTTTGAAGCCATGTCCTCAGCAAACGAGCCGTCGTTATTTTCTGCAAAACGCATATAATGTCTCACAAAGACCTACATTAGAGATTAAGAATAAAAATAAAAATAAAAACAAAATTTTAATTTTTGACCGCACAGCCTTAACTGTTGGGATAGGACCTACTCGGTCTAGCATCTCTGCCAAACCCTTCACTATTGAGATCTGGTCGGTGCTTTGACCTGGCAACTACCAAACGGATGAGGGCTCCTAGACAGTTGGCGCGCTTCGCTTTCTCAGACAGTTCACAGTAACTTACTAGAGGATTTCCTGAATTATTAAAGAACAGAATTATGAATTCCTAAACATATAAAAGGAAACACACGTCTTTTATTACTAAAAAGTTATTACGGTGTTAATTGTTTTTCTTAAATAAATCTGGTCGTTGTGCAACACTGGAACCTTATTACCGGCCGCTACTGGCCAACCCTGGCATAAACCCAGGCCTTGCGACAATATCGCTACACTACTAATTGCAGTCAGGTATGAAGGTGAGCTGTGGTATATAAATATATTTTAGCCGTCACCTGACGATATTTAATTTGGCATCCATCATAATCATCAGTCACCGTGCCAGTGCTATATAAACAGTGCATTAGCGAACTGGGTGTCACCCTTAATGCGTTGCTAAACCTAACCACTATATTTATTCTCGTTAAGACTGGTTGCGGGGCGCAGTCAATTGGTGCGCAAATGCGAGGGAAACGTGTCGGTAGAATTACTGGCATGTTAAAGATCCCCTTCAGGGCAAAATCCCGGCACCTCGGCGTCTTTAAAAGCCGCAGTAGTTAAAAGGGACGCAAAACCAATAACGACCTTATTAGGTGGTTAGTTATTTTTGTTTTAAGGGGCTGAACTTCGAGGTCATCTGCCTAACTTAACACAGATTAAATTTGGAATGGAATTTAAAATGTAGAGGTGGACACCTAAATTTGAAAAGACTGAAAATTAATAAAACAAAACATTGACCTTATTAGGAACATTTAATTAGAAAGCTAACTATTGCAATGAGTACCATGTTTCGGCTTCCGGAAAATGTCCACATATCTTCACGTTTCACTTCCCCCAGACCCTAAAACCACCATCAGTTCAAAAGTGTATGTAGAATGTATATACCGGTATTGTAATCTATAGCCTACAGTATCATCACCTTCATCTTCCTAGCGTTTGTCCCGCTTTGGAGCAGGGTCCGCTACTTTGCATGCCAATCTCCATTTCTGTCGGTCAAGGGCGTCATGCCGACACAGATTAACTTGTCGCATGTCTTCTCTAAGGCGATCAAGCCACCTCTTCTTAGGTCACCCACGGGGACGTTTGCCATCCGGGTTGAGGCACAAGGCAGTTTTAGCCACTGATTGTTCGTGACTGCGTATGATGTGGCCGTACCAGCGTAGAAGAGCCTCCCGCATTTTATCCTGTAAGGGCGCAACTCCCATCCTCCCTCGGACATCGCAATTCTTGATACGGTCAAGTCGCGTCAGACCAAGCACCGAACGAAGCATGCGCATCTCCATAACATGCAGGGCTTGCTCGGCCAGCATTCAGAACCGTCGAGGGCGACTGGGCGCACGACGGTCTTGTAAATCCTGGCCTTAAGATAGGTGGGTATCTTGCTTTCAAAGAAGACTCCAGTTACCTCCGTCTATTTGAACCAACTGGCACTCACACGAGCTTGGGCATCAGGGAGGGAGTCACCATCTGAACGAGTCAAGGAGCCAAGATACCTAAATTGGTCGACTCTTTGATGATCTTGACTACCTACAAGGAGGTGCCAGGCGTCGGTGACCCACACTCCATATAAACGGTTTTCTGGACATTCAGCTTCAGTCCATTCTCTGCCAGCCTCGTATTCCACTCTTGCAGTTTCTCTTCAAGAACGTTGCGTTCTTCTGCAGCCAATAAGACATCATCAGCGTACAGAAGCGCCCATGGATGTTGCGATTGGATATCTGATGTTATTGTATCCATGCATAGAATAAACAGAAGTGGTGACAGGGCCTACAGTATAATAAATTATATAGCCTATATCATTTCATTTACATTTTTTTTTGTGGACGCGGTAACTACCGACATTTTCCACCAATAACGTTCAAATTTATGTATTTATTTATTTATTTATGTAATCGTGTCAGAAACATATACAGTATTACTAACAACAAAAGATAACAGATAAAGGAGAAAGAAGACAATTACAATTACAAAAAAAAACCGAGCCTTACAGTAGTCGCATATGATGTGTAACATCTGACATAGAAGAAACCTCACATGAAATTGTTGATACACCGGTATTGTATGTCTACCCCTTATTATTCCCGTTTTCCTACGGGGTCGGGGATGTGATGCGATGGAGGCATTTGTGGCGGATGGTTTTTACGACCGGATGCCCTTCCTGACGCCAACCTCACGAGAGGCGTTAATGAGAGATGAAATGAATGATGGTGAATGAAACTGGGTAATTATGTGGAAGGAAGCGGCCGTGGCCTGTCAGAATGTACCGTCCCAGCATTTGCCTGGAGTTGAAAATGGGAAACCACGGAAAACCATTTCAAGGACAGCAAATTGTTGATACACCGGTATTTTTGGCACAAATATTAATCCATTGTAAAAGGGAGTGTTTTACAGATATTGTAGTTTATAATACGGAACTCATTCTATTAGATGATTTGTAGCTTCCACCAGTACCTGCCTAAACAAAGAATACGATATGGATCAACTAGATTAATAGACGCGACACCGCTCATAAACTTGAATTCCCTATAAATAGGCCAACTTGCGAGTAAATGCAATGTGCACAGCAGTAGATCCTGAAAGGCTTGCCCAGTTCCCGGACCTCTTGATTCACAGACCAACACGTAATTTCATATGGATTCTGTTAAAATGAGTCATATTGATATGATAAATATCGTTTAAAACGATAATCTGGTAGCAAAAATATTTAACCCGTCCTGGATTCGACCCCGAGATCTCTAGATTCACAGTCAACGACGCTAACCTCACGGCTATTTCGACCACACGAATCTTAGGTACAAGATGGTGACTTATTTTCACGTACCAATAATACTGCATCACGGAATTAAGTTTCATTTATATTTTGCTTGTTTCGATAATGTTTCTGCGTGAAATTGAAATTAAAATGCCTTATGAATAGGCCCTCTTGTGAGTAAAGAGAATTTATTCAGTAATAGTTCATGAAGGCTTGCTCAGCTCTCGTATAAACACAACGATTATATTATATTGATGACTGCATTACCGTTATGTGGGTTAATATTTGAATAGCCATTGTGTAGAAACATAATACCGGCAATGCCGACTACTTACAATGTTTGATATTAAAGCATTTTATCATTTAAATACTGATACGAAGACTTCGAGCATGTGCCATGTGCTTTGTTTCAATCACTTGACACCAGAGTTCGCATGAGCGTTTACCGTTGTCAGAATGAAAGTGTTCAGCAATGTGATCCAGCCGGCAGTGTGTCTTACACACTTCCGTTCGATCCACCACTGCCAGCTGGATCGTCCGATGCACTTCGGTCCCATTTTTCAAAATCACTCCCACAAATATCCAGCAACTGAGTGGAAAGATGTTACACATAAAAAAAAGAAGGATCAAATCAAGAACTGGTACTATAAACATTCTCATTTCTGATAAACATTAAGTTGTTCCACACAAATATGAATTTAATTGTATTTGGCCTGACCAGTATGCGGCAAGTTCACATGCTTCTGTGGTAGCATCAATTACATTCTGGGGAGAGCATGTACAGAACTTGAGAACTTGGAGGGTGAGAAATCTGTCATCCCTGGCACTTGTGCTTCTTCTACGGCCTGATCCTCGTCTCCTGTCGTATGTTCGGAGCTCTCTGTAACGTTGCACTGCACGATGTATGCTACCGAGAGATGATCCAATGACCTCAGCAACATAACGGAAGCTGCGGCCATCCTCCATCAATGCAACTGCCTGTGCAGCTTCTTCACGGCTAAGAGGCATGTTTTAGTGTGAACTGCAAATGGATAACTTGCTAAAATGTGTGACAATGGTTCACAAGTGTTCAACAAGTGCCAGTTGTTATCCCTAGAACAACAATAAGCGAGCGGCAACACTCATAAACCTTAAACGCTTCCAGTCCGCTTCCCGCCATAAAACCATTAAGATAGGCTCATCGAGGATTGGGGGTAATTGGTGGTAATAAGCAACCCTAAGAAATGTCATATTATCAATTTCTATTCACGGATGTTTCAGATGTTTGTTCTAATGCATGAAAAGCTTTTAAAATGTGATTAAATCTTTTTCAAGGCTAGATTTATACTATTTATATTACTTTTTTTTAACTGTTCCACTTTTTTTGCCGGTCAGTGTAGTTGGACACAACCTGCAATTACAGAGTGTGGAGTCACAGGCAAATCCCCACTTTTGCATGTTGCTCTTTGTTCTTGCGACTCCTGAGCGCAACCATGTGAGTGTCTTCCATGTAGGTCAACTTTCTTGGTGACCTGGTAGAAGGCTCTCAGAGGGTATCATCCATCCTGCGAGGTGACTGGATCTGGAACGCCATGAGTCCACTCTGAAGTTCATCGGTGATTCACTAAGGCTTTCTGTTGAATAGAGAAAGCTTTTCTTTGACTTGAGCCTTTGTGTTGCTGGTTGATACCCAGATAAAGTATGGATTGTCAGATTCTGTGCTTTAGATTTCTCCAGTCTGGATGCACACTCACGACGGATATCTGGAGGAGGTATACCTGCTAGCAGGCTGTTCCAGCCGAGAAGCTCGCCTTTTGTGAGTAAACCTGCAATATGCAATACAGCTCTGCTGTAGGGGCTGCCGTTACTAAGCGGTGGACACATTATGACCGGCAGGGAGCGCATGGACTTGTGCTATGACCTTCGCCCAGTGCCGTATTGACTATCACCCCCAGTCCCACTCCAACCATGCTCCGAGCTTCACTGCTGAGTACTCGCGTGTAAGCATACTCAAACTCGTGGATTTGGAACAGCCTGTAGCTAGACAGTAGAGTTTGTCAAGTGGTGTAGATCTCGAGCAGTCTGTAATTAGTCTACAGGCCTCATTTAAGGCGACATCCACTTGATTAGCATGGCTAGATCGACACCAAACAGGAAACGCGTATTCTGCAGCTGAATAACAAAGGCCTATAGGTGAAGTTCTTAAGATATGAGGATGGGTCCCCAGGCTGTACCCGATAAATTTCGTAGAATGTTATTCCTTGCAGATACCTTCCTTTTGGTATTCAAAGAAATGTATATTACCTAATAAAATCTCGGTCAATTTCGTTAATGGGCAAAATCGAACCAAAGGAGTGGAAATGGGGGGGGGGGGGGGGCTTTTTCGGACAGGTGAAATATCGCTATAACTTTCTTAATATGTGAAAATCGAATCATTTCAAAGTTCATACTATTCCTCGGATAAGGGCCAAAAACTTATCTCAGTAAAGTTTTTAGATAGCACCAACCATTGACCAAAGGGGTGGAAGAAATGAGTAATGACTTCTTCTCAAACAATATACAGGATGATTTTTTGCTGGAGCGGGGCCAGCGACCACCAACCAGGGGCGCGCGTCTTCCGCCGTCCAACCGAGCTCTCACCGCGGATTGAGCGCAGTTGGAAACCGTAACAAAGTGCATTAATTAATGGGAAATTCACCAGCAAATCATGATTAAAGAACTTACCTATCCACAGGATATGCTGCGAGTGTTCTCCTTCAGATGACAGATAGGCGATGTACCGTGTAAATAAATTAGCGTTTACATGTTGTAATTCCCTTCTGTTGTGAGGGATATCTGCTGCCGTATATTGTTCTCTAGCTCCACTAGAGTACAGGTAATTGATCTGTACATTTTGTATTTTAAATTACCCCACAATAGAACATAAAACGGGCTTAGATCCGTGCTTCGATTAATTACACTAAACACACAGGGGGTACAGGAGTAGCTACATAATGTAACGATGTAACTTCCAAAGTTACTGTCTGTCAGCTGAAGGAGAACATTTTTAGTATATTCTGTGAAAAGAAGTTCTAACCTTTAACTGGTAACGTGAGGTCATCCAGACTCCCAAGAAATAAAAATAAAAACATCTGTGCTTCTTTAATTAAATCTTGCAGGAAGCTGTTGTTACCTTATTATCTGTGAGCTGACACTTCACACCCTCGTTCATGAAAGTTTAGTGACTTAATGTCTTTAATGACCCTGGTTATGTCGCCATCGCGCAATCCGCGGTCCGAGCTCGGTTGGCCGCCGGAAGGCGAGCGCACCCGACCCACTCCTGCAAAAGAATCTCACTATATAAAATACTTGGACATATGTCATTTTGAACCTCTTATTAAGAAATAACAAAACGAAGATTCTGTGCAAAATACATTAACAATATTTTTATTTATGAACTTCTAATATTAGTTGGTAGCATGCTGAGCTTCTATGCCGAAGGTCGTGGGTTCAAACCCAGCCGAAGTCGTCGGATTAATCCCTCAGTATGCCTTCCTTTAGACGGCAAGTAACGTCGGCGGTCCCACGTCATAGATGTATGGCATGTAAAAGAACCTTCCACTAATTACACTTGTGAGAATCTAAATTATAGGTTAGATTTGACTAACGCTCTTAGGCTCGAACGTTCGTCGCCAGTAGCCGACTGCGGTAACATCTAGTAACCAAGTTCAGTACTAGTGTCGTTGACGGTGGCGTTTGGTAGCAAAAGTAGGAACTACTTGAAAATTGAATGTCTACAGTCCTTACTTGAATTAAAAACATATAACACACACTAATAAAGCCATCACAATTAACACCGGTTATCAGACAGATTCTACATACACCCAAAGTACATGGGGCTACTCAACCGCGTTGTCGCAGCCCCTAAACTGAGGAACCAACCAAATAACTGTCAGTGGCTCAAAGTTGAACATTAACATGGGCAATATAGAACATGTCCGTTTCCCGTTAACCCAAATCATATGTTGTTTTTCCCAATATGCTATAAAAATCTATTTTGCGATATATAAAAGCTACAAAGTGTAAAATTTTCTGATTTCGAAATGCTAAAAATCGCTACCTCTACCTGTGGTATACTGTGCCCACTTGTTAGGGCAGGGTTTCCTAATATGAGGGGCGCGCCCCCCTAGGCGGGCGTCGGGCTTTATCAGGAGGTGGGGAGGGGGCGTAAAGTGATTTCCGAACTATTGCTTTTTTAAACTTGATTATTAAAATTTTGTATAATAGACATTTTTTGAATCTCTCCAAGTGATTGTCGCGCCAAGTCAATCATTCAAGAGCACTGGTAATTGCCAGCTGTCGGCAAAAACCTCTGCGGATCCGCGAGGTTCGAGGTGAAATAAGGAATTTGCTGTGTTGCATGGAGCAAAATCATGCCTGGGAAATGATTCCAAAATATTAGGACTGGGTGACTTTTGGGTCAACTCTCTTGCAGGGTATCCTGAAATAGCCAAAGTTGCATTACGTGTCATTGTCCCATTTTAACGACATGTTTATGCGAGTCAGGATTTCCAACGCTGAGTGTCATAAAAACAAAGCAGCGCTGTCGGCTTTATGTTGCAAGTGATCTCCGCTGTGTTCTGTCAAATATCAAACCAAACATACCGAATCTTACCAAGAGAAAACAGTGTCAACCCTCTCACTGACATTTGTTGACTAATTTAAGGATTTGTTGTAAAAGTGTTTTCTTTGTATAGTGCTAAAATGAAGTTAGTATATAATAGATATAAAGCGCGTACTTCATATTATTTTTTCAGAACTAATTATTCCATTATGTAGTATTATTAGGTTAGGTCTATATCCTCTGCGTCAGTTTATCTAAGAGGTTATAAAAGCGACGGGGGGTGGGGGGACGGACATGACCACCCGTATCTGAAAAGGTGGCGTCAGCTGGCAAAGGTGCGGAACCACTGTGTATAAGGGAGTCATAGACTCTACGAGGAAGATAACGTTGCTGAGGTAAGACATGCACATTGTCTTATTCCGGTGTAAAACAAGTTGTTCCTGTATCAAACTACATTCCGTTCATTGGCCGCCTTCCGTAGCCTCATCCGCATCACGAGACTACAGCACGTGGGTTTGATTCAGCGATAAACCGGTTCTTCCAGCTCATGGTCAGTTATTTACCTGTACAGCGTGTGACACTCCTTGCCGGCCACAATGATAGCACGGAGGCTCCTACCGCCATGCGAGTATTTAGACGGGATACACGTCGAACGTATCCCTCCCTATATTATTCTGCTAAGGTCCCATTCCAGTTTTGTACCGAAAATAAGGCCCCATTATCACCAACCTACACATATGGGGTACCTACAGGTTCAGCATAACCCAATGCGTAAGCGAAACGCACTCACTTACTCTTTAAATGCCTCACAATCAACTAACACCAGAGCCACTATAACTTGATTTTAAACGTTCAATTTTGAACACACTAAGGCCCATTGGCAAAAACGCTCGAACACGGCCAAAATATTGTCTTGTGAAGAGCAAACCCTCCAAATTTGAACACCTTTCTAGAAAAGACAATAATAATTTGTGAGATGTTGACTTCCTGGAGATCTGCTTCAATTTCACAACTGTTGTTGGATTTTAATGAAAGGGCCAGGTTGATAACTCTTTTAGTTAGTCTGTCATTGTTCATTCTAATAATGGGTCCGTAAAATTTCAATCGTCTTTTCCGAAAAGTGTGAGAGATTTTCTTAAATGACATAATATTTCCTTGGATGATTTTCTCTTCCATATTCCCTGGGCCAAAACGTTTTTGTAAAAATTTCCTTTCTTGTTTCTCTATGTCTTTGGTTCAAGATCCGCCATTATTGATTATTAAGGTCCTTATTTTTTTGTGTGAAATAAAACCGTTGATTTCGGTGTTAAAACTGACGCCATTTCGGTGGGTATTTCGCGAAATAAATTGTCATAATGATCAATGTTTCTTCTGAAATCTTCTTTATGGTATGGGATAAATCTAACAGATTATGTGATAAGGAGGTTTTTAAGCTTCTTTGCGGTGTGTAGAGTATCGCCGAATGTTATTTGCCGCGTAGAATTATGTTCATTTCCTTCTTTCTTCCTCTCTTTATGCGTTGCTGAATCTCTGCAGTGTTTATTGCACGTGTATTTTCGCTCCCACTGAATACAAACTTCGGATTATTGAAACATTAGAATCTTTCCTGCAGCGTCAAATACATAGAACCCCTCACAGTTGTATTCCTCGGCCCTCGAGAAAACGGTTGTGACTTTAATTTTCGGCATTTTTTATACTTAAATGCTGGAGTTTGCCGATAGTTTTATCAGTCGCAAACTCGCTCTGATGTATCTACGACCAGAACGCCATTTGATGTAGTCTAATCGATAGCGGATATCGATTTTCATCGATAGCCATAGAGATCGCGGAACTGAATACACATACTTCCGGCTTTGTGTAGAGAATATGCAGCACTATCAATCAAATGAGAAGGAAACCACGACGGTCAATGCCCCAGAGCATTTAAACGTGTATTGGAGAGCTTTTTTCGATAATATTTAGCATTTTCGTACCAAGTGGAGTATATTTCGTGATTATTTGTGCAATTCGTGCAATAAATCAGATTTCGTGATATTTCGCGAGTTCATTTTGCTAAAATACGCTACTGTAAGTACCTACAAGGTCATATATAGGCAAGAAAGTAGGTATGAAAAAATTTTGTGCGTATCGCAATTACCAAAAAAATACGGCCCCTATTGATTATGGTTTCCGATGCATATAACACTTCAGGTTTGAGTACAGTAAATCCTTCCTAAACAGGTCCCAATATGTACCGGAAACCTGGACAAACTGAAAACAAAATTCGGAATGGAGGTATTTCCTATGAAAAATGACACTGTAAAGCAGAAACGGAAAGAAATTCCGGAACTGTAGGCGTAAATAACCAGACTAAGATGGATTATCTTATCCATAATACAAAGCTATGTATAAAATTTTGAGCGTGACTGTACTTGCACCAAAGTTCTAGGAAACCTTGTTTTTGTTGTTTGAGTCTTCAGTCTTTCGACTGGTTTGATTCAGCTCTCCATACCTCCCTGTCCTGAGCTAATCGTTTCATCTCTACATAGCTACCACACCCTACATCCGAGGCAATCTGTTTAACATATTCTAACCTTGGTCCACCCCTATACAGGGTCTTTCATATAAAGTAAGAACGGCGGGCGGTGGTTTTGTCATTCGCTGCTGAAGCCGGCTTGGCCGAGCTTGTGACGCGCCACGGCCCCCTGCTGTAGTATTGAAAGCGCGCACATAGTACAAACTTGACCTTGCAATAAGCGTGCAGGTGTTGTCAGTCGCCAGTCTGAACCACAGCTGCTAACATGTTGCGACAGTTATCATTGCAACATCGTATTTTTGTATGTAAAATTTATTTTAATTACGATTTGGCTCGGCGGGTACGTGATGCATTTGTTCAGCAATTTCCTGATGAAGTGCCACCTTCACTAGCACAGATTCACGTAATTGTAAATAACTTTGACACTACTGGTTCAGTGCTCAATAAAAAACACAAAATAAAAGATCAGAAAAAATACAGTGGCATGACTCACTCGCGTCAGCCAAAATGTGGTTACCAGATACAATGCCTGTATAACCCAGGAAGGACGACACTCCCAGCAACTTGTATAAGGTAATATTTCATAGATGATTGTACACACGCTTAGAGCAGGGGGCCACGGCTCACCACAAGCTCGGTCAAGGCCACCACACTAGCGGATAACAAACCCGCCGCTTGGCGTTCTTACTTTATATGAAAGACCCTGTAGTTCTTGTCCTCGACCCTTCCTTCCATAACTAAGCTTGCTATTCCTGGGTGTCATAGTATGTGTCCTACCAACCTATCCCTTCCCTTCATTAGCAGTCGCCAGAAACATCTCTCCTCTCCCACTAGTCTTAATATATCTTCCTTGGTGACCCTATCCACCCATCTGATCTTCATCATTCTCCTGTAACACCACATTTCAAACGCTTCAATTCTCCTCTTTTCTGCTGCTCCAATAGTCCAAGTTTCACTTCCATAGAGCGCCACGCTCCAGACAAAGGCCTTCAAAAATGACTTCCCAACACAAATCTATATTCGATGTCAACAGATTCCTTTTCTGTAGAAATGCTTTCCTTGCCTGAGCTAACCTACTTTTTATATCCTCTTTGCTTCGTCCATCACCGGTTATTTTGCTTCCTAAGTAACAGAAGTCTCCTACTTCCTTTAGTTCTTCACCTGCCAATTTGATGTCCATAGAGGATTCTGATTTATTTCGGTTGCATTCCAATATTTTGGTTTTACATTTTTTAATTTTCATCATGAATTCTTTCCTCAAGACGGAGTCCATAACATTCAAAAACTCATTAACTTATTAACCTAACTCTAATTCTTCCTCAAGGACGCAGCAGGTATGCTACATTACACATCATCTGTAATTGAATGGAATGTACCGTTACTTCCTTCAACCCTCAGTATGCCTTCCTTCGGAGGGAAAGTAAAGCCGGCGGTCCCATGTCATAGATTTATAGCATATTAAAAACCTTCCACTAATTACACCTGTGTGAAGCTAAATTGGATAGGTTAAGAATGTAAACAACGCTCTTAGGTTTCTAGGTTCGTTGCCAAGAGCCGACTGCGATGGCGTCTAGTAGCTAAGTTCTGAACTTGGCCTAGTAGTCGTTGACGGTGGCGCTTGGCGGCAAAAGTAGGAACTATTTAAAAAATTCTAAGTTGCAGTACTTAAATTAAAAAACAGATAACACACACTAATACAGTCATCAGAATTAACACCGATTATCAGACAGATCCTATACACACCCAAAGTACACGGGGGTACATGACCGCGTTGTCGCAGCCCCTAAACTTAAGAACCAACTAACCAACCTCTTGTAATGCACACAATTTCCTTCTGACAAATGGGCTGGGATCATTGGTGACCATCTCATTGGGCCACATTTACTGCCCAACAGACTGACAGGACAGATCTACCTCACATTTATTCGAGATGTTTTGCCTACCCTATTGGAGAAAGTGCCACTAAATGTTCGGCACACATGGGAATTGCGGGAAATGAGTTAGCGGATCAAGCTGCAAAAGAGGCGGTATCACGACCACCTCGACCAATGGAGGTACCCACTAGAGATATTCGCTCTCAGTTACGCCTAGAAGTTCTGGCATTTTGGGAGAGTCAGTGGCTAGCTGACCCACTGCCCAGTAAACTGAGAGCGATCAAGGGAACTACTCGAGTGTGGCGGAGCTCTTTCCGGTCACGGAGAGAGTCCGTCATTTTGTGTAGGCAAAGGATAGGTCATACAAGATCCACCCACTCGTATCTGATGAGAAGGGAAGACCCCCTCACTTTGTACCTGTGGAGCCGTTTTTACCTTGGCCCACATTTTAACCGAGTGTGTGGATCTTGCTGACTTACGAAGAAACCTTGGTTTGCAGATGACACTCAAACTTATATTAGCCGATGACGCGGTGGCTGCTGATCACGTTATCCGCTTTATAAGTGAGAGTGGGTTAGGGCCAGCAATCTAAATTTTCCGGTGAACATTGACTCAACGACTTGTTCGTTTTTGAATGATAATGTTTTGTTTTTCCGTAATTTTTGTTTATTTTTATAATTTTTATTTTTATTTAATTTTTTGTTTTTGTTTTATTAATTTTTGGTCTTTTTAAATTTAGGTGTCCACCTCAAAATTTTAAATTCAATTCTTAATTTGTATTCTTTAATCTGTGTTGAGAGGGGCAGATGACCTCGTAGTTCCGCCCCTTAAAACAGCAATAACTAACTAACTAACTAAATGTTCGGCAGGTAATGTGGCTGCAACATGACGGAGCTCCAGCACACTTTGATGTAAATGTGCGGAATTACCTCAAAGTCACATATCACAATCGATAGATTGGTCGAGGTGGACCGGTTCCATGGCCAGCACTGTCGCCTGATTTGACACCTCTCGATTACTTTCTGTAGGGGTAGTATGAAGAGTATGGTGTATGACAGGGCTGTCCAGGGAAAATGTCAGGGTGGCCGTCGTCTGCCACGCTAGTCCCACGGCCTTTCCTTAGTGAATTGGCAGTTGTGTGGGGAAGGTGGTTACGTACCGGGCGCGACCGTGCCGGATGCGACCCAGTAAAAATCGTAGCTGTAGCGACCCTGCTAGTAGCTTACAATGCCCCATGCGACCGATTGTTCGAGACAAGAATTGAAGATCTTATTTCCAAAGTTATGTGTAAATCCATGAAATGCAAACCTTCAGAAATCGCGTTTTTGTTTCTTCGTATAATTAGCCTACTTTTCACATTTTGCAAAAATGAGGAAAAAGTAGTCTTATGAGATCGGGCAAATGTGTGTCTGTCTGTCTGTCTGTCCTTCTGTCTGTCTGTCTGTGTGTGTGTCCCCCCCCTATCAACTCCTAAACGGCTGCAGCAATCGAAACAAAATTTGGTAGGAGTAAAGATCTATACCTGAATATCTCACGGCCATATTTGAAAATTATGTCAGTGCTACCAACTGCTGAAAAAACGCACTAGAAATTTGAGCTCCATGTTGGATATCTTGGAAAGTATGAATGGGAGCTATTTCAAAATTGGCACACGTACAGATCATAATATTTCAGTTTAATTTCCAGGAGGCCAAACATGGCAGTGTTGCCAAAATGATTATAAGCCTCCTGATAGGTCCAATTTTTAAATGCATATAACTTCTACACTATCAAGTGGAATTCAACCAAATTTCGTATGTTGTATGTGTACATAACCAGATATGACTGAGCGTATTCTTAAGACCTACCAGGGCTGCCAACTGTTAATAAATGCTCCTAATTTATTTTATCCAAATACCAATATATCAGAAAGTATGCAAGCCGACAGCTTTAAACTATGCACACGTATAGTACCTGACATTCTATATTAATTTGGAGTAACTTATATACGTCAGTGCTACCAACATGATTCTAAGCCTGCTGACAGGTCCAACTTTAAATACATGTAACTTCAATACTATCATTTGGATTTCAACCAAATTTCGTATGTGCTATGTGTACCATAACAGATATGACTATGCGTATTCTAAGGAGCAACCAGGGCTGCCAACTGTTAATATGTGCTGTCCCTACTTTTGTTACCCTAATATCGATATATCAGAAAGTATGCAAGCCAATAGCTCTAAACTTTGCACACGTATAGTACCTGGCATTCTAGACGAATTTGGAGTAACTAATATACGTCAGTGCTGCCAACATGATTCTAAGCCTGCTGATATGTCCAATTTTAAAATGCATGTAACTTCTATACTAACTAATGGATTTCATTCAAAATTGGCACAACAATAGATCATATTATTTCCGTTGGAGTTACATCACTTTGTAAATAGACTTAGTTCTTAGATCTCTGTTAATATGGGACATACGACTTATTGTGACTTAAAACCTTTGCTATACGTTGAGAGAACGTATAAACTTGCTTATGAAAGAAAAAAGTTAAACACCATCAATTTTGGTTTTACGTCACTTTGGAAATACGCTCTTCAATTTTAACGGCGCCTAACCTAACCTAACCTAACCTGGTTGGTTGGTTCTTAAGTTTAGGGGCTGCGACAACGCTGTCATGTAGCCCCGTGTACTTTGGGTGTGTGTAGAATCTGTCTGATAACCGGTGTTTATTGTGATGACTGTATTAGTGTGTGTTATCTGATTTTTAATTTAAGTACTGCAACTTAGATTTTTTCAAATAGTTCCTACTTTTGCCGCCAAGCGCTACCGTCAACGATTACTAGGCTAAGTTCAGAACTTATCTACTAGACGCCACCGCAGTCGGCTTTTGGCAACGAACGTAGAAACCTAAGATCGTTGTTTACATTCTTAACCTATCCAATTTAGCTTCACACAGGTACAATTAGTGGAAGGTTCTTTAACATGCCATAAATCTATGACATGGGACCGCCGGCTTTACTTCCCCTCCGAAGGAAGGCATACTGAGGGATTTTTAACGCTCTTAAAAATCCGACGGCTTCGGCCGGGTTTGAACCCGCTATATTGGGCATAGAAGCTCAGCATGCTACCGACTACGTCACCGAAGCCGCTTAACCTAACCTAGGAATAGAAATTCCCAGATTCCGCCGATACATCAGTGCTTGGGTCGCTAGTGGCACGATGGCAAATTAGTGGGTCGCAACCGGCACGACACCGAGGAAGTTGGGGGTCAAGGCATGGCTGTAAGCGAGGAAGATGTTGTGGTACCGGAGATAGCGAACTGGCAACGTTGTGCGTGGCGTTAAATAGTACATTAGTAACCAATAATCAGTAGCTAGGTATAACAAATCCTTTTAATCATACTGCCTGGTTTATATTTCCTCAATACGTAAGAAATGTTACAAAGATGTTTGTTCGCGCATTGGCTTCAATTGCTACATCAATTACATTAGCATTATAAAAATAAGTTTATGTTCAACGGTGTCGAAATGTAAACATTGTGTGTCGGAAAACTGTATCATAATGAGGCTCATTATAACACTATTTTTTCATTACGAAACAGTTTCTCCCACCAATCAGAGCTCAATAAACAGTCGTGTGACCAATTAGTTAAGGATACCTTCGCTCAAAATCCAACATGTCTATATACATTACCGACATGGAAAGTGGCCCATATGTTCGCGTAAATAAACTGGCGAGTATGAGACAAGAAATAGCACTGTACCTTAATATCCCCAACTCCAATTTCTATACAGCGTATTGCTTTCAAACGAATTTCGGTGGCAATATTAGTGAATGCTATTGGCAACTCAAACTAACACTTGGGGCGCTGCGGTCGGTCTGGATAAGTAGGGTATAAAATACTCAATAACACGCGTTTGATATGGAACACTTTTTATTTTTCGGTTATAATCAGTAAATGTGGTCTCTAAAGTAATGACAGTGTTATTTTTAATTGTAGCCTATATATGTATAACTGTGCGATACACGTGATCTAATTTGTGTGTTCCACTGGATTTTTTGGTGTAATTTGCATATTATCAAGCATCAGTTTTTATGGTTGATGTAAATCAGCTGATTCAAATTTACACAGGGCTACACTTCGGACATTATTTCGGTACTATTATGCGCAATATAATGTAAATGTCGATCCTGAGTCATCGCCGAGGACATTCAAATAGAGAAATACGGTAGCCTACATAAACAAATAAATAACACACCGAAGCTGTGCTACTTTTATCATTCCGAGACTGGCATCCACGCAAACCAGACGCCACTGTTCCAAGCTCCAACTTATATCATGAATTAATGTCAAACTGATGATCCGCCATCCTTTCCACCAAGCCTACACCTCGTAATCGCTAAGTTCTTCGATATTCGAGCTATTCCACTACGAGTCATTTAGGCCTAATTTGCCTCCCCGTGGGCACTGTAGAATGAGTGATTCCGCTACCATTCAAATATTCAACACCAAACCCACCTTTTAACCATCCAAATCAAGCAATTCCTGTCACCCCCCGAGTTTTAATATAAGTTAAACTCATCCCTTCTCCCTACCAAGCAGCCAATAATTAATTATTTAATTAATTATTCAAGTAACTTCAATCTTACCAGCGCGCCCACCGTAACAGCTGTTTTTAAACTGAATAACCTTCGCTGGCTTTACGTCGCAGGTCTTCTGTCTGTCTACCTCGACAAGTGTTAGATCCTTCCCGGGGTGGAAAGGTATTATTATTAGGTATTAGGTATTATTAGGTATCATCACATTTCGGCTATTGCTATTTGCATCTTTTGGAAAGTGATGAAAACGTATATCCGCAGCTCTCTTATACATCGACTTACAGCCGTAAACTGAGCAATACACTTTGCTTTTACTCATTTTGCACTCTATCAACGAGTAAAACTTATTACTTATGTATAAAGACACGAACAATTTACCACGATCTGTTTACCAATACAAGAAACCATATACAAACAGTCACCACGTGACAAATGTACCCTACTTGGTAAGTTTTTCATTTTTACCGCTAGATGGCATATCAGATAGCTGGAGTTGCCAATAGAGCTGGTCGGCAGGCTGTAAACAATAGGTGTTCTGTGTTGGCAAGCAAAGTGAATGGTCTCGACTTTCGGAGTGCCTTGACCCACGCATGCGCTCTGTTAAGTCAGCAAAGCCAGCGCGCCCTGTTCACTAACTGAATTAACTGAATCCCACATAATATTTATGAATATTTATGTTAAAACATATAATAAAGTTATAATTATCGTCGAACATAAACAGTCGTATGCAAGGCGCCTATAATGGTAATTAAGACACTCGTATGGAAATTATTCGTGTCTTAATTATTGCCATTATAGGTTCGTTGCATAATGTACTATTATTGAACACAATGTGTACATATGTTAATACAATGGTAAACGTTAAATACGATCGTCTTTTGCATAACCAGTCAATGAGTGAGTTCTTGATTGGCAAGTGAGTATGTGATAAACTATCCACAGAGAATGCAAGTACATAATTCCGACGCCAGGTGTTGTCCTCGTGGTCCACAAATCTTGTGATGGAATCCATGTGCCGCTGTTCTCGTCTATACATGTCGTAACTCAAAGTTTGTCTTCTTCCATTCGTCGGTGTTCATTGCAGAAATCAGAAAGGAATTCGGGTCTATGTTTGCTGCTTTTTCTTCCCTGACTCTGATATGTTCTTCATAAGCCGGTGTGACTTGAAGGACGTGTCTCTGATTTATCTCTTTCACAAAGAAGTCTGCGTCCGCCAGTAAATATATAATCCTCGATCTGATACATTAGCATTATGGAGATAGGAAGGGACAGTCCCTGCCAAAACCAAGTGTAACTTACCTTTCAATGCTTTATTTTATTTCGTGTGGCCTCCTGAGAGGCCGAGTGCAGGTCTTTCTAAGTGACGCCCGTGGGCGACCTGCGTGTCGGGATGAGAGATGGAATTGATGAAGGCGAATGAAACTGGGCAAGGATGTGGAAGGAAGCGGCCGTGGCCTGTCAGTAGGTACCGTCCCAGCATTTGCCTGGTGTTGAAAATGGGAAACCACGGAAAACCATTTCAAGGACGGCCGACGGTGGGGCTCGAACCCACGCGTCTACCGAGTCAGCAGAGAGCTTCAATGCTGAAAAGAGAAGAGAAGAGTGCATTATGTGCCATACCTCAGAGAAGGGCATGCTGTGACCACACTGACACAGTGACCAAACCGACGCAGAGACCACACCGACACCGTGACCAAACCGACGCAGAGACCACACCGACACCGTGACCAAACCGACGCAGAGACCACACCGACGCCGTGACCACACCGATACAGTGACCAAACCGACACCGTGACCAAACCGACGCAGAGACCACACCGACACCGTGACCACACGACACCGTGACCACACGACACCGTGACCCCACCGACACCGTGACCCCACCGACACAGTGACCCCACCGACACCGTGACCACACCGACATAGTGACCACACCGAAACCGTGACCACACCGACACCGTGACCACACCGACACAGTGACCACACCGACACCGTGACCACACCGACACCGTGACCACTCACACACAGTGACCACACCGACGCCGTGTCCACATCGACGCCGTGACCACACAGACACAGTGACCACACCGACACGGTGACCACACCGACACGGTGACCACACAGACACAGTGACCACACCGACGCCGTGACCACACCGACGCCGTGACCACACCGACACAGTGACCACACCGACACAGTGACCACACCGACACAGTGACCACACCGACACAGTGACCAAACCGACACCGTGACCACACCGACACCGTGACCACACCGACACCGTGACCACTCACACACAGTGACCACACCGACGCCGTGACCACACCGACGCCGTGACCACACCGACGCCGTGACCACACCGACGCCGTGACCACACCGACGCCGTGTCCACATCGACGCCGTGACCACATCGACGCGGTGACCACACCGACACGGTGATCACACAGACACGGTGACCACACAGACACAGTGACCACACCGACACAGTGACCACACCGACACCGTGACCACACCGACACCGTGACCCCACCGACACCGTGACCCCACCGACACCGTGACCCCACCGAAACCGTGACCACACCGACACGGTGACCACACCGACACGGTGACCACACAGACACAGTGACCACACCGACGCCGTGACCACACCGACGCCGTGACCACACTGACACAGTGACCACACCGACACAGTGACCACACCGACACCGTGACCACACCGACACAGTGACCAAACCGACACCGTGACCACACCGACACCGTGACCACACCGACACCGTGACCACTCACACACAGTGACCACACCGACGCCGTGATCACACCGACACGGTGACCACACCGACACGGTGACCACACCGACACGGTGATCACACAGACACGGTGACCACACAGACACAGTGACCACACCGACACAGTGACCACACCGACACCGTGACCACACCGACACCGTGACCAAACCGACACCGTGACCACACCGACACCGTGACCACACCGACACCGTGACCCCACCGACACCGTGACCCCACCGACACAGTGACCCCACCGACACAGTGACCCCACCGACACCGTGACCCCACCGACACCGTGACCCCACCGACACAGTGACCACACCGACACAGTGACCACACCGACACCGAACCACACCGACACAGTGACCACACCGACACCGTGACCACACCGACACCGTGACCACTCACACACAGTGACCACACCGACACAGTGATCACACCGACGCCGTGTCCACACCGACGCCGTGACCACACAGACACGGTGACCACACCGACACGGTGACCACACCGACACGGTGACCACACCGACACGGTGACCACACCGACACGGTGACCACACCGACACAGTGACCACACCGACACCGTGACCACACCGACACAGTGACCAAACCGACACAGTGACCAAACCGACACCGTGACCACACCGACACCGTGACCACACCGACACCGTGACCACTCACACACAGTGACCACACCGACGCCGTGACCACACAGACACGGTGACCACACCGACACCGTGACCACACCGACACGGTGACCACACCGACACGGTGATCACACAGACACGGTGACCACACCGACACGGTGACCACACCGACACCGTGACCACACCGACACCGTGACCACACCGACACCGTGACCACACCGACACCGTGACTACACCGACACCGTGACCACACCGACACCGTGACCACACCGACACCGTGACCTCACCGACACCGTGACCACACCGACACCGTGACCAAACCGACACCGTGACCACACCGACACCGTGACCACACCGACACCGTGACTACACCGACACCGTGACCACACTGACGCTGTGATCAAACTGATGCCGTAACGAAACCGACGCCGAGAACACACCGACTCTGTGACCAAACCGACGCCGTGGCCACACCGACGCTGTGACCAAACCGACGCCGTGACCACACCGGCGCTGTGACCAAACCGACGCCGTGACCACACCGACGCTGTGACCAAACCGACGCCGTGGCCACACTGACGCTGTGACCAAACCGACGCCGTGGCCACACTGACGCTGTGACCAAACCGACGCCGTGGCCACACTGACGCTGTGACCAAACCGACGCCGTGGCCACACTGACGCTGTGACCAAACCGACGCTGTGACCAAACCAACGCCGTAGCCAAACCGACGCCGTGGCCACACCGACGCTGTGACCAAACCGACGCCGTGACCACACCGACGCTGTGACCAAACCAACGCCGTGACCACACCGACGCTGTGACCAAGCCGACGCCGTGGCCACACCGACGCCATGACCAAACCGACGCCGTGGCCACACCGACGCTGTGACCAAACCGACGCCGTGGCCACACCGACGCTGTGACCAAACCGACGCAGTAGCCACACCGACGCCGTGACCACACCGACGCCGTGACCACACCGACACCGTGACCACACCGACACCGTGACCACACCGACACCGTGGCCACACCGACACAGTGGCCACACCGACACAGTGACCACACCGACACAGTGACCACACCGACACCGAGACCACACCGACACAGTGACCACACCGACACAGTGACCACACCGACACCGAGACCACACCGACACCGAGACCACACCGACACCGTGACCACACCGACACCGAGACCAAACCGACACAGTGACCACACCGACTTAGGGACCACACCGACACCGTGACCACACCGACGCCGTGTCCACACCGACACAGTGACCACACCGACACCGTGACCACACCGACACCGTGACCACACCGACACCGTGACCTCACCGACACAGTGACCACACCTACACCGTGACCACACCGACACCGTGGCCACACCGACACAGCGAACAAACCGACACCGTGACCACACCGACACCGTGACCACACCGACACCGTGACCACACCGACACCGTGACCACACCGACACCGTGACCACACCGACACCGTGACCACACCGACGCTGTGATCAAACTGACGCCGTAACCAAACCGACGCCGAGAACACACCGACTCTGTGACCAAACCGACGCCGTGACCACACCGACGCTGTGACCAAACCGACGCCGTGACCAAACCGACGCCGTTACCACACCGACGCCGTAGCCAAACCGACGCTGTGACCAAACCGACGCCGTGGCCAAACCGACGCCGTGGCCAAACCGACGCCGAGACCACACCGACGCTGTGACCAAACCGACGCCGAGACCACACCGACGCTGTGACCACACCGACACCGTGACCTCACCGACACCGTGACCTCACCGACACCGTGACCACACCGACACCATGACCACACTGACGCTGTGATCAAACTGACGCCGTAACCAAACCGACGCCGAGAACACACCGACTCTGTGACCAAACCGACGCCGTGACCACACCGACGCCGTGACCAAACCGACGCCGTGACCAAACCGACGCCGTGACCAAACCGACGCCGTGACCACACCGACGCCGAGACCAAACCGACGCCGAGACCAAACCGACGCCGAGACCACACCGACGCCGTGACCACACCGACGCTGTGACCACACTGACGCTGTGACCAAACCGACGCCATGACTAAACCGATGCCAAGACCACACCGACGCTAAGTCCACACCGACCCTGTGACCAAACCGACGCCGTGACCAAACCGACGCCGAGACCAAACCGACGCCGAGACCAAACCGACGCCGAGACCACACCGACGCTGTGACACCTCATAAAATATATCACCTCAGAAATTTTGGATGAAAGACAGTTTCTTCTCAACGACTAGATCGACCTGTAAAAGAATATTGAAGACACTGTTGGATGGTTGAGTTAGGTATGTAAGGGCATTTAGTAAGCCAAAATCCTTTATGTTGGTTAAAGTTGGCGAAATTTTGGTACATGAATCCGATATATCTTTTTTTCTTTTCATGTCCTCTTCGGAGGAGTTTAGCGTGCTTTCTGTTGCGTGGTGAATTTATAAAATTATTTACAACTAACAACACATCACATCTTTACGTAGTTCATGTTTTCGATTTCAATGCAACTTGATTTTCAATATTCGGTTGCATTGCGTTTGCCGAGTGAATTCTGAGAATAGCTTCAAGTGACGCTTTTGTTAAAGTTGACCACGACTTAAATGTGTTCAAATTCATTAATGAAAATAGCTGCTCACAAACATATTATGTTGTGCCTAACATAGTGGTAAATCGCAGGGCGAAACTATGCATGCGAGGGAATTCTCGCTTACTCACGACTTTCTAGAAATAGATAATATCGCCGTTAAAATGATAAAACCTGTCCTTTAAAATTGAGTCATAATGAAATTTTATGTTCGACGATGTGGAAATGTAAACATTATGTATCATAATGAGGCTCATTATAACACTATTTTTCATTATGGAACAGTTTTGTGACCAATTAGGTAAGGATGCCTTCGTGCATGCGCTCAAAATCCAATATATTTCTCTGTTGGCAAACAAAGTGAATGGTCTCTGCTTTCGGAGTGCCTTGACCCACGCATGCGCTCTGTTCAATCAGCAAAGCCAGCGCGCCCTGTTTGAGCCGGTACAATTTTAAGATCTGTTCGACGTTATTTCCATCTAGCGGTCTCTAGTAATACATCTAAGAGATCGTAATTTCCGCACGTCGGAAAAAGGAATGCGCCCGCGTTGGAGTACTCATCCTTGTCTAAGGAACACGCCTTCGGCGATTGTTATCGCGCCTGAATTGTTATCGCGAGGAGAATTTGATGATCGTCTGCCGTTATAACTGCCACTACCAGCAAATCTATTCTAATGTTCCGAGATGCCCTTTATAATAAGCTTTAAGAAGATATAAATGTTGGGGAGACACTACGCGATTCCCGCTTGGTCTCATAGTGAAGAATTCCGTAAAAAAGGAGTTGTTATAATATAAAATTATTATCAGTGAACTTCCAGAACGTCTCGGAGTATCAGCTAAGTGGAAATGGTCCTTGTAGCTATTCTGTTTTAATGTGTCATGTTTTGAAGAAAACTGATCACGATATATATACTACCCAACTTTCAGTGTTAAAAGTTCCGTAATTTAATCTGCTAAGGTAGGGTTAAACTGGAGACCGTTCATGCTTTCCTATGAAGTTATTTGGTGGTTATTTAGTCCCCAGTTTATTTATAAACGCACGTAGTGGAGAATCAAATTGCTTGTTTATGGGTTTATTAATTTAAATGGGTGCTTGTTGTTGTTGTTGTTGTTTCTTTTCGTATCTAGTCGAGTTTTATTTTAGTGCGTGTTACTTGCGTTTGTTTTATGTTGTGAAACGCGATTGTATTTATGAGAGATGTTTCTTACCAGTTTCTAACCCCTTGCTAGAGTATGGGATCTTTCAGGGACCTTTAGGGACTGGTATTCTTTAGGTTAGTTTCGCGATTTTAATTGTGCCTAGACGTAGGAGGGTGTGTTGTTCATTGCTTTGGATGTAATATCTTTTTGTTGGAACACACACCAGTTTATTTTATGTTTCAAGGGTTTGTTTTTAATCATGCTTGTCATTCGTGCACTCCAAGGATGGCCGATTAGGTTTTATTTTTATCCTTGGAGACTGGGCAAGCATTATCTATGTATGTTTCAGAAATATGTTTCATTTACAATCACGGTTCTAGTCTTGATATTAAGGGTTGGGTTTATGTCGTTTGTTTAAGTGGGAATTTGACTGAAGGTCGAGGGTCATGTTTAGTGTTGTTCTGTTTTGTTGTGACCTTCAGTCAGCAAGCAATGCGTGATCCCATTACGTTATTAAATCAGGTGTATTGGTTACTCTTCCGAGATGATGGAATGTGTGTTCGTTGTACGTGCCCGGGACTGCAATTGACGCTTATTTGGCATTCCGCAAGGTAACTGAACCTTGTGCCTTCGTTCGAAAGAAGTTTTATTCTACCAGTTCATGAAATCGTTTGGTTTTATCTTCTTTTGGGTTTTGCTTGTTTTCATTTTAACTGAACTGATCTATGTTTATTTGCTGAGTTTGTATGTCACGGCATGTCATGTGAAGTGTAGCGCCTTGTGAAGTTGTGTAATTATTCTGTGTTTATTGACCGGTCATTTAAGGATCGTTGCTGTTGTTGGTTGTTTCTTTGGGTAGCTTGACGTGACATACAGTTTAATGTAAGGGTGGTCGGGTAGACAGTTCGTGGGAGATACGATTTCATGTACTTCTAAGAATGATGCTTCTGACTACCTTCTAGTAGTCAGCCTGTGGTGGAACGAAACGCACTATTAACACTATCGTTAATTTCTTCCCCTCTACTGAACGATCTCCAGCGACTTAGGCATTCTCCTCGTAGTCGACATTCTCCTTTTATAGATCTTTATTGTGTGTTTTACGTTTTATTGTTTTACTGTTTTATAATACCATGTACATATTTTATTACAGGCCCATCATCCCTCATCTTACCATTTCATGCACTCCTCACGTCCCCTTTTGCTATGTCTGGTTTTTTAGCCTATTTTCAATTTTGAAAAAATAGGCTTATGAGATCACCTTTTGTCCGTGTGTGTGTGTGTGTGTGTGTGTGTGTGTGTGTGTGTGTGTGTGATTCGTGTGTGTGTCCCCCCCTAATAAAATCTAAACGGCAGGAGCGATTTCAATGAAACTCGGAAAGTTCATAGCACTATTCCCGGCGACCTCGACCGTGCCCTTCAAATTTTGTTAAGACTCACCAATCCAACATGGCGGCTGTGCGAAATATTTCACCAGCATTCAGTATCTCCGAAACTATTACCGATATTACCCTGACATTTTCTAATGTGATAGAGGGAACTACTATAAGTTCACTTATGTGACTTTTGAAAACCTGGTAACTACAAAACCAACATGGAGGCCAAGCGAATTTGCGACTTTTAAATAGACGTTTCTCGCGATTTGACCAACCAAATGCAATGAAACTTGGTACAGTATATGTTTATATACATTGTAATGCACCGACATCTAACTTCGTTCAATTGTTCACATAATCACAAGATGGCGGATGTGCGAAATATTTCACCGGCATTCTATATCTCTGAAACTATTAGCGGTATCTCCCTAAAATTTTGTACGGAGATAAAGGGTACTACTGGAAGTCCATCTATAAGACTTTCAAAAACCGGTTAACTACAAAACGAACATGGCGGCCAAGCGAATTTGAAAATTTTAAATTGACATTTCTCGCGATTTAATGTTCCAAGCGCACTGAAACCTGGTACAGGAAATATTTATACACATTGTAATCCACTGGTATCTAATTTAGTTCAATTGTTTACATAACCTCAACATGGCGGCAGTGCGAATTTTAAAATTAAGTTTTTATTTCTTGTGATGTAGTCATGCGATCGAAGTGAAAGTTTGAATAATGAACCTACGCAATAATTTTCCTTTAATGGTACATGACTCTATGGCCTATACATTTAACAATCCAACATGGCGACCATCCGAAATATTTAGACGATACTGAATATCTACGAATCTATTTTAGCAATCAAACTGCATTTTTAATGTTCATAGGGGCTATGAACTTAAGTTCACCTATAGGACTTTAAATAACCTGGTGATCACAAATCCAACATGGCGGTGACGCGAATTATAAATATTCACATGGACGTTTCTCGCAATTTAACCATCCGCGTGCAGTGAAACTTGGTACAGTAAATCCTTATACGAATGTTAATCCACTGGTATCTAATTTATTTCAATTGTTTCCATAACCTCAAGATGGCAGCTGTGCAAAATTTTAAAATCTCCTTGTTTTTTCTTGTGTCCTAAATATGCGATTGAAGTTTGAATACTACACGTTCACAATAATCTGCATGTAACAGTACATAACTCTAGGACCTACATATATAAAATACAACATGGCGACCATCCGAAATATTAAGTCGGTTCTCAATATCTACGAATCTATTACAGCAATCAAACAGAAATTGTGTATGTTGATAGTGGCAATTAACATAAGTAGGATATATGAAAATAGGCTGTATAGTTCTTCACGGAACTACTTGTTGATATTAAATTTTATTTTATTTTACAACCTCTACTCGAAAAGTGTAGTCATTGGGTGGTCGGTGCTCCATCTAGTTCACCGTGTGTTAAAGGTCTCGACTTAGGTCTAAGGTCCGCGTCCTCTACATCTGCACGCCTCACTGTTCATTAACTGAATTAACTGAATCCCACAGATATTTATGAATATTTATGTTAAAACATATAATAAATTTATAATTATCGTCGAACATAAACAGTCGTATGCAACTCGCCTATAATGGCAACTAAGACATTCGTATGGAAATTATAAAACTCGCTTTGCTCGTTTTATAAACACACTATTGCCATTATAGGCTCGTTGCATAATGTACTATTACGAGCTGAATTTTCAATGAGTTGGAAACTTTGTCAAGTGGTACAGAAAATGGAGTCATGTAGACGGCTAAATCAGGTTCATCATATTTAATTATTTGAAAACGGTACGTGTTTAGGACAGGAGTGTGGAGGTGGAGTGGGGAGGGCAAGTCCGTCCTCTCCTCTCTAGCAATAGAAGGTAGTGAGAGGAGAAGCTGGCGGAGGAGCGAGGCTTAGTCTGCCAGGGAGCCGTGGCGCCACAACCACCAGTGACATGGCAGGACAGGTCTGGTGTATGCCACTCTTGTTACGTCCAGGGGGATGATAGATCATAGGGAGCGCGTGGGTTTTGATAAAGCTCCGCTATAGATGTTCTGCCAACCAATGAAGAATTAAATTCAGTACTATGTTTCCGTAGTTGGCACTTACCCAACGCTCACATCAAACCGACTGGCGGAAGCGGGAATAGTCTGTTTTGATTGATTTTCCTCGTGGTGTTGTTGGTTGTTTTGATTTGTTCGGTATTTTGATTATTTATTTGAATTGAATTGAGAGTCAATCATGCCACTGCAACGGAGGAAAAATTGCCCAGCACCGGGATGTAAGAATTATAATGATAGTAAGAACAATACGGCAATTTTCATCTTCCTGGTGTTGACCATGTGTAAAACTAGTGGGCAATATGGACTACTCTCGAATAAAAATATATAGAGAATAAATGTGTGCATTTCATCTCTTGTTTGTTTTCTTACCCATTCTCCTTTGCATTGCAATACAATTTGTGGTTTACGGCTACGAGGAGGGGTGGGTGGTTGCGGGCATGCTAGGCAAAAAGTGAGGTTATGGCAATGTAGTGTGTGCATTTGGACAGTTTTCTTTATATTCATCGAATATCCCAACAATTCTGTAGAGTAGGAGAGCAATGTTTAATTAGCCTAAAGGTGAATTAAGCTCTAGAACGGCATAACTGTGTCCTTCGTGACAAATCTATTGCCAACATTGATATATATCAAAATGTATTATTTTCCTACCTGGACGTATATTTCAGCGCCTAGCGAAAGGCGCTGTTATATTTGTGTTATTTTCAACACTAATCAATAACTCATCGCAGAACATACTGTTCAGTTACGTGTAATAAATGCTACATTCATATGGCTTTTTACTTTTTATATTGCCAGACTTGGCAGTACAATCCATAGCCTCAGGCGATGCTCTCTCTCGGAAATTCTATAACCAAAAGTGACGGATCTCTTATACTTACATGATTCTTGGTTACGTCTGCGGATGACCTTATTACTCGAGTCCGCGAAGCGATTGCCATCCTTCAAAGACAACCACACGTATTGGGTCATGTGCGTGCGCCTCAGCACCGCTGACATAGGCTCTGCAATGACGTCGGAGGTACACTGTTCGAACCCCATTTGTAAGGAGCTCCATGTGCTACTCATGTTGAGTTTATTGACGACCGTAGGGGCCGAAACCTAGATTTTAGGCCCCTTTAAACAACAATTATCATCATACGTATATTGACGACCTGTGGAACGCACATCCCTCACACACATCGATGCGCTACAGCGCCCAAGCCGTGACTTAGGCGGCATCATGCCGGCCTCTCACCGCTGGGTCCGTGGTTCAAATCCCGGTCACTCCATGTGAGATCTGTGCTGGACAAAACGGAGGCAGACAGGTTTTTCTCCGGGTACTCCGGTTTTCCCTGTCAAAATTTCATTCCAGCAACACTCTCCACTATCATTTCATTTCATCTGCCATTCATTTAATCATTGCCCCAGAGGAGTGCGTCAGGCCTCTGCAGCCGGCACAGTTCATATCCTCGCCGCTGGATGGGGGCTTCATTCATTCCATTCCTGACCCGGTCGGAGACTGGAATCAGGCTGTGGATTTTCATTTTACACGTGGTCGATTGATGCAATGTCACGACACGACTGGCACAAACCTGTTCTCATGACGACATTGCGTGTGGAAGTTCACGTTAGTGTCACGACAGCGTTGATGCCGCGGTGTTGCATATCAAAACTTTTGAATACGCGACACCACTGCCACGGCACTGTGACGGTGACATCAAAAACTGTTCCGACAATGACACTGCTGCGACATCTCATGTCATAACAGCAATGTCGTGATATCAGTGCCATCGTGAGAACGAGCCACTATGAAACTAACCTACAAAATTTAGCTTCCACAAATGCAATTAGTGGAAGGTTCTCTTTCATGCCATAAATCAATGACTTGGGACCGCCGGCTTTACTTCCCCTCCGAAGGAAGGCATACTGAGGGATTTTTAACGCTCTTAAAAAATCCGACGATTTCGGCCAGGTTTGAACCCGCGATCTTGGGCATAGAAGCTCAGCATGCTACCAACTACGCCACCAAAGCCGCCTACAGCGTCCAAGGCGTGCGGTTTTGGATAAGGGCTCCTTCTTGAGAAGCGATCAGTTTTCCTTCCCGCACATACTTGTTTTTTTTTTGACACCTTGTATAGTATTGCCAAGGCAGATTAAATAATTAACTAATAGCAAAGGAATCAAAATAGGCAGCCTATACGGCTCACAAAAGCATCGTAAAGAACTATTTAATGTGAAGGTTTCTGGGTTCGGCAACAGTTTTATGCATTTAAACTCAGCAATTCTTCTAGGTTTGTGCCGTGTCTTGTGTGGGGTTTCGCCTAGGACACCAAGCTGGCTCATCGGCGGGCTCTTGGTGTCCCCGCCCGGACCCCCACAGGACGAACTGCGCGCCACCTCCCTTTATATTAGGTGCAACTGCACTCCTTGACTGCGAGAACTAAAAGCTCAAGCAGCCTTAACCTCTCTATGAAGGCTTCCAAAAAGATGGTATATTGGCTTTCACGGCCGGTGAATTAAAACTCGGCAATTCTTCTAGGTTTGTGCCGTGTCTTGTGTGGGGTTTCGCCTTGGACACCAAGCTGGCTCATCAGCGGGCTCTTCGTGTCTCCGCCCGGACCCCCACAGGAGTAACGAACTGCGCGCCACCTCCCTTTATATTAGGTGCAACTGCACCACTTGACTGCGAGAACTAAAAGCTCAAGCTGCCTTAACCTCCCTATGAAGGCTTCCAAAAAGATGGTATATTGGCTTTCACGCCACACAAGACACGGCACAAACCTAGAAGAATTGCTGAGTTTTAATTCACCGGCCGTGAAAGCCAATATACCAGTTTTATGTATGCTATTTATAAAGTGCAGTTGTTAGTTTGTGTAACCTTTCCAGAGGTTACTCGTAACTTTGCTGGATCTTTGTAGCATCATAAAATACATTCTTGGCATGGATTTCCATCCGCAAATACTGCATCAAAATATTTACACGAGGCCAATGCGATTAATGCAAGAATGTTGGAGTTAATCCAGAATTGAGATGACTGAAATCACGGCCACCTACACGACAAGGTGAAAGCTGAAACTTGGCCATGTCAGGTGGAACAGCGCATTTTGGTCGCTGAGAGTCATGGCCTGCTGTGACGTAGCGCATCAATTGATGACGTCACACAGGGTTGTACCATCGCCGTCTATTATTCTCAAGTCGTGCTGTTGGTAGAATTGGCAACATAGGGTGAGAGCCTTAAGTTGCATAAACCCGTAAGATCACATGCTAAGTTTTGTTCATAAATATCGTTTATTTTGATATGCTGTTGTTTGAGTCGTCAGTCTTTTGACTGTTTTGATGCAGCGCTCCAAGACTCCATGTCCTGAGCTAATCGTTTCATCTCTACGTAGCTACCACACCCTACATCCGAGGCAATCTATTTAACATATTCTAAACTTGGTCTACCTCTACAGTTCTTGTCCTCGACCCTTCCTTCCATAACTATGCTTGCTATTCCTGGGTGCCTTAGCATGTTTCCTACCAACCTATCTCTTCTCTTCATCAGCAGTCGCCAGAAACATCTCTCCTCTCCTACTCGTCTTATTACCTCTTCGTTTGTAACCCTATCTACCCATCTGATCTTCATCATTCTCCTGTAACACCGCATTTCAAACGCTTCAATTCTCCTCTTTTCTGCTGTACCAATAGTCCAAGTTTCACTTCCATAGAGCGCCACGCTCCAGACAAAGGCTTTCAAAAATCTACCTATATTCGATGTTAACAAATTCCTGTTTTGTAGAAATGCTTTCCTTGCCTGAGGCAACCTACTTTTTATATCCTCTTTGCTTCGTCATCGCTGAATATGACAGCATCTAAAATCAGTTCGTACTAACTATTTCAACACCCGTGAAATTCCTCGTGGTAAATCAGACCTGCTGAAAGTTGTAGAAGTGAGTATTTCCCGTATTAAGTTGTTTGTGTAACCAATGCTTTGTAATGAATTTAATCAACAAATTCCTTACTAATATTTCATTACACTATTTCAGATGCCTGGGAAGTGTTGTGTGCCTGACTGTAAGTCAAATTATGGCAGCACTATTAAAATCACTCGCCTGTTTGCCATCTCTTGATGAATGCAGTACATTTGCATTTATCTGTTGGCACAGGCTAGAGTAAAATGTGGCTTTTCACCGATGTCTCAGTCTCACTCATGGCTGTGATTATATGGAAGCTACTGAGGTATGGGTGGTGCTTAGTAATGACAATTCAGGGCACAGTCAATGCCTGTGAATGCTGTGAAAGGTTCTACTCATAGGGTTAGTACTGCTGTTCTGACTCGGTGAGGAAAGCAATGGCAAACTACCTCACTCCTCATCTTGCCTAGTACGCTTCAATATAGCGCTGCCCTGGGTTTTGTGGGTATCTACTCACATAACCTAACAGCGGTACTATTTGAGGATCCAACCAGCCTTCGGGCTGACTACCCAACAGACAGATTAAAATAACTGGATATATTACTACGTTTTGATCACTATAGTGAGGTGGAGTTTCATTGCCTAGTAATTTAGTTTTGGTATATATCTTCATGTGGCCTCTATATTCCAGTACATTATAAACTGTACTCAGTTGGTAAGTGCTTTTAGGTAGATTCTATTAGAAAGCTACCTATTTTTAAATTAAGAGATCAGTGGAGCATTATTGTTAGACTGTCAACATTAAGCTTGAACTATGATGAGTGCATGTGTGGACAAAAAGTGAAGAATTTATTATCAAAGGCAGTCTCTAAGTCTTAAACATATTTTCTGAGTGCGCCAATGACGGCAGTGAGCAATAAAAGGAAACTTCAGATATTAGGACATTGAGGTACAGTACAGCCTTTTATTATTACCTTATGGGGAATTAACAGCACATATCATGTTAATATGTATCCTTTATTTGTGATAAATATGTGTAGATATAGCGGATGTTATGTTCTGTTGTACAGTGAGTCCGGGGATGTTCTCCGCAGCGCCTACATGCGTCTGCAAGAGCTAGCTACAGCAGTTACGTTGGCAGCACGGCTGCCGCTTGCATCATAACACACTTACTTACTTAATTCCTGCCGCTCCTTCCGGAGCATAGGGCCTTGGCGAAATTTCTCCACGCAGTACGGTTCCTGGCCATTCTCTTCACTTGACTCCAGTTCTTGTCCACCTCTGCAATTTCATTTTCGATCGTCCTCTTCCAGGTCTTCTTAGGTCGACCTCTCTTCCTGGCGCCTTGAGGATTCCAGTCTAGCGCCGCCCTCTCAATAGCTCCGTCCGGCTTCCTTAGTGTGTGACCAATCCAGCGCCATTTCCTCTCCTTGATCTGGATGCTAATCGGTTGTTGATTGGTGATGGTCCAAAGATCTTCATTTGAGATTATGTCCGGCCACCTCACATTCATGATGCGACGCAGACATCTGTTTAATGAACACCTGTAGCTGGTTGTTGATCGGTTTTGTGACTTTCCACGTTTCACAGCCGTAGAGAAGAATCGACTTTACGTTGCTATTGAAAAGGCGGAGCTTGGTCTTCCTGGAAATGTTTCTATTTCCACTTCTTTCAGTCTGGTTTTCTCCATCAAGGTCCTCACATTCCAGAAACCGATTTTCGTAGTCCTCTTCATGCCAAAAGTCATCAGGTTATCCGTCCGGTTTTGTAATTTCGCTCCAGTTTCCGTAATCAGTTTATTTAAGAGGAGCGAGTGATTAACCCACTGCCTCCGAGTGCCTTGGAGGGGCTGCCACCTTAAGCCTGAGGCACCAGGCTGATTTTCTGTCAGGGTTTCTTCCCTTAGCCTTTGAAGAACCAACTCCAAACTACAAGGCAGCAGTTGTTTTACCAGAGCCCCGTTAGCCGTAATTTCTTCAGGGTTCCTGTAGGGCCTTCACAGCTACCGTAGCGGTTTTGAGACACACAAAGTCCCCACTGTACTTCACCCCTACAGGCAATCCCCTACTTAATTACGTTTGCATCATAACAAACAAACAGTAAACTTTGTACTCACCACAGCCATTCATAACAGATGCTGGAAATGTTGTCCTTGTGATCGAAGACAGACATCAACACATCGACTTAGAGAATCCTGTTTGTTGAGCTAATTTTCGTGTTGATTTACTTGGACTATGCTGCATTATATCGGAGATTTCATCAAGTTTTTCGTCTGTTAAAAGCGTAGGCCTGCCTGTTCCTGGTGCATCGTGAACTGAGCCAGTCACACGAAATTTACTTATCAAATCCCGAACGGTATTTCGGTTTGGATAGTTTGAATTGGGAAACCGCACCTGAAATCTTAATTTTACATTTTCTGTAAACCGATCGCCTTCGCGAAAAACGTATTCCTCCAAAAAAAAACTCTCTCTTCAGTAGTAAACATTACCGCCTGTATACTGTTGCGCTCTTCCAATAATAATCTATCTGAACGCTCGCTGACTGTAATACACACTGACGATACGACAGTCTACAGCCCATACGCGGGAGTCCCAGTTTCAAGGACACAGTGCTGCCAACTAAACTCATGACGCAAACGCTCGCAGCTGTACGTAGCCACTGCGGAGACCATTCTCGCGCGCCCTGTATTTGGCGTCAAATTCTAGGCCTATGTATTTACGCAGTGTTAGCAATATTACCATGTGCTTGCGATAGGCCTCCCAGCTGACAGATGGGCGGTGTTGTCAAACGTAATGACAAGGCTTGAGAATTGTAGACAGCGATGATTGTAAAGACCATGACTTGGGGGAATGCCTCGCCTCGCCTGCCAGCTGTGCACTGCATTAAAATCTGAGGCTTTTCAACTTTTGGCACAATATTGTTAAAATAGCTTCACTTTACGGTTTCGCTAAACTGGACCCATATCGTGAGAGTGCTCTTAAGGCTGTTGTCACCAACTCTTTACTAACGATTAGTTAGTTAATTGCTATTTAACTTAAATACGAGACAAAAGTTTGGTGCTTTTCAGTCGGTCAACACGAATGTACCCAAAAGAGCTGGGTTATGCCCTAATCCTGAAATAAATTACATGAGATTAATAAATACACTAGGATGACCAGTTTCGATCGTCAAGCGATCATCATCAGATCCATTACACTTAGGATGTAAAATCTATGTTTGAGAATACAGGTGAAAAATATTTACAATATTGAACCCTTCAGAATAGCAGTGTTTATATGTAAGAAATCTTAATCAAGGGGTCGCGCTCATTTCCAATGTGATGTTTACGTTCGCCAAACAACATGCTCTACTGAGGTAAGGGTCATAGGATTAAAACTATAATTAAGAAAGAAAGGTGACAAGATGTAAAAATAATAACATGATTTAATGACTAATAGTGCATAAAAAGAATATAAACAACAATAATAAAAAAATCCTCCCTGAATTTTCCCATGACAAGAATATCTATCAATGCTGAGGAGTCAGACGGATCTCCCTTTTATTAAAATGTGGATCCTGGTTCCACTAACTTGCAATTTGGATTTTATGTACGCGTAATGACTAACTACGAGGAATGAGTACTTTGGATGACTGTTCGTTTACAACGGGTTAACAGCCACGGTGCTCACGAACAATCATCTCGTAAATCAACGTTTACGGTTATGGAACATGACACTAATAAAAACCCTTAAAAATGTAATGCTGACACACACACTAAAATCTACTATTTACAGGTATCTCTCTCGAGACCCTCATTTAGCGCGATGACGCACTTGACAATGAGCTGCCAACTCCGGCCAATTGCTCAATACACAAGCAAGGAAATACAGCATAGCACGTGACTTCACGGGTCACTGAATGGAATATAAACATGGACTAAACCAACAACAACAAAAGCCTGACCAGCTGATATTACTTTATATGAACAAAACTGCATGTTAAGCTAACGCTTCGGAGATTATCGTGATTCGTAGGCAACTCCCATTTATTTAAACAATTTTTATCATTGATCAGTTCTTAATTCTGTATTTCAAGTAATTACGGTGCCACAAGCACTCTCCACTAATGACCTCGCTAGCAATCTTCAGTCCGTCTTGTGAAACATCTCCCCCTTTCCTCAATACCTGTCATTGTCCCAACTCCAGTGTGTAAAAATAACTGACCAGCTGTGCCGTTATCTCAAAGAATCAACAGCAACAAAATCTCAACCACCTCAACATATGGTCAGACATTAATCAAAATATCCACAATTGCCCTCGCAAGGTCACAATATGGATCTGGCACCAAGCTGACAGAAATCAGTCTACGCTGAAATTCCCGCTTGTAATGACCACAAAATACACACACACACACACATCTGGGAATTACATTACGTTTTTCACACAGGTCGGCTGAATAGGTGCTCGCAAACATATTTAAAAAAAAATATTAAAACCTACGATAGAGCTGACTGCTCTTCGTCACAAATCACATTGCTCCAAAGGCAATAATCTCTCTGAATCTGATCAATAATAACCCTAAAAAGGATTAATTACCCTCCAATCTACTGTATAATTATATTACTTCAGTCCTACTTCTGAAACACAACATATCTCCGAGAGACGGTTTTTTAACCGCATTGCGTAACATATGCAAACACGGTCGTCCACATAGCTACGTTAGTTAAAACAACAAACAAAAACAAGAACCTTCCACTAATAACATATGCGAGCTGTTTCCATGCAAAAGGTGTGTCAGACCAAAACTAAATATACTACGTTAATCACACAAGCAAGTTATTTACAAAACAAAATATGTCCCATACACCATAAGTTAATCTATTAGATAATAAGAATATTATTCAGTACTCATCCTCAGCCAGTCACCCGTCAAAGAACATCAGCAGCCATCTCCCAACTGGATGCTTCTTATCTCATCTCAACCATCTTGACGGAGTGTTGATAGTTCCAGGCTTCTTCAATGGTAAGCGATGTCATCTCTCGTGCTGATTCAAAAAGTTAAATTATTATACACTTGATATCTGACTACTAAATTCGCCGTTTCAGGTACTACTTTCCCCGGAACTGTTCGTTGGCGAATTATCGATGATACTGCCCCTACAAAATATAGTACTGTGACTATCTAACACTGAATTTAACACATTTATTAATAATTTCTGTGTCCTTGATGACACGCAAAATAATAGCTTCCGTCCTCAGACGAACAAAAGTAATAAGCCCTACGTCCTCAGACGTACAAAAGTAATAGCCTACGTCCTCAGACGTACAAAAGTAATAGCCTACGTCCTCAGACGTACAAGAGTAATAGCAATGTCTTGGCTCTTCACGCCACTTATAAATGAACCGACCCTAGGTCTTGATAGAGGGGGAAATTATATAAAAATTTCTCAAATAATAGTGGTACAGGAATGAAATAAATATCACTGAACTCGAAAAATAGCGCAGGTCAAGAATATGCCCATTAATCCTAGAATCGATCGTAGAGATGTTGTCTAGCCGATCTCCCGCGTTAATGCTAGCCATAGCGTGCCCAAGCTAGACTTGCCGCGCTGGTAAGCATTCTTCTCCCATTGGTTCCACATTTTCTGTAACTTGGCGGTTTTTATCAGACCTTGGCCTAGTAGGAGTGTCTAGTATTTTCATCAGCCACTCACGTTACTGCATCATATTCTTTCTAGGCGCGAATATTACAATGAACATACCAGAAGCGAGTCTCACTGCGCGTCGCTTCTATTTTGAGGTGGCCACCACCTGTCCTTCCGAATCATTGCTAGGTCTTTCTTTTCACAATCCTAAGTATTTAGCCTTTTGTCAAACTGCTGCAGGTATTTCCTCACTGTCTCCAACCAATGCTTGAAATTTCCTCATCTCCGTTTGGCTATTTTCATGATGCTGGTGGAAATATTTATTAATTGAAGAAATAAAACATCGAATCATTTATCCATCAGAGGTTAAAGGGTTCAATATGTACAATTATTTAGTTGCAGTATTGATAATGCAACTGGCGGTGTATGCTAAATGTAGTATATCTAATGTTAGGTGAAATGCTAAAATGGTGATAGAAATCCGGAGTTTGTCTGTTTGGGGTGATTATATGGTTGCAAAAAGATCAACTATGGTTATACTGTAATAATACAGGCTGCTACTTATCTGGTTGTCTTCCTGGCTGGAGCTTCGAGCAGTTTCGTGTTCACTCTAGCACCAGTTGTGGTCGACTGAACCCGGGTGTTAACTGGACGAAACTGGGTTTCTCTTCCCCCCCCCCCCTTTTGTTCCTATGTGCTGTCTGAGGTCAGTGCAATGTGTATTTGTGTGACGTTGCCAAATCTAGATAAGAATGAATGTTATTGAATACAGGAAGGTCTACAACTATTAAAGGCCGTGGAACTGTCTTCGCCACGCGTGGACTAAAAACCCATTCGAACTAAGCGCTGCCTGGTCTATTGAAGACGTCCCGGCACCTTTAATACTGCCGCTCATACCGGCCTAGGTTTATTGCAGAAAAAAGTACATAGTACAGCTGATCCAGATAATATTTACCTATTAACCACCGCTATTTCCCCCCCCCCCCCTTTTTATCTAGCTTGGCTGTGTCGCTAAGTTGTGTCTTGTTTCCGACAGGGTGTGTCTTTTTTAGTAGAGTGAAAAGGGGTGAACTCTCCATAAAAGTGTGTTCATTTAGATTGTTGGGATTGTTTCGTTTGGCTAGGTGAATCTCGATTGCTTCCTTTATGTCGAGAGCTCTGCCTTTCGATTCGTGATGAATTAGACCTACTTTTAGGTCAATATCGATGTTAGTAAAGCTGTGGCATCAAACCCCACGAGAGTTAATGCGTGATTACCGTTGATGTATTTCACGAGGCCGTTCGGGTTCCTAATTTTTTAAATACACTTTACGGCTCTCGCGCAATCAAACTGATTTTTTTAATGTTCATAGCGGCTATGAACATAAGTTCACGTATAGGACTTTCAATAACCTGGTGATCACAAATCCAACATGGCGGCGACGCGAAGTATAAATATTCACATGGACGTCTCTCGCAATTTAACCAACCGAGTGCACTGAAACTCGGTACACTAAATCCTTATACAAATGTTAATCCACTGGCATCTAATTTATTTCAATTGTTTCCATAACCACAAGATGGCAGCTGTGCGAAATTTTAAAATCTCGTTTTTACTTCTTGTGTCCTAATCATGCGAATGAATTTTGAATACTACACGTACACAATAATCTTCATGTAACAGTACATAACTCAAAGACCTACATATATAAAAATCCAACATGGCGACCATCCGCAATATTTAGTCGGTTCTCAATATCTACGAATTTATTACAGCAATCAGAAAATAGGCTTTAGTTCTTCACGGAACTACTTGTTTTTATTTCCGTGTTCTCCTTTCTTGGTATTAAACATGTATGATGTTTTATAATTTCATTGTCATAATTAAGGCCCGGATAATCGTGCTGGTGGGTTCCTTAGTTTAGGGGTTGCGACAACGCTGTCATGTAGCCCCGTGAACTTTGGGTGTGTGTAGAATCTGTCTGATAACCGGAGATAATTGTGATGGCTGCATTCGTGTGTGTTATCTGTTTTCAATTCAAGAAAGGACTGCAGACATTTAATTTTTCCAAGTAGTTCCTACTTTTACCGCCAAACGCAACCGTCAACGACTACTAGTTCAGAACTGGTTACCAGATGCCATCGCAGTCGGCCCCTGGCGACGAACGTCGGAACCTAAGAGCGTTTGTCAAATGTTTAACATAACCTACAGTTTAGCTTCACACAGGTGTAATTTGTGGAAGGTTCTTTAACATGCCATAAATCTATGATATGGGACCGCCGGCTTTACTTCCCCTCCGAAGGAAGGCATAATGAGGGATTTTCAACGCTCTAAAAAAATCCGACGGCTTCAGCCGGGTTTGAACTCGCGATCTTGGGCATAGAAACTCAGCATGCTACCAACTACGCCACCGAAGCCGCCCAGAATAATTGTGTGTTTACATATTTCTGCCCTTTTTATGAAAAAAAAAACATATTCTGGAGTATTTATTCATAAGTAGCCTACATATTTCCGATATTTGGTGGTATGTTGTTCTCCTTAGATGACTGCTGCCAATTCCAGTAATTTGTTTCTCTATTTCGTGAATGCCAGTTTGTCTCTGCATTGTAGTAAAATTTTAAGACAGAAATTCCCCGGATATTAAGTTTTTTTTCGTGTGGCCTCCTGAGAGGCCGAGTGCAGGTCTTTCTAATCGACGCCCGTGGGTGACCTGCGTGTCGGGATGAGAGATGGAATGGATGAAGATGAATGAATTTGGGCAAGGATGTGGAAGGCAGCGGCCGTGGCCTGTCAGAAGGTACCGTCCCAGCATTTGCCTGGTATTGAAAATGGGGAAAACCACGGGGCTCGAAACCACGCGTCTACCGAGTCAGCAGAGAGCTTGGCCCCATGACGTAACGCTGCCCTTTAGCCAGAGTAGCCACTGCTGTCGGTGATATTAAGTAGTCTATAGCAGGGGGGCTGGAGTCTACAGTCTCATTAAGCCTCCAATAGTCCTTACCTTGACAGAAATTATACTTGAAATTACAGTGGTCTGCGAAACTTGTGAGTATTGACAGAGTGCTATCAAAGTTTTTGAAGTGACCTTTTCTTCTGCTCATTAGAATGAAATTCGAAAACACACATGATTTCGTATCGCGCATCTCCAGTAGGTATTGTTGGCCTATTAAGCGGGAACATTTATACTGTAGACAGGATTATGGATTATTCAAGCAGCTGGACGTTTCAACTATATTTCAAGTAACTGGGGAACATAAATATGACACAAATTTAAGAACATAATTAATAAACTTACTAAATCACATATTTTCCAATTTTAAGCACATAAATAAATACATATTTCTGAAAAGTTAAGCACCTAATTATCCGGGCCCTGGTCGTAATCATATTTTATATTCAAATGGATGAAAGTTCTGTGAAACTCGGTAACAAACCGCAATTGAGGGATGCGCGAGGTAGAATTCAGCTGTTTCCCTCCACTTTAACGACACTTTAGATAGTTGAGTGGTCAGATTTGGCCATTTAACGTAATTCCTTGTTAGTGGTACAAGTTAACGAGCGTTTCTATATGATGAAATGCTCGTGCAAAGTTAAATAACCTTTAATGAAGTAGTTAAGAGATAATTGACGTTGGTGAAATCGGCCCCTAGTGTAATGTAGATAATGATTTCAATAATAAAATCATAAGTAATCTCAGTTTTCGAAATGGTTCTTGTGTTATGTAGCCTTGTGTGATAATTCTAATCGGTGATCAAACAGCTCAGCAGGTCCAACGAGTCCAACAGGTCATCCGGCGAGTAAAGAAGAATCGATTTGGATCTATTCTTGCGATAACACGCCCTAAGTGTGTTTTGGCTCTGGTTTTATCTATCCAATATTTACTTCATCTCACTTCGATCCTGTTTGGACTGGATGTTATGAGAGGAAAAGAAAAGGACGTCACTGTCGTAATCTAGGCCCACTTAATCAGCTTCTTGTTGTTGTGTCATTGGAGACCTCCCTTCAAGGGTTTCACGACTAGTGGGGCGTGGATTGGTGACCACGAGACTCCAGCTGAGTCCGGCATTGTTTCCACTTACTTGTGGACTTGACTGTACCAATCTACTATTTTATATCTTCTTTGTTTCGCCCATCACTGGTTATTTTGTTTCCCAAGCAACGGAAGTCTAGTTAGTTAGTTATTATTGTTTTAAGGGTGGAACTACGAGGCCATCTGCCCCTAACGGAAGTATCTTACTTCTTTTAGCTTTCCACCTGCCAATTTTAATGGCAATAGGAGTTTCTGATTTCTTCCGACTGCATTCCAATATTTTTGTTTTACATTTCTTAATTTTCATCGAGTTGACTCCGTAGCGCAGTGGTCAGCATGGTTAGCTGCCACCCCGGATGTCCAAGGTTCGATTCCCGGCTCTGTCATGAAATTTGAAAAGTGGTATGAGGGCTGGAACGGGGTCTACTCAGCCTCGGGTGGTCCAAATGAGTAGAGGGGGTTCGATTCCCACCTCAGCCATCTCTGAAGTGGTTTTCCGTGGTTTCCCACTTCATCTTCGGGCAAATGCCGGGAAGTAACCTAACTTAAGGCCACGGCCGCCTCCTTCCCTTTTCCTTGTCTATCCCTCCCACTCTTCCCATCCCGCCATAAGGCCCCTGTTCGCTTTGCATGTGAGGCTGCCTGGGCGAAGTGCTAGTCACTCCCCCCCTCTCCCCAGTTGTATCCACCGATCCAGAGTCTCAAGCTCCAGGACACTGCGCTCAGTGGCGGTAGAGGTAGGACCCCTCGCTTAGTCCGTGGGAAAAGCCAACCCTGGAGGCTAAAACAATAACGAAAGAAAATAAAATCATCATGAATTCTGTCCTCAATACAGAATCCATACCATTTAAAAAATCATTCAAATCCTGTGGAAACGCTAATACAACCGTCATAATAATAGGCCTACCGGTTATCACACGCAAACAAGTACACGGGGCTATATGATCAAAAAGCCCCCTAAAAGAATGTTCTCACATTTTTATTGATTTTCATCATTATTTATTTATTTATTTATTTATTTATTTATTTATTTATTTATTTATTTATTTATCGTATGGCTGTTAGTGCCGGGAGTGTCCGAGGACATGTTCGGCTCGCCAGGGGCTGTAGCTGCTTCAAGCGTACACCACTAGGGTGGGCTGCAAGTTCCGTTCAATTTCAAGTAGTTCCAACTTTCGCCACCAGATATCAATGATACCTAGTGGTGAACGTTGGAACTTTTATAGAGCGTTACAACGAAACCTAACCTAGAAATTTAGCTCCACAAAAGTTTAGTCTGTGGAAGGATATTTTACATGCCATAAATCTATGACATGGGACCGCCGGCTTTACTTCCCCTCCGAAGGGAGGTATACTGAAGGATTTTTAACGCTTTTAAAAATCCGACGACTTCGGCCAGGTTTGAACCCGCTATCTTGGGCACAGCAGTTCAGCATGCTGCCAACTACGCCACCGATGATCCCCCAGGGGCTTCCACCTAGTGGGACGTGACTTGGCGACCACGGGAACCCAGCTGAGTCCGGCATTGCTTCCACTTACTTGTGCCGGACTCCTTTCTGTCATTTTTCTTGTCAACCTCCCTTGACCAATTCTTGTTGTCTTCCGACCCCAATGATCGCTTTAATTGGTCCTTCTTTAATTGTGAATACATTCCTTAGCAGACAAAGTAGGGGTGCTAAAGTGGAGGGAAACAGCTGAATTCTACCTCGCGCATCTAGCAATGAAGGAAAATGAAATCCACAGCCTGCTTCCAGTCTCCGACCGGGTCAGGAATGGAATGAATGAAGCCCCCATCTAGCGGCGAGGATATGGACTGTGCCGGCTGCCGAGGCCTGACGCACTCCTCTGGGGCAATGATTAAATGAATGACAGATGAAATGAAATGATAGTGGAGAGTGTTGCTGGAATGAAATTTTGACAGGGAAAACCGGAGTACCCGGAGAAAAACCTGTCTGCCTCCGTTTTGTCCAGCACAGATCTCACATGGAGTGACCGGGATTTGAACCACGGACCCAGTGGTGAGAGGCCAGCGTGCTGCCGCCTAAGCCACGGAGGCTTCGCATCTAGTAATGTCGGAAGAATTTGTTTGTTTCCGAGTTTCACACGAACTTTAATCCATGTGAATATCATACATGTTACTAACATCAAGAAAGAAGAATACGGAAATAAATAAAAAAACATATCAGGTGTGAGACTCTTAACTTCTTCCAGCTCTGCATAATGAACGCACCCACTCACACTGCCATGACAATGCAACATGGAGAGTGTGTCTTATTTAGTTTAGTAAACAACGTATGCACACAACTGGCAGTTATCCTGGATACTTTGTTCATATCATAGCAAGCTTTTGCCATGAATAAGATATTCTGTATTTCCCTTCCTTTATAATTATGTTTCATAAAATCTGAGTTCACGGATGCGCGAGAGCCGTAAAGCGCATTTAAGTAATTACAAAATGCCTCGTGAAATGCATCGACGATAATCACGCATTAACTCGCGTATTTAAGTTAAATAGCAATTAACTAACTAATCGTTAGTTAAGTATTGGTGAAACGGCCCTTATTATCAGGGATGGGGTAGGTGCCAGGGACTTGAAGTAAAGTACAGGGGCATTATCTGTGTGCGCCCCTATAAACACGGCAAGCTAAGCCGGCTTACTGGCGCAATCGTGGACGCGCATACACGGCTCAGCCGGTGGTAGGCGCGCACTTTTACACGTTACCAAACATGTTCAATAATGTGTACTTACATTGGTCATAGCCGATGCTGAAAATGTCCTCCCTCTCTTGTAGCACACACCTGACATCTTCTGGTAATAATATCGTATGGCCTCGGCTGCCGGGTGCAAGCTTTGTCATTTGACACCCAAAGGATAGCTTGCATGTCGAATGTCGTTGTTCCTTGAAGCACTGTGAAAGTCAAGGAGGTTAGATATCTAAGCTCCCTGAACACTATAGCGCTTTCTAGTAGAGAAATTAGGAACTTAGTGTTGGCAGAAACTCCCGAGATTAATTTTGCCATTATGAACACGGCCTACTGAATTCAAATAGGTTCTTTGACATGCCAACACCGTATGACATGGTGTCGTAATTCTTGCCGCCTTTCAAAAAAAAACTTACCACGGCCAGGAGCGAACCTGCAAGCTTGGGGTTAGTAGACCGACACGTTGACCACTCACCCACCGTGGCAAGCACATCTTGTGATGAAAGAATGGACAACAATCTCATCTGTAAGAACATAACGTTGTAAGTCAACTCTTTTATTATTTACGGAGCCTGTTTCCTTGAATCGTTTAGCGAGCTTCCTATTGTACTGGCATTAAGCACAGGTCTTCCTGGAAACTTGATCCGAAATTTTCGTCTTGTTTCAGAAGAAGACTTTTTGATTTTCATATACGAATTATGGACATACACACGTTCCCGCAATGTGAATTGGTGTCTAGGCATGACCAACAATCACAGTAATCACAATACTCACTAAACGTCTACGCTTTGCAGATACACGTCAATATGAATGACAAAACACGTGTGAACTAACGGTATGAATCAGCGGAGCGCGCCAACCACCAGCCGAACCGTGTATGTCCGGCCGCAATCTGCGCCAGTTACAGCCAGCTTAGCTTGCCGTCTTTATCGGGGTGCACTTAGATAATGCCCCTGTACTATCCCTACTTTTTCCTGAGGGAGTATAGAAAAACCCGGTGAATAAACACACTAAGGATAACCACTGTTAGCGCCGGGATTCGAACCTGAGATCTCTGGACTTGCTACAGCTGCCCACGCAGCCATGGTACCCGATTTAACGAACATGGCTACGCCGCTGGATTCTACAGATCTTGGATGAGACCCTGACCAGGCGCGGAATCAAGGGGGGGGGGGGGCACGGGGGTCATGACCCCCCCCCCCCCAAACGGAGACCAATTGTTTTTTGCAAACTCAAAAAACGAAAACAAAATAACCAGACAAGTAAAACAAATTTTAACTGAAAATAGTTTTTTTTTTCATTTTATTCAATACGGAAAATATCTTTATTGCAATTATTATGTTCTGTTACAACTGTACATACACACATCAAAAAAAGTTTTGCATCACCTCGGTTCCCAGATCTCCGGCATATAGACGTTGACTGAGTATATTGTATCAAAGATACAGTCCCTTTGACTGTTCATAGATGTCACTAAAACTGCTCAAAGATGTAAACAACCATGCATGAGCAGGGCCTATTAGACGGAGGGGGTACGACAGCCGATCAGTTCCAGTCATTCCACCAGGACGAAGGTACGCTGCTCATGTTGTCTGTAGTTCTACCATGCCTAGAAGGTCAATACCGCAGTTCGATCGCGTCCGCATTGTTACTTTGTGTCAAGAAGGGCTCTCAACAAGGGAAGTTTCCAGGGGTCTCAGAGTGAACCAAAGCGTTGTTGTTCGGACATGGAGGAGGTACAGAGATACAGGAACTGTCGATGACAGGCCTCGCTCAGGCCGCCCAAGGGCTACTACTGTAGTGGATGACCGCTACTTACGGATTGCCGCTCGGAGGAACCCTGACAGCAATGCCACCATGTTGAATAATGCGTTTCGTTCAGCCACAGGACGTCGTGTTTCAACTCAAACTGTGCGCAATAGGCTGCATGATGCGCAACTTCACTCCCGACGTCCATGGCGAGGTCCAGCTTTGCAACCCCGACACCATGCAGCGCGGTACAGATGGGCCCAACAACATGCTGAATGGACCCCACAGAATTGGCATCACGTTCTCTTCACCGATGAGTGTCGCATATGCCTTCAACCAGACAATCGTCGGAGACGTGTTTGGAGGCACCCTGGTCAGGCTGAACGTCTTAGACACACTGTCCAGCGAGTGCAGCAAGGTGGTGGTTCCCTGATGTTTTGGGGTGGCATTATGTGGGGCCGACGTACGCCACTGGTGGTCATGGAAGGCTCCGAAACGGCTTTACGATACCTGAATGACATCCTCCGACCCATAGTGCACCCATATCGGCAGAATATTGGAGAGGCATTTGTCTTCATGGACGACAATTCTCGACCTCATCGTGCACATCTTGTGAATGCGTTCCTTCAAGATAACGACATCGCTCGACTACAGTGGCCAGCATGTTCGCCAGACATGAACCCTATCGAACATGCCTGGGATATGTTGAAAAGGGCTGTTTATGGACGTCTTGACCCACCAACCACTCTGAGAGATTTACGCCGAATTGTCGTTGAGGAGTGGGACAATTTGGACCAACAGTGTCTTGATGAACTTGTGGATAGTATGCCACGACGAATACAGGCATGCATCAATGCAAGAGGACGTGCTACTGGGTATTAGAGGTAGTGGTGTGTACTGCAATCTGGACCACAAATGCTGAAAGTCTAGCTGTATGATGGTACAACATGCAATGTGTGGGTCTCATGAGCAATAAAACGAGCTGAAATGTTGTTTGTGTTGATCTCTATTCCCTTTGTATTTAAAGGTTCCGGAACTCTTGGAACCGAGGTGATGCAAAACTTTTTTTGATGTGTGTATTTACAACTTCATACCTGTTATATAAAAACGATTATTTATATAACAAAATCAACTCGTCTATTTTGTTTAGCAAACCTTGTGATTATCGAATCGATGTTTATAGTGATGTCACGATGAATGTGCAGCAATGCACGGATAGGAATTTGGGGCTTTTTTCGCACCAAAACATTTTGCCGACGTCCAAACTGCAAGCTTGGTTGGCAATTTAAGCTGTGACTTTCTCCCTTTGTCGGTACCAACTCGACTTGCTGAAACTGTAAAATAGGCTACCTTGATACTTTTCTCGAAACTCGAAGTAAAAGTCGCAAAACACGTCGTTGCAATTTGTACGAACGTTTTTGGTGCGCTAAACGTATCAAATTTCTATCCATGTAGCTTGCAAAAAAATTGGTCTGGTTTTGTACGTTTGGTTATTTTGTGATTGCGTTTTTAGTGATACCATTTTTCTTAACAATTTCGATTCTCTTCCCCCCCCCCTCAAGCCGAACTCTAGATCCGCGCCTGACCCTGACCTCATCATTCTGTTGACATTTTTATCATCCCTTAATTTAAAACACATGGACCAAAGACAACCTTAGCCTACTCTTCCAAGCTCCAAAGAATTAACAATGCTTTTCCAAGCGTGAAGATAATTTTGGAGCCAGGAAGTGGAGGAGTTCAGATGGCCTAGGTTAAGGCTATAACGTGACTAACGCTCCACTGCGGCCAAGGTCCCCTACACTAGGAAATACAGGAGATAACAGTTGAAATTGAACTGTTGACCTTAGATGGCCTTGACCGATATTATCTTCAACCTCACGAGGGCTTTGTTCTGACGTGACAATGGGATTAGATTAGATGTTGTACTACTGGACAGTCCATTTGGCTCCCACCGAAGGGGTTCGAATCCAACTGAGGGTGGGGTATCCACTTAGGCAGGGCAATTAAGCTTTATTTGTGCTCGGTATCGCGAAGTAACGTATGACCGCAGTTAAGGTCTTCCACCAAGGACACTCAATGTCAAGTTTTTCCGCTGAGTGAGGATCTAATTCCTTATTCTCGGTGTTGTCGATTTAAAGGAAAGCCGCTACACGTGTGAAGTCAGAGCCCTCTGTTACCCCGGAATGTGAACCATTCCTCATTCTTATGCTGTGTCAAGTCAAAGCTCTCTGTTACCCCGGAATATAAACCATTCCTCATTCTTATGCTGTGTCAAGTCAAAGCTCTCTGTTACCCCGGAATGTGAACCATTCCTCATTCTTCCGCTGTGTCAATTCAAAGTCCTCTGTAACCCCGGAATGTGAACCATTTCTCATTCTTACGCTGTGTCAAGTCAAAGCCCTCTGTTACCCCGGAATGTGAACCATTCCTCATTCCTACGCTGTGTCAAGTCAAAGCTCTCTGTTACCCCGGAATGTGAACCATTCCTCATTCCTACGCTGTGTCAAGTCAAAGCCCTCTGTTACCCCGGAATGTGGACCATTCCTCATTCTTATGCTGTGTCAAGTCAAAGCCCTCTGTTAGCCCGCAATGTGGACCATTCCTCATTCTTATGCTGTGTCAAGTCAAAGCCCTCTGTTACCCCGCAATGTGGACCATTCCTCATTCCTACGCTGTGTCAAGTCAAAGCCCTCTGTTACCCCGGAATGTGGACCATTCCTCATTCTTATGCTGTGTCAAGTCAAAGCCCTCTGTTAGCCCGCAATGTGGACCATTCCTCATTCTTATGCTGTGTCAAGTCAAAGCCCTCTGTTACCCCGCAATGTGGATCATTCCTCATTCCTACGCTGTGTCAAGTCAAAGCCCTCTGTTACCCCGGAATGTGGACCATTTCTCATTCTTACGCTGTGTCAAGTCAAAGCCCTCTGTTACCCCGGAATGTGAACCATTCCTCATTCATACGCTGTGTCAAGTCAAAGCCCTCTGTTACCCCGGAATGTGGACCATTCCCCATTCCTACGCTGTGTCAAGTCAAAGCCCTCTGTTACCCCGGAATGTGGACCATTCCTCATTCTTATGCTGTGTCAAGTCAAAGCCCTCTGTTACCCCGCAATGTGGACCATTCCTCATTCCTACGCTGTGTCAAGTCAAAGCCCTCTGTTAGCCCGGAATGTGATTCATTCCTCATTCTTACGCTGTGTCAAGTCAAAGCACTCTGTTACCCCGGAATGTGAACAATTCCTCATTCTTATGCTGTGTCAAGTCAAAGCCCTCTGTTACCCCGGAATGTGAACCATTCCTCATTCTTATGCTGTGTCAAGTCAAAGCCCTCTGTTACCCCGGAATGTGAACCATTCCTCATTCTTATGCTGTGTCAAGTCAAAGCTCTCTGTTACCCCGGAATGTGAACAATTCCTCATTCTTATGCTGTGTCAAGTCAAAGCCCTCTGTTACCCCGGAATGTGAACCATTCCTCATTCTTATGCTGTGTCAAGTCAAAGCCCTCTGTTACCCCGGAATGTGAACCATTCCTCATTCTTATGCTGTGTCAAGTCAAAGCTCTCTGTTACCCCGGAATGTAAACCATTCCTCATTCTTATGCTGTGTCAAGTCAAAGCTCTCTGTTACCCCGGAATGTGAACAATTCCTCATTCTTATGCTGTGTCAAGTCAAAGCCCTCTGTTACCCCGGAATGTAAACCATTCCTCATTCTTATGCTGTGTCAAGTCAAAGCCCTCTGTTACCCCGGAATGTGAACAATTCCTCATTCTTATGCTGTGTCAAGTCAAAGCCCTCTGTTACCCCGGAATGTGAACCATTCCTCATTCTTATGCTGTGTCAAGTCAAAGCCCTCTGTTGCCCCGGAATGTGAACCATTCCTCATTCTTACTCTGTGTCAAGCCAAAGTCTTCTGTTACCCCGGAATGTGAACCATTCCTCATTCTTATGCTGTGTCAAGTCAAAGCCCTCTGTTGCACCGGAATGTGAACCATTCCTCATTCTTACTCTGTGTCAAGTCAAAGTCCTCTGTTACCCCGGAATGTGAACCATTCCTCATTCTTATGCTGTGTCAAGTCAAAGCCATCTATTACCCCGGAATGTGAGCCAGTCCTCATTATTACGCTCCACGAATATAAAACAGTATTGTTAGATATTGTTAACATAACTTCTCTCGCTGAAGGAGAAATTAAGCAGATTTAAGTCTGATATCAATCGAAAAGAAGGCTACTAATAGAAAAAGCGCCTGGAGGATGAATGTTTAGGTAGGAACAAGTGCTTTTGGCTAGGTGAGGGAATGAAGAACAGTGTAAACAATTCCCTCACAGGTGCAGCATTGTGAAAGTCGTTCAAAACAATGGACGAACATGTTTGTTGGGCCGTTTCTTGCGCAGTACAGGTTGAAAATGATTTTCCAAAACTCCCTGCACGTTTTAGCCTTTCTAATGCAAATGTATTTCCAATTCTATACTGTGCCAAACTAACCCTCATTTCCAACAAATAAACAAATAAAGAAAGAAAGAAAGAAAGAAAGAAAGAAAGAAGCAAAAATAATGAAATGCAAAATATATAATTAAATAAATAAATAAATAAAGAAAGAAATAAAATAAAAATAGAATATAAATAAGTGAATAAATAAAGAAGAAAAAGAAAGAAAAATAAGGAAAATAAGAAATTAAAGAAAGAAAGAAAGAAAGAAAGAATGAATGAATGAATGAAAAAAGAAAGAATGAATAAAGAACGAAGGAAAGAACAAATTAGGAAATAAAATAAAAAAGATTGGCAAAATAAATAAATAAATAAATAAATAAATAAATAAAGAAGGAAAGATGGAAAGAAGAATAAATAAGTAAGTGAATAAGGAAAGAAATAAAGAAAGAAAAACAGGAAAGAAGGAAAATAGAAATAATAAGAAATTTAAAAAGAAGGAAAGAAAGAAAGAAAGAAAGAAAGAAAGAAAGAAAGATAGAAAGAGAGAAAAAATCAGGAAATTAAGAAATTACAGAAAGTAAAGTGAAGAAAAAAAAAGGAAAGTTAGATAGCAAGAAAGAAGGAATAAATAAAATAAGGAAGAAAACATAAGGAAATTAAGTAAATAAAGAATGAAAGGCAAAAAAAATAAAGATGATTATGATGATGATAATTGTTGTTTTAAGGGGCCTAACATCTAGGTTATCGGCCAAAAAAAAGGGGGGGGGGCGAGGAAAGAAGAAAAGAAACAATAAATAAATAAATAATTAGATAGATAAATAAATGAGGAGTGGACATAATGTTGTTTCAGTTCCCCACACGAACTGTGTACAAACACGTTAACCGCTCGTGTGGGAAGGAACAGCTGTCTTGAAGCTTCACAGGTAGTGGGAATCGCTTCTGGCAGGAGACTCCATAGCAGCTAATTAAGGCCCAATGCACCAGACACGTGCTCCCAATTTAGATTCTGTTCACCTCAGAGCATAACAATTTTATTGTCGACACCTGTCTTGTGTCCATTAGCTTAACCTGACCTTAAACCCAATTTAACTGGTAGTGAGAATAATCTTATTATATACTGCTCAAAAAAATTAAAGCACCACTTTTTTCAATGGCCACCAAATTTGGAAAGTTGACTGCACAAGGTCGAAATTTCAGTATGACGTTTGCCCCGACGCCTACCAAGCACATGCTTCAGCACAACTCCCCAACTTGTGTAGTTTCGGGATAGCGCCCCCAAAACCAGCCCATTTTTGAAAACCGTAAATTGAAGTTTGCGAAAAACGCTGTAGGACTTGTCGCAGGTTGCCAAAGCAGTCGAAAATGAATGAGTCTTGCTCTTAAGGTTCCACGAACACGTTGAAATCGTTACATTTGACGTTTGGGCATTTTCAACCCCCTTCATCATCCCCTAAACATGGACTACCATTGGGGGCGCCTGAGAAGGTACCGGATGTGTTTAACCACCTGAAAACCTGCACACCATCCTCAGTTGCTGATTGCAGTAAGTTCTTAAGGCCTCTGGCAATGTTCACCCTTCCTAACACCCTCAACTGGCAAGGGACCAAACCACCCCGTCTTGATTCACCCCTAAGGAAGGTTTAAATCGAGATTTTTATCAGTGCTGCTAATGGGGGGGTCTTCCCCTAACGTTTCAAAAGAGGACCTGCGCCTGTGTCGCCACCCCTCCCCCTGCAACCCCCGTTTGTATGATTTTTCGAATCAGGCCCTTTTTAAGGGCTGAAGTGAGGTCTTAATCGCTGAAAGGGCTGTAAAGGTCCTTAGAAGTAGTGGTGACACGAAATCAACCCCTTCCGATGTTTGATTGACATTCCATCCCCCAAAGTTGACATTTTTGCACCCTCAACCCTCCCTGTCTGGACGCGTAACGCGTCATGGCAGAGTTTTCAGAGTTGGATCAAAATGAAGCTTATGGCCTGAAATGGAGACCAAAACAGCAGGTTGGATGGAAATTCATCGGTAGGGTGGGAAACGGGACCAGAAAGTTTTCAAAAAAGTTAACAGCCTCTAGTAAGTACACCAATGCATAGGCAACCCACATCACGTCATTTTTCTCCCATTGCCAAACTTTGTAACCTATTGCCGATCATAGGCAACCCACACGCACGGCCGTGATGTGGGTTGCCTATGAATGGGCGTACTTACTGTAGGCTGTGCACTTTTTTGAAAAATGTTGGTCCCGTTTCCCAACCTACCGATGAATTTCTATCCAGCCTGCTGTTTTGGGCTCCATTTCAGGCCATAAGCTTCATTTTCATCCAACTCTGAAAACTCTGCCATGACGCATTACGCGTCCAGACAGGGAGGGTTGGTGGTGCAAAAATTTCGAATTTGGGGGACGGAATGTCAATCATCGATCGGAAGGGGTTGATTTCATGTCACCACTACTTCTAAGGACCTTTACAGCCCTTTCAGCGATTAAGACGTCGTTTCAGCCCTTAAAAAGGGCCTGATTCGAAAAATCATACAAACGGTGGTTGCAGGGGAAGGGGTGGTGACAAAGGCACAGTTCCTTTTTTGAAACGTTAGGGGAAGACACCCCCCCCATTAGCAGCACTGATAAACATCTCGATTAAAACCTTCCTTAGGGGTGAATCGAGAAGGGGTGGTTTGGTCCCATGCCAGTTGAGGGTGTTAGGGGGTGTGTACATTGCCGGAGGCCTTTTAAGAACTTACTGCAATCAGCAACTGAGGACGGTGTACAGGTTTTCAGGTTTTCCTCAAGCTGTGAAATGATGGGCCTAAAATAATTCCACTCTAACATGTAAGTTATCAGCTGCTCTGTCATAGCCAAGGTCTTGGTCATAGCGCGTCCAATGATGTAACATTATTCTGTCAGCGAGCCATCAGTGGGTGTGCGGTTAGAACGATTATTTGATAAATGTCACAAAGAAATACAAGTTTCCTTTAAAAAGGACAATGAATTGATATTGCGAGATGAATGTAGGTTTAGGCAACTCATAACAGCTGTTGACACCTTGACGGAATACAGCGGCCATTGCTGGCTGCCACGTGGGTGATAGCTCATTGGCTGGAATGCACGTGGTAGAGGCGGATTGATATGTTCTGTAGGAGTATTCGTTCCCGCGAGAACTGTCAAAAAAGTGCAAACTTACAGTAGATGAACTATACTAAACTACACCGCATATACAGGCCGTTAATACGTATAGCGCCCAAGATGGCTGCTGCCAGCAACACTCACAAGTATCAGGTAAGACAGGTTGAAACCTATCTTGTAACTTTGTGGACGCAATCGTTGTACTATAAGAGGACAATGTGTGGAAAATCAGCCGCCAGATTGAACTGCAAGGCTCCTTAAATGATAAGTAAATCGACCGTCAGCCGTTAATTGTTATAGACACTATGATGATTGTAACAGTGGCTCTCATCCCCCCCTTCCCTTTTGTTAACCCAAGATGTGATAATAAAATTAGCTTATCAAAAATGCTTTATTAACATGATATTACCACATCAGAAATTAATAAATGATAACACACTGGAAAGGCCTAATTTAATTACTCGCTAGGTCAGCTGAGTTCACAGCAAAAAAAACCTAGGAGCGAATGTTCCGATTTGCTTGGTTTTCAAGAACTCCCTCATTTGATTTAGGAAAAGGGATCAGGCGGGACGAAACCAATGTCAAGACCAGCTTGTTGAGTGGAAGGCTGGATGCGTACCTCAGCAGGCCGTATTAAATTGACCCTGCCAAAGATGAAGAAGAAAAGGGGAATAATCTTCATAGTGACTTCATGCAATAAATAACATGACAAATCAAAATAAGCTAACATGTATTGAACATTAAGATCAAACAAATTACAAGATAAACCTTCCACCACTAAAATTAACCGTCTGACAAATATGATCTAATTAAACACCAATGAAATGACTTAACCTAAACAAACCAGACACTTGCCCGCTTGGCAAGATTACACACATCTACATTTGTGATAGAAAAGAATTTGATTAGAAAGATTCCCCTGACGACAAAACTAAAGGAATAACAACATGAAGTTAGACTCTGTGCCACTTCTAAAACAATGTTACATAAGCAACTTACGCGTTCCTTAGTGAACGAAAGCGTCTGAGAAACTTCAGAGTCCAGCACTGACTGTCTTCTGAAGCCTATCTGACCAAAGTTAAATCCACGAGGTTCCCATCCAGCTAACGGGAAATAGGGCAATAATAACCCACCCTGCAGTAATTACATATAAAGGTACCACCAAATCATACAAACCCTTCCAAAATATTACATACTAAAATAATAATGTCAGTCCGCTTAAAATACGGTCCACCGTCACATGGCCTTAACGACATAGCAAAAGACACAGTTTAATGTTCCATCGAACGGTTGCCCCTTCTAACAAATTGAGTTCATACCACCTGGTGTATTTCAGCCCTCCGGAGAACTGCCCTCAGTTCCCCGGAGGCGATCGCTTAAGAGCCCTTCCGTCAGCAAGGTTCCTCTCGTACTGTCTCCCGAGTCACAGATTCCACCCTTGTATATCAGCGTACCCCCCCCCCCACCACAACCCTCCAGTAATACCAACTGCGACTAGAGGCACAACCGGCCAAAACAAAGCCAGAGTTCAAGGCCAGAGTCCAAGGTTTTGAGTGGGTACTATTGAATATCAGCCCATACAGGTTACTGCGTAGAAACCTTCCAGGAGCTGAGGCGTTACACAATGTCCTTTGTAAGATTGTTCTCAGAATAAGGGCTTGGCGAATGTAGCTGACAGTAAATGTTCGCTTTTCCAAGGTTTGCAGACACAAAGCTCGATTTATCTCCCTTTACAAGTGTCTATCAACGATAAGCCTATAAGTGACAGGACACACAAAGGCACAAATCCTGGCAGAAAGAGCTCGGCGAACCCATTTCACAAACAGTCAGGCGCCGGATTGGCGAATGGAATTCTCAGAAGAGGTCTGGTGTATGCCCTCATGATAATCTGGTCAGACCTGGAGCTCTTGCTGCGTCTCGAAGATAAGATGAACATGTACCGATTTGCAAAATTGGTACAATGATTATTGATGTTATGAGGGACCTAGCAGCGAGGTTATCGGCCCCTAATGCTAATACTAACTACAAACATACAGACTAGAAGAAGAAATGGTAAACAAATAAAGGGTAAGGCAAATAAAGGACAGGAAGAAAAGAAAAGAATGAGGATTGAGGGACTTGGAAGGAAGGAGAGCCATGAAAGGCAGATGGGAAAAGGGGAAAGAGGAGAGGGCCCTCCCCAAGGTCAGAGGAAAAACGGGACAAAACGGACCCAGCTCAGGAATCCTTCGGGATCGCCAACTCCCAAACTCACCAACCGTGAGCCCCTGAGGATGTAGTAATATCCAGGATGCACCAGAAGTGGTGGAGCTACATACACCCTGCCTCCTTGAGGGCCTTGAGTTAAAAACAGGAGATAACATGTAAAGAAACCAAGAGGTCTGACCCCTCGCAGAAGGAGTGTATCAGGAAAGATGAGAAAAGGGCCAATTAAGGCGGGAAAGGGAGAGACTCCCTAGGCCTCGGATACCCTAATACCGTCGTGGTCGGAAGAGAACAAGAGTTGACCAAGTGAGGTCGACAGGAAAGAAGACTGAGAGGAGTCTGGCACAAGCAAGTGGAAGCAATGCCAAACTCAGCTGGGGCCCCGTGGTCGCCAACCCACATCCCACTAGATGTGAGACCCTGGGGGGGGGGGGGACACAGTTTTAAAGGCTCGTTAGGGATGCTAATGGATTGTTACAGTTTGGTGAACCACGACATTTTGGTAATCGTCCTTTAACGGCCTTTAATTATTTGTTGACATTTTGACCTAGCCCTCAATATCTCTCCATTATCCTGGGGATATTCCAAACCTCCCCATCCCAATAAAATGCTGAATTTACGCCTAAGTGGTGATGATAGTAGTTTTGAGAGATGAAACATGGAAAGTAGCTTGCGTAACCTCCATTGCCAGTTGTTGCATATTTGTTGACATGGATATGTACAGTAGATAGATGTGGAACAATTCCATCGCGAGAGTCATTAATGTAATGTTGTGTTTCCATGCTAAGATAAGACTGCGTGTGAGTCACATGGTATTTCTGAGGGAATATTTTCGTGATTTGGAACTATACAGCATTTCATTGCCATGTCCTCTCGAACTTTTTCTGTCGCGCCCCCTTTCTGAAACATGGAATATATAATGTGTCTAATAAGGCTTTCACGGCCCGGATTATATAAATAATTCATGTTTTTTAGGGCTAATGCCGTGTGTATTTAGATTAGAACCATACGTTTCGGAGAAACCTTGCCTCCTTTTTCAATGGGAATCAAACAATGTGTCCAAAGAAAGTATATCAATGAGATTACACAAATTGTAGATAAATTCCTCGGTTCGTCACCAGAGAGCAGCTGTCAGAAATGACTGTATGGACCATGGTAGAACGGCGGACAGAGTAGAAAGTAAGGAGAAGGCAAAGGGGGCGGGGTGAAAATATAGAGACTCCTCGAAGACTCACTCCCCCCGCGTTGAGGGGAACCAACCAACCTAAGTTCGAAGGAAAAGCCAACCTGGAGGGTAAACCGAAGAAAAAAAAAAAGCGTTTAACCTCAAACTATGTATTTATATTACCGGTATAAGTACAAGTCTAGCACGAAAAAAAAACAACGTTCCTAAGGTTCTTTTATACACTTTTTGAATCTTTTCAAGAGATAAAACAAAAGTAAAAATGCTGGGCATTTCCGGAGTTTGTACCAGAGACCTCTCGCACCCGAAGCAGGAATCATACCCCTTGACCAACAGGCCGACGTGAATTGAGCAGAAAATTGAAGTACTTCAATGTAATGTATTGTGAGAATACGATATGTTGAATATTACACTACAGTATTTTACATTTAGTAAAGTGTCGTAAATGTAGATAAGCTCTGGCACAATCACATGCTTTATTTTGAAACAGAGAGGATAATAAGCTTCTCACTTCGTAACCAATCGTAAAGCTAGCATGTGGTGACGCGAAGTCAATCGTATAACTTCGGCCTTCACTCGGAGTCCTGTTCCTAACTGTCTGTAACGTCAAGTCATATAACTGCCCATGACTGAAAACTTGATGAGGCAAATAGTGTCCTACACGTTCCAGGGGTTTCCCTTGAGCTTTATTGATTGTGATAAATTATGCTAAGCGATTGGAAATTAGTGGCCCTTAATAGAAAATGGGACTATTTTTATGGCATATTTATATTGGATTTTTAAAGTGGCTTCGTATTTTGTCCGATTTCTCACTTTATTGCGTCAATTTGTAGTTTACATACGTACGGCCGGACAATGTTCCTTTTCGTCGAACGGGGTTTTATAGTAGTATTTCTCCCAAGATTAACGTCTTATTCGATAACACTATAGTGCCCTGCATCAATGGAGCCGCTAAATATTAAATGGCAAATGATACTCCCATTGCAAAAACAACAGTGTGGTTAGACTCATTGTTATGTACTCTAATCAAATAAAATCAATAAACAATTGGCTTATACAATGAAGTTCAACATGACCAGTGTATTCACCGTCCAGATGAAAATGAAAATCCACAGCCTGCTTCCAGTCTCCGACCGGGTCAGGAATGGAATGAATGAAGCCCCCAACTAGCGGCGAGGATATGAACTGTGCCGGCTGCCGAGGCCTGGCGCACTCCTCTGGGGCAATGATTAAATGAATGACAGATGAAATGAAATGATAATGGAGAGTGTTGCTGGAATGAAATTTTTGACAGGGAAAACCGGAGTACCCGGAGAAAAACCTGTCTGCCTCCGTTTTGTCCAGCACAGATCTCACATGGAGTGACCGGGATTTGAACCACGGACCCAGCGGTGAGAGGCCGGCGTGCTGCCGCCTAAGCCACGGAGGCTTCACCGTCCAGATACTTTCATACTGAGTTGGTTGCTGAGGAGAATGCCATGAGGCTGATCGCCAATAATAAAATCCTTATAATTATCCTTGCCAGCAACAATGTTTGCAATAGTTTGCAAATGCAGCTCAGGGCGATGTTCTTCATTTTGATATAAGCAGCACGAAACTTCTCGAAATAAGCAAAGTCTATCGCCTGTTATAGGTACAATCCTTTGGGTTTCTATGACAGCAGCAGGGGAGCATAGAATCATTTCACCAATTACAGCTACCGTAATGGAGGCAGTTTTAGAATTATATGTCCCGTGCATGTCAAAAAACGCATTAACATAGGGAAGCCCACTATTAAGACTATATTCTTGGCCACCGCCCCAGAGATCCGGATTCATTTCCCTGCTCTGCCAATAAATTTAATTCTGGCCTGAGGGCTGGAACGGGACGCACTCAGCCTCGTGAGGTAAAACTGAGGAGAGGTAGGATCGATTCCAACCGTAACTATCTTGGATGTGTTTCTCTTCAGTTTCCCACTTCCACTCCAGGCAAATACCTGGATGGTTCCTTACTTAAGGCCTCGGCGTTCTCCTTCCCAATCCTCACTTTAGTTACAGATACACACATTAATACAACCATCACAATAACACAGGTCGGTTACATAATTTTTTCTCTTAAAGACACTCTGAAAATCTACAGGCCAAGAGCTTTTGTCAGAGTGCTTTACGAAGTTGAAACACGATGGTCAATGGTAAAATAATTACCGAATGATTTCCTTATATACGACATTCTTTGTACGACTACTTTTTGGCACTACTCAAACTTTAAGGGCGTCGAAAGATTGCAACTTATAACTGGCCATGACTGAAAACTTGCTGAGGTAAATAGAGACCTACACGTTCGAGAGTTTCCCCTTGAGCTTTATTGATTGTGATACAGAATGCCAAGCGAATTGGAAATTGACGTCTCTTAAAAGAAAATGGAAGGGTTTTGTCGGATGGTGTTAAATCAACTCGAGGGATTAGAGCTCTCTGCCCAATTTTATCTCCACTGATTATTTCCAAATCCTAGCAATTTTCATACATATTCTTTACGAATAATCTGGTTCCGTTCAGGAGCCCTTGGGAAACGTTCAGGTTTCTGAGAAGCATAACTATGGCTCCAACTTTTAGAGTAAGAATATTTGTAGGCAAACCACTTAATTCCAAGGAATTCGAGAATTCTGTAGGAAATTGAAGTAGCTGGCTTTCATCTTCTGTAATTAATCTGTTAACGCTGGTGTATGTTTTTGAACTACCGGGTATAAGTTCGATGACTTTCAAATTAATTTCATTACAGTGTTCATTTTTTGGTGTTAGAATGCATACTTTCGAGAAATTGATTATATCTTTCGTAGAAATGAATGTTTCGCCGTAAATCTCAGTCACGATGTTATCATGCGCTAAAATTCTGGGTGGTAGTTCAATAACATTTGATTCCTCACCATCTACAGAGGGGTCCCCTTACCAATTTGTAACAAAAAATCAGAAAATTCAATTTCTTCTGGTTTCAACCGCATGTTTTTTTAATGTAAGCAGTGTATTTTGAAGAAGGGCCAGAGAGGAGAGTATTTAATACAGTTTTGAATAATTGTTTGGCGAGAAGCGTGCGGCACAACAGGCAAAACCTGCCTAAAGTCTCCTCCAAGAACAGTAATTTTCCCACCAAATGGAATGTCATTACCCATAATATCTTTTAGAAGACGATTCACACACATTAATGAATGAATATTGGGCTTCATCCCATATTATGAGCCGTGCTAATCGAATATCGACAGCTGCTTTGGAATTTAATTTTAATCCAGACACTGAACTCTCATTTAAATTTAGAGGAATTTTGAATGTACTGTACTGTGTACTGTTCGACCGTTGGGTAGCAAAACAGCGGCTATTCCATTCCATGCTACTGATATAACATGAAGCCCTAAACTGCAGAACTTTTGTATTAAGCATCGGTAAATAAATGTTTTTCCTGTGCCCCCAGCACCGTCAATAAAGAATGCGTTCGTGACAGTTGTGTTGTTATTTTGAAGAACGCTAGTGATTTCATTAATAATTGAAAGTTGTTCCTGGTTTGCTAAGGACATCAGGTCAGCCAAATCAAAAGGGAACACTGGCTCATTAGTAGTTTGATCGTTGGAGTGTGTGTGTCAGTACCAACAGGCAAGTTAAATGTTGGGAGAGAGAAACCATGCAATTGCCGAGTTTTATTAATATCTCTGAGAGATAGTTGATAAGCTGTATTTTCGTCTTCAGACTTAAAAAAATCTTCACAGAGAGAGTTTTTGTGCATGTCCCATACGTGACTGGCATTGCAAGGTTGATGAAATATGCATATGTGGGCGAATAACTGTCTCAGTTGAAAGGGCATTTGGAAAACCGATGCTTCCATCAAACAGCGTTGCCATTCTGAATCATCGATAAGCTAACCAAGCTTAATTGCCATATCCTTATATGTTGGGCAGGTAACTCTTTGGTATGTTGGGAGATCCTCAAAGCTTGTGGCACCTACTATATGAAGTAAAAGTAAGTGCAGATGGTATCTTTCTGATTCAGATGGAGAAACATTGTTCATCCGATCTATTACCTTTTCGAATCTAAGTCATTTTTTCCAAATGCATTTGCATTTATCCCATACATAATGAACGGGTGTTTCAGGATAAATACATGTATATGCACTCCTAATTGTTGGATTTTGATTCAGCTGAAACCATGCAGTGAGTTGTGTACTTTTTAACTGAGCCCGTATTAATGCTTTTGGAGCATCATCGGCATGAAAAAATACATCTTGTTGGTCTGGTAAAGGGACAGGTAACCGGGAAAAAATGTGGGACTGTTCGTGCATGTTGTAACAAAAAAATCCTGTATGCAGCCTCACTTGACCCAACATATCTAGCATTCAAATACGTAGAAACTTCGCCATGATGTAACATTCCATCGTTTGCCATGATTTTCAAGTTTGCGCAATCATGCCCCTTATAAACATATTTATGTATGTATTTGATGCTGTGTACATTTGCACAGATTTCGACGTTAATATGGGCCTGAAAGTACATCAATATATATCGATTGTATGGAAAAATGAAGCGATTGTCGATTTCAACATTGGTGCCTTGTACTCGTTTAGTATATGATCTTCCATTCTGTCGCCTACGGTAAAGTGGATAGCCGTTCACATTCTCTTTAGTTTCTGGCTTTTGGAAAACCCTTCTTATATCTTCCATCCTTCATGCAAATTGAATTGGGATTCAGAAGGCCGCAAGGTCCATGCACCATGTGTGTCTTTACTAAGTTGTACAATGTTGTATCGGAAGGATCTGGTATTTCTGCAGATCCCCCAGGGGCTCACATCTAGTGGGTCGTGGGTTGGCGACCACGGGACCCCTGCTCAGTCCGGCATTGCTTCCACTTTCTTGTGCCGGGCTCCTCTCCGTCTTCTTTCCTGTCGACCTCCCTTGGTCACCGCTTGTTTTCTTCCGACCCCGACGGTATTAGGTTATCCGAGGCCTAGGGAGTCTTTCACTTTCCCGCCTTAATTGGCCCTTGTCTCATCTTTCCTGATTCTGTGAGGGGTCAGCCTTCTTTTTCTTTTCCTTTTACCTCCTGCCTTGTGCTCTAGGCCCTTAAGGAGGCAGGGTGTATGTAGCCTCACCACTTCTGGTGCACCCTAGATAATGCTACACCCTCAGGGGCTCACGGCTGGTGAGTTCGGGAGTTGGCGACCCCGAGGGATTCCTGAGCTGGGTCCGTTTTCCCCTTTTGTCCCTTACCTTTGGGGCGGACCCTCTCCTCTCTCCCCTCTCCTCTCCTCTTTTCCTTATATTTCCTTTTCTCTTTAAGATTCCCGCACTGTTTTTGTTACTTGGTTCACTGTGTATCTAAATTCCCTTTTAGCGATTTTTAAGGCAATTTTTAAACTACGTTGCATTTTGTAAGTTTTTTCGATCTAAATTACAACTCGCGATTGTTTTCAACCTCAATTGCATTTTGTAAAGATTGACAATCTAAATTGCTTTTTAGTAAGTCTTTCAAGGCAGGTGGCCGGGCTTTTAGTGAGTATTTTGAATTTCAATTGCATTTTGTAAGTATTTTCAACCACAACCGCATTTCGCACGAATTTTGAATCTAAATTGCATTTTGTTTGTCGGGCATTTTGCAAATATTTTGATTCTCAATTGCATTTTGTGGTTATTTTGAATCTAAATTACATTTTGTCACGTATTTTCAATCTAAATTGCATTTTGTAAGTATTGTCAATCCACATGAGTCGTTTGAATCTACCGTACATTTTGTAAGCATTTTCAATTTCAATTGCATTTTGTAAGTATTTTGAATTTCAATTGCACTTTGTGAATAATTTGGATTGGAACTGGGATATTTCAATCTGAATTGCATTGTGTATTTTCAATTTCAATTGCATTTTGTAAGTACTGTATTTTGAACCTCAATTGCATTTTGTACGTATTTTCGATCTCATTTGCATTTTGTAAGTATTTTGAATTTCAGTTGCATTTTGTAAGTATTTCGACGCTACATTGCATTTTGTACGTATTTTGAATCTAGCCTACGTTTTGTGGGTCTTTTTCAATCTATTCTTTTTGTGAATCTTTTCGTTCTAAATTCCCTTTTTTAAGACCATATTGTTAGTTGTTTCCATCTGACTTTCCCTTTGTAGTCTACGTATTTTCCGTCTCACATAATTTTCGTTCTGGTTTCCATTTCATTCTCATTTTTGCTATCACCCAGATCATTAGGGGCCGATAACCTAGATGTTAGGCCCCTTAAAACAACAATTATCATCATCATCATCATCATCATATTTCTGCAGAAACTGTCATATCAATATCAGAGATTTCTCGTAATTTACAACTGTCTCGAAGACAAACCAGTAAGTGTACATGAGGTAAACCTCGCTTCTGGAACTCAACCGTGTGTAAGAAAGTTTGAACCTCGCCAAAAATTTACTTTTGATTTATTAAACGCAAGAGTTCCTTCACTTTCGCATGAAAAACGCGAACAACGACATCAGGTATATTGTTTGCATTTTCATAAGGTTGGAGGCTAGTAGTAATTTCAGGCCATGATGAGTTGCAAGTGAAAGTTATGAAGAGGTCTGGCTTGCCACATTTTCTCACAATTGCCATTGCATCCTGATAATTTTGCAACATATTTTGGGGACTACCAATAAAAGTAGAAGGCAAAATAACTATGCGACCAGCTCTTAAACTTTCATTTTCAGCTCTAAAGTGTAAAGCATCAGCAAGACCAACGTAGGTATCGACACGCAATTTCGTTTGTTGATTGCGAATATATTTTAGTCTATCTCCTTCTATTCGACAATAATAGTCATCTATTAATTGTTGGGTAAGTTCACCCGCATTAAGTAAAGGGTTGAAACCTCCTGCGGGAGGACAACCTCGAATCGACAGCCTATACAAAATATATTCACGCATTGTCATATTTTGCCTAACGTTCGTCTTACGTTTCCCTCCGGTTGGCAGTGAAATATGCCACCCTGTTTCTCCGCAAGGCCAGATTAAAACGTAAGTTAATGGATCACAATGCATACTGTCAACATCAATTTCCTTTAAAACTCCCTGATTGGAAAATACGGCTATGTGGCGGTGTGAAGCCGGAGCACCGTCTGGTGTTTCAAAAATAGCTGCAATCTCTGAGGAGGCTGGGTTATTGTAACGTCTAGGATCTTCTTGAGGTTCATGGTAAAAGCGCATGACCAAATCTAACGGTTGACGTTTTTCTCTTAAAGCCAGCTCATTTTCTTCGCATATTTTTGAATGCATTGTCTTATACAGTTGAATGTAAGGGTTATTCTCTTGCAAAATATTATTTAGAATATGAAGTGTACCCTCCCTGATGCAAGAATTCGCTCGATTTGCTAGTCTGATTTGATTAGCTTCTGAGCAGTCTAATATATACAACTGGCCGTAACAACTGTCACTTATATTTCTGGAATATATGGAAGAAATGCGATGATGTACAATTCCTGATATTTTAAAACAATATGGACCGTGTTCAGATGGTACGGTAACATTGTCACCAAAGGAAACGAAGGGCATAGAATTGTTGTACTGCCGAATATTCTCTCTGAAGTTCCTTGAGGTATCATCATTTCCAGTGAAAATGGTTTAAGCCTGTCAAGTATTTTATATTCCGGCAGATCAATTTTACCATTGCAACAGCAAAGGCCAAAGTAACCAAGCGTAGTTTTTTCGCAAGAGAAGAACAATGCAGAACAATGTTTACATTCGTTCGTCAAGGACCCAACGCTATACGGCATAATATCTGGCATTGTTTCTGAAATGGCAGATTTATATTGCATATTAAAAGTTGTTTCGCCTTTTCTCCGATTTCTCATTGTTTTGCGTCTATTTGTAGTTTCCACACGACCGGTTAATGTTCTTTTTCATCGAATGCGTCTATTTACAGTAGGATTTATCCCCAAATTAATGTCGTATTCGATCACACTAAAGTGTCCTGCATCAACGGAGCCGCTAAACAAGAAATGACAAATAACACCTCCATTGCCATAATCAACAACGTGGTTAGTCTCATTGTTATGCACTCTAAACAAATAATCATTAAACAATTGGCTTATACAATGGAGTTCAACATGACCAGCATATTCACCGTTCAGAGACATAAGATTTTCATACTCAAGCTGGTTGTTGAGGGGAAGGCGATAAGACTCATCGCCAATAATAAAATCCTTATAAATATTCCAGTCAGCAACAATGCTTGTAACAGTTTGCAAACGCAACTCACTATGACGTTCTTCGTTTCGATATAAACAGTACGAAACTGGTATATTGGTTTTCACGGCCGGTGAATTAAAACTCAGCAATTCTTCTAGGTTTGTGCCGTGTCTTGTGTGGGGTTTCGCCTAGGACACCAAGCTGGCTCATCGGCGGGCTCTTGGTGTCCCCGCCCGGACCCCCACAGTAGTGACGAACTGCGCTCCACCTCCCTTTATAGTAGGTGCAACTGCACCACTTGACTGCGAGAACTAAAAAAAAAAGCAGTTCTCGCAGTCAAGTGGTGCAGTTGCACCTACTATAAAGGGAGGTGGCGCGCAGTTCGTCACTCCTGTGGGGGTCCAAGCGGGGACACCAAGAGCCCGGCGATAAGCCAGCTTGGTGTTCTAGGCAAAACCCCACACAAGACACGGCACAAACCTAGAAGAATTGCTGAGTTTTATTACGAAACTGCTCTGAATAAGCAATTTCCGTCACCTGTTATTGGTACAATTCTTCGGATATCCATGACAGTAAATTATGAAGAGGAGCATAGAACCACTTCGCCATTCACCTTAATAATGGGGTCAGTTTTATAATTATATTTCCTGTGCGTGTCAAAGGTCGTATTTACACAGGGAAGCCCACTCTTAAAGCTGGCAATGAATTATCGAGACAAGTTTGCCCAGTAATTCTGCGTAGTGACTTTCTAGTATGCCATAGTTATGGTATATAAAATGAAAGATTTAACAATTCGTAGAAGCAGCGATATGTATTCTCGACAGACAACGACTGACCTGGACTGACCACCAAAGACTATAACAGACCACCAAAGACTATATAACTGAAAGATCGGAAACACAATACAAATGGCGGTTCCAACATTCGACTGCAGCGGCATTTGCTACTGAAACATAGAAGTTAATTTGGAAAACAATGGAATCAAAAATAGGCCTACATTTGTAATATCAGAATTTCAACGTAGGCCTACTGTACATTATTGCCGTATAACTGGTAAAGGTACAGTTCATTAGTGGAATTTCATGTAACAACATTTTGGACATGCCTTGTATGTTTATAAGGCAAAGAAAGAACTGAGGAAAACAAATGAGTACCGTGGCACATGGCGCGATTTGAAGACACTCGGAAGTATGTCGCCCAGGCGGGTGGATTCTAATGTGTTGGAATTCGTACAATCCTTGATTCACAGTCGGCTTTACAGTTATCCCATGTGCAACAATATGCCAACGCTTCTGTAGCAATAAAGATAAATAGCCTACCGGTATTGCAAATGCAATCTGTCGAATGTTGAAACTTATAAAGCGTTTCAATGAAATTACCAAAGCGTTTTAAATTGAGATGGGAACGCAGAATTCCTTAGTTTACGGGAATGCCAAAAGTTAAATATGTTTTGACGATATAATAGCAATTGCAAGAAAGGAAAATACGGAAATAAAAAAACATCCCGGAGGGGGGGATTCGAACCCCTTATATTGGGCGATGCATAAATTAAGAGACGACGGCGCTGCCAGCTGAGCTACCGAACCACTCGTAAAGTCGCGCAATATTAAGCTAGTTAAACACACTCAAAATTTGATGTCAGTTTACGTTTTTCAACATTTTCTGTCTGGTATAATTATATTCCAGTGTATATCATGGAAATATCATAAACAATGCTCCCTTCCATTATAATTCTTATACATAACTATGAAATTAAAACGCGGTGGACTTGTAACCGGCATGACTGTCATGAGGCAAGGCGATTGTGCGCATGCGTGATAGGCAAGATTTCTGAATTTTTGTTTATTAATTTAAAAATATTCTGTAACATATTTGTTTATTTTAAAGACACTCTGCAATTCTACATGCGAAGAGCTCTCGTTAGAATGCATTACGAAGTCAATCGGTTAAGACTTTATCTCATTCTCGATGTAACAAAAATCGCCTTACAAGGGAAGTCTCTGAACCGGGGAATCGCGGATCCTGCTGGAACTTAGCAGATACGTTGCGTGAGCCTAACTAGGCAGAACCGTGAAGAAAAATCTTTCGGAAATTAACTCCTACCCACCGTAGACGGCAGTAAATACAACAATTTTGAACTGTGCGCGCTGGTTAAGAGGGAGTGTGCCTCACGCCTGATTGGTGGCTCAAAAGATCACGTTCGAAACGACTGCCCTCCTGTACTCGCGCTCACAAGCTACGCTGCGTCATGGGACATTAATGCTGCATCTTAACAATATATACGTGTCCACGTTCATAGTACTGCTTTCTATACAACCAGTTATGATTCCTGTAAATAGCAATAGCACAACAAATAAACACATTTGTTACAAGAGACGAACGCTAGAAAGCCAGATAGGCACAAAACCATCAATATACCAGCCAAACTGTCCAACAGATCCTGTTCTTGAATGCTGAGAGACCTTTCCATACATTTTCCATACTTTCCCTCCTGTCAACATGTAACTTTTCCAATGTTAACATTCATCATGCAATGCATGGGACACCACCGTCTGTCGCCTCTCATTCGGTGATTGTACGTAGTAGGCTGTGAACCACAGTACGGTTGGGAAGCAACCTCTGACGCAGCCAATGAAGCTCACGCCCCTGGCGCGCCAATTTAAATGTGTAAAGCTTAATGTTTCATCTAGCACAAGGAGAAGTTAATTTCCGAAAGATTTTTCTTCACGGTTCTGCCTATTTGGGCTCACGCAACGTATCTGCAAAGTTCCAGCAGGATCCGTGATTCCCCGGTTCAGAGACTTCCCTTGTTAGTGTTTTAAATAGTCGCCTCCGTAGCGTAGCGGTCAGCATGGTTAGCTGTCGCCCCGGAAGTCCTGGGTTCGATTCCCGGCTCTGCCACGAAATTTGAAAAGTGATATGAGGACTGGAACGGGGTCTCCTCAGCCTCGGGTGTTCCAAATGAGTAGAGGGGGTTCGATTCCCCCCTCAGGCATCCTCGAAGTGGTTTTCCGTGGTTTCCCACTTCGTCTTCGGGCAAATGCCGGGATGGTACCTTCTTCAAGGCCACGGCCGCCTCCCTCCCTCTTCCTTGCCTATCCATCCTGACCATCCATTACCTTCCCTCATGAGGCCCCTGTTCGCTTTTCAGGTGAGGCCGCCTCACCAGTTGTATCCACTCCGATTAGATGTTCCCAGCTCTAGGACTCTGCCCGTAGAGGCGGTAGTGGTGAGTTCCCTCGCTGAGTCCGTGGGTTCCACCAACCTGGAGGGTAAACGACTAAGAAGAAGAAAAAGAAAGAAAAAAGTGTTTTAAATATATAGATTATTTCCGTAAGACGGAGCCCATACCATTCAAAAACTCATTCAAATCCTCAGACGTGTCGGCCAAGTTGACGATGTCATCAGCAAATCTCAGAGTTGAAATTATTTCTCCTTGAATCTTCACTCTCACTTTAAATTTTTCTCCAATTTCCTTCATTACTTGTTCAATGTAAAGATTGAAAAGTATGATAAGTTGCAGCCGTGTCTTACACCTTTCTGAATACCAGCTTCTCTCTCATGTCCTTCAGCTCTAATGACTGCTGTCTGGTTTCTGTTCTTATTTCAATCAAATGATTATAGAACACTATTTTCATTTCAGTTAGAATTCCAAGTTCTACGTTCCCTAACTTTGACTAGGCTACTCATTCCTTTGATTTACCGTTTCTGAAATCCATGCAAAATGATAAAGGAAAGACCTCAGAATGTTAAAATGACATGAAACAGGCGTCACAGCGAATAAACTGTGTAGTGAACAGCAATTATGGAGCGTATTTTCCTACAGCAACAGTATCTGCAAATCACACACTTCGTGCATTTTTTTTAAAGTAATTTTTTAAAGAAATGTGTGAAATAAGAGTGCAATTTGTCACTACTAATGTCTATTCTCTTTCATTTGAATGCTCACTTGTCATGATCGGTCGCTTGTGAGCGCCACAGGAGGGATCTATACTACTGGGTCCGGTTTTTCCCCCTTTTTCCACTGACTTTGGGGCGGGCCCTCTCCTCTTTCCCCTTTCCTACCTGCCTTTCATGGCTCTCCTTCCTTCCAAGTCCATCAATCCTCATTCTTCGAGGGTTGAGAGTATTTCTTTTCTTCCTGTCCTTTATTGACCTTATCCTTTATTTGTTTACCATTTCTTCTTCTAGTATGTAAGTCTGTAGTTAGTATTAGTTATAGTTTTCACTCTCATCTCATCTTTCACTATCACCCAAACCATTAGGGGCCGATAACCTAGATGTTAGGCCCCTTAAAACAATAAATATCATCATCATCTCAAAGGCAATTTATATGTCTTTCTACCAGGGATTAGTAAGGTGGCTTCGGTGGCGTAGTCGGCAGCATGCTGAGCTTCTATGCCCAAAATCGCGGGTTCAAACCCGGCCGAGGTCGTCGTATTTTTTAAGAGCGTTAAAAATCCCTCAGTATGCCTTCCTTCGGAGGGGAAGTAAAGCCGGCGGTCCCATGTCATAGATTTATGGCATGTTAAAGAACCTTCCACTAATTACACCTGTGTGAAGCTAAATTGTATAGGTTAAGTATGTAAACAACGCTCTTAGGTTACTACGTTCGTTGCCAAGAGCCGACTGCGGTGACGTCTGGTAGCTAAGTTCTGAACTAGTAGTCGTTGACGGAGGCGTTTGGTGGCAAAAGTAGGAACTACTTGAAAATTGATCGTCTGCAGTCCTTACTTGAATTAAAACAGATACACTAATACAGTCATCACAATTAACACCGGTTATCAGACAGATTCTACACACACCCAAAGTACACGGGGCTACATGACCGCGTTGTCGCAGCCCATAAACTTAAGAACCAACCAACCAACCTACCAACCAGGGATTATTACCAATAAAGCTCGCTGACAGCTGTCAAAGCTAGCACGTGGGGAAATGCTGCGGTGCCACTTTGCAGATCATGGACTCATAGCATTCCAAGAGGCTTGCAGGAAGACACAAATACTGTCGGCCTAATGACCGTGACGAGTGAAGACACACTGAGTCAAACCATGTGCTTACTGCTGTGTCGGCAGATATTGCAACATTGCTCACTGTTGCCATGGAGACCGTTACCCCTCTCGTCTCCTCTCCTCACCTCACCCATCAAGCGAATGACAGCTTTCACCGAGCATCTTTTGTAAATCAGAGTATAGTAAGTTTTTTTTTATCGTGTTTACCCTCCAGGGTGGTGGCTCCCAGGGACTCAGCGAGGGAACTCACCCCTACCGCCTATCCAGGCAGTGTCCTAGAGCTGGGAACATCTAATCGGAAGGGATACAACTGGTGAGGTGGGATTAGCACCTCGCCCAGGTGGCCTCACCTGCAAAGCGAACAGGGGCCTCATGAGGGAAGGGAGGGGAAGATTGGGATGGATAGGCAAGGAAGAGGGAAGGAGGCGGCCGTGGCCTTACGGTAGGGACCATCCCGGCATTTGCCCGAAGACGAAGTGGGAAACCACGGAAAACCACTTCGAGGATAGCTGAGGGGGAATCGAACCCCTTCTACTCATTTGGGCCACCCGAGGCTGAGTAGACCCCGTTCCAGTCCTCGTACCACTTTTCAAATTTCGTGGCAGAGCCGGGAATCGAACCCAGGACCTCCGGGGCGGCAGCTAACCATGCTGACCGCAGAGTATAGTAAGTACGCACAGAAAGTACGTCAACAGATAAGAGTTAGTCCACATGACGTAAAAACTTAGTGATCTGAGAATTATATTATAAGAAGACGTTGGTCATTGCAAGATGAATGTTTTTTTGGGGGGTAGGATGTTATGAAATGGGTACTACGGGTCAGTACAGAATTTCACCACAGCTGACGTCCTCCGATGACGTAACGTGGAGCCCTGAGTGATGGTCTGTGTCAACTTGAGGGGTCAGTCCTAGTGGAGTTATCAGCTGAGCAGGCAGAGGAACAGCTGTTTGGAGGTACTGTACCTTGCACCTTAACTACTATAGGGCACTGATTTAGACGCTTAAACGCTGGGCTGGCCAGCTTTCTTCTTCGTTTCACTTAACTGCTGCTTCCCCCCAGGGACTCACATCTAGTGTGACGTGGGTTAGCGACCACGGGACCCCAGCTGAGTCCGGCATTGTTTCCACTTATTTATGCCGAGCTCCTCTCAGTCTTCTTTCCTGTCGATCTCCCTTGGTCAATTCTTGTTATTTTCCGATCCCGACGGTATTAGGGTATCCGAGGCCTAGGGAGTCTTTCACTTTCCCGCCTTAGTTGGCCCTTGTCTCATTTTTCCTGATCCCTCATTCTTCGAGAGGTCAGACCTCTTGTTTTCTTTTCATTGTAGGTATTTTCAATCTACGTTGCATTTTGTAAGTTTTTTCGATCGAGTTGCATTTTGTGAGTGTTTTCAACCGCAATTGCATTTTGTAAGGATTGACATTCAAAATTGCTTTTTTAGTCGTCTAAGTCTTTCAATAATGTCGGGAGTCCTGAGATCCGACGAAGCTTTGTGACTGTTTTGAATTCCAATTGCAATTTGTAAGTATGTTCAACCTAAACCACTTTTTGCAAGTATTTTCAATCTAAATTGCATTTTGTAGGGTGCGCATTTTGCAAGTATTTTGATTCTCAATTGCATTTTGTGGGTATCTTGAATCTAAATTACATTTTGTAAGTATTTTCAATCTAAATTGTATTTTGTAAGTTATGTCCATCCAAAGGAGTAGTTTGAATCTACCGTACATTTTGTAAGCATTTTGAATTTCAATTGCACTTTGTGAGAATTTTGGATATGAAAAGGGAGTTTTTCATTGTGTATTTTCAATTTCAATTTGTAAGTATTTTGAACCTCATTTGCGTTTTGTACGTATTTTGAACTTAACCTACATTTTGTGCGTATTTTTCAATTTATTTCCTATGTGAGTATTTTCGTTCTAAATTCCCTTTTGTAAGTATTACCGCTCTCCATTTGGTATTCTTTAATCTGTGTTAAGAGGGGCAGATGACCTCGTAGTTCCGCCCCTTAAAACAACAATAACTAACTAACTGCTGTTTACTAGAAATAATAACATTGTAAGATACCTTTGAAGCCATTTTTTTCAGTAATGCCTTATTGAACAGTTAAAATGCATCCGAAACAAACACAGTCATTTATAGTTTATTCGCCTCCCGGGGGCTCACAACTTGTGGGACGTGGTTTGGTGACCACGGGACCCCAGCCGAGTTCGACATTGCTCCTACTTACTTGCGCCGGGCTCCTCTCTGTCATCTTTCCTGTCGACCTCCCTTGGTCAAATCCGACCCCGACGGTATTAGGGTATTCGAGGCCTAGGGAGTCTTTCACTTTCCCATCTTAATTGGCCCTTGTCTCATCTTTCCTGATCCCTCATTCTTCGAGGGGCCAGACCTCTTGTTTTCTTTTCATTGTATCACCTGCCTTCTGCTCAAGGCCCTTAAGGAGACAGGTTCCAAATAAGGCCACTACTTTTTCCAAATAAGTCCAATATGTAAATGAAAATAGATAAAGAAATGCAGATTGAGCGGAAAATATCAATACAGTATATTAATCTACAAATCACATTCCTTGAAATTATATACACCAGGTTTATGTACAGGGTTATTCAAAATGATTGTCGGGGTTACAAAAATTCATAACACACAGTGCCATTGACGTAGGAAGATGAATCGTGTTTTATTGTGTACTGTAACTCAAAACGTTTTTTTTACATGCATTACAAATGCTCGATATGTGCGCCTCTGGTCACCCTACACACATCAACTCGAAAGTCCATCTCTTCCCACGCACGCTCCAACATTTCGGCTAGGATACGCTGCTTCAGTTGCAGAATATTCGCCGGTAGAAGAGGAACAAATACCTGATCTTTAACATACCCCCACAGGAAGAACTCATACGGTGTTAAGTCTGGTGACCTTGGTGGCCAGGGTAAGAGCATCTGATAATGTTCCGTTCCACGTCCAATCCATCGTATTGGAAGTTCTTGATTTAAATATGCTCTAACATGCAGTTCCCTGCCTCTTGTAGTCGATATTTAGAACTACAGAGATAAACATACCTGATCCGATTCACGTCTTCTTCTGACACGCGGGGACGGCCAAGGCTTTTCCCTTTACACAAGCAACCGGTATTCACGAATTGCGCATACCATCTGCGAATAGATTTGTCGGAAGGAGGGCCTTTCCCATTGGTCGTAGAAAAATGGCGCTGGACTATGATAACGGACCGGTGTTGATAAAATTTGAGACTACAAAACGCCTCTCCTTAACGCTGACCGCCATTTTGTCAAATACTTCTGTTACTGCCATCTGGTTGTTAGACATGGTACTAAATCGATGTAGAACAAAACTTTGAGAGTTAGTGTAACCGTTACTGCAACAATAACAATGGTAAGTTGTCCACTGTTTCTACAAAAAAAATTCACGAAACCCCGACAATCATTTTGAATAACCCTGTATGTTAAATTTCAAAAAAATGAAGAAGGTTTATTAAAATACTTAGAAATAGTAGCAAAAAGGGCTTCGGACGCCGATTATTATTCGACAGAAGCATACATCGCGGAATCGTTCGCTTCAACCAGGACCTTCTATACTAACTTACCTGTTTCTAGTCTAGCCGTTCAAGGCAAGTACCTATCAGAAACACTAAGAATCTTGTAGAATTTCGAATATTCTGTAAATAAAATCACAGATGGGCCTTAATTAGCCCAAGTACCTTATTTTACCGTTACGTTTTCTTTCATGACAAATGTAAGATGATGATTTAAAGCTAATGTTGTTGAAATTATGTCATTAAGCATAATTAACATTATCCAATTCTGAAAGTTTCCAGCCACAATTCCTAGGTGTCCGGACATAACCTACCACGGACAAAACGTACCACTTGATTTTCGAGGACATAACGTACCACCTTGGTCGTTATCTACCTAAATAAGAACGGTTTTCCCGTAATCCCCAAATATTTACGCTAGGACATAACGTACCAGATGGGCATTCCAGTTACAGGTTCATTACCACATAAACATCAGTGGCGATCACACTGTGCGGCTTTAAGCATTTTGGTATTGTAACATGGAGTTGTGTACAACGAATAAGGGCGGTTTATGTGCGCACTTGGACGGATGAAGTACGAATTGTACATTGCAAGTTCAAAGAGAAAGAAGAAATATGTCAAGTATGATGAACGGCTTGACAGAATAATGAAGCGGTATGAAGAGAATGGAAATTTGAAATCTTGCTTGAGAGCTCTCTCATATTCGCCGAACTTGGAATGAAACTTCCCATGACGAACTTGCTATTCGCTAGGATATAAAACCCACAAAAAAAAAAACATAGTAAAGAAAACGAAAAATTACCAGAGCTTAACCACAGCTGATTTTAAACATGCCAAAATGTTTATAAACATTTTGCCAGTACAAATCCTGGATAAAGTGTGATGGAAATCCAAAAAACTTATTTTATAATAGTTTATGCCATGTTATTGCCCACGTATTTATTACCAGGATTAATTGAGCAATACCGAGCAAGTGGCCGTGCGGTTAGGGTTTCATGCACTCTATATACAGTAAGTCCGGGAATGTCCTCCGCAGCGCCTACATGCGTCTGCGAGAGCTAACTACAGCAGTTACGTTGGTAGCATGGCTGCCGCTTGCAACATCTCTATAAAACAAAGTCCCCGATTCTTGAATGTTACGGGTAAACTCGAGAACCACTGGATAGATTTTGATGCGGTTTTCATCATTCTGTAAAGGATATATCGAGTATGATTTCTGTAGAAAATAATTTATTTATGATCAAAGGAAGCCAAGCAGTAACGATTTTAGTGGAAAAGTCGATAAAAATACCTGGCGTCCGAGCGCTTTGTAAGTGTACGCTGGGCAAACCGTTAAAAAATATCTAAATACTATGAGTGTAAGAATTGTTCAGCATGGAAAGTTCTACAAAAAAGTCCGCGAGAGCATATGTCTATCTTCCATACATCGCCCACTATAAAGGAACAACTGAAGCTTGTCTCTTACAGCTCTATGTGCTGTCGACTTAGAGATTCCTGTTTGTTGAGCTATAAATGTAAAACAAAAATACTGGAATGCAGCCGAAATAAATCAGAAACCTCTATGGAGATCAAATTGGCAGGTGAAAAGCTGAAGGAAGTAGGAGACTTCTGTTACTTAGGAAGCAGAATAACCAGTGATGGACGAAGCAAAGAGGATATAAAAAGTAGGTTGGCTCAGGCAAAGAAAGCATTTCTACAAAAAAGGAATCTGCTGACATCGAATATAGATTTAGGTATTAGGAAGTCATTTTTGAAAGCCTTTGTCTGGAGCGTGGCGCTCTATGGAAGTGAAACTTGGACTATTGGTGTAGCAGAAAAGAGGAGAATTGAAGCATTCGAAATGTGGTGTTACAGGAGAATGATGAAGATCAGATGGGTAGATAGGGTTACAAACAAAGAGGTTTTAAGACGAGTGGGAGAGGAGAGATGTTTCTGGCGACTGCTAATGAAGAGAAGAGATAGGTTGGTAGGACACATACTAAGACACCCAGGAATAGCAAGCTTAGTTATGGAAGGAAGGGTCGAGGACAAGAACTGTAGGGGTAGACCAAGGTTAGAATATGTTAAACAGATTGCCTCGTATGTAGGGTGTGGTAGCTATGTAGAGATGAAACGATTAGCTCAGGACAGGGAGGCATGGAGGGCTGCATCAAACCAGTCAAAAGACTGAAGACTCAAACAACATTACTTGGACTACGCAGCAGTATATCGGAGATGTCATCAAGTTCTTCGTCTGTTAAAAGCGTAGGCCTGCCTGTTCCCGGTACATCGTGAACTGAGCCAGTCACACGAAATTTACTTACCAAATCCCGAACGGTATCACGGTTTGGACACTTTGAATTAGGAAACATTTTCTGTAAACCGATAGCCTTCGCGAAAAACGTATTCCACCCAAAGAACTCTCTCTTCAGTAGTAATCATTACCGCCTGTATACTGTTGCACTCTTCCAATAATAATCTATCTGAACGCTCGCTGACTAATACACACTGAAGACATGCAGGCTGGCGCGCGTATCGCGATACACATCGACAGCTCACACGGGGAAGTCCCGCTTTGAAGGACACAGTGCAGTGCAGCCAACTAAACTCATGACTCAACCACTCACAGCAGCACGTACCCACTGCGGAGAACATTCTCGGGCGCCCTGTACTTCCCACTCTTTCAAGTGGTACGTTATGTCCTATAACCCAATTCCTAATAGGAAAAGGTGTAAGTCCACGGGAGAGAAAACATTACAATGTAGGGTTACAAAAGGTGCCGCAGTTGGCCAATAAAATGATTTTGAATAAAGAATTGTGACTGATTTAATTTTTTATATTATTTGCTCGCCTCTGTAGACTCTGCGGTAGGATTTTAGGTCAGATCGCTCAAAGCAAACGGTGGAAAAACTAGGGGAAGCCATCCGCTGTTCCTGCCAGAAGGTCTTCTATACTCCCAAATTACCTTACCTATAGTCACATTTTGTAAATCGTTGGTTGGTTCTTAAGTTTAGGGGCTGCGACAACGCGGTCATGTAGCCCCGTGTACTTTGGGTGTGTGTAGAATCTGTCTGATAACCGGTGTTAATTGTGATGACTGTATTAGTGTGTGTTATCAGTTTTTTTTTAAATTCAAGTAAGGACAGCAGACTTTGAATTTTTCAAATAGTTCCTACTTTTGCCGCCAAACGCCACCGTCAACGAATACTAGGCCTAGTTCAGAACTTAGCTACTAGACGCCACCGAAGCCGCTGTTTGTAAATCGATGAGCTATAGTTTGGTTGGTTCCTCAGTTTAGGGGCTACGACAACGCAGTCATGTAGCCCCGTGTACTTTGTGTGTGTGTGTAGAATCTGTGTTATATAAATAATAATATCGTATGGCCTCGGGTGCCGGGTGCAAGCTTTGTTATTTCACACCCAGAGGGTAGCTTGCATGTCGAATTTCGTTGTTCTTGACTATGAAAGTCAAGGAGGTTAGATGTTAGATATCTAAGCTCCTTGAACACTAGAGCGCTTTCTAGTAGAGAAATGAGAAACTTTGTGTTGGCCGAAATTCCCGAGATTAATTTTGCCATTATGAACACGGCCTACTGAATTCAAATGGGTTATTTGACATGCCAACATCGTATGACATGCGTGTCGTATTTTTGCCGCCTTTCAAAAATCACTTACCACGGCCAGGAACGAACCTGCAATATTGGGGTTAGTAGACCGACACGCTATCCACTCACCCACCGTGTTAATTGTGATGACTGTATTAGTGTGTGTTATCTGTTTCGGCTTCGGTGGTGTAGTTGGTAGCATGCTGAACTGCTGTGCCCAAGACAGCGGAACCACACCCGACTGAAGTTATCGGATTTTTAAGATCGTTAAAAATTCTTCAGTATGCCTTCCTTCGGAGGGGAAGAAAATCAGGCAGTCCCTTGTCATAGATTTATGGCATGTAAAAGATCCTTCAACAGGCTAAACTTGTGTGAAGCTAAATTGTTAGGTTAGATTTCGTCATTGACGGTACCATTTGGTAGCGAAAGTAGGAACTACTTGAAATTGAACGGAACTTGTAGCTCACCCTAAGGGTGTCCGCTGTAAGCAGCTACAGACTCAGGCGAGTCGAACATATCCTCGGACACTCTCGGCAATAAAAGCCATACGATAAATAAATAAATCTGTTTCTTAATTCAAGTAAGGACTGCAGACAGTAATTTCAAGTAGTTCCTACTTTTGCTACCAAATGCTACCGTCCACGACATCTAGCTTGCGGACTTGGCTACTAGATGGCATCGCAGTCAGCACCTGGCGGCGAACGTTGGAACTAATAGAGCGTTATCAATTTCTTTTTCATGCCGTAAATCTATGACATGGGACCACCGGCTTTACTTCCCCTCCGAAGGAAGGCATACTGAGGGATATTTAACGCTCTTAAAAATCCTACCACTTCGAACGGGTTTGATCCCGCGACCTTGGGCATAGAAGGTCAGCATGCTATCAACTACGCCACCGAAGCCGAGAAGCCAATACTCTCCTTGTGCACTGAGGTGGAACTTTTTTCACGGTTCTGTCACAGCTCTCTTGTTGTGTCAAAATACGTAATCTTATCTTGTATTGTCCAACAACATGATGACATCCTAGAAGGGGATTGCTAGATTTATTTTACTGACCAAAGATCAGTATTCCTAGTTGGACATCTTGTTATTTCATCTAACGTAACATGTTATTTCGTAATAAATATACAGCAAGTTGAAACCTTGAGTCAACTTCAAACAAATCTATTTCTTGCCGTAACTATACATTGGGTCGCCTCCGTAGCGTAGCGGTCAGCATGGTATGAGGACTGGAACGGGGTCTACTCAGCCTCGGGTGGTCCAAATGAGTAGAGGGCGTTCGATTCCCACCTCAGCCATCCTCGAAGTGGTTTTTCGTCTTCGGGCAAATGCCGGGATGGTACCTACTGCAAGGCCACGGCCGCCTCCTTCCCTCTTCCTTGCCTATCCATCCTAACCTTCCAATCCCTCCCCTCATGAGGCCCCTGTTCGGTTTGCAGGTGAGGCCGCCTGGGCGAAGTGCTGATCACACCTCCCCAGTTGTATCCATCCTGACCAGATGTTCCAAGCTCTAGGACACTGCCCGTAGAGGCGGTAGTGGTGAGTTCCCTCGCTGAGTCTGTGGAAACCACCAACCTAGAGGGTAAATCGACTAAATTTAAAAAAAACTATACATTGGACTAGCAGTAGTGCATGTCTTCGCCCGGTGGATTTATTTCTTTTATGGATGATTTATTTATTTCTCGTGTCGGAAACATACAAATGTACGGTTGCTATACATATAAGTGTAAAACTGTCTAATTATATAGCACGTGCCCAATACTGAGCAACATCCATGACGCTCGGAGTGGCTAACAGGAGTTCTTCCTCGGCACAAGATGAAAGGCTCAGGGGGCAATGAAGCATGTGTCTTGTGGTTTGTTCCTTGTCCACATTCGCAAGACGTGTCAGGGGTATGACAGATCATAGGGAGTGCGTGGGTCGGGGTAAGGCCCTGTACTGGATGTTCTGCAGTAGTGGAGTGGTGGCGCTTCTGCCCCACTTCAGAACCCCGTTATTACCACTACTAAGCCTCAGCCATGTTAAATATCTCTCGAATGCATGGTCCGATTTTGACAAATGGCGTGTCAGTGGACTCGGGCTGACGTTCTCTTTCCTATGGACCATGTATTATATTTTTCAATTTTTTTTTAAAATTTTTCGTTTTTGAAAATAGGCTATAGTTTGAAAACCAAACAGGATAGTACGTTGTGCCATAGCTCAAACGAATGGTCTTTATGCCCTTTATTTTCTATAATGAAACTTTTTTACTTTTATGTTTTTTTTTCAAAACACTCGAATTTTGAAAATCCTATATTTTGGAAACTAGGAACTCTACAAAAACGTTTATTTGACATAAATGAAAGGTCCCTATGCCCTCTACCCCCAAAATAAATTTCAAGTCGCTAGAGCAAAAATTTGTGTTTTGTAAGTAGTGGGGTAGTGAGAGAGCTGTCTACTAACTTATTGAACCCTCCTCGTATTTGCCCCGAAGCTGATATCTCGCTAACCAAACATGGGATTAGAACATAGAGGGTGTCCTAGCACTCGTAGTGATGTCCCCTACTTTCCTATAGCCTCTTTATTTGATTAAAAGACCAAAACTAAAAGGTCATGTGCTTTTAATATCTCGCGAACCAAGCATGCTAGAGGCATGTTCGACAGGTCCAAGGACTCGGGGTGACGTCCTCTCTGCTATGGACCACTCGTTATAATTTTTAATAAAATTGGAAACTCGATTTTGGGGTAAACACGTGTTTTTGTGATTTTGCCGATATCTCGTGAACCAATCATGCTAGAGGTGTGTTCGACAGGTCCAAGTACTCAGGGTGATGTCCTCTTTGCTATGGACTACTCATTGTAATTTTAAAAAAATTTGGGCAACGCGATTTTGGGGTAAACACGTGTTTTTTGTGATTTTGCCGATATCTCGTGAACCAATCATGCTAGAGGTGTGTTCGACAGGTCCAAGTACTCAGGGTGATGTCCTCTTTGCTATGGACGACTCATTGTAATTTTAAAAAATTTGGGAAACGCGATTTTGGGGTAAACACGTGTTTTTTGTGATTTTGCCGATATTTCACGAAGCAATAACGCTAGAGGCATGTACGATGGGTCCAAGGATTCGGGAAGACGTCCTCTTTGCTATGGACCACTCGTTGTAATTTTAAAAAAATTTGGAAACGCGATTTTGGGGGTAAACACGTGTTTTTTGTGATTTTTGCCGATATCTCACGAACCAATAACGCTAGAGACATGTACGAGGTGTCCTAGGACTCGGGCTAACGCCCCCCTTTCAAATGTGGTAGATATTTTTTTCCAAAAAATAATTCACAAAGGGCCTAACGCCGTACATGTTGAAAAAACGTTTTCTTTTTCTTTACTTGTTTATAATGTTTATAAAGCGTGGTGGTTGAGAGAGACGATACGGCTGAGTGTGTGTGTTTGACCAAACCTGTCGCTTAGCACAAGGACCATGCTTAATAGAACAATCGCTATTTCGGCTGGTCGGTGTATGACAGAACGAGCGTGCGTTTTTCTGATATTTTACCTTTGACGTGTAAACGGTAATGAGAACTTGGTTCTATGTTGGTCGAAGCGAGTACAGAAAACAAACTTACAGGAGGTGAAGGTCATTTGAGCTTATTGGAAGGCATTGATCTGACTTGACAACAGGTGACGCTTGAAGGTGAAATAATCTGACCATTGTGCTGGCAGGGGAGTGTGAAAGGCATGCACACACATGTGTGAAACCACAGGCACGCTAAACCAGTGACATCCTGTTTTGCTTCGTACGTGACAAAATGCAAGTTCATGTGAAATTTGATCTACAGCAGGTGTTCGCTTGGGACGTTATCTGTCCACGTGCGCGATAACTGTTAACAAGTGACATTCTGTCTTGCTTCGTACGTGACAAAATGCAAGTTCAGGTGAAATTTGATCCGGCACAGGTGTTCGCTTGGGTGTTATCTGTCCACGTGCACGATAAGAGAATGTTCAAAGCATGGAAAAAAAAAAAGATTATACATGCAACGTAGCATATATAAAGACATGTCGTTATCATTTCCACGCTCACTTAGGTGACTACCTTTGAACACACTGCGTTGCATGAAACCCCTGGTCTTGTTTATCAGTTTTGGTGTTGGTGGAAAATACTTAACCTTGTTGTGGGGTAGGTATATATTTATTTATATATTTATTGTTTTTTATATAAATACATGCAATTATTTATTGATTAGGCAATTAATGATTTTATTTATTTATTTGTTTGCAGATAACGTGTATAGCCTACCTGCCGTGTGTCTGTGAGAAATATATTAAAGAAAGAGAAAGACAGACCGATAGAAGGGGAAACCATTTCCACACTAGCCCACGAGACGGGAATATAGCAAAGCATTACACGTCAAGGTGAGATTTGTTTTATATATATATATAACCTGTTTGATTTTGTTTTGTTTATGAAAGGCATAAACTATATGGAATGGATATACTTATGGTGGTTTATTTTATTTCTTTTTAGATATTTGGAAAAAAAAGGGTTCACTGCTATACAGTTGAAAACCAAGTGGCTTTAGAGTGGAACCATTGTCAAGCAGTCTACAGCTGAAAACTCAGGTGAGAGTGTTCTTTCAAAATAATGTCTTTTACTGCTGCGGATACGTTAACTTGGGAGTCCCTTGAGTCTTGTTTCAAATCGCGTGTGTGCTCTGGCCGCATAGTGAATGTTAGAAAAAGTTTGATTCCCAAAGAATTTTTAGAATGTTGTTTTGAAATTTTTAAAATTGAAATTTGTACAGCGCAAAGGTTGCATACGGCTTTAAAGGTGAATACAGAACTAGTGTGCGATTTCGTATATAAAAAGAAGGACGTGGAGCATAAAGAGACATTTTATATTTGCAGTAAAATGCGAGAGCTGTTCATAGCCCATAATTTGGAACAGTGGTATGAAGCCCACGTGGTGAATGTCTTGCTATCAAAATTTGATAAACTGCAACAAGGACCGAGTGGTCTAGCCTTAGACAAAATTCATCATCTACAAATCAACATTTGCCAATTCAACCCGTTGAATGCTGGGTCTAGCTATATTAAAACACCACCAGCAATAGCTTTGAAAAAGGCTGTGGTGAATATTGAAAATTTTGATGATGAATGTTTTCTGTGGGCTGTGGCTGCGTATTTGCAGCCAGCTCAAGATCGTCATGTTAACAGACCAGCAAAGTACAAGGCCAAGTTTGATGAATTAAAACAAACGTTAAATTTAACTCGAGTATCGTTCCCTATGGACTTAACCGAGATCCATAGGTTTGAACAAGATAACCAGGACTTTTCGTTCATGGTGTATGGCCTTGATGGTAATGTGATTGTGGGTCCTCTTTATGCCACAAAAGAACCGAAACGACACCACATTCATCTTTTATATTTATCTGTAGGAGAGGTGAATCACTATTGCCTCATTAAAAGCCTGAGTAGATTGCTAAGCAGACAAGTGTCTAAGCACACTGGTGTAAAACATATTTGTGATCGATGCTTGCAATATTTTAAAACCCCTACGCTTTTGGAACGTCATAGGGTGGATTGCGTTTCTCAGGAAGCGGTGAGATTGATATTGCCACAAGGGGACAAGGCTGTGTTAAAGTTTAAGGACATTCACAAGCGTGACACTCTTCCCTATGTGGTATATGCAGATTTTGAAGCTCTCACTACACCCATGGCGGGATGTGAACCAGATCCCTCCATGAGCTCAACCACAGCCATTCAAAAACATGAACCCCTTGCCATAGGATTTAATGTGGTGTGTGCCTATGACCCCACGCAATCCGTTTACAAATACCGTGAGGGGCCAGATTGTGCCAAATGGTTCTTGGATGAACTTGTCAAGTTGGCTGACCATGTACAGGAATTACTAGACCACCCAGTACCCATGAGCCTATCTCCAGAACAGCAGCAGCAGTATGAGCATGCCATGACATGCCATATTTGCGAAAAGCCTATTTTAAGTGGAGAGGAAAAAGTCAGAGACCACTCGCATTTTACAGGGGAGTTTCGTGGAGCTGCGCATAGTAAATGTAACTTGAACTTTCCAGCTCCTCGTTTCATCAGTGTCTTTTTCCACAATCTGGCAAATTATGACATTCAGTTTTTGATTCGTGAATTGGGTCATGTCAACAAGGGCTCGTTTACCATTATTCCCCAAAACCATGAGCGTTTTACGGCCCTGACATGGTGGTTGGGCGACTTTAGCATTCGATTTTTGGATTCCTTTAAGTTTATGGCATCCTCGCTAGACAGCCTTGTGAATGGCTTGAATGAGGAGGAATTAAAAAATACTAGAATGCATTTTAATGTTCCTGAGCAATTTCAATTGTGCATTCGGAAAGGTATATTCCCGTATGATTTCTGCAACAGCTGGGACGTGTTAAAGCAAAGAAAACTCCCTCCACAAGAGAAATTTTACTCGAAACTAACACGCAGTACCGTTTCCGATGAAGACTATGCACATGCATGTCAAGTTTGGCGAGTGTTTGGCATGAACACGCTAAGTGAATATGCCTTGCATTACCTATAACTGGATGTATTGCTGCTCACTGATGTGTTTGAAAAATTCCGTAACTTGTGTCAACACATTTACGGTCTTGACCCGGCTCACTATTACACGAGTCCTGGACTCTCGTTTGATGCCGCTTTGAAATACACTCAAGTGGAATTGGATTTACTCACTGACGTAGACATGGTTCTATTTTTTGAAAAGGGCATTCGTGGCGGCTTTGTGTCACTTAACCAGCGCCATGCCGAAGCGAACAATGTCTACATGCCTGATTATTCACCGGAAAAACAAGAATCGTACTTAATGTACTATGACGTGAATAATTTGTACGGTTACGCCATGAGTCAGCCTTTGCCCTATGGGAAGTTTGCTTGGCTGACAGACAAACAAGTGTTAGAATTTGATGTGAACATGGCTAGCCAAGAAACAGGCCGTGGATATGTGCTAGAAGTGGATATTGAATATCCCTCATCCTTGTATGATGAACATGCCGATTTCCCATTCTGCCTTGAGCAAATGGTTCCCCCTGACAGTAAAGTGAAAACTGAAAAACTCATGGGCACACTTTACAACAAAAATCGGTATGTGCTACATATCCAAATGTTGGTGCAATGCCTCGCCCAAGGCTTGGTGTTGAAGAAAGTCCACAGGGGTATTTCTTTTGCTCAAAAAGCATGGCTTGAGCCATACATGCGGCTCAACACAGAGCACCGACAAATGGCAACACAGCAGTTTGAAATTAATTTTTTTAAATTAATGAACAACTGCATCTATGGCAAGTCTATGGAGAATGTCCGCAAATACCGTGACATTAAATTGGTGAATGTCTGGGAGGGGCAGTGGGGTGCCCGGCGGTACATTGCCAAGCCAAATTTCAAATCGATCAAAATTATCGATGAGGATTTGGCTACTATTGAAATGAGTAAGACCAGCGTGACCATGGATAAACCCATTTACTTGGGTCAAGTCATTTTAGACTTTTCTAAATCGGTCATGTATCGATTCCACTATGAGTTTGCCAAACGCCATTTTGAGGACGTCTCTCTTTTGTATATGGACACGGACTCATTCATTTACCACATTCGCCACTGCAACCCCTATGACGTCATGAGGAAACATAGTGACTGGTTCGACACCTCTTGCTATAGCGCTGACAACGTGTTTCAGCTGCCCCTAAAAAACAAGAAGAAAATGGGCGTTTTAAAAGATGAATGCGGTGATTCCATTATGACGGAATTCGTAGGTTTGGCCTCAAAAATGTATGCTTACCGCACACTCGACTGTAAGGAAGCCAAAAGAGCAAAAGGTGTAGGTAGGGCAGTGGTAAAATCGCTACGTGTAGACGATTACCTAGCGGTTTTACGCACTGGCAAAGCTATGTCTCATACACAGTGCAGGATACAATCCAGCAACCATCATTTGTATCTTGTGGAACAGAGAAAACGCACCCTCGCCTCCATGGATAACAAGCGTGTGTGGGCTGATGACCTGCTCACCAGCCTGCCCTGGGGTTATGATCGCAACGAGGAGGAGGTGTGATTTCACTGTATAATCGTTTATGGGACATAGCTTTATGTAACTTGTAGATTTAGTATTTTGTAAATATTGGTTTCTGTCATTGTAAATAGTAGATTTTGTAAATAGTGACAACCCACTTGGACCTTTTGCTCTTTAAAAAGTTCTATGCAACCTTATTTAAAAAAATTTTTTTTTGATTGGTTAATAGTGTGATTATTTTAACGCTGTACAAAGTTGAGTTTTTTTGTAAATATGAAATAAGTAAGATTTTTAGTAACTTTAATAACTAGTATTTAATTATTTTTCGTAATGTAAATGATAAACTAAAAAGTTCTTTTGGGATGAGTGAGCATGTAGAGAATGTGCTTTTGGGAATAAATAAAGTGGTTGTGTTTGTTCCCAAAGACAGGTGTGAATGTATGAATGGAGAGAGAAAACTGGTGTGTATGATTGACCAGAGCAAACACGATGAGGTAGAGTGAGTGGGTGGGGAGGGGGTAAATGGTCACTTATATACTCATTTTGTTTTAAATAGTTTCGTTTTTCATTGAAATGAGGCAGACAATAGACATTATTTTTGCAAAAACAGTCTTACCTGCAGTAGTCGTAGACCTCGACGTTTCTCCAAACACGCATCAGCACATTGCAGTATTATCAAGGTCAAGCACTCGCATCAACATCATTGTCAAATCTCAACTTTCGACATACACCAAATGGAAAAATGTGAAAACAGCAAAATGGAAAATCCATGTTTCCATATCACCAAAAACGCAAAACTTAAAACGGGCATTTTTAAAAACTGGAAATGGCCATGTGTGAAATTTGAAAATTCAAAAAACTTCAAACAGACATTGTTTAAAAAGTGTCATCAACAAACTGGAAAAATCCATTTCATCATAATCATAAAACTTGAAACGAACATTTTTCACATATGTAAATTGCAAAATAACAAATGGCAATGTGTGAAATGTGTAAAATGAAAAAATCAGCCATCAACATCACGATTTCTTAAAATTAAAAATAACAAAACATCGTGCTCTGGCAAACCTTTGTTTTTATTTCATAGTCATAGTGAATTGACAAAAGAAAAATAGAATACAAACAAATCCCAATTCCTCACTCCTCAATGTTTATGTCCATGCATCATCAACTTTCCTTTCATAGCACACATGACAATTAGGGCTGCCATCCTTTCACCCACTGAGGCATCACTGGATGTGAAACGTTGTTTAGCTTTCTTTAATAACAATTTATCTGCCACATGTCTTAAACCAGGATGACTATGGCGATAAGAAAGGTCATGTTCCTTGCATGCTTGATCCAAAAGATTAATGGGTACATCACCACGTTGTAAACGTTTTTCGAGACGAGTTCCAGGGCCGCAAAAACGATAACCTGGAAGATGGATTTCGAAAGGTAGGTATTGAATCACTTTGTCAATGACGCCATTGCCAGTACAGGTCTGGCATATCCTTTTCCATCGATGGTAAAAAGGTTTGGTCTTCCTCCTCCTCTGTGGACGATGTTTGTGTTTGTTGTTGTTGATTTTTCTCGCCATGACACCCATGGAATGATTCAACAAAGTCTTTACATGGACTTTTATGACCGTGATACAGTTTCACTAGCTGGCAAGTCGCACACTGACGCATAGACGGTATTTTTGCCATGGCCACTTGCTTATGGTGATCGTAATCCGTACAGGGTTGCAATTCACTCAACACAGGGTCTTGAGTCCATGATTTTGGTACATGTTGCCAGATTTCTTTCACTGCATTGGCGGCCACATAATAAATGAACGACTTGGGCAGCGCCAAGAGTTCCTCTTTGGTAAAACTGTCTAGTTTCTTTTTGCACACAAAGAACTTGCCGATGGCTTTGTCCGTAGCATTGCCTTTCTCCATGGTATCACGTGCTGTAGATGTTTACACGTCGCTTGTAGAAATCTCACTGACGTCATTCACAGGTAAATCTTGAGTTATAATTTTGTTCAACAACTCCCAGCAGGCATGAGTGGTTAACCAATGAAAGAGATGCCACGCATGCGATAGGGCTGTATGGGTAATGTTGCCACAGGAACAAGTATCCATAAGCGTTTGCAGGGAGGGGCAGCCCAACTCCATGAGGTCGATACATTGGCAGTAAGACGCCAAAAATGGTTGCAACCATTGACGTTTTTCATTACCTTTCACAAATACCACATTGGCCGAGGACAAGTGTGCTTTCATGACCACGTCCAAATATTTATAGGAAATGGTTCCCTGATTCCAGTCTAGTTGCCTATGATTTTCAATCCACTGGGTTTGTTTACGGTCTTTTTCACACAACAAATCAAAAGCATGGGGTGGTTTAAATAGCAAATGCGTAGCTTGCGATATCCAAAACGTGGTACAATCGATTATGGCCACTTGTTTAAATATAAATTTGTTGTCACCAATTTTAAACCCTTGGCAATCCACAATGAGTGTGCGCAACATGTTGACGCTTGTCTGGACCAAGTTCAACTGACGACTGACGGACGATCAAGTGTGATCATGGCATGGACTTACCTGCCATGCTAGTTTCAAAATTGAGGTTAGGGTAGGACAGGGGGACATGCAAAAATTAGAATTTAAGAATTACATCATTTTATTATCATTACACGTCTTACAGGCTTTTCTCATTTTAGGATAAGTACGATAGCAACTGATACAACAATATAGTCTCTTGTGTTTGTAACGCCCATAACACCGATGATGTCCCAATGTCTCTAAACTAGGCGTTTTTGATGGTGAGCTGCTCACCGAAGCACCATGGATACCATACGGCCCACATGTATCATAACTTGTTTTTTTTTCATCACCCAAAGACACAAGCGAGGGATAGCTTGAATGACAGGGTATATTTCCCACTTTCATTCTGCACAGGTAGGGGCAGGTGGGTGACCAGCGCTGATGTTCCTGCATGGGTTCATCGCCCTCCTGCCATTGGTCTATAATGATGGGACAAAAGGCACATTTCACTTCATCTCTTGTTTTTAAATAGTAGAATCCAGCGGCCGCCAAGGCTTGAGGGTTTATGAAAGGCACTGGCCATGTGGCAAAAGTCTTGAAACGTTGTTCCTCAGAGTTTAAATTCATGGATGTAACGTCTCTTGAGGCTTTAAAGCAAGACATGACTGAGCGGCTTGACGTGGGATGACCTGTTATTTATACATTCGTCACTTGGTTGGACAGTGGATAATAGTTGACTTGTTTGTGGTGAATAATCAGACAGTAGGCCGTCGTATTGGCTGGTACATTGTCATGCGTTTCAAAATCTAGTCGAATGTCGATATTGGATGGCTTGACAGACTCTTCCAGGTATGAACAGTCAAAAACAATCAGTGGTGCTCTTGCCTTAAACGCTTGGGGTAGTAGCATGGGGCCGTTCTCTTTTTGATAATACGACCATCGAAATTTAGAAAACAAGTCGTACAGGGGCCCAAACTTATTTTTTGAAAAATCCAAATCCAGTCCTTCATAGGGAAACACAGCTCCGTTGAGGAAAAGACGTGCATTTCTCAATTGCAAGTGATCAAATTGCGTGGCATCTTTGGTTTGTTGATACTTGCGATTCGTTTGAAATCCCACGATCAGGTAGAGAGGTCTCTCTGTATAGCGAGCTGTTTTTACAGACCAACTGTGTGTGTTGGTGGTGGGCAATAGCGGATACTCATGGAGTGCCCAGCTTCTAAATTCCATGGGTAGAGGCATATCTCTCTTTACCATTTTGAGTATGTCCAGTTTTTTGCTATCGTTAAGGGTCACATGAGGCACTTTCCATAGCAAGCGTTGTAGTTGAACTTTTGAATCAATGGGGGCATTGTCAGCTCCCTTGAGTGCATTGTTATCACTCCTGTCTCTCACCAGATAAAGCACTTGCCTTGCGTTGACCACAATGCGTTGGTGATCTTCAGCAAAGCCTAGAATTAGTTTAAGAGGTAAATATCCAGTAAAGGTTCCATCGGTGTGTACCATCCAGTCATTGGTCGAGTCAGGAGACCAACCTGCCATGCAAAGTGTTTTACCTTCTTCCTCACTATAAGAGGGGTATAGTTTCATGACACTGGAAATGCCCACATTTCGAGTGCTATCCACCACGATATCGTTAATGACATACCGCACTTCAGAAAACAGAAAGGCCAAACCATGGTTGGCCAACTTGGATGTGGTGGGTGTAGAGCCATCGGCTTTGGTGAGCCGACCTTCAATCTGAATGACACTTTCATGCGGTAGGGTGTAAATATCTTGGTTGTTGATAACAAATTGAATTTCATCATTGTTATTGAGTCCAGGTGTTTGAGCTTGATAGGAATGGAGATCAATTCTTACCACTCCTGGTTGCTCCTCGATGTGGTTCGCTATCTCTAGGATAGAATTCATCATGAGGGTTGACGTGGTAACCCAAATGCTGTAAAATCTGCTTGCCTTGAGATGTTAACGTGTATTCACGTGGCAAACAACTAACACTATTCCTAGACGGTGTTGTTGCTTTATACACAAACTTCATAGTGGCTTTAGCACCAACTTGTAAGTCACTGGTGTGGTAGAATCTAGATCAATGAGTTGTTGATCTCTATTGATCAGTCTTAATGTTATATTACTAATACTATCGACAGCCACAGCATGAAAAAGCACCACTGGAGGGTTTTCACGAATAATATACCCATTGGGCGATGTCACAATAAAGTCATAAAGCGAATGCGATGGTTCTTGATTGGTGTACACTTGGCTAATAATATTACACGTCACCGACACATGATGGTCCTCAATGAATTTCACTTCATGGTCTGATTCATGTTTTTTGTTGGGCTCCAACACACGTGGTTTAAATCCGAGTAATGGGCCAATGGAATCGGGGTGTGTTTTAAAGTCAATGTTGAATGAGGAGAAAATACTGCAGCGATGAGTGTTGGTATTGCCTACAAGTTCAAACTTGTGCGTTCCGTCAAGAAATGACTTTAAACCATATTGATTGATCAACACCACATAAATGTGTTCATAAATATCATCGATCGTGTATCCACCAGAGTTCAAGGTGAGCACAGAATCATCATAGTAAAACTTGTTGTTCACATTTTCACGTATGTTGTATATTCGATTGTATGTTTCAAGAGAAACAAGTCCTAAACCATAGGGTTTTTCACTCAATTCGATAGGCGGGTAGAAGTCTAGGCTGACTTCAGGTCCACGTCCATGCACTGTAAACGTTTTACTTTCTGCTGACATACTGGTGGCGTTTTTGCTTATGCTGCGTCTTATATAAAAAAATTAAACACAAACGTCCACACTGTTGGCTGTTAAACGTTTGCTCTCGTTTCACATTATAATATATCTTGATCCTGTTTCCAAAATAGGTCACTAGTTCCATGGGCGGGGGCAAATTCCCAAAACTGTCAAAGTACCATACCGTGGATCCCTCTTTGACATAAGCTACATAATGCGTTCCTGGTCCTCGGTGATCATCCAAATTGACAACAGCACATTCCTGTTTCCAAGGTCGTGGGGGTAATTGGTTTCGCATAAACACACCTCGAAAATGAGAAAGCTTTAGTTGTTTAGCATAGCTTTCCACTTGTTGATGCGTCAGGGCATGTCTCGCTATGGCTGAGGTTAAAATTTTTTTTTTTTAATATTTCGAAATGGTGAAATCCCAAATCCTTGTTGATAAAAGGCTGGCTTTAAATTGGCATTTCTAGCCCCCATGGCAATCGCTTCCATCGTTTCATTGTGTCGCTGACTTTCTTTGAGTTGTTGCTTGCCCTGCTGCGCGGCTTTAATGGTTTTCGCCACTGCACTGGCACCGCCCAAAAGTGAGCCCAGAGCAGCCAACCCGGCAAATAATGCAGGTAAAAATCCCGCTCGTTTGGGGACTGGAATCACTCGCCCTTGGTTTGAAACCTGTCGCCGACGTTTTGGAATAACCTGTCTCTGTGCTGCTCGAAGGGCTTTCCTTATGGTCAATACATTATTTTTTCTTTTTTTCTTTCGCAAGGGCTTGTCCTCGAATGTTGAAAACCCTGGCTTTGCCAAGGACAATGTCCTTTTTTTAGTCTTTCTCACCACATACCTTTGTTTCACCATGATGATAATGACCAACAACCTTTCACACGAAAGTTTAAATCACAACTAACGTCAGATGGTTATTTCATGGCTGTATATTCCAATTCCACATAAAGTGGGAAGTCGTTTATGGTTTTTCTCGCTTGCTTTTCATCCCATGTCAACATGAGATAAAAGGATAATTCGTCACCTGCATTGACCATTTCATGGTTATGGATCAACATCCTATGACCATTTATCTTTATTTGTAAATGGTTCTCATCAGGTATGGCATATTTGATGTGAATGGTTCCATCATAGTGTAATCGATAGTGGCTTAAACCCGAAGCAAGCACATAGGTCAAGTGCTGATCATGGACTAGCGGTAAATGGTTTCTGTCATTCACAGGTTTTTCATTTGTCAGATACACTAAAAACACAGATGGGATAAATTTATAAAGCCTTTTCATTTCATGGGTCACGTAACGCTTGGTACAAACATCGTCTTCGTCTTGTGGGTCTTCCACGTGAATAATCCGATGGTGATTAGCGCTATAGCCATTCACCATAAGCTGGGGCACTTTGTCATAAAACTCATACACTTTGTTATCCACATACTTTTTCGTAGTAACGTCTGTAGACACTTGAGGATGTTTTACATGGGTTAACCGCTTTCCCTTAAAGTCATAATCTCCCTGTTTTGTGCGTGGCACTACTGACCTATCCACATAGTGTTTATTAGCAGGATCTGTTTCCTGTTTAGGATCATGTATGAGGACAGGCCTAGCTTTGGCCATCAACGCACGTCCAAAGACATCCATCGTCAACCTGTAGTACCAGTCTACTGTTTCTATGACAAGGTTCGGTGTCCTGTATATAGACAGCCGGCTAGCCTGTCTAAGCCTTAGTTGACATGAAGATTATTAAGCAGCAAGAGTCATTCCCCGTGGGGGACATGGTTTCCCATCTCTGTCCCACATCACGTGAACAACGCCATGGTTCACTGTTTCCATCTTCCATTCGCTGCATCATTGTGGGGCCTTCCGGCTGTGGAAAGACTAATCTTTTGCTAACCCTCATTACAGCACCCAATGGTCTGCGTTTTCAAAATATTTATATTTTTGCAAAATCTCTCTACCAACCCCTCTACGTGTTTCTGGATCAAGTCATGTCTGGATTACAAAAAGAGAATATGGGTTATTTTACATTTTCCATGCAAGAAAATGTGATTTCACCGGATGAGGTAAAGCCTGATTCACTCATGATTTTCGATGATGTATCCACTGAACGTCAAGGCATTATTCAAAGCTATTTCAGCATGGGTCGACACAAACATATCGATTGCTTCTATCTTGGGCAAACGTATTCAAAAATGTCCAAACAGTTGATTCGTGACAATGCCAATGTCATTGTTTTATTTCGTCAGGACGAGAGGAACAGTCGTCACATTTATAATGAACATGTGAATCCGGATATGACCTTTCAAATGTTTACAGAATTGTGTGCCAAGTGCTGGAACACTCAACGTCATGCCTGTTTAGTGATTGATAAACAACGTGAACTCAACCAAGGACGCTATCGCTTAGGGTTTGATCATTTTATTGCTATTTAAGGCCCTGTCTCATTCCCCATCAAGTCATTTGTCAAGACACCATGGCGTTAGCAGAGAGTCAATTGAAAAAGCATATTATTAGAGCAAAAAATACTATTCGCCAAAAGTTTCGTCAATTGAAACAATCACGTGCCAATCATGCTTTGTTTATTCAACAACATTTAGCACCTCCGCTAAAAGCCATGTTGAAACCCTCTTTCAAGTCATCTGAAACGCTACCCACCGTTTCACAAGCCACGCAGACGCTGCACGAGGACCCTAAGGAAGAGGAAGAGGAACAGGAAGATTTGACTAGTGTTAGTGAAGTTGAGGATGAGGAGGAACAAGTGTTTACGCCTCAAAAAAAGGCAGCGCCCCTTGCAGAGTTTTTGAGAAAAAAGAAATCCTTGGCCATGGTCGATACACCTTGCCCTTCCAGGGCGTCACCGTTTTCACAAATCTTGGCCACCCCTCAACATAAAGCACAACTGAAAACCATTTTAATAAAATATTATGGATCAACATTGGAACCCTATTTCACCGATCTATTTATTGGAAACACAGATACCACGTATGGTGTTCGCTATGAGAATGATAGTTTTAAAATTGGCGATTCATCCATTAAATTTGCTCGTACTAAAGCTGTCATTAAAAACATCAACTATAAATTAACGCCAGGACTGTTAAAGCTGCTCTTTTCTCGGACCCCCTCTTCCCATGATTATACGTCAGAGGATCTTGACAAATATAAATCCAATTTATTGGATACCCATGCCCACAAAAGACAGTATGATCCCACGCAACAAGTGAATGCCAATATATCTCAAAAATATAAAACCATCATTGCAAAAATGTTTCCCACCAGTCAAAGTACTCGTCGTAAAGCATCCGCTTCGGGAGTGACATTTAAACCATTAAAACCCCTTGTGGATGTTACCTACTGGCACAATCCCAATAAGCTCGTCCAGCGGCTACAGTTGTTGCATGCCTCACGTCAAGCTGGCCATACCGGTCACGATTGGGAAATTCAAGAAATTGAACAAGAACTTCGAAATGCCAAAATTATTGTTTAAGCCCTCACCCATTAAAATGGGTATTGCTCACGAGTTGCATCGCCCAGCTAGGCGTCACTATCCGCGACTCAAGGTGATTTCATGAGGTGTGGATGAACTTTGGCAGGCTGACTTGGTTGAAATGATACCCTATGCTGGCGTTAACGATGGTGTACGCTATATGTTGACCGTCATTGATGTCTATTCCAAAATGGCCTTTGTTGAACCTGTGCGTCGCAAGTCTGGTCTACTAGTTACCAAGGCCTTTCAACATATTATTCAACACTCCCAACGTCAACCTCAGTTGCTACAAACTGACCAGGGGAAAGAATTTTTCAACAAGGATTTCTCCAGTTTTCTCAAATCTAAGGATATTCACCATTACACCACGTACAGCAATCTCAAAGCCAGTGTGGTCGAGCGGTTCAACCGAACATTGAAAACCCATATGTGGAAAGCGTTTACCGCTCAGGGCAGTTATCGCTGGTTGGACATGTTACCTGAGCTAGTGTCACGTTACAATGACACCAACCATAGAACGATTGGGACCAAGCCACGTCTCGTAACTAAAAATATTCAGCGATTGGATAAACTGTTTAACCCCATAAAAACAGCCGATCCTAAACGTCACCGACTGAACATTGGGGATTTTGTTCGTGTGAGCAAATTTAAGTCTGCCTTCAATAAGGGCTACACGCCTCAGTGGGGGACTGAACTATTTCGAATTCGTCGAGTCTACTTGGACAGTCCAGTCACCTATTTACTCGAGGACCTCAACCATCAACCCATAAAAGGTAGATTTTATCTCCATGAACTTCAGAAAACAGCATTTCCTCAGCATTATCTTGTGGAAAAAGTGTTGAAACAAAAAGGAAATAAACTCTACGTCAAATGGTTAGGGTTTAACTCTACGTTTAATTCTTGGATCAATAAATTACATGTTGTGTGAACCTGTGTACTTTTTATTTATTTATTCACACATGTTGTACACCACCTATAGCTCTATGTATACAGCGCTCCGCGCTTCATGCATGTTCATACATGTTTGTCTTTCCCTTTCCTCCTGTGTTCTCTCATACATCACCCCCTCCCCTCTCCCTCCCTTCACCTCCCACCACTGCTGTTTGCAGCTCTTGCCTCTCTATTGGTTGTGACATCATTCCGACAAGTTGCATCATACTTTTTACTGATTCAGCGATTCCCACGCTTTGAACATTCTCTTATCGTGCACGTGGACAGATAACACCCAAGCGAACACCTGTGCCGGATCAAATTTCACCTGAACTTGCATTTTGTCACGTACGAAGCAAGACAGAATGTCACTTGTTAACAGTTATCGCGCACGTGGACAGATAACGTCCCAAGCGAACACCTGCTGTAGATCAAATTTCACATGAACTTGCATTTTGTCACGTACGAAGCAAAACAGGATGTCACTGGTTTAGCGTGCCTGTGGTTTCACACATGTGTGTGCATGCCTTTCACACTCCCCTGCCAGCACAATGGTCAGATTATTTCACCTTCAAGCGTCACCTGTTGTCAAGTCAGATCAATGCCTTCCAATAAGCTCAAATGACCTTCACCTCCTGTAAGTTTGTTTTCTGTACTCGCTTCGACCAACATAGAACCAAGTTCTCATTACCGTTTACACGTCAAAGGTAAAATATCAGAAAAACGCACGCTCGTTCTGTCATACACCGACCAGCCGAAATAGCGATTGTTCTATTAAGCATGGTCCTTGTGCTAAGCGACAGGTTTGGTCAAACACACACACTCAGCCGTATCGTCTCTCTCAACCACCACGCTTTATAAACATTATAAACAAGTAAAGAAAAAGAAAACGTTTTTTCAACATGTACGGCGTTAGGCCCTTTGTGAATTATTTTTTGGAAAAAAATATCTACCACATTTGAAAGGGGGGCGTTAGCCCGAGTCCTAGGACACCTCGTACATGTCTCTAGCGTTATTGGTTCGTGAGATATCGGCAAAAATCACAAAAAACACGTGTTTACCCCCAAAATCGCGTTTCCAAATTTTTTTAAAATTACAACGAGTGGTCCATAGCAAAGAGGACGTCTTCCCGAATCCTTGGACCCATCGTACATGCCTCTAGCGTTATTGCTTCGTGAAATATCGGCAAAATCACAAAAAACACGTGTTTACCCCAAAATCGCGTTTCCCAAATTTTTTAAAATTACAATGAGTCGTCCATAGCAAAGAGGACATCACCCTGAGTACTTGGACCTGTCGAACACACCTCTAGCATGATTGGTTCACGAGATATCGGCAAAATCACAAAAAACACGTGTTTACCCCAAAATCGCGTTTCCCAAATTTTTTTAAAATTACAATGAGTAGTCCATAGCAAAGAGGACATCACCCTGAGTACTTGGACCTGTCGAACACACCTCTAGCATGATTGGTTCACGAGATATCGGCAAAATCACAAAAACACGTGTTTACCCCAAAATCGAGTTTCCAATTTTATTAAAAATTATAACGAGTGGTCCATAGCAGAGAGGACGTCACCCCGAGTCCTTGGACCTGTCGAACATGCCTCTAGCATGCTTGGTTCGCGAGATATTAAAAGCACATGACCTTTTAGTTTTGGTCTTTTAATCAAATAAAGAGGCTATAGGAAAGTAGGGGACATCACTACGAGTGCTAGGACACCCTCTATGTTCTAATCCCATGTTTGGTTAGCGAGATATCAGCTTCGGGGCAAATACGAGGAGGGTTCAATAAGTTAGTAGACAGCTCTCTCACTACCCCACTACTTACAAAACACAAATTTTTGCTCTAGCGACTTGAAATTTATTTTGGGGGTAGAGGGCATAGGGACCTTTCATTTATGTCAAATAAACGTTTTTGTAGAGTTCCTAGTTTCCAAAATATAGGATTTTCAAAATTCGAGTGTTTTGAAAAAAAACATAAAAGTAAAAAAGTTTCATTATAGAAAATAAAGGGCATAAAGACCATTCGTTTGAGCTATGGCACAACGTACTATCCTGTTTGGTTTTCAAACTATAGCCTATTTTCAAAAACGAAAAATTTTAAAAAATTTTTGAAAAATATAATACATGGTCCATAGGAAAGAGAACGTCAGCCCGAGTCCACTGACACGCCATTTGTCAAAATCGGACCATGCGTTCGAGAGATATTTAACATGGCTGAGGCTTAGTAGTGGTAATAACGGGGTTCTGAAGTGGGGCAGAAGCGCCACCACTCCACTACTTTCTGCCAACCAATGAAGAATTAATGTTAGCACTAAGGTTTCGTAGTTGGCACTCATGAACGTTCACATCAAACCGACTAGCGAAAGCGGGAATAGTCTGTTTTGATTGATTATCCTCGTGGTGTTGTTGGTTGTTTTGATTTGTTCAGTATTTTGATTGTTTATTTGAATTGAATTGAGAGTCAATCATGCCACTGCAAGGGAGGAAAAATTGCCAAGCACCGGGATGTAAGAATTATAATGATAGTAAGAACAATACGGCAATTTTCATCTTCCTGGTGTTGACCATGTGTAAAACTAGTGGGCAATATGGACTACTCTCGAATAAAAATATATAGAGAATAAATGTGTGCATTTCATCTCTTGTTTGTTTTCTTACCCATTCTCCTTTGCATTGCAATAAAATTTGTGGTTTAGGGCTACGGGGAGGGGTGGGTGGCAGCGGGCATGCTAGGCAAAAAGTGAGGTTATGGCAATATAGTGTGTGCATTTGGACAGTTTTCTTTATATTCATCGAATATCCCAACAATTCTGTAGAGTATGAGAGCATTTTTAATTAGCCTAGAGGTGAATTAAGCTCAAGAACGGCATAATTGTGTCCTTCATGACAAATCTATTGCCAACATTGATATATATCAAAATGTATTATTTTCCTATCTGGAGGTATACTTCAGCGCCTAGCGAAAGGCGCAGTTATGTTTGTGTTATTTTCATCAATAATCAATAACTCATCGCAGAACATACTGTTCATTTACGTGTAATAAAGGTACATTCATATGGCTTTTTACTTTCTATGTTGCCAGACTTGCCAGTACAATCCATAGCCTCAGGCGGTGTTCTCTCTCGGAAATTCTATAACCAAAAGTGACGATTCTCTTATACTTACATGATCCTTGAGACGTGTCACGTGTACTGAGGCCCCATCTCCTTAGATTGTCACGGGATCTTCCAAATCCTGATCGTAACCTGTTTAGGGATTTCCACACTAACTAGCTTTCGTTGTGTCCGGGTGGTAGTTCTTCAGCTATTGGCATCCTACCGCAGGGGTGAGGGGTCGACTTCTTCCATATATCCAGCCTTGCCTTCTCCGGTGAGACGGTAAGCATCTGAGATGTCCTCAGGAAGCTCTTTCGGGACCACAGCCGTTGCGGAGGAGGATTATATCCATGCAGTGGGTGGGCCCTGTTCTCTTCCACTCTCAGCCTCTCCCTGTTGGCAGCCACCTGCGTACACAAGGTGGTGCTATTCCAGCCAGGTAGTAGAGCTTATCTGTTGGGGTAGGTTTTAAGCAACCTGTTATCAACCTACAGGTTTCGTTCAGATATGACCTACTACTACAGACTGGAGCGCTCAAGGATAAGGATCGGAAAGCACCACCGCTTATTGCAGCTGATAACCTCAGTATACTGCACCAACACCATCGCCCTTATACAGAGGCATACTATTGTCATGATAACTGTTTTAAGGGGCCTAAGGAATCTTTTTGCACTAATTACTCCCCGTGACTGTAATTTACAAGCAGCTCGCAATTCTGCACCAGAATACTGGCAACAATAGACTTACTGTCGACCAAAGTATTATGTGCACTCGAGTTTGAAGGTTGTTTGTGAAGTAACCAATAGACCTACATGAAATCCAATAACATCATCATTTTCATCGTTCTATTTTACGTTAGGTCATGTAGGTTTGGAATTTTTAATTTATATTTTAATATTTTTTATCGCAGTTGGAACACAAAAGTGCATGTTTTTAAGCGTGTTTCAACCATGCGTCACATTTACGAATTATTATCTCAAAAACCCGTCATCAGATCGAATCCAAATTTTAACACAATATACATTGAAATGTTGTATAACTGGTTTATTAATTTCAAAGTTCTGTGTGTCCAAGAAACAAAGTTGTTATCAGTTTTGTAAGGTAACTTTTTCTCGGCTCGGGGTGGTTGGAAAATGTAGTTCTTGGTTGCATTGTAATCCTTATACATCGAAATCAACTGTGAAATACGTAAATTTATTCACTTATTTTATATCGGTTTGTATTTCTACGGGGAAATAACACATGTTTCACCTGCTAGCCGCTCCGGCAAAACCTGTACAGCGTTGCCGCAATGGTGCCCACAGGCATCATGGCGTGTCTCGCTCGGAAGTGATGGGCTCCATCTCAGCAACGCTGTACAGCTTTTGCTGGAGCGGCTAGCAGGTGAAACATGTGTTATTTCCCCGTAGAAATACAAACCGATATAAAATAAGTGAATTAATTTATGTATTTCACAGTCATGCCGCGTAACATTTTGATATATATCGATTACAACTCAACCAAGAACTACATTTTCCAACCACCCCGAGCCGAGAAAAAGTTACCTTACAACAATGATAACAACTTTGTTTCTTGGACACACACAATTGTGAAATTAATAAACCAGTTATACAACATTCCAATGTAATTGTGTTAAAATTTGGATTCGATCTGATGACGGGTTTTTGAGATATTAATTCTTAAATGTGACGCATGGTTGAAACACGCTTAAAAACGTGCACTTTTTGTGTTCCAACTGCGATAAAAATATTAAAATATAAATTAAAAAATCCAAACCTACATGAAATAACGTAGAATAGAACGACGAAAATGTTGATGGTATTGGATTTTATGTAGGTCTATTGGTTACTTCACAAACAACCTTCAAACTCGAGTACACATAATACTTTGGTCGACAGTAGGTATTATTTAAGCTGTTCGGGAGCGCTTGTTCTTCCGACTTACTGAATAAAAATCAATCCTTTTGGTTACCTGAGAGGTGTAGCCTAATGCTACATAGCCTAAACTATTCCTCTTAAATCTGGCTATTATATACAAAAATAATTTTTCGAATCCGACTGGTAGTTCCAGAGATTAGCGCGTTTAAACACACAAACACAGAAACAAACTCTTCAGCTTTATTATATACTATTAGTATAGATAAGTCAATTTCATCATCATCATCATCATCATCTGCCAGTCAAGTATTAGGCCAGGTGGCCCGTTACGGTCTCATTCCATCTTTTAGCTGGACGTCCAATAGATCGAACCCCCTTTGGTTGGTATTGTACAATCTGCTTTGGGACTCGTTCCCTAGGCATTCTGTTGATGTGGTCTCTCCAGTTCTTCCTATAGGTTCCTATGTAGTTTAATACAGGTTCTGTCTTTAGTTCTTTCATCTCGTCCTCATTCCTTTTGTGGTCCCAACGTGTGTATCCCGCTGTGCGTCTCATAAACTTCATCTCAGCAGCAGTGATCCTAGTTTCATCTCATTTTCGGATTGTCCATGCTTCACTTCCATATGTGAGGACAGGTCTAGCTAGTGATTTGTGTTGTGTCCCTCTGGACTAATAAGGATGGTTTCAGTACTGAGTTCACTGTGCCTATGATTTTATTATAGGCTACTTTATGATCTTATTAGAACCTAGCAGTAGTGCCCGGCTTCGCCCGGTGAATTTATTTGTTCTACAGAACTGGAGCGCTCAAGGATAAGGATCGGAATAAATGAAAGTAAATTTGAAAGTACCAACGCTTATTGCAGCTGATAACCTCAGTATACTGCACCAACATCATCGCCCTTATACAGAGGCATACTATTATCATGATGATAACCGTTTTAAGGGGCCTAAGAAATCTTTTTGCACTAATTACTCCCCGTGACTGCAATTCTGCACCAGAACATTAGTAGGGGCGACGTGATGCAGCCCGCATTACATGGCAACAATAGACTTTGGTATTATTGAAGCCGTTCTGGAGCGCTTGTTCTTCCGACTTACTGAACAAAAAGCAATCTTTAGGGTTACATGAGAGGTGTAGCCTAATGCTACATAGCCTAAACTATTCCTCTTGAATCAGGCTATTATATACAAAAAGAATTTTTCCAATCCGACTGGTAGTTCCAGAGATTAGCGCGTTTAAACACACAAACACACAAACTCTTCAGCTTTATTATATTAGTATAGATATCTGCTCATTGTCGAATGATAAAGAGTAGCCTAGGTAGTAGAAGGTGTTTACTCTTTCCAACAGTTTGGTGTTGAGGCAGATCTTACTCGGAATTGGTTCTTTGCCCTTGAAAGCGAGTACTTTTGTTCATTGCTTGATTTGTAAAAAATGAGGTTCCGGTACTGCGGGCTACTGGGTGGTGGTGGGAGGGGTGGGCTTCATGGAATATTGAAATATTGAGTTCTAAAAAACGATATTATCACGCTTTTCTGAACACTTTTAAAAATTAATCAGCCGACAAAATAGCAATCTAATTTTGATTGCAATTTTACATTAAATTGAGACTGCTGTATCAACATTTTTCTTACCATAGCCGTTGGCCTATATTAAATTTTAATGTAGGCCAACTACATTATTTCAATTTATTTTCTTTTGCGTAATTTAAAAAATTAAATAAATTCGGTTTGAAAATACACACAAATTCACCAACAATCTTTTATTTCTTGTTTTAAAATTTTGTCTTTACAGTTTTCTGAAATAATTATTTATTCTGAGAGGTACTATACGTAAACATGTTTTATCTCACAGTTTATAAAATTGTCCCAAGTTTAGGCAAGTTTTCGTTGTATGTTCCTCCTCTCTCTATCTCACCTTGCTGTCAGTATCCGGAGCGAAGTGTCGTCCCCGAAGCAGCCGAGATTCCACGTACTTTGAAGTACAGTCCAGTCAAAGACCAAGTTAACCTTGACTTACAATTAATGTTCCACAGTTCTAAAAATTATCTTATATATTCGACTTTCCCCCCGATCAGAGGTTTCGGTAAGGGCGTACCGGTGCGTACCGTCACAAATCTAGCCCTTCTTTTGTTTATTCTGAAGATATTTCCATGTCATATTCAGTGGCTATTCCACTGAGATCATGTATGGAACGTTGTAAATCGTCCTCTGTGTTGGCGAATAGTACTTGGTCATCAGCGTACAGAAGCGTGTCTAATTTCAGGTTTCTCTTGATTATGATACTGCCGTGGGGGAGACGTCTCCAATCATTTATAAGGGCATTCATATATATGACAAAAAGCAACTTAATTTCGTCTTCATAATTTCACAGTCACATTATATTTACTGTATATACTGGGTGTCATTTATGTACTTGAGTACCCTTAAGGGGCGTGTAGGGGATGGGTATAGGGGCAATTTGAGATAGGGATCCTGGGGTCGGAATGGCCTCCTAACCCCAGAAAACAGGTTTGTTTCAGGCCCTCCGCCCCTGTAAAGTAGGCAAGCGTGCCATGTGTTACTCTGGGGTCAGGCACTCTTTCGCTGTCAACGGTCTTGGCGCGATTACCGCTCAACGCTACGTTAACCTAGAGGATAGCGGCGAGGCGCGGTGCCACGGTGGTCCCGGGTTCGTTTCTCCTCAGTTGCCATGTCTTCATTGTTTTTCTTTTTCTTTATTTTCTAGAGGGGCGGGAGAGGGCGTAGTCACAGTGCGTGTTTATTCTGTTTTGATTTTTTTAAACTATCGTTGATTCTGATTATTAGTATCAATAAGTTGCTCTATAGTAGTTACAGACGACGGAACTGTCGATCGGCAAGAGAAATGCAGCTTTATTTAGTACAGTGTGGTCCAACCCGCGGCCCCCGGGCCTGTTCATTTTTGTTGGCCCTTGTCCTTCCTACTGCCCTTCTCTCTTCGACAATTATAATCTGTGGCGTGCCTACTTTAATTATCACTTGCACTGTTCAACAACCCCATGGATATTGAAGTGAGTGAGGTGCCCTACAACCTTCAAATGGAAATTTGTGATCTGCAGGCAGCCCATTCTTTCAGACTAAAAAGTGTGATGTCCCTGAAAATTTCTGGAGACTGATTTCTAAAGAACGTTTTCCTAACCTGCTTAAATTCTCTCTGCAAGTGTTATTGATGTTTGGCATTACGTATGGGTGCGGAAGTGCATTTTCTGCTCTCAAACAAATTAAATAAAGAATCAGAAATCGAATTGAAAGTGCTTCACCGGAATCGAGCCTGAGCCATTGTCTTACTGAACTTACAGTGGACATTGATACACTTGTATTCAGGAAAACAGTGCCAATCATCACATCGATTTCTCGACTGTAAAATGAAGTGGTATATTAAACTAGTAATATTAAACTTCTTTTAATATAAATTTTAATAAATGTTTTTGAATAAAATATGAAATACGTTTTCTTTCTGGGTCTCTGGCCCTCACATTCCTATACTAAAGTTTGATTGGCCATCGGGTAACTAAAGGTTGGACCACCCTGATTTAGTACAAACTTCGTAAGCTTACCTAAAACTCTGGAAACCAATGTAATCCAGTCAAGAAATGTTCTTCACTTGTCATCAAAATGTAACGAAAAAAAAAAAGCTCAACAACCAAACGTACTCCGTCCAAAAATGTATTTCAGCAAAATTGGAAAGCGGAAATTAAAGCTTAACAACCAACATAATAATTAGCCAAGACCGTTGACAGCGTAAGAGTGCCTGACCCCAGAGTAACACATTGCGCGTTTCCCTACATTACAGGGGTGGAGGACCTGAAACAAGCCTGTTTTCTGGGGTTACGAGGCCATTACGACCCCAGGTTCCCTATCTCAAATTGATCCTATACCCATCCCCTACACGCCCCTTAAGGGTACGCAAGTACATACCGTACTGTAAATGACACCCTGTATATTCGCTCACATACACGTTCACGTCAGTCGTATAACCTTCAAAGTTTCCATGCACATATAATAACCACATCACTCTTTTAACGTCAAGCTGCGCTTTTATCAAGATTTATATCTTTCATTTTATAACACATTGTGGCAAATCTGATTGAAAAAAACAACATTAAGTATCTTTCAGCTTTTAGCCTTCTTCTTCTTCTGTCGTTTAGGATGACTGTGGACCACGTTAATTTGATTTCAGCTTCTGGATCTTTATTTTTGCCCATTACAGTAGAGTCTCGCAAGCTCGGCCTAATGTGGACCGAAGGGTGGCCAAGTTCGCGAAAATGCCGGATTATCGGGAAATGTGTTTAAAAGAAGAAATAAGCTGTTTGTTTTGGTAATGCAATGTAGTGCATTTATTTGTTTTTAACAGAAACAAAAGTTTTAAAACGATTAAGCCACTACAATTACAGTACTTGAATATATAGTTCAGTACTGTACTGCGTAAAAATCAAGGGAAACAATTACTGTAAATTATAAGAGAAAACTTAGAAAAACTAGGCGTACAAATTATTTTTACAGACTAATATGTACACATGATGTTCAAAACAATTCCCGTAGGTAAATATTTTTTTCACTTAATGAAAATTACCATTTACTTTTTTATAAAAAGTATGGTTGGTTGGTTGGTTCCTCTGTTTAGGGGCTGCGACAATGCGGTCATGTAGCCCCGTGTACTTTGGGTGTGTGTAGATTCTGTCTTATAACCGGTGTTAATTGTGATGGCTGTATTAGTGTGTGTATCTGTTTTTTTAAATTCAAGTAAGGACTGCAACTTAGAATTTTTGCCGCCAAACGCCACGGTCAACGACTACTAGGCCAAGTTCAGAACTTAGCTACTAGATGCCACCGCTGTCGGCTCTTGGCAACGAACGTAGCAACCTAAGAGCGTTGTTTACATTCTTAACCTATACAATTTAGTTTCACACAGGTGTTGACATCGAATATAGATTTAGGTATTAGGAAGTCATTTTTGAAAGCCTTTGTCTGGAGCGTGGCGCTATATGGGAGTGAAACTTGGACTATTGGTGCAGCAGAAAAGAGGAGAATTGAAGCTTTTGAAATGTGGTGTTACAGGAGAATGATGAAGATCAGATGGGTAGATAGGGTTACAAACGAAGAGGTATTAAGACGAGTGGGAGAGGAGAGATGTTTCTGGCGACTGCTAATGGAGAGAAGAGATAGGTTGGTAAGACACATACTAAGACACCCAGGAATAGCAAGCTTAGTTATGGAAGGAAGGGTCGAGCACAAGAACTGTAGGGGTAGAACAAGGTTAGAATATGTTAAACAGATTGCCTCGGATGTAGGGTGTGGTAGCTATGTAGAGATGAAGCGATTAGCTCAGGACAGGGAGGCAAGGACAGCTGCATCAAACCAGTCAAAAGACTGAAGACTCAATCATCATCACAGGTGTAATTAGTGGAAAGTTCAATGTTCTTTTGCTTTTCGCTTTGAAACCTGTTTCTTGAAGTCTCGTCACGAAGACGGCGAAGATACAGAATTGCGGAGAATGCGCAATCAAATAAATAACAACGCTCTGCACGAGAAGCGTTTGTTTGCTTCTTACTGCCAACAGTTTGAGCATTTACAGTAATGTGCTGTACAACTACCTGTATTTATCAGATCGTCGTTACTCTTCTTACTATGTACTGTAGGTCAACTTGTTTCGCGTCGTATTTAACTGTCGATAATTCCATTGCTGGAGAAGACAAAAGAAAACATAGTAACGCTCTGTGCGGAAACGCAAACAAAAATCATGATTATTTTCTCCTGTCAGGGTGGCCGAGAAATCCGGATTGCCGGGTTACGAGTGCCGATATTGCGAGACTCTACTGTACTCCTGCTTTCTATCGCTCTGCATTCCCCTCCTTTCTTCAGTCATGGTGCCTGGATCCGTTTTCTAGAATGACTCTTAAAACCCGTGAAATTTTTAATTTTGGCGTTGTATGCTTCCCTGTTGCTGACTTCAGCTTCAGATGTTGCCATTTCTTCTCGGTCCTTCTTCACCTCCAGATACCAGCGAGCTGTGGTTTTCCTGGTCGCAAAGAATTGCATTATCCGGTTGGTTTAACCTACCTAGGTCCATTCTGGTGTATATATGTCCAAGGAACATGGCCCTTCTTTTCCGGATGGTGCCTGAGATTTTATCCAATCTGAGGTATTCTTTGTTCCCTTTTCTTTTTCTATACGACCCATCTTCTGTTCCTTTAGGTTCAAGTATCTTCCTACGCATTTTTTCTCTATTAGCTCCAACTTTCTGATCATTCCTTTCTTTGTCATGCTGAGCTTCTATGCCCAAGATCGCGGGTTCAAACCCGGCCGAGGTCCTCGGATTTTTTAAGAGCGTTAAAAATCCCTCAGTATGACTTCCTTCGGAGGGGAAGTAAAGCCGGCGGTCCCATGTCATAGATTTATGGCATGTTAAAGAACCTTCCACTAATTACACCTGTGTGAAGCTAAATTATATAGGTTAAGAATGTTAACAACGCTCTTAAGTTTCTACGTTCGTTGCCAGGAGCGGTGGCGTCTAGTAGCTAAGTTCTGAACTAGTAGTTGTTAACGGTGGCGTTTGGCGGCAAAAGTAGGAACTATTTGAAAAAATCAAAGTCTGTAGTCCTTACTTGAATTAAAAACAGATAACACAACTAATACAGTCATCACAATTAACACCGGTTATCAGACAGATTCTACACACACCCAAAGTACACGGGGCTACATGACCGCGTTATCGCAGCCCCTAAACTGAGGAACCAACCAACCAACCGTTCTTTGTCAGACACAAACAGTCAGCTGGAGATATGGCTTCCAGACGAATCACTGTCTGGTAGTGTCTGAGTTTTGTGTTGATCGAGATGGTCTTCTTCTTGTAAGTGTTCCAGGTTAATTTGTATGCCAAGTTTAACTTGTTAATTCGCGATTTTAAGTAATTATTTTGATAACAACTTTTGATAAGGAAATGTTTGTATGTAAGTGTTTCTTCTTTTCATATTTTATAACTAACAACCCGACCCGGCTTCGCCCGGGAACAGTTATGAATGCATTACGTGATAAGCGCTTTTCTTTCCAATGTCAATGAACAACGACCAATATCCGTTATACGTCTCGGCATGATGGGTTTAAATCACTGACTGGACTATTAATTATATTATCATGGAGATGCATGTGCAACAAATTCTTGTCAGACGTAATTTAAGAATGGCGAGTTGCATGTAACACAAATCCCCCTTCCGTCCAATATTAACTTGACTGTGCATTTTGCGGAACGAAAAGTTCACAGGCAAAATGAAGAAAACCCGAGTTGCACTTCCAGGGAAACTTCAAACACAACCACCCTTCTCAGAAGTCTTAACTCAGTACGAATCAACGGTTTGCTGTTGGCTGTATCTGGGGCAATAGGTTCGCCCGCAAGCTAGGCTGTAACAGGGGTGATAGACTCGCCCTTAGCTAGCTCGTAAACTGTCGCCTCAGTAGTTGAATGGACACGATTGGAAGAAATTAAAACGTAAAAACACTTATAGTGGGCGATGTATTGAAGAGAGAGATATACTCTCGCGGACTTTTGGTAGAACTTGTCATGCTGAACAATTCTTACACTCATAGTATTTAGATATTTTTAACGGTTTGCCCAGCGTAAGCTTACAAAGCGCTCGGACGCCAGGTTTTTATCGACTTTTCCACTAAAATCGTTACTGCTCGTCTTCCTTAGACCATAAATAAATTATCATCCTCGAGATATCCTTTACAGAATGGTGAAAAACGCATCAAAATCCATCCAGTGGTTTTTGAGATTACCCGTGACATCCAAGAATCAGGGACTTGGTTTTATACTAACAAGGGGAGGATACGATGCATGGATCACCGATTTGAACCATCTTTAGTACACGTGTAGGGCTTGACTAGGCGTACAGCAGGTGCAAGTATTAAGGTGCGCTTCTCAGCCGATTCCGAGAAATTAATTATAAATTATTCGTAATTGCTGTACGGCGTTCATGTGCGCTGTACGTTATTATGAAGCCAAGGAGCGCTTGGTACAGTGGTAAGAGGCCTGCTTGGTAAGGGTGGGATCATTGGATCGAATTCCATTGGTGAGACTATTTTTTTTTTTTGTAAACATAGGCAATTCGTACAACTGTAGGTGTCGTGAATAATGTTCATTTCGCAGTCAATTGTAATAAAGTGTTTTGTGAGCGGGAAAGGGGATTCTGAAATCATCGTATGGGTCAGGTGTATAGTATCATATGTATACATTTATACGTTGAAGGCCCAATCTGTTCCGTCATTGCGCGTCTGTAAACCATCCCGTAAGCAGTGACTCTTGCTATGGGTATTAGTTGGATATGGTTACAAAAAATATGTCGCCTCCGTAGCGTAGCGGTCAGCATGGTTAGCTGCCGCCCCGGAGGTCCTGGGTTCGATTCCCGGCTCTGCCACGAAATTTGAAAAGTGGTATGAGGACTGGAACGGGGTCCACTCAGCCTCGGGTGGTCCAAATGATTAGAGGGGGTTCAATTCCCACCTCAGCCATCCTCGAAGTGGTTTTCCATGGTTTCCCACTTCGTCTTCGGGCAAAAGCCGGGATGGTACCTACTGTAAGGCCACGGCCGCCTCCTTCCCTCTTCCTCGTCTATCCATCCCAATCTTCCACCCCTTCCCATTCCTCGTGAGGCCCCTGTTCGCTTTGCAGGTGAGGCCGCCTGGGCGAAGTGCTGATCACACCTCCCCTGTTGTATCCATCCCGACTAGATGTTCCAGGCTCCAGGACACTGCCCATAGAGGCGGTAGTGGTGAGTTCCCTCGCTGAGGGAAATTGACTAAATAAAAAAAAAGTTAAAAAAAAAAAGACGACACACTGCAAAGGCTCGCCGGTGGGATTCAAACCAGCGATCACGTGCTTACGAAGCAGGGCTCTTACCGCTGCACCACGCGCTCGTTGGCTTCTTGCTAGCGTACAACGCACATAGACGCCGCACTGTAATTGCAATTAATTAATTACTCGGAAACGGCTGAGAAGCGCATCTTACGACTTGCACCTGGTATACGTCTGGTCATGCCCTACACGTGTACTAAAGATGGTTCGAATCGGTGATCCATGCATCGTATCCTCCCTTTGTAAGTAGAGATTTAACGCAGAAGAAGGTCAGAAGGTGGCCGAAACCGGTACTGTGATTAAATTACAACTATTGATTGACTCAAGGTTTCAACTTACTGAATATTTAAACTTCGTCAATCAGGACAAGGTCTGCCATGGTTATATTCTGAGCTTTTCCTATTTAGTAATATTACACGTGGTCTATGGGAGCCATCGTGGCTTAGGCGGCAGAACGCCGGTCTCTCCCCACTGGGTCCGTGGTTCAAATCCCGATCACTCCATGTGAGATTTGTGCTGGACAAAGCGGTGGCAGACCGGTTTTTTTTTTCTCCGGGTACTCCGATTTTCCTGTCACTATTTAATTCCAGCAAAACTCCCCACTGTCATTTCATTTCATCTGTCATTCATTTAATCATTGCTCAGTTCATATCCTCGCCGCTAGATGGGGGGCTTCATTCATTCCATTCCTGACCCGATCGGAGACTGGAAGCAGGATGTGGATTTTCATTTTCACACGTGTTCTATATGTTGTTGTTGTTGTTGTTTGAGTCTTCAGGCTTTTAACTGGTCTGATGCAGCTCCCCATGCGACATTAAAATAAATAGTTCTTTTTCGGTGCTTAATATTCTGTCAGTTGGTTGGTTCTTAGTTTAGGGGCTGCGACAACGCGGTCATGTAGCCCTGTGTACGTTGAGTGTGTGTAGAATCTGTCTGATAACCGGTGTTAATTGTGATGACTGTATTAGTGTGTGTTATCTGTTGTTTTTTTTAGTTCGAGTAAGGACTGCAGACTTTTGAATTTTTCAAATAGTTCCTAATTTTGCTGCCAAACGCCACCGTCAACGACTGCTAGTTCAGAACTTAGCTACCAGACGCCACCGCAGTCGGCCCTTGGCAACGAATGTAGGAACCTAAGAGCGTTGTTCACATTCTTAACCTATACAGTTTAGCTTCACACAGGTGTAATTAGTGGAAGGTTCTTTAACATGCCATAAATCTATGACATGGGACCGCCGGCTTTACTTCCCCTCCGAAGGTAGGCATACTGAGGGTTTTTTAACGCTCTTAAAAAATCCGACGACTTCAGCCGGATTTGAACCAGCGATCTTGGGCATAGAAGCTCAGCATGCTACCGACTACGCCACCGAAGCCGCTATTCTTTCAGTAATAATGGGCGGTAACTTTCAAAAGTTGTCACCAGATTGCAGCAGGGACCGAAGAGGTCCAGGCGCATACGAATTTTGTTACTGGCTGCATAGATCTCCAATATGAAGGCGGCTTAGGTTCCAACGTTCATCGCCAGAAGCCGACTGCGGTGGCATCTAGTAACTAAGTTCAGAACTAGTTGGTCGTTGACGGTGGCGTTTGGTAGCAAAAGTTGGAACTACTTGAAAATCTAATGACTGCAGTCCTTACTTAAATTAAAAACAGATAACACATACTAATACAGCCATCACAATTATTAACACCGGTTATCAGACAGATTCTACACACACCCAAAGTACACGGGGCTACATGACCGCGTTGTCGCAGCCCGTAAACTGAGGAACCAACAAACCATCCAATATAAACTTCATGAAGCTCCTTTTGTAATCCTTGACGTTGCTTGGCATTCGCCATATTACGTATTGGACCCGTTCTAGTCATGCTTCACTCTGGTGACAGCTTGACTGTTACACGCTCTAGATTTATTACTCGTGGGTGTTAAAAAAAGTGACAGTCAGTCAGAAAGACTAGACTTTGTATCATTTTAAATGCTACAGATGCTGAAAAATGCTAGAAAGGCTGGACGCTTCTCGCTTCGCTCGAAGCCAAAGACTCTTGCCATGTTAGAAAATTTTCTGCTTATCTTGTTTCAAATTACTTGCGAAAGGCAAGTGCAAACCAAGGGCAAAGCATGGTCAAGCGCGTGGGATGCCGTCACGCTCACCATTGCGCGCGGGGACGTGCCCCTTCCATCCAGTCTAAAAACACTTATAGTGCGCGATGTATTGAAGATAGAGATATGCTCTCGCGGACTTTTTTTGTGGAACTTTTCATGCTGACCAATTCTTACGCTCAAAGTATATTGATATTTTTAACGGTTTGCCCAGCGTAAGCTTAAGAAGCGCACGGACGCCAAGTTTGTTTTCGACTTTTTCACTGAAATCGTTACTGCTTGGCTTCCTTTGATCATACATAAATTATTTTCTACATAATCTTTCCTGGAGATATCCCTTACAGAATGATGAAAACCGCATCAAAATCCATCCAGTGGTTCTCGAGATTACCCGTGACATCCAAGAATCGGGGATTTTTGTCTTATACAGTACTGTCACACACCTCAGTGCATCTGGATACATTTCATCCCGTCACCGTAACGTAACGCCAGACCCCAGCGTAACGACGAAGTCGACAAGGTCATTTAAAATGATAAAATTTGTTATGTCATTATTTGCACGGTATTCTTTTGCGACTAACGCAATGTTTTGAGCACTAGCGTAGGATTAACTCGTAGCTTCACTTCCTGACTGTTGGGGCTTATTCTTATTACTCCTTGCCAGGACCCCTTCGATCCCTGCTGAATTCTTGAGGCGGCAACACCATGTCCGTCTAGAACACTCCCATTACCACATTTACTAAGTTTTCTGATGGATTTTCTTGTATTTTGTTTTTGGAGGGCAGAGACTGTCTGTGGGTGTCACTGTAGGTTTGGTAGAGCTGTCTTGCTTATTTGGATCTGATGATGCTCTCTTGATGATTGAAACTTCTTCTTCCATTTTCTTCTTCCTTTTCTTCCTCTTCTTCTCCTTTTCTTCCTCCTCTTATTCTTCTTCTTCTTTCGCTTCTTCTTGCTCTTCGGCTTCTTCCACTTCCTCCTCTTCTTATTCTCATTTTCTTCTTCCTTCTCTTCTTTTTCCTCTTCTTCCTCTCCTTCTTCTTCTTCTTCCTCTTCTTCTTCTTCCTATTCTTCTTCCTCCTCCGCTTCTTCCTCTCCTTCTTCCTCTTTTTCTTCGTCCTTCTCTTTTTCCTCTCTTCTTCCTCTTCCGCTTCTTCCTCTTCTTCTTCCTCTTCCGCTTCTTCCTCTTATTCTTCCTCTTTTGCTTCTACCGTCTGGCTGGCTGCGTGGCTGAGCGGTAACGTTCTCGCTTGCTGGGCCCAAGGTTGCAGGTTCGTATCCTGGCGCAGTCAGCTGGCATTTGAGAGTGCGCAAATGCGAGGAAGCCGCGTCAGTAGATTTACTAGCACGTTCAAGATCCCCTTCGGGGCAAAATTCCGGCACCCCGGCGTCTCTAAAAGCCATAGTAGTTAAAAGGGACGTAAAACCAATAGCATTATTATTATTATTATTAATCCTCTTCTTCTTCCTCTTCTTCTTCCTTTTCTTCTTCCTCTTCCTCTTCTTCCTCTTCCGCTTCATCCTCTTCTTCTTCTTAAATAGTCCGTAACAATATATATATAACACTTAATAACATGTAATTGATTTCAGTTTTTTTCACATATTCCAGCAATTGGAATGATGTATGTGTTGACCGACTGGAAACTAAAATTTTAATTGTTAATAAGGCAACACTGAAAAATTGCTTCAAAGCTGTTATCACTAAACTATAACAATCCATTAGCATCAATAACGAGCCATTAAAACTAATTGCTGTGTCTACATACAATTAACGGCTGGCGATCGATTTACGTGGCATTCCAATCCTAAATGGAGCTTTATTCTCAACTATGACGATGCTTTTGAAGATATTCGTCGACCTTGAATTTATAAAGAACGGAGGAATTACACTGACCGGCAAAGATAACCGATCATTTGAAAAATTCAACATTACTTTCATTTAAATCATAAATATGAACGCTCTAGGCCTAGTACATAACTTACTGTTTATAGCATGGTGATGACAAGAGGGGAAAGACAAGGAAAGGGCACTGTAAAAATTGGAAGTCAGAGTTTGGAAATTGTGGACACGTTCAAATACCTAGGAAGTGAATCGATGCAAACTGGTAGGTTGGACATGGAGATTGGCAGGAGGGTACAGCAGAGCAATGCATTCTATCAGAGTGTAAGAAAACTTGTTTGGGATAAGGAAGTACCAAGGAAAAACAAGGAGGTAATGTATAAAGTGTACTATGTTCCCATATTAACTTATGCAGCTGAGACTTGGACCCTGACAAGCAGGCAAGAGAGTAGAATCCAAGCCAGTGAAATGAAATTCCTAAGAACTATGATAGGAAAGACAGAGTGAGGAATGAAGATGTTAGGAAGGAAGTTGGGATGGGAAAACTAAATGAGAGAATTGAGAAGAATAAACTAAGGTGGTTTGGACATGTAAAGAGGATGGAGGAAAATAGAATACCAAGACAGATGCTGGAGGCAAAGTGCAAGGGTAAGAGAGCAAGAGGAAGACCTAGAACAAGGTGGATTGATTCAGTGAAGAACAGAGTAAGAAAAAGAAATCTGGACTGGGACAAGATCGTGGAAGAAGAATGGTGGAAGGAAAGTGGAGAAGTGCCATAAATACCCCGACCCGGCAGGAGATGGATAAGGGGCAATGATGATGATGATGAGCATGGAAGTAAGGTTAATTGTTTTCCTGGATGTATTATCGTTCTTCATGGCATTGTTTCACTTAACAATAGAGATTCTTGGACATGATGCTGTTTCCCGCGGAAAGATGTGCGCGCCACCATTTTCGATCAGAGCCACTGCCCTGGCAACATCTTCAGGCCTCGAGAGCATATTCGTTTATGAATTGCACAAGAACTGAGGATATGGCTGTATTGATCTTTTGCTATGGCAACGAGTAGCAAAAGACAAAAGAATAAAATTGCATTGTTGACGATAGCGATAGCGCGCACATCTTTCCGCGGAAAACAGCATCATATGAGCTCTCATTCATTCATTCGTTTATTTGCAATTGGGGTTGTGTCCCCCGGTGGCAAATTAGATATACATAACAAATAAATAATTGTACATAACAATTCACTAACAATTAAACAGGAGTATTTACACAAATAGTCAGTCTTTTCGTAAACACACCTATATGTTTGGGAAAAGGCTCTAAGACTGCGGCAGGTAGAGAGTTCCAATTATCAATAGCACGGTTTACGAAATAATATTTACCATAATTTGTTCGCTGTGGTCGGCCCTTAACTTTGAAAGGATGATCGCTCCTACCCTTGTAAGTAGGCTTTTCCATACGTTTGCTAAGCTCAGCCCATGCTGGTTGATTTGTATATGTGTTGTACATAGCGCAGAGTCTAGATTTCATCCTCCTAGCTTCAAGTGATTCCCACCCAAGTTACGGCTCACACTGCTCCTGGGAATAAAGTCAATGAGCACAAATCTAGCGGCCTTTCTTTGTACCATTTCCAACTCATTTATGAGCCCTACTTGATATGGATCCCAAACCGCCGAGGCATATTCCAGAATAGGTCTTACAAGTGACAAATAGCCTAATTCTTTAGCAGAGGTACTACTTCCTTTTAATACCCTCATTACAAAGTGCAGGGATTTGTAAGCTTTAGGAACGACACATCCTATATGACTACTCCATTTCATATCATTTCTTACGTGAACGCCCAAATATTTGCAAGAATCTTCTTCTACAAGTATTTCCGAGCCAATATTATATTGAAAATCTTGCCTTCGCACTTTCCCTATTTTTATTAGACTACATTTTCTTGTGTTTATTTTCATTTTATTTTCAATCGCCCACTTATAGACCAGGTTCAGGTCATCTTGAAGTACTGCATTGTCTTGCGAGTCATGTATCTTTCGATACATTACACAATCATCCGCAAACAATCGACAGTCACTGCGAATCCCATTTGGTAAGTCATTTATAACGCCAAAAATAACAAAGTTCCGATTACGCTGCCCTGAGGGATACCCGACGTTACGGTAATTTCATCCGAGAATCGGCCTTCAAATTTCACTTTCTGGGAACGACCCGTCAACAATTCTTGGATCCATAAAATTACTCTTCTATCAATCTTCGTCGAAGCCAATGTATGGAGTAGCATGTCATGCGGCACGACATCGAATGCCTTCGCAAAATCTATAACTACGGCGTCGACTGAAACTCCATCGTCTAACGATTCGCTAATATCCTGAAAGAGTGATAGCATCTGACTCTCGCATGAGTAACCTTTCCGAAATCCATGTTGCCTATCATTAAACCATGATAATGTTTCCCACTGTTCCCTCTCTCAGTTGACTCAGTTGTAATTGTCTCAAAAAATTAAATTGATTGATTTGTATAAGGTGCGTTCAAAAAGTAACGAGCAGGAGGCATAATTACAGAAACCAGTACCTGTATGTTAGAAGTATTGGCCCTGGCTGTTGAGGCACTTGTCCGACTGTGACACGAGGCGGTGAATGGCTGTATCATAAAATTCCCTGGGCTGCGATGTGAACCAGTTCCGCACGTACAGCTGGACGTCGGCGTACGAGGTGAATCGTTGGCCCCACAGAGCCCTTTTCAGGGGACCAAACATGGAGTAATCACAGGGAGAGAGGTCTGGACTGTATGGAGGGTGGCCGAGAACATCCCATTTCAATTTCTGCAGGAGTGCAGCGATTGTGTTGGCCGTATGAGGTCGTGCATTGTCGTGGAGTGACCACGGCGGCTATGGCGTTCACTGTCACTCGGCGGTCCTGGGCAATGAGTGCATCAACCAGCTGGACGTTGTCATCGGTAATGCAGGGGGGTGCCCCAGACCGGGCATCATCGGCTAACGACACCCGTCCTTCTCTGAAGCACTTGTGCCACGCCTTGACCCTTGCAAGGGACACGCAGTGTTCGCCGTACACTTGTGACATTCGGCGATGAATGTCCGTTCCCCCTACTCCTTCCGCTGTCAGAAACCGAACAACACCTCATTGCTCTTCGTTCGACGCCTCCATGTCACTGTTTGCAATGTGACTGGCAGCGTTGGACGATTGATGCATGCTGCTGCTCGTTTTGTATCGTCACGTGACGTGCACGCGTGCCCTCTAGCGACGGGCTGTGACCTTCCACGATCTGGTCGGAACCACACCTCGTTACACATGCCGATGTCGTCACCGGTTTGCGCATTCCAGCCTCTGGCTCGTTACTTTTTGAACGCACTTTATAAAATAGTAATTGGGGCTACCTTGCGCGTCCTCTAGATAAGCCCGATCTCACTGTCACTAGTTCTCCATTTCACCCCTAGATGGGTGAAGTGTGATCTTCACCGCCCGGAGTAGAGAGCTGAGGAAGGAAGCCTGCATCCTCAAAGCACGTGTTTATAGATTTAGAAATGTATGGGAGACCTAAGGGGGAAGGGTCAGGTTTGGTTTGTTTAATGGCGCTCTTAGGACGTCGACTGAGGTCCTCAAGTCTCGCTATTGGTTGAATTGAAACAAACACTACGTGCTTATTGGTTACGATTTTGCGCGGATAAATGGATAGTCTGTTTTCAGCGTGTGCACATCTTTGGAGTGGTATTGGATTGTATTGTACTGTGTAATGTGTCCGCAATAGTGCTGCTGGTGACTGAATAATTAATATAAGACTGAGTCAAATATATCTCAATTTAGCCCAGCTATAATAATTATCTTAAGGTAAGCCTATCATATTACGTCATACCAGTGGCGTACGCTGGAATTTCCTTCTGGGGGGGGGGGAATTGTGTACGTTCCGTCCCTCAAAACGACAGTCATCATCATAATTAAAATGATATTTCGATTAATATTCTAAATAAAATAAAAAATAACCGTTTTTTTTTGCATGAAAACTATTTTAGGCCTCATTTTTTTCAACTCAATATTGTTGTTTGAGTCTTCAATCTTTTGACTGGTTTGATGCAGATCTCCATGCCTCCCTGTCCTGAGCTAATCGTTTCATCTCTACATAGCTACCACACCCTACATCCGAGGCAATCTGGTTAACTTATTCTAACCTTGGTTTACCCCTACAGTTCTTGTCCTGAGGTGGGGCGTGGTGGCGCAGCGGTCAAGCTGTATGCCTCTCACCAAGGCGGACCGGGTTCGATTCCCGGTCAATGCACGTGAGATTTTCGATGTGAAATGCCATGTCCTGTGGTTCGGATTCCACGTAAAACGGAGGTCCCGTGGCTTATGATCGCGAGATTAACGGTCACGTTAAACTACAAGCTTCCTTCCTTTCCTTCTTGTCCTCAGCCCTTCCTTCCATAACTAAGTTTGCTATTCCTGGGTGTCTTAGTATGTGTCCTACCAACCTATATCTTCTCTTCATTAGCATTCGCCAGAAATATCTCTCCTCTCCCACTCGTCTTAATACCTCTTCGTTTGTAACCCTATCTACCCATCTGATCTTCATCATTCTCCTGTAACGCCACATTTCAAAAGCTTCAATTCTCCTCTTTTCTGCTGCACCAATAGTCCAAGTTTCACTTCCATAGAGCGCCACGCTCCAGACAAAGGTTTTAAAAATGTCTTCCTAATACCTAAATTTATATTCGATGACAACAGATTCCTTTTCTGTAGAAATGCTTTCCTTGCCTGAGCCAACCTACTTTTTATATCCTCTTTGCTTCGTCCATCACTGGTTATTTTGCTTCCTAAGTAACAGAAGTCTCCTATTTCCTTTAGTTTCTCCCCCTACCATTTTGATGTCCATAGAGGTTTCTGATTTATTGCGGCTGCATTCCAATATTTTTGTTTTACATTTATTAATTTTCATCAGGAATTCTATAATAAAAACGGAGTCCATATCATTCAAAAACTCATTCAAATCCTGGAAAAAATGAAAAAATTCTAAAAAATATGGATAACAGTAACTAAATATTATACCTGAAATGATGCAATGGTATCATCGTGACCATAGTTAGGTGGTTGCTTATAATAGTGATATTATGTGAGAGAAGAATAATGTTTTACTCTCCGTGTTCCCACTGCCTATCTTGATGACTTTATCTGTATCATTAATTGGAATAAATTGCAGAAACTCCTCATGTACTGAATTATCTTTAACGAAACGGACACACGATTAAAGCAACCCGAAGCGACGTGAAAAAGGTTATCGATCGCACACTTCCAACAGTAAAACTGATCCATGGCTAGCTCCAACACTGAAGGAGGAGTCTCGCTGCGAGTAGAGCACTGGACATTTACCAAGTGACGAACATGATCACTTTTAAAAAATACAGGGTGTATCTTAATTATACCGACAAAAAAATCAGGGACGCTCTGCGTGTTATGTAAAAGACGATGCCGCAATCGGATTGGCGGAGAAAATTTTTCCCTCCGAGAAAATGAGGTTACTCAGTTACTTCCGGGTGCGCGATTCAAATCTACGAACTCGCCGTATTTGCTGAGCCAGAGAGCAAGCCGCTGGCCACCGCTGTGCTTCAGGCAAGGGAAGGGAGTGTGATAGAAGGAGACAGAGATATGCTGGCGGGCATGCGGCAAGCCGAGGCGATCGAGGAATCTATCACACTCCCTTCCCTTGCCTGAAGCACAGCGGTGGCCAGCGGCTTGCTCTCTAGCTCAGCAAATACGGCGAGTTCGTAGATTTGAATCGCGCGCCCGGAAGTAACAAATTAACCTCATTTTCTCGGAGGGAAAATTTTCTCCGCCAATCCGATTGCGGCATCGTCTTTTTACATAACACGCAGAGCGTCCCTGATTTTTTTGTCGGTATAATTAAGATACACCCTGTATATACAGGAGTAGCGATAGACTAAAACAGGTGATAGATGGGACAATATAAATATTCTTCTTATTCTTCCACTTTCCCTTTGTACCGTTAGGTGTCGGGACGTATCAGCCATATATTAAAATTTCTTCTGTCGTGTGCCATTCTCTGAACATCACCCAAGGTCTTCCCTCGCTTCCTGATCAGTCCCAAGATATACTCCTCCCATTCAATCCGTGGCCTTCCTCTTGTTGTTCTTCCTGTAGGTCTGGCTCGCCACTCCTGCTTCGCTTTCCTTTCATCTTCCATTCTTTCTAGGTGGCCAATCCTCTCCTCTCAATGGCATCCATTATTGCCTCCTGCTGAAGCTCATTTCTCACTGTGGTATTTCTAATATGGTCTCTTCGAGTTTTCCCGGCAACTTTCCGCAAGTATCTCATCTCAGCGGCGACCAAACGACTCTCCAGTTTTATGCACTGTCCAACTCGCTGCACCATACAGGAGGGTTGGCAGGTACACAGCATGATATAACCGCATTTTTAGCCTACTTTCGATTTTTGCAAAAAATGAAAGTAGACTTATGAGATCAACACAGGGCGAAAAAAAAAGTGTGTCTGTCTGTGTGTGTGTATGTGTGTGTGTGAGTCTGTGTGTGTGTCTGTGTGTGTGTGTGTCTGTGTGTGTGTGAGTGTGTGTACTCTGAATGTCTGTCCCCCCCTATCAATTCGAACACGGTGAATGCGAATTGAACGAAATTTGGTACAAAGGTAGCACTAGCAAAGGACACCTCAGTGTCATGTTTTATATCGCCGCCATCTTGACGGAAACGTAATGGCGGCCACACAAATTTTCAAAGCTTAAATCAAATTACGACTAACCTAATCATCCGATCTCTACCAAATTTTGCAACAGTATACCTTTATGGGGGGAGCATCCTTTGACCAAACCAATAGGCCATCCGCGTAATAGTTTGCGGATGGCGGCCATCTTTATGTGAAAATCGATTCCCCCTATTAATTCGAACACGGTGCAACCCAATGGAACGAAATTTGGTACAGAGGTAGTACTAACAAAAGGCACCTCAGTGTCATGTTTTATTTCGCCGCCATCTTGACGGAAACGTAATGGCGGCCACACAAATGTTCAAAGCTTAAATCAAATTACGACTAACCTAATCATCCAATCTCTACCAAATTTTGCAACAACATACCTTTATGGGGGGAGCATCCTCTGACCAAACTAATAGGTCATCAGCGTAATAGTTTGCGGATGGCGGCCATCTTTGTGTGAAAATCGATTCCCCCTATTAATTCGAACACGGTGCAACCGAATGGAACACAATTTGGTACAGAGGTAGTACTAACAAAAGGCACCTCAGTGTCATGTATTATATCGCCGCCATCTTGACGGAAACGTAATGGCGGCCACACAAATGTTCAAAGCTTAAATCAAATTACGATTAACCTAATTATCCGATCACTACCAAATTTTGCAACAACATACCTTTATAGAGGAAACATCCTTTGACCAAATGACTAGGTCATTAGCCTAATAGTTTGCGGATGGCGGCCATCTTTGTGTGAAAATCAATTCCCCCTATTAATTCAAACACCGTGAAGCCGAATGAAACGAAATTTGGTACAGAGGTAGCACTAGCAAAGGACATCTCAGTGTCATGTTTTATATCACCGCCATATTGACAGAAACGTAATGGCGGCCACACAAATGTTCAAAGCTTAAGTTAAATTACGACTAACATAACCATCCGATCTCTACCAAACTTTGCAACGACATTCCCTTATGGAGGGAGCATCCTTTGACTAATCTAATAGGTTATTAGCCTAATAGTTTGCGGATGGCGGCCATCTTTGTGTCAAAATCGATTCCCCCTATTAATTCAAACACGGTGAAACCGAATGGAACGAAATTTGGTACAGAGATAGCACTAGCAAAGGGCACCTCAGTGTCATGTTTTATATCACCGCTATCTTGACGGAAACGTAATCGCGGCCACCCAAATGTTAAAAGCTAAAATGTAATTACGACCAACCTAATAATCTAGTCTCTACCAAATTTTGCAACACCATATCTTTATGTGGGAAACATAATCAGACCAAACTGCAAGAACATCAGCCCAATAGTTTGCAGATGGTGGCCAAGTATGTGTGCAAATCGATTCCCCCTATCAATTCAAACACTGTGAAACCGAATTGAACGAAATTTGGTACAGAGGTAGCACTAGCAAATGGCACCTCATATTCATGTTTAATATCCCTATAGCACGTTGTATTTCAACAAGCTACTACAACCAACATTCAATCATACTCCTTGAAAAGGACAAAGAGTTATAACAATACCCATGCATTTAGGAGAAAGTAGGCTATATGTTCTTTACTGAACATCTTGTTGTGTTTCTGGTCATTTCTTTCTTCCCTATGATTGTGTTGTTTATACCATAGTAAACTTGATTAGCTTTTCTAATTCTGTTGTTTATTTCTGCCTCTAATTTTCCATCCTCTCTGATGATGGTGCCCAGGTATTCAATTTGTTCTACTTGCTCAATATCCTCGTTGTTCCACGTGATCTGAAGCTGTACTTTTTTATCATTTTAAATGATCTTGTCGACTTCGTCGTTACGCTGGGGTCTGGCGTTACGTTACGGTGACGGGACGAAATGTACTCAGATGCACTGAGGTGTGTGACGTCATAGTACCGCTTGGTGCATGTGTTCCCCGACAATCTCTACTTCCTTAGTATAAGACAAAAATCTCCGATTCTTGGATGTCACGGCTTATCTCGAGAACCACTGGATGGATTTTGATGCGGTTTTCACCATTCTGTAAAGGATATCTCGAGGAAAGATTTTGTACAAAATAATTTATGTATGATGAAATGAAGCCAAGCAGTAACGATTTCAGTGAAAAAGTCGAAAACAAACTTGGCGTCCGTGCGCTTCTTAAGCTTACGCTGGGCAAACCGTTAAAAATATCAATATACTTTACTATGAGCGTAAGAATTGGTCAGCATGAAAAGTTCTACAAAAAAGCCCGCGAGAGCATATCTCTATCTTCAATACATCGCCCACTATAAGTGTTTTTACACTGGATGGAAGGGGCACTTCCCCGCGCGCTCTGGTGAGCGTGACGGCATCCCGCGCGCTTGACTTTGCTTTGTCCTTGGTTTGCACTTGCCGTTTGCGAGTAATTTGAAACAAGGTAAAGTATTATAAAGCAAGATAAGTATTATGCAGATAATTTTCAACATGTCAAGAGTCTTTGGCTTCGAGCGAAGCGAGAAGCCTCCAGCCTTTCTAGCATTTTTCAGCATTTGTAGCATTTAAAATGATACAAAGTCTAGTCTTTCAGACTGACTGTCACTTTTTCTCCTTTGGTGACTTGCATTACGCCTCAGTAGTGGTAGCGTAAAACAGGTGATAGAAGGGACAATATAAAGATTGTGTTAAAGAAATATCTCTGCCTTTCCTGTGTTGGTCTTCCCCACATAATTTATGTTATGTCATTTCGAATATTCTCATTGTTGTCATGAATCACGTTCCCTTTAGCATCTTAGTGACTCATTTCACTAACTGTAGTTGCGATGTTTTTCTTCCCTCTCAACCTGTGTTGACTTGACATAATGATGAACGTAGTTTAAATTGCAATCACTCTATGAATGTCGTTTCGAATAGTCTATGTGCTTCCTTCTCTAAATGTCGAAATTATCTATGAATAATTTGTATAATAATAATTACGCATATGTAATGCCGTAATCTACTTGTTACTTATATTTCTTCTCTGTTGTCAATGTTATAAGATTTCAGCATTGGCTTTCAAAATGTAAAGCCTCCGTGGCTTAGGCGGCAGCACGCCGGCCTCTCACCGCTGGGTCCGTGGTTCAAATCCCGGTCACTCCATGTGAGATCTGTGCTGGACAGAACGGAGGCAGACAGGTTTTTCTCCGGGTACTCCGGTTTTCCCTGTCAAAATTTCATTCCAGCAACACTCTCCACTATCATTTCATTTCAGCTGTCATTCATTTAATCATTGCCCCAGAGGAGTGCGTCAGGCCTCGGCAGCCGGCACATTTCATATCCTCGCCGCTAGATGGGGGCTTCATTCATTCCATTCCTGACACGGTCGGAGACTGGAAGCAGGCTGTGGATTTTCATTTCTTTCAAAATGTAGCGGGTGAGTTAGCCGTGGTGGTTACGGCATGACTGATGGCAGTCACTCACATCCGGGAGGCGAGGAGGTTCGAATCCCCCCGCCGGCAACCTTGAAGATGGTCTTCTGTGGTTTCCCATCTTCCTTCCAGGCAAATGCCGGGGTTGGTCCCTAACTATAGGCCACAGCCGCTACCTTCCAACTCCTCGTCCTTACATTCCAACTTCCCTCCCCAACGGTACTTGTAGCTCACCCATTGGGTGTCCGTCTCGAAGCAGCTACAAAAACTGGCGAGCCGAACATGTCCTCGAACACTCCCGGCACTAAAAGCCATACGCTAAAAAAAAAGAGTATCCTCTAATGTTAGGGTCAATGTCTGTACTCTACGCTCTGACCTTGCGGGTCGTGTGAACTTGACGGCATGGCGATAGGCTACGGCGCCTGGAACAATATGACTTATCTAGCAGCCAACTGGCGATGGCTTTCTTCTGCCCAGACTAAGTTGAGATATACTATCGTGAAGCTGTAGTTATCAGCTGATTATACTGTTTTGACGCCTGGTGATCAGTATTGCCAACTTGGGCCACTTCCACCCCCAGGCAAACATCCAAAGATCATGACTCCCTTCTTCCCAATCACCTGAATTACAAATACGCACACTACTACATGTACCAAAATAACACACCTCTAGTATTTCAAAATCTAACATAATAAATATGCGGGATTTTCTCTGTAGAAATAGCTTTAGAAATGTATGGGAGCCCTTGAGGGGAAGGGGCAGGTTTGGTCTGTTCAATGGTGCTCTAGTATACAAAATTACCTCCCGTACCTCTAGCAGTAAAAAGTCTAAGTTAATAAACATGCGGGGTTTTCACTGTAGAAATGCAAGGCCTTCTGTACCTTTAGCGGTTAGAAATCTAACTTAATAAATATGTGGAATTTTCTCTGTAGAAATGCAAGGCCTTCTGTACCTCTAGCGGTTAAATCTCTAAGTTAATAAATATGCGGGATTTTCTATGTAGAAATGCAAGGCCCCCTGTACCTCTAGCAGTTAAAAGAGACTGATAGTCAGTCTGAAGGACTGGACTTTATATCATTTAAAATGCTAGCAGCCGAGTACCAAGAAGGCAGTGCGAGAACAGAGATTCAAGATTCTATTTTGTTTCTTCACTGCCTATTTGATTGTTCTAGCACTGCCTTCTTGAAACTCTGTTCTCGCACTGCCTTCTTGGTACTCGGCTGCTACATCGTACTATGACGTCACACAACTCAGTGCATTCTCGGTACATTTCGTCCCGTCACCGTAACGTAACGCCAGACCTAAGCGTAACGACAAAGTCGACAAGATCATTTTTAATGATAAAAGCTAAAAAGCATTTTCTCTCTAGAAATAGAAGGCCCCCTGTACCTCGAGCAGTTAAAAAGCGAACATAATAAACACGTGGGATTTTCTATGTAGAAATGCAAGGCTTCCTATACCTCTTGCAGTTTATTTTTTAATTTGTTTATCGTATGGCTTTTAGTGCCGGGAGTGTCCGAGGACATGTTCGGCTCGCCAGAGGCTGTAGCTGCTTCAAGCGGACACCCATAAGATGAGCTACAAGTTCCATTCAATTTCAAGAAGTTCCAACCTTCGCTACCATATGTCAGTGATACCTAGTGGTGAACGATGGAACTTTGATAGAGCGTTTCAATGAAATCTAACCTAGAAATTTAGCTTCACACAAGTTTAGTCTATGGAAGGATCTTTTACATGCCATAAATCTATGACAAGTGGAGCCTCCATGGCTTAGGCAGCAGCACGCCGGCCTCTCACCACTGGGTCCGTGGTTCAAATCCTGGTCACTCCATGTGAGCTTTGCGATGGACAAAGTGGAGGCAGACAGGGTTTTCTCCGGGTACTCCGGTTTTTCCTGTCACAATTTCATTCCAGCAACACTCTCCAATATCATTTCATTTCATCTGTAATTCATTTTGCCCCCAGGGGAGTGCGACAGGCTTCGTTAGCCGGCACAGTTCATACCCTCGCCTCTAGATGGGGGCTTCATTCATTCCATTCCCTGACCCGGTCGGTCGACTAGAAGCAGGCTGTGGATTTTCAAATCTATGACATGGGACCGCCGGCGTTTTCCCTCCGAAAGAACGCATACTGAAGGATTTTAACGCTCTTAATAAATCCGACGACTTCGGCTGGGTTTGAACCCGCTATCTTGGGCAGAGCAGTTCAGCATGCTACTAACTATGCCACCGAAGCCGCTACCTCTCGCAGTTTAAAATCTAACTTAATATATATGCGGGATTTTCTTTGTAGAAATGCAAGGCCCCCTGTACCTCTAGCAGTTAAAAATCTAACTTAATAAATATGCGGGATTTTCTCTGTGGAAATGCAAGGCCTTCTGTACCTCTAACGGTTAAAAATCTAACTTAACAAATATGCGGGATTTTCTCTGTGGAAATGCAAGGCCTTCTGTACCTCTAGTGGTTAAAAATCTAACTTAATATATACGCGGGATTTTCTCTGTAGAAATGCAAGGCCCCCTGTACCTCTAGCAGTTAAAAATCTAACTTAATAAATATGCGGGATTTTCTCTGTAGAAATGCAAGGCCCCCTGTACCTCTAGCAGTTAAAAATCTAACTTAATAAATATGCGGGATTTTCTCTGTAGAAATGCAAGGCCTTCTGTACCTCTAACGGTTAAAAATCTAACTTAATATACAGTGTGGTCCACCCGCCCCTTATTTTTTTTGGAGGAAGGCAACCCAACTAACGCGTATATCACAGTCATCCTAAAAACATTAGTACCTGCTCCCTTACGTCCATTGTACAACTTTACCGTTGAGTACATCCTCGCGAATATAGTAGAAATCAATAGTGGCAGTGTTCTTTCAATGACCTCAAATATAATGCATGATTGAAACGATCAGAGCTCCGAATAACACCTTCTTACGTTTGGACAGGAAGTGTTTCCGAATAGATTCAATAAGTGCCAGCAATAACCCATGGCTCTCGGTAGCTACGGTGGCTAAATCAAGAACTGTTAGAGCAGCCTCAACGAAGTCACAATGTAGTAGGTTCGAACCTTGAACTAGTACATTTTTTTTTTGCTTAATGTCGTTTATTGTGGATGTATTGTGGACGCATATCTATCTGTTCCAACGAGTGATTTTTTATTTGGTCCTCAAAAGCACCGTAATTATCCGATGGTACGCAGTCAGATTGGACGACGACATAAAGATCTGTAGAACGAAGGCAAGGTATCCTGTATATTCAACGTAGCATGTGTTCGAAATTTTGTACACATTTGTTTAAAGGAAAACTCCGACTCACTCAGACGACCCACATAACAAATAGATTTGTTATGTGGGTAGGCTCACGAATAAATATATCAGACCGAAACTATAATTTCTTTCAACGGCGTCTGTGCGAAAAGCGCTTGCTATACACTTACAATTATAGTGAGGTTTTATGGGGCGGAACTACGAGGTCATCGGCCCCAAACATGCAGTAAATATAGATAATTATAACATTGTTGGTTTTACGTCCCTTTTAACTACTCTGGCTTTTAGATTCGTCAGGGTGCCGGAATTTTGCTCCGAAGGGGATCTTCAACGTGCCAGTAAATCTACTGACACGGCTCCCTCGCATTTGCGCACCCTCGAATGCCAGCTGACTGCGCCAGGATACGAACCTGAAACCTTGGGCACAGCAAGCGAGAACGTTACCGCTGAGCCACGCAGCAAGGCAGTAATTACAGAACGTGTCATATTATTATAAATATTGAACTATTAAAATGCTAATTATCACGAATAGAGTCGCCTCCGTTGCGTAGTGGTCAGCGTGATTAGCTGCCTCCCCGGACGTCCTGGGTTCGATTCCCGGCTCTGCCACGAAATTTGAAAAGTGGTATGAGGACTGGGACGGGGTCTACTCAGCCTCGGGTGGTCCAAATGAGTAGAGGGGGTTCGATTCCCACCTCATCCATCCTCGAAGTGGTTTTCCGTGGTTTCCCACTTCGCCTTCGGGCAAATGCCGGGATGTTACCTACCGTACGGCCACGGCCGCATCCTTCCCTCTTCCTCGCCTATCCCTCCCGATCTGCCCCTCCCTTCCCATCCCTTACGAGGACAATGTTCGCTTTGCAGGCCGCCTGGGCGAGGTGCTGATCCCACCTCCCCAGTTGTATCCCCCAGACGAGATGTTTCAAGCTCCAGGACACTGCCCGTAAAGGCGGTAATGATAGGATCCCACGCTGAGTCCGTGGGAAAACCTAAACTGGAGGGTAAAATCGACTAAATAAATAATAATTATAACGAATAGTATCCATCCATGGTTTTGAACAGTATTTAGGGAAAATAGCCATTTAAATGAGACAAGAAAATAACTTTCCCTATCGTCTTCGTAGATAATGTGAACAAAACCAAGTTGAAATCTTGCTGTACGAGGTATGGAGGGTATAATAAAATAGTTTAAAAGAATTTAAAAATCTGCCTTTTATAGCCTTGAACCCGGGATCATCGAAAGAGCGAGCAGACGCAATAACACTTGCACACATTTCCAACACACTTTGGAGGTTTTAATTGCGCGTCTTATTAACGCGTATGGTAAAATAATAAATTATTACAGTTAGATCTTAAATAATGATTGGGATGCATTCATTCAGTACCTGTCATGTTTTCTAATTTACTTAAAGCAAGTTTCGCGACCGCTTTACGTTAATAAGGCGACATAACTGCAAATAATGCCCTCAAACGACAGCCCTTCGGTTTTATTTCATACATCTTAGCGTCCAAAATGCTAGCGTGTGATACACTTCGGTCATACAAGCAGGTGTACTGACGAAGAGAACAGAATCCTACAGGATTTTGTACCAGCGATCACAGCAGCTTCCTTGCCAGCTAGTGTCGTGTGATACGGGCCTAAAGATATGCTATGACTTTTTGTTAAAATTTAATAACAAAACAATATGTTCGGCAAAGAACGTATTGCCTACTTTCTCCTAAATGCATGGGTATTGTTATAACTCTTTGTCCTTTTCAAGGAGTATAATTGAATGTTGGTTGTAGTAGCTACTTGAAATACAACGTGCTATACGGATATTATACATGAATATGATGTGCCCTTTGCTAGTGCTACCTCTGTAAAAAAAATCATTCAATTCGGTTTCACCGTGTTTGAATTGATGTGGGGAATCGATTTGCACACATACATGGCCGCTATCTGCAAACTATTGGGCAGATGACCTTGTAGTTCAGTCAAAAGATGCTTCCCACAAAAAGGTATGTTGATGAAAAATTTGGTAGAGATCAAATGATTAGGTTGGTCGTAATTTGATTTAAGAATTTAACATTTGGGTGGCCGCCATTCCGTTTCCGTCAAGATGGCGGCGATATAAAACATGACACTGAGGTGGCCTTTGCTAGTGCTACCCAACGAGCTAGAGAAAGGTATATAGAGAGGCAAGGAGCCGCGTAGCAGCGCTCTGGGCGGAGGCAACCTGAGTTAAGGCGGCCATGATTCAGAACGTCGTCTGACAAGAGCTTGTTGTGATTGTTCGCGTTGAGCGGGAACATGTGTTGAATGAAATGTATTTAAAAATACATTGACCATGCCATCAGTGTGATCGTCATTCAATTGTACGAATAGAAGTTATAAGACAACAGGAGTGTTGTATTTCAGGTAAGAAATGTCATCCAAATTCATAAATTAATGAGATAGACCCTTTACGAAAACGTGATGCAGCAGTTTAAGTTTGTGTGATATTTACATTTCAGATTCCCTTTGCAGAACCAGGAACTAACAAAACAATGGGTTGTCAACATGAAAAGCAATAAATGGCACCCCACGAGATACAGCTTAATTTGTTCTCTACACTTTGAAGATAAATATATGTATGTAGCAAATGAAAGGCGACGTCTACTAGCCAATGCAGTACCTACAATTTTCAATTTTCCTGCACATCTGCAGAAGAAGCAGGCCTGTAGATCTTCGCCGAAGAAGCGTAGTTTCCAGGAAACTACAGAACACTCGCATTCAGATACGGTAGCATTGTTGCAGAAGACCTTGATATCAGTAGGTAAATATATTAGGCTGTCTTAAAATTTAAGCAAAGATAGTTGTGAGCCATAATCATAATTACAGTAATAATAATATCGTATGGCCTCGGGGGCCGGGTGCAAGCTTTGTTATTTGACACCCAGAGGGTAGCTTGCATGTCGAATTTTGTTGTTCCTTGAAGCACGATGAAAGTCAAGGAGGTTAGATAACTAAGCTCCTTGACATTATAGCGCTTTCTAGTAGAGAAATGAGGAACTTTGTGTTGCCGGAAAATCCCGATATTAATTATGCTATTATGAACACGGCCTACTGAATTCAAATGGGTTCTTTAACATGCCAACATCGTATGACATGCGTATCGTGATTTTTGCCCCCTTAAAAAAACACCTACCACGGCCAGGAGCGAACCTGCAAGCTTGGGGGGTTAGTAATCCGACACGATAACCACTCACCCACCGTGGCAAGCTATAAAATAAAATTTATTGTTCAAATATCAATCTTCGTAAGCCAACGAGGTATACTTTCTCTAGTTCGTTGTTTTGAACTAATTATGGATTTACTAATCTTTTATATTTTCTTTCTTTCTTTCTTTCTTACTTTCTTCTCAGCTTATTTGCGATTCCAGCAGAAAGATGCCAATATACGGTTTGATTATTTATCTCTTAAGTGTGATACAACTAGCAGAAACATACGTGTGGGTACAAAGTTCTGTATTGAGATACTTATTAACACGCAGATTGAGTCAGGATCACTTAGAGCTATTTTTTTCTTCTATTCGCTCCAGAAGTGGGAATAGAAATAATCAAAATGCAGTACAATTTAATTCAGCTAATAGGACGTGTTTAATTGCGAGGGTACGCCCTTCCATGAATTCCAACTGTAAGCCTATTGAGTGTGACCTACTTGTGACAACTGCAACAGCAAATATTCATGGTGTCAATGGGAAGGACGATAATATGCTGACATACAGATCATGGTTACTGTGCACATTATAATTCACCGAGGAAATGTTGTTCATTACATAGCAGGAAGTGTCGTTCGCCAAGTGTCTAAAAAAATGTACTTGTGTTGAATGCCTAGAAGTGATTTTATCAGGTCAAGATGTTCAGAAAGAATGAGTGTAAAGAGAAAGACGTGAAAGAATGCCCTTTGAATCCATCAAATGATGTAGTGAAATTATGTAAAACAGCTGAGTGGCATCAGGAAGAATGAGTGTATGTTGCGAAAGAACACGAATAATCTCATGCTGAAGTTGAAGACAGATGTCTATGATATGCTGCCGGGTTATCTGTTTCTGAAATCTGACCATCTATTTACAGCTACTGAACCTGGGGAAAAGCCTCACTATGCTTCACTCATCAAGCGAATTGTGAAACAGTATTATAAATGCAGGCTTCACACTTCAGCAGAAATACAGCTCAACGTGAGAGGTCAACAGGTGCGTCAGTTGTACACAAAAAGTTTTATTTTTAAAGGAGAATGGAATCATGCAATGTACTGTGCATAAGCAACGTAGCTTATTGTCTTGTAAGATGATTGTGTTAGTTTTCGTTCAATGTACAAATTAAATTATCAGGCCTTACGTAGGCCTAATCTTACGCCTCGTTAGTCACGCCTCTCCCTCCCTGCCTCCCACCCTCTTGACAGGGTATATCATGGCGGCTGCCAGTTCAACCTTCTTCAAACATGGCGGCGCCATTTCCACTCTATATACCTTTCTCTAGCTCGTTGGTGCTACCTCTGTACCAAACTTCGTTCCAGTCGGTTTCACCGTGTTTGAAAAGATAGGGGGAATCGATTTGCACACATACATGGCCGCTATCCGCACATTACTGGCCTGATGACCTTGTAGTGTGGTCAAAAGATTCTCTATACATAAAAGTATGCTGTTGCAAAATTTGGTAGAGATCAGATTATTAGGTTGGTCGTAATTTGATTCCAGCTTTTAACATTAGGATGGCCGCCATTACGTTTTCGTCAAGATGGCGGCGATATTAAACATGACACTGGAGTGCCCCTTGCTAGTGCTACCTCTGTACCAAATTTCGTTCAATTCAGTTTCACCGTGTTTGAATTGATAGGGGGAATCGATTTGCACACATACATGGCCGTCATCTGCAAACTAATGGACTGATGACCTTGTAGTTCAGTCAAACGACGCTCGCCATACAAGTATATGTTGTTGCAAAATTTGGTAGAGATCGGATAATTAAGTTAGTCGTAATTTGATTTAAGCTTTGAACATTTGGGTGGCCACCATTACGTTTCCGTCAAGATGGTGGCGATATAAAACATGACACTAAGGTGTTTTACGCTAGTGCTACCTCTGTACCAAATTTCGTTCTATTCCGTTTCATCTTGTTCGAAGAGATAGAGGGGGCAGACATTCAGAGTACACACACTCACACTCAACACAGACACACAGTCACACACACACAGACAGACACACGATCTTTGACCCGGTATAGATCTCATAAGTCTACTTTCATTTTTGCAAAAATCGAAAGTATGCTAATAATACCATGGGAATTTCAAAGGAATACGTATACTTTGATGCAAGCACTGGCGATCAGAATATCCTTGGATATGTTGTTGTTTTGTTTCATTTGAGGGGATAGTCATCGCGGTCAATTAGCCCCGTTTACTTGGGTGTGTGTGTAGAATTTTTCTGATAACCTGAGTTATTGCGGTCTTGTAATGATGTGTGTATTTGCAATTAAGGATTGGGAAGGGGGCGGCCGTGGCCTTAAGATAGAATCCGTCCCGGAATTTGGCCGGAGTAGAAGTGGGAAACCCCGGAAAACCATTTCCAGGGTGGCTGAGGTGGGAATCAAACCCACTTCTTCTCATATTTTCTTCACGAGGCTACGTGTACCCAATTTCAGCCTTCAGACAAGTATTACATTTCTTGGCAGAGCTGGGAATCGAACCCGGACCACCGGAGCAACACATTGATATGTTATGTTAATATTCATGCCAGTTTTTTAGTTTTCTTCCATTACAGTTCACGTGGCGTGTCGTACCAATTCGATCGTACTCTTCACAAAAATACGTCGTAAGGCAATAAATGTGGCAATGTAGTTACATCCCAACTAAAATGGAATGTGGGCTTTCGTTCAAAAAAAATTTGCCTTCTACTGGATTCGAAGCAGCGTTCTAGCCGCTCGCGCCCACCACTTACGGTCAGGCTTTAATCCTCTCAGCCACCACCACATGGTGAATAACGGACGCTAAACGTGCTATAGTTACTGTAGCCGTCCCACCTCAAACGTTTAAGTCCATCTCAAAGTCTTCAATCACGGTTTATGGTGTTGATTTAACTTTCTACTATTACAGATCACGTGGCGTAAGCTATTAATTCGATCGTATTACGTGTAGGTGTGTTATTTCAAGGAGCAGTAAGTCATATGTTAGTAGAATGGGCCATAGTATTTGGCGGGGAAAAGTTTAAGGTCGGTTTTTCTTTGCTAGACCCATGACCCATTTACATTGCTGTCACACAGTCAGAGCGCAGAGCAATATCGACCATCGGGAGAATTGAGATGTTAGTTGGGTTTCATAAAACTAAATAATAAGGGGCGGGTGGACCACACTGTATATGCGGGATTTTCTCTGTAGAAATGCAAGGCCCCCTGTACCTCTAGCAGTTAGAAATCTAACTTAATAAACATGCGGGATTTTCTTTGTAGAAATGCAAGGCCTTCTGTACCTCTAGCAGTTAAAAATCTAACTTAATATATATGCGGGATTTTCTCTGTAGAAATGCAAGGCCTTCTGTACCTGGAGCAGTTAAAAATCTAACTTAATAAATATGCGGGATTTTCTCTGTAGAAATGCAAGGCCTTCTGTACCTGGAGCAGTTAAAAATCTTACTTAATAAATATGCGGGATTTTCTCTGTGGAAATGCAAGGCCTTCTGTACCTCTAGTGGTTAAAAATCTAACTTAATATATATGCGGGATTTTCTTTGTAGAAATGCAAGGCCCCCTGTACCTCTAGCAGTTACAAATCTAACTTAATAAATATGCGGGATTTTCTCTGTAGAAATGCAAGTCCCCCTGTACCTCTAGCAGTTACAAATCTAACTTAATAAATATGCGGGATTTTCTCTGTAGAAATGCAAGGCCCCCTGTACCTCTAGCAGTTACAAATCTAACTTAATAAATATGCGGGATTTTCTCTGTAGAAATGCAAGGCCCCCTGTTCCTCTAGCAGTTAAAAATCTAACTTAATATATATGCGGGATTTTCTTTGTAGAAATGCAAGGCCCCCTGTACCTCTAGCAGTTAAAAATCTAACTTAATAAACATGCGGGATATTCTTTGTAGAAATGCAAGGCCCCCTGTACCTCTAGCAGTTACAAATCTAACTTAATAAATATGCGGGATTTTCTCTGTAGAAATGCAAGGCCCCCTGTTCCTCCAGCAGTTAAAAATCTAACTTAATATATATGCGGGATTTTCTTTGTAGGAATGCAAGGCCCCCTGTACCTCTAGCAGTTACAAATCTAACTTAATAAATATGCGGGATTTTCTCTGTAGAAATGCAAGGCCCCCTGTACCTCTAGCAGTTAAAAATCTAACTTAATAAACATGCGGGATATTCTTTGTAGAAATGCAAGGCCCCCTGTACCTCTAGCAGTTACAAATCTAACTTAATAAATATGCGGGATTTTCTCTGTAGAAATGCAAGGCCCCCTGTACCTCTAGCAGTTACAAATCTAACTTAATAAATATGCGGGATTTTCTCTGTAGAAATGCAAGGCCCCCTGTTCCTCTAGCAGTTAAAAATCTAACTTAATATATATGCGGGATTTTCTTTGTAGAAATGCAAGGCCCCCTGTACCTCTAGCAGTTAAAAATCTAACTTAATAAACATGCGGGATATTCTTTGTAGAAATGCAAGGCCCCCTGTACCTCTAGCAGTTACAAATCTAACTTAATAAATATGCGGGATTTTCTCTGTAGAAATGCAAGGCCCCCTGTTCCTCTAGCAGTTAAAAATCTAACTTAATATATATGCGGGATTTTCTTTGTAGGAATGCAAGGCCCCCTGTACCTCTAGCAGTTACAAATCTAACTTAATAAATATGCGGGATTTTCTCTGTAGAAATGCAAGGCCCCTGTACCTCTAGCAGTTAAAAATCTAACTTAATAAACATGCTGGATTTTCCATGTAGAAATGTATGGCCTTCTGTACCTCTAGCCGTTAAAAATCTAACTTAATAAACATGCGGGGTTTTCCATGTAGAAATGCAAGGCCTTCTGTACCTCTAGCGGTTAAAAAGCTAACGTAACAAAGACGCGGAATACTGTCTAGAAATCCATTCAGCTGTATACATAGCAACTGTCGCGTGGTGCAGTGTGCAGCTTGATCCTTCCTTGGCCACCTGTAACGCGCCTTATGACGTCCGTCCACGCGCTATGCTCACATGACTGGCTTGACCACACGAGACACGCGTGCGGTTAAGCTCTTCAGTAGAGTGAGGCAACCTCTACTCCCCGGTACATATCACCACCAACAGTATAAGGTAGGATTACTCTCAAATTTATTTTGTGATACCAATAATTTCTATGCTTACGTCAACCCAAACGATAATTCCACTTTACTTTTGCACGAAATATTACGGGGAAAAAATATTTACGGCTAATTCAAGAGACAAGTTTGCGGCATTTGAAGACATTTATTTATAGTACATTATGCAACGAGCCTATAATGGCAATAATTAAGACACGAGTATGTTTATAAAACGACCGTATGCGAGTTTTTTAATTTCCATACGAGTGTCTTAATTACCATGGTTGGTTGGTTCTTAAGTTTAGGGGCTGCGACAACGCGGTCATGTAGCCCCGTGTACTTTGGGTGTGTGTAGAATCTGTCTGATAACCGGTGTTAATTGTGATGCCTGTATTAGTGTGTGTTATCCGTTTTTTAATTTAAGTACAAACTGCAACTAAGAATTTTTCAAATAGTTCCTACTTTTGCCGCCAAGCGCCACCGTCAACGAATACTAGGCCAAGTTCAGAACTTAGCTACTAGACGCCACCGCAGTCGGCTCTTGGCAACGAACGTAGAAACCTAAGAGCGTTGTTTACATTCTTAACCTATCCAATTTAGCTTCACACAGGTGTAATTAGTGGAAGGTTCTTTAACATGCCATAAATCTATGACATGGGACCGCCGGCTTTACTTCCCCTCCGTAGGAAGACATACTGAGGGATTTTTAACGCTCTTAAAAAATCCGACGGCTTCGGCCGGGTTTGAACCCGCTATCTTGGGCATAGAAGCTCTGCATGCTACCAACTACGCCACCGAAGCCGCTTTAATTACCATTATAGGCGAGTTGCATAGGGCTGTTTATGTTCGACGATAATTATTATAACTATTTTATGTTCGAACATAAATATTCATAAATATCTGTCGAGATTTCGCCAGTTTTGGGTACTGAACAGAGCGCTGGAGACGCAGAGAATGCCTTGTATTTCACCAAGGCCTCCTCGATTACCCTACTATGACACTAGGCCAGGCAGTGAAATTTAGATTAGAAGGCCGTGGAACTCAGGGCATCTAATTATCTAATTGGTGTAGCAACTGTTTCTCGAGCTCTGATTGGTGGGAGAAACTGTTTCATAATGAAAAATAGTGTTATAATGAGCCTCATTATAGTACAGTTTTCTGACATATAATAGTCAGGGTCGAACATAAAACTGTATTACAATTTTTTTCTTTCTAAGTGATAGTTAGGGTTGCCAGATTTCAAGAATGGAAAAACAGAACAAACGTCCCAAAACATGTTTTTTTTTTAAATTAAGGTTGCTAAATTTTGTAATAAATAATACACACATGTATTAAATAAACATTAAATAATCAAAGACACAAAATTAATGATGACATATCATATATGCCTATGACACCAGCAACTTACAAATGCTTTTCATTTGAACGATACTTTGCAAGGATTTTTTTTATTTGTAACTACCTTCTGATATATTTCACTACAATTTTCGTCATAATTTTAGTAAGTGAACAATTCTTGTTTTATCAAAATAATGGAGATTCTGTTTCTATCATCTCTCAATTTGATATTCATGACAGAAAAACCTCTCCCCTAAAAGCATTGGAGGGGAAAATGCTGAGTATTAACTTCACAAGGACTAAGATATTCCTTAATGTTGTTGTCCCTAGTAAACCTATAATATGTACCCTTCTATCTGACACAGACATAGAAAACATTTTCTCTTTTAAACTTGCACCTGTAGCACCAGAAAACAAGCTAGATATTACAATCAATTCTGAAGCGGGACGTTTGAAAATTTGTGCGAAATTGAATATATTATCGAATTAACAGCAACAACAACAACAACAAAACGGAATATTTGGCGTTCAGTTAAGGACACCACGTTCTCTTACACGATGAAAAAGTCTATTTTTGTGGCATCACTTTACTAAGTATTTTCTGGGTTCATTCTAAAGGTACAGCTATGATTCTTGTCACATATAAGAAGCGGTATACTCGGAGCTGTTTTTGACCATGTAGTGCTACTTTGCTTTTATAGGATGTGTGAAATGAATACAAACTTGGACAGATACATTTTCAGAAAAATGTTGTATAAGTTGCTTCAGGTACACATTTCTCAGTTGTTTTTCAATCAAATACTCTTACATTTTGTTCACATACTTGGAATGGATCATGGCAGATGAGTAACCACTTTGTTTCATTATTATTGGGACAGAATGCAAGAAAAGAAATCCGAACTCTTTCTTTTTAAATTTATTCAAAAATATGTATCTATTTTTCTCTTCCCAATCCATGCCTACTATGTTTTGGCAGTGAAAATAGGTTAACATTCAAGTACTCCATTAGGCAAGTTAATGTAAAAAAAATAGCCCTCTATCTTAAATGGTTTCCTAGTTATTGGTACCTAAACATGAAAAATGAGTATTAACGGAAAACAGCTGGCAAAGTTAAAAGTGTATTATTCAGAGCATGGGACGCTAATTTTAAAAAACGAATTTAAGATAGTTGTAGACATCAAAACCCCAACAAACTATATATATTTGTATTCAGAAAAGAAAGAAAAATTTATAGCACCAAAATAAAAAATCGATTTTTTCATCATGCAAGAGAACGTAGTGTCCATAAAGATTAAAACGGAACGTCTGGCAACCCTAGCGATACCGGCTATTTAGCAAACATCACCACAAGGAAAAAGATATGCCACTGTTCACTTGACATTAGCAAACACTGCCAACTGAAGAAAAAGTTTCCCTGTTTATGATGCAGTTGATACAGTGGCGTAATTATGGGATGTGATCAGGGGTGATCAATTCTCCCCCGGAGCTGAATAATAAAAACTATGAAATTTGTTGAAGTTCCTAATTTTTAATGTAACCAATCGTCGGACCGGATTGATGACAAATGATTGAATTATATAAGATTATACTAACTAACTAGCAACTCGCCCCGGCTTCGCCCGGGAACAACTATGAATGCATTACGTGATTAGCGCCTTTTTTCGATGTCAATGGACTACGACCTATATCCGTTTTACGTCTCAGCACGATGGGTTAAAATCACTCACTGGATTATTAATAATACTATTATGAAGATGCATGTGCAACGAATTCTTGACAGACGTAATTTAAGAATGGCGAGGTGCATGAAACCCTTCCATCCAATCTAAAAACACTTATAGTGGGCGATGTATTCAAGATAGAGATATGCTCTCGGGGACTTTTTTTGTAAAACTTTTCATGCTGAACATTCCTTACACTCATTGTATCTTGATATATTTAATGGTTTGCCCAGCGTAAGCTTAAAATCCACACGGATGCCCGGTTTATTTTCGACTTTTTAATTGAAATCGTTACTGCTTGGCTTTCTTTGATCATAAATAAATAATTTTCTACAGAAACGTCCCTCGAGATATCCTTTACAGAATGGTGAAAACCGCATCCAAATCCATCCAGTGGTTCTTGAGATTACCCGTGACATCCAAGAATCGAAGACTTAGTTTTATACTAAGTAGAGATTTGATAACATTCCTTTTCACCCGTGTAAAGACTTTTAGCGTAAGGGAAACTTAACACTTATTGAATGAGTAAAAAAGTCAGGTGTTCAGTTACCAAGACGGGTGGCTCTAGCTTTCCTCATCTCTTTCCAAAATATACACCCCTATAATTTGTTAGTTTCAATTCGGTTAGTATCAGAGTGTGAGTGCCATTTTGGAAAGTGAATAATCTTTTGTTAAGTTGTATTGCTGTTTTAAGTTAAACTTAATTTGGAAACTGTAAATCCCTTCTTAGTATAAAACAAAGTCCCCGATTCTTGGCTGTTACGGGTAATCTCGAGAACTACTGGATGGATTTTGATGTGGTTTTTACCATCCTGTAAAGGATATCTCGAGGAAGACCAAAGGAAGTCAAGCAGTAACGATTTCAGGGAAAAAGTCGAAACAAAAATCTGGCATACGAGCGCTTTGTAAGCGTATGCTGGGCAAACCGTTAAACGTATCCATATACTATGAATGTAAGAATTGTTCAGCATGAAACAATGAAAATGGCTTACTAGCAACCCGCCCCAGCTTCTCCCGGGAACAGTTATGAATGCATTACGTCATAAGTGCTTCTTTTTCGATGTTAATGAACTACGACCTTTATCCGTTTTACGTCTCGGCATGATGGGTTAAAATCACTGACTGGACTATTATTACATTATCATGGAGATGCATGTGCAACAAATTCTTGTCAGACGTAATTTAAGAATGGCGAGGTGCATGAAACACAAATCCCCCTTCCGTCCAATCTTAACTTGACTGTGTATTTTGCGGAGCGAAAAGTTCACAGGCGGAATTAAGAAAAGCCGAGTTGCACTTGAAGTCTAACTCAACACGACTGGACAGTTTGCTGCTGGCTGTATCTGGGGTGATAGGCTCGCCCCTAGCTAGCTCGTAAACTGTCGCCTCAGTAATTGAATGGCGATTGTTGGAAGAAATGAAAACGTAAAACACTTATCGTGGGCGATGTATTGAAGATAGATATATGCTCTTGCGGACCTTTTTGTAGAACTTTTCATGCTGAACAATTCTTACACTCATAGTATGTTGATATTTTTAACGGTTTGCCCAGCGTAAGCTTAAAAAACTTTCGGACGCCCGTTTTCTTTCGACTTTTTCACTGAAATCATTACTGCTTGGCTTCCTTTGATCATAAATAAATAATTTTCTACAGAAACCTTTCTCGAGATATCCTTTATAGATTGGTGAAAACCGCATCAAAATCCATCGAGTGGTTTCCGAGATTACCCGTGACATCCAAGAATCGGTAACTTTGTTTTACACTAAGTAGAGATAAGTAGAGATTTAACCACAGCAGCCATGTTTGACAGCGCATGAGGTATCTACGACTGTCACCAAGGCGCACACATTGACGTCACTAGTTACCAACATGTGGAATACAAAATACACCACACTAATTAAAGATTATTTATGCGTGACTACCGAACTGTGCTTGACAAAAACCAGGGCTGTACATATGGCTGTGGGCCGTCAATATAACATCTGTAAATAAGATTGACGCTTTACACCAGTTTTTACGAATTTATGTAATCTGAACATTGTATATAATATAAGGTGCGTTCAAAAAGTAACGAGCCGGAGGCATAATTACAGAAACCAGTACCTGTATGTTAGAAGTATTGGCCCTGGCTGTTGAGCCACTTGTCCCACTGTGACACGAGGCGGTTAATGGCTGTCTCATAAAATTCCCTGGGCTGCGATGTGAACCAGTTCCGCACGTACAGCTGGACGTTGGCCCCGCAGAGCCCTTTTCAGGAGACCAAACATGGCGTAATCACAGGTAGAGAGGTCTGAACTGTATGAAGGGTGGCCGAGAACCTCCCATTTGAATTTCTGCAGGAGTGCCGCGACTGTGTTGGCCGTATGAGGCCGTGCATTGTCGTGGAGCGGCTATGGCGTTCACTGTCACTCGGCGGTCCTGGATAATGAGTGCATCAACCAGCTGGACGTTGTCATCGGTGATGCAGGGGGGTGCCCCAGACCGGGCATCATCGGCTAACGACACCCGTCCTTCCCTGAACCTTGCAAGGGACATGCAGTGTTCGCCGTACACTTGTGACATTCGGCGATGAATGTCCGTTCCCCCTGCTCCTTCCGCTGTCAGAAACCGAACACCCCTTTGCTCTTCGGTTGACGCCTCCATGTCACTGTTTGCAATCCAACTGGCAGCGTTGGAAGATTGATGCATGCTGCTGCTCGCTTTGTATCGTCACGTGACGTGCACTCGTGCCCTCTAGCGACGGGCGTGTGACCTCAATCGTCCAACGCTGACAGTCGCATTGCAAACAGTGACATGGAGGTATCAAACGAAGAGCAAAGAGGTGTTGTTCGGTTTCTGACAGCGGAAGGAGTAGGGGGAACGGATATTCATCGCCGAATGTCACAAGTGTACGGCGAACACTGCATGTCCCTTGCAAGGGTCAAGGCGTGGCACAAGCGCTTCAGGGAAGGACGGATGTCGTTAGCCGATGATGCCCGGTCTGGGGCACCCCCCTGCATTACCGATGACAACTTCCAGCTGGTTGATGTACTCATTACCTAGGACCGCCGAGTGACAGTGAACGCCATAGCCGCCGTGGTCGGATTGAGCGTCGGAAGTGTGCACACCATCATGAAGGAACGACTGCACTTGCGCAAAGTGTGTGCCCAATGGGTGCCCCACAGTCTTCAACCACACCAGGAAGCATGTCGAATGGCCTACTGTCTTGGTCTTGGTTGGACGATTGATGCATGCTGCTGCTCGCTTTGTATCGCCATGTGACATGCACACGTGCCCTCTAGCGACGGGCTGTGACCTTCCACCCTCTGGTGCGGTTCGAAACATATCATTCATTTAAAATGCCCCCATTTTTGTACATAAAAGCGTGCTGTTTTGTGTTAAATATCTTTTGTAGTAAAACTCAGCAATTCTTCTAGGTTTGTGCCGTGCCTTGTGTGGGGTTTCGCCTAGGACACCAAGTTGGCTCATGGTGTCCCCGCGCGGACCCCCACAGGAGTAACGAACTGAGCGTTACCTCCCTTTATATTAGGTGCAACTGCACCACTTGACTGCGAGAACTAAAAGCTCAAGCAGCCTTAACCTCCCTATGAAGGCTTCCAAAAATATGGTATATTGGCTTTCACGGCCAGTGAATTAAAACTCAGCAATTCTACTAGGTTTGTGCCGTGTCTTGTGTGGGGTTTCGCCTAGGACACCAAGCTGGCTCATCGGCGGGCTCTTGGTGTCCCCGCCCGGACCCCCACAGGAGAAACGAACTGCGCGTTACCCCCCTTTATATTAGGTGCAACTGCACCACTTAAAGGGAGGTAACGCGCAGTTCGTTACTCCTGTGGGAATTTTGATTCATAAACATCGTAATTATAAGGTGCGTTCAAAAAGTAACGAGCCGGAGGCCGTGAAAGCCAATATACCATCTTTTGTAGTGTTTGAGATTGAACTTGTATATGTCATTAAGGGATGTTATCAACATTGAATTGCTTGCCTGAAGGACTAGAATTGTGAATTTGTATTTGATAACACTGATGCAAATTATCCCGTGTGTTGCAGGCAGGACGATGGGTACCACCAACAAGATCAGGTTTACCAAGCGGGAGATGGTAACATTGCTGGTACTAGGCAGTGTTCACTTTGCCAGCTCCATCTGCATTTCCCTGCAAGCACCATTCTATCCTAAAGAGGTGAGTTAACTTCATTCAAGGGCTTTACAAAACACATATAATTGGTACCTTATGCAAATTCTCCTATTAACTTTCGACCTTTCAAATCTTGATTTTGATGTTATTAGCCTATTTTCAATTTTGAAAAAAATAGGCTTATGAGATCACCTTTTGTCCGTGTGTGTGTGTGCGTGTGTGTGTGTGATTCGTGTGTGTGTCCCCCCCTAATAAAATCTAAACGGCAGGAGCGATTTCAATGAAACTCGGAAAGTTCATAGCACTATTCCCGGCGACCTCGACCGTGCCCTTCAAATTTTGTTACGACTCACCAATCCAACATGGCGGCTGTGCGAAATATTTCACCAGCATTCAATATCTCCGAAACTATTACCGATACTACCCTGACATTTTCTATGGTGATAGAGGGAACTACTATAAGTTCACTTATGTGACTTTTGAAAACCTGGTGACTACAAAACCAACATGGTGGCCAAGCGAATTTGCGACTTTTAAATAGACGTTTCTCGCGATTTGACCAACCAAACGCAATGAAACTTGGTACAGTATATGTTTATATACATTGTAATGCACCGACATCTAACTTCGTTCAATTGCTTACATAATCACAAGATGGCGGATGTGCGAAATATTTCACCGGCATTCTATATCTCTGAAACTATTAGCGGTATCTCCCTAAAATTTTGTACGGTGATAAAGGGCACTACTGGATGTCCATCTATAAGATTTTCAAAAACCGGTTAACTACAAAACGAACATGGCGGCCAAGCGAATTTGAACATTTTAAATAGACCTTTCTCGCGATTTAATGTTCCAAGCGCACTGAAACCTGGTACAGGAAATATTTATACACATTGTAATCCACTGGTATCTAATTTAGTTCAATTGTTTACATAACCTCAAGATGGCGGCAGTGCGAATTTTAAAATTAAGTTTTTATTTCTTGTGATGTAGTCATGCGATCGAAGTGAAAGTTTGAATAATGAACCTACGCAATAATTTTCCTTTAATGGTACATGACTCTATGGCCTATACATTTAACAATCCAACATGGCGACCATCCGAAATATTTAGACGATACTGAATATCTACGAATCTATTTCAGCAATCAAACTGCATTTTTAATGTTCATAGGGGCTATGAACTTAAGTTCGCCTATAGGACTTTAAATAACCTGGTGATCACAAATCCAACATGGCGGTGACGCGAATTATAAATATTCACATGGACGTTTCTCGCAATTTAACCATCCGCGTGCAGTGAAACTTGGTACAGTAAATCTTTATCCGAATGTTAATCCACTGGCATCTAATTTATTTCAATTCTTTCCATAACCTCAAGATGGCAGCTGTGAAAATTTTTTAAATCTCCTTGTTTTTTCTTGTGTCCTGATTATGCGATTGAAATTTGGATACTACACGTTCACAATAATCTGCATGTAACAGTACATAACTCTAGGACCTACATATATAAAATCCAACATGGCGACCATCCGAAATATTTAGTCGGTTCTCAATATCTACGAATCTATTACAGCAATCAAACTGAAATTGTGTATGTTGATAGTGGCAATTAACATAAGTAGGATGTATGAAAATAGGCTGTATAGTTCTTCACGGAACTACTTGTTTTTTTATGGCTCCCTAATCACTCTCACATTCCTGGTAATGAACTGGTTGATACTATGGCTAAAAATGCTGCCCAAGGACATGGCGATACATATGATTTAGCGATACCGTACGCTGACCTGCTCCCTGATATTCACACTCACTTACGTCAAGAATGGCAACAATGGTGGCATTCCTATTCCCGCTCCAAAGCAAACTTTTATCATCGATTGCAGCCCATACCTCATTTCAAGCCCTGGTTCTCTACCGGACAATATACTCGTCGTCATATCACAACCATTCTTCGCCTCCGTTTTAATCATGCTTTATCCCCTGTTCATTTAGCCCGCCTCCGTTTCCGATTGTGGGAAGTAGGCTTATGAGATCACCTTTTGTCCGTGTGTGTGTGTGTGTGTGTGTGTGTGTGTGTGTGTGTGTGTGTGTGAGGTGTGTACTCTGAATGTCTGTCCCCCCCCCTATCAATTCAAACACGGTGAAACCGAATTGAACGAAATTTGGTACAGAGGTAGCATTAGCAAAGGGCACCTCAGTGTCATACTTTATATCGCCGCCATCTTTACCAAAACAGAATGGCGGCCACTCAAACGTTCAAAACGTAAAATCAAATTACGGCTAAACTAATCATCCCATCTCTACCAAATATGGTGACAACATACCTTTATATAGCACGCGTCTTTCATCCAACATTCAAGGTCATCGGCCGTACCATTTCAGGATGGCGGCCGTGTGAATTATTCAACCATTTTAATCAATGGCTTAAGACCCACCAATTCCGATTATCGAGCCTAGGGTGGTTTAAGCTATCCTGAAGGTCGTGATCCGTTATTTATTATAATTTAATATTATAATATTATACTGTATGAGTGGCTTAAAAGAGCTGAGCTGTCTGTGTCACACGACAAGATGGCAGCTGTCCTCATGTGCCTGTCTTATATTTCAATAGTTTTAGTATGTTGTATGTGATATACCCTACTGATACAATAATATAAACTTTGTATGAAATTATCTTTAATGAAGATGTACTGCTGTGAAGAAATTGTTTATTTAAAGTCATTATTTGCCAACAGGTTGTATCTAATGCCAGTTAAGAACACCACGATGTAAAGGATAGGATTAGCTCTGGGCTAGCGTGTTAGTCTGTCACGCAGTCGACTGGGGATCGAGTACTGCTGAAGTTAACTTTTTTTTTTCTTGAATTCTTTTACAAATGATGTGCACGAGCTCTTTCCACAGATACTGAATAAGATGTCATTTAGCTCAAAGGAGAGGCTAATGTATACACTCGTTTTAAATACACACATCAAAAAAAGTTTTGCATCACCTCGGTTCCAAGAGTTCCGGAACCGTTAAATACAAAGGGAATAGAGATCAACACAAACAACATTTCAGCTCGTTTTATTGCTCATGAGACCCACACATTGCATGTTGTACCATCATACAGCTAGACTTTCAGCATTTGTGGTCCAGATTGCAGTACACACCACTACCTCTAATACCCAGTATCACGTCCTCTTGCATTGATGCATGCCTGTATTCGCCGTGGCATACTATCCACAAGTTCATCAAGACACTGTTGGTCCAAATTGTCCCACTCCTCAACGACAATTCGGCGTAAATCTCTCAGAGTGGTTGGTGGGTCAAGACGTCCATAAACAGCCCTTTTCAACATATCCCAGGCATGTTCGATAGGGTTCATGTCTGGCGAACATGCTGGCCACTGTAGTCGAGCGATGTCGTTATCTTGAAGGAACGCATTCACAAGATGTGCACGATGAGGTCGAGAATTGTCGTCCATGAAGACAAATGCCTCTCCAATATTCTGCCGATATGGTTGCACTATGGGTCGGAGGATGTCATTCAGGTATCGTAAAGCCGTTTCGGAGCCTTCCATGACCACCAGTGGCGTACGTCGGCCCCACATAATGCCACCCCAAAACATCAGGGAACCACCACCTTGCTGCACTCGCTGGACAGTGTGTCTAAGACGTTCAGCCTGACCAGGGTGCCTCCAAACACGTCTCCGACGATTGTCTGGTTGAAGGCATATGCGACACTCATGGGGTCCATTCAGCATGTTGTTGGGCCCATCTGTACCGCGCTGCATGGTGTCGGGGTTGCAAAGCTGGACCTCGCCATGGACGTCGGGAGTGAAGTTGCGCATCATGCAGCCTATTGCGCACAGTTTGAGTTGAAACACGACGTCCTGTGGATGAACGAAACGCATTATTCAACATGGTGGCATTGATGTCAGGGTTCCTCCGAGCGGCAATCCGTAAGTAGCGGTCATCCACTACAGTAGTAGTCCTTGGGCGGCCTGAGCGAGGCCTGTCATCGACAGTTCCTGTATCTCTGTACCTCCTCCATGTCCGAACAACATCGCTTTGGTTCACTCTGAGACGCCTGGAAACTTCCCTTGTTGAGAGCCCTTCTTGACACAAAGTAACAATGCGGACGCGATCGAACTGCGGTATTGGCCTTCTAGGCATGGTAGAACTACAGACAACATGAGCAGCGTACCTTCGTCCTGGTGGAATGACTGGAACTGATCGGCTGTCGTACCCCCTCCGTCTAATAGGCCCTGCTCATGCATGGTTGTTTACATCTTTGAGCAGTTTTAGTGACATCTATGAACAGTCAAAGGGACTGTATCTTGGATACAATATACACAGTCAACGTCTATATGCCGGAGATCTGGGAACCGAGGTGATGCAAAACTTTTTTTGATGTGTGTAAAATCACAGCCCCAGCATCGCAAATAAACAGAAGACATTAGGAAAAGGAGAATAGAAGAACTAGATACACGTTGTCATTAACCACAGCCTTCTTAATGCCTCTGTACGGTGCTGTCCTCTTGTGGGTTATGTGGGTAATATTGTTCCAAACTTACCGCTGTGTAAATACCTGGCCTCCTGAAGTATGGCAATTTTGTAATACTGGTATTCAACTATTAGCCACGATCGCGCTCCGATTACCTTTAAACACTGCCTGCTGGATCGCCTCCCTCTTGGCTACTTTAAACTGTCTACTCATTCAACACCCTTAGGCCACTAGTACATTACGATGGCAGTGCATAGGCGTACAACATAAAGATTAATTCACTGATAGGTCGCAGCACCAACCTACTGTGATCGGCGTGGATTTTTAAAGGGGAAGAAACCCAAAACGGAAGATTCTTAACTTAGCAGGCTGGCTTAATATAGAGATTAACGGACGTGAATGCTTTACAATAAGTTAGTAGTTTTGTTATTCAATCATCATAAAGTATACAATATTGATTTTGACACTTACTGGCTAATTATCAATATAAAAGAAAACAAACAATACATTGTGGTAGAGGTGATTGTGTTAGGGATGAGGACAAAGAGTCATAAATATACCCATACATTTAGGAGAAAGTAGGCTATATGTTCTTTTCTGAACATCTTGTTTCACACCTTATTCACTTATGGCTTTCAACTTCCCTTAACCATTGAAACTCTTCTTACAGACCCAACCGCCCCAGTCATTACCTCTCTCTTAACATTGGGGGGCGTGGTGGCTCAGCGGTCTAGCTGTATGCCTCTCACCAAGGCGGTCCGGGTTCGATTCCCGGTCAATGCATGTGAGATTTTCGAAGTGAAATGCCATGTCCTGTGGTTCGGATTCCACGTAAAAAAGGAGGTCCCGTGGCTCATGATCTCGCGATTAACGGTCACGTTAAACTACAAGCTTGCTTGCTTGCTTTTCTCTTAACATTTATGGATGCGAGTAACCTTACTTTTTAAATTTCGTACCTTTATGTGTGACCCGGTTGTGTTTACGTTTTAGAAAGTCGTCATTGTGGGTCATTTGACGTGAAGAATAGTTCCCCAGTCTCCTTGGTTCAATTTCCTTTTATTCGCTTTTTATTAACCCCATTCCTTTAATTTGTAGATGGTCCATCACACCCTAGTTACGCTCCGAACCTAGTTATTGGGTAAAAAGCTATACGCTCTGCCCACTAAAGCCCCCTTAAAAGAAGAAGAAGGGCTTTACAACATCGTGCTCATGTGTAGCCTCGTGTGTGTGAGAGAGTAATTTTGTCTGATAACCGTAACATTTGGTTTAAGGTGAGATAAACCTATTGAATGTGACGTTCATCTGAGGTGAATTGTAACAAATACATATTGATCTTATAATATAAATAACAACTTTGCAGTTAAAAATTCTCAGAGTAATAAATCATTGCTTTATATAAAATATTCTCTTAATAATATTTTCCCTGTTCCTATAATTCACCTGATCGGAGCGGAACAGTGATCCCAAAAATTGTGGAAAACAAAAATGAATTGACAATGATTAAATCATATCTAACAATTAATACATTATTTCTGTTACATCCTCACCTCAAGGGGCAGATGACTTCGTAGTTCCTCCCCTTAAAACAACAATAACTAACTAAATAGCATTCTCACCTCTGTAAATGAATTCCTTAAGGACAAAATTCCAATTTGTTATGCCCTGACTCTCCCGGTGACCCCATGATGACTTCTTTCTCAAATCCATGTCTAACCTCATCCTAATGAGATCGCCTGGGTCCAGACATATCTCTGATCTAGAATCACAAGACACTGCTAGTTAAATATGAGTCATTCGATCAGGAGTCCGAGGTAATAGTCACACTTGGATAAAGGGAAATTTAATTAAAAGTACTTACATAATTTGTTTCATTAGACTGTGATGTGCGAGGGTCCATGTGAGTGTGTCTAGTGACAGTTACATTGTTTATTAGATATAGTTCATTGTTAATTTTTCATTTGAAACAAAAAGCTTATAACATATCAAAAACAAATTCAAAATAAATTGGGATAACGTTCAAAGTAAAATGAGAACCACCAATTCCAACTTGACAAAAATAAAAACACCCATTTTTTGTTTCGTCATTACTGTAAAGGTAATTGTTGCTAGTTACTGCGTTACGCGTTACTCCCCAAATAACATCATCAACAACAACAACAACAATTGATATATATTTAACGATTTAGCCAGCGCAAGCTGGAAAGGTGCTCGGACGTTGAATTTTTTTGATTTTAAACTTGCTTCACATATCTTAAATATTTTTTCTCGGCTTTCTCTGGTAATAGATGAATGTCTTTACACATAACAGCCTCTGTTGACAAATGCTTTATAGGAAGATTAGCGGACCCGTGCGAGAAATCTCGCCTGTTCATAAACCACACTTTCCCCAATAGGTTTATAATGAGAGACTTAAGGAGAAAGGTTGTTATGTTTTCATTTCAACCAAATGGTTATAGAACACTATTTACATTTCAGTTAGAATTCCAAGTTCTACGTTCCCTAACTTAAGAAGGCAATCACTGGAAGTTGGATCATCATAACACTCACGGGTTATTCGATATTTATGAAATTATACGATTTAAGTACTCATTCCTTTGATTTACCGTACTGTTTCTGAAATCCATGCAAAATGATAAATGAAAGACTCAGAATGTTGGAATGACATGAATGAAGCTTCACAGCGACCAAAATGTGACGTAAACAGCAATTATGGAGCATATTTTTCTACAGCATTAGTATCTGCAAATCGCACACTTCGTAAATTTTTTAAAGTCATTTTTAAAGAAATTACAGATATTTATGAAATTACAGTGTAATTCGTCACTGCTAATGTCTATTCTCTTTCATTTGTATGCTCATTTGTCACGATCGGTCGCTTCTGAGCGCCGCAGGAGGGATCTATACTACTGAAGTAATATATATGATGATGAAAACAGCATAAACATCGGTCCAGTAGTTCTCGAGATTACTCTGGACAGACAGACACTCAGAGATAATCTAGGTCCTTATTTTATTCTATGCATAGATAAACAATATCATTGTAATACCCCCCCCCCCCCCACGGGCTCACATCTAGTGGGACGTGGGTTGACGACCACGGGACCCCAGCTGAGTCCGGCATTGCTTCCACTTAGCCCACTTGTGCCGGGCTCCTCTCCGTCTTCTTTACTGTCGACCTCTCTTGGTCAACACTTGTTCTCTTCCGACCCCGACGGTATTAGTGTATCCGAGGCCTAGGGAGTCTTTCATTTTCCCGCTTTAATTGGCCCTTGTCTCATCTTTCTTGATCCCTCATTCTTCGAGGGGTCAGCCTTCTTTTTCTTTTCATCATATCTCCTGCCTTCTGCTCAAGGTCCTTAAGGAGGTAGGGTGTATGTAGCCCCACAACTTATGGTGCACCCTGGTTTGTGCTACACCCTCAAGGGGTCACGGCTGGTGAGTTTTGGATTTGTGACTCCGAGGGATTCATGAGCTGGGCCCATTTATTTCCCCGTTTCCTTCTGACTTTGAGACGGGCCCTTTTCTCTTTCCCTTTCCTATCGGCCTTTCATAGCTCTCCTTCCTTCCAAGTACCTCAATCCTAATTTCTTTTACTCCTGATCCCTTTTTTATTTCTTTTTCTAGTACGTAATTTTGTTGGTGAGTCAGTAGTTAGTTTTTGGGGGCGTGGTGGCTCAGCGGTCTAGCTGTATGCCTCTCACCAAGGCGGTCCGGGTTCGATTCCCGGTCAATGCATGTGAGATTTTCGAAGTGAAATGCCATGTCCTGTGGTTCGGATTCCACGTAAAAAGGAGGTCCCGTGGCTCATGATCTCAAGATTAACGGTCACGTTAAACTACAAGCTTCCTTTTAGTAGTTAGTTTTAGTTGTAGGTTTCTTGGCATCATCATTCATTATCACTATTATCCAAACCATTAGGGGCCGATAGCCTAGATGTTAGGGCCCTTAAAACAACAACTATCATCATTATTGTAATACCATTATACTGTATCTGTAGGGTATTTAAATTATTATTATTATTATTATTAATATAGTATTCTTGCTGTTTCAGGCCGAACTGAAGGGAGCTTCAGCCACAGAATACGGACTGGTGTTCGGTAGCTTCGAGCTAGCTTCCTTTATCAGTAGTCCAATCTTCGGCAAATACGTAAGTATACCTCAAGTTCGTTTCTTTTTTGTTTTGTTTTGGGATCGTGAATGTAGTGAGATGTATTTTCCAGCTGGAAGATTTTCTGTGATTAGCATGGACACAATGATTGATTACCATGGCAACAAGGCTTTCAAATGGAGGGGGGCTGTCGAATGAGGATAAAATTTGCTGTTGATTCTCATTATTAACGCAAAATGGTCATGAAACTTTCTTTAAGTGAAGTTGAAACATACCAGGCGCACAATAAATTAATTCGAATCGGTACCGGTATTTAAGATCTAACGGATATCATTCGATATTTAGGAATTTTGAAGGTACAGTTTATTAATGGTATCGAGCCTGCTCAGTAACCTAAGGCTTCGGGTTCAATTTTTAGCCTATTTTCAATTTTGAAAAAATAGGCTTATGAGATCACCTTTTGTCCGTGTGTGCGTGTGTGTGTGTGTGTGTGTGTGCGAGGTGTGTGTGTGTGTGTGTGTGTCCCTAATAAATTCTAAACGGCTGGAGCGATTTCAATGAAACTTGGTAAGTTCATAGCACTATTCCGGGCGACCCCGACCGTGCCCTTCAAATTTTCTTACGTCTCACCAATCCAACATGGCGGCTGTGCTAAATATTTCACCAGCATTCAATATCTCCGAAAATATTACCGATATCACCCTGGAATTTTTTACGGTGATAAAGGAAACTACTAGATGTTCACATATGTGACTCTTGAAAAACTGATAATTACAAAACCAACATGGCGGCCAAGCGAATTTGCGACTTTTAAATAGACGTTTCTCGCGATTTAACCAACCAAACGCAATAAAATTTGGTACAGTATATGTTTATACACTTTGTAATGCACCGAATCTAACTTCGTTCAATTGTTTACATAACCTCAAGATGGCGGCTGTGCGAATTTTAAAATTAAGTTTATTTCTTGTGTCGTAATTATGCGATCGAGGTGGAAGTTTGAATAATGAACCTACGCAATAATTTTCCTTTAATGGTACATGACTCTATGGCCTATACATTTAACAATCCAACATGGCGACCATCCGAAAAATTTAGACGGCTATGAATATCTACGAATCTATTACAGCAATCAAACTGAATATTTTTATGTTCATAGGGGCTATGAACATAAGTTTACCTATAGGACTTTCAATAACCTAGTGATAACAAATCCAACATGGCGGCGACGCGAACTATAAATATTCACATGGACGTTTCTCGCAATTTAACCATCCGAGTACAGTGAAACTTGGTGCAGTAAATCCTTATATGAATATTAATCCACTGGCATCTAATTTATTTCAATTGTTTCCATAACCACAAGATGGCGGCTGTGCGAAATTTTAAAATCTAGTTTTTACTTCTTGTGTCCTAATCATGCGATTGAAGTTCGAATGCTACACGTACACAATAATCTTCATGTAACAGTACATAAATCTAGGACCTACATAAATAAAGTCCAACATGGCGACCATGCGAAATATTTAGTCGGTTCTCAATATCTACGAATCAATTACAGTAATCAAACTGAAATGTTGTATGTTGATAGTGGCAATTAACATTAGTAGGATATATGAAAATAGGCTGTATAGTTCTTCACGGAACTACTTGTTCTTCTTCCATATGTAAGTTATGTCCCTCTCTGTTCAGCGTCGATCCTCCGCCATTTTTGACGTCAACTTACGTAATCTAACCTAACCTATCCTAGTCTAATCTCTCCTAACCTAATCTAACCTAACGGCAACTCATCTCACCAAACCTCACATAACCTAACCTAACGGCAACTCACCTCACCTAACCTAACCTAACGACAACTCACCTAACATAACCTCACCTACCATAACCTTACCTTACCTAACCTCACCTAACCTAAACTAACCTAACCTAGCCTAACCTAACCTAGCCTAACATAACCTAACCTAACCTATCGTCAACTCATCTCACCAAACTTCACCTAACTTAACCTAACCTAACGGCAACTCAACTCACCTAACCTAACCTAACGGCAACTCACCTAACCTAACCTAACCTTACCTAACCTATCCTAACCTAACGACAACTCACCTAACATAACCTCACCTACCATAACCTTACCTAACCTACCCTTACCTAACCTCACCGAACATAACCTAACCTACCCAATCCTAACCTAATATAACGGCAACGCTCCCAACCAATCCTCACCTAACCGAACCTAACGTCAACTCACCTAACCTAACCTAACCTAACCTAACCAATCCTAACCTAATATAACGGCAACGCTCCCAACCAATCCTCACCTAGCCTAACCTAACGGCAACTCACCTCACCTAACGTCAACTCACCTCACCTAACCTAAACTAACCAAACGAAACCTAACCCTACCCAACCTAATCTAACCTCGAGGGCCCGAAAACCTGGCCTGCCTCTTTCAATGCGCATGCGCAGCTTGCTACAGAACTTGGCCGTGGAGTGTATCGTGTCTGTTACTCTATGCTACTCTAGGAATCCCGAGCGATGCCGAAACTTTCAGTCAGTATTCCAGTCTTCCTATATTAAATTATAATATTCTGCTTGTTTCAGATGAACTGTATCGGTGCCAAGTTCCTGCTCAACACGGGTATATTTGTAGCTGCCATATGTTCCATCCTCTTCGGGTAAGTTAACGACTCATAGTTCTGACAGACGAGGACAGGGGCTTAAGCCCAATTGGATGCTCCATATTTAAGAGATACGTCTTATTCAAGCCTGTATTGTACAGTATATACTCTCCCCTTAATTCATATTTGAAAACCAACAGCGACAACTGATGTTCTTACTACATGAGTACGAGGATGTGCTAGTGTTTTAATTAGCACCCATGGAGTACGATATCGATTGGTGTTCATTCAAGAAATTATCGAAGTGTTTTAACTTCGTGTTAAATCCTTCAAGATTATTTGGACCAATATTAATATTCTGCATTAACAATGTAGCATTACCATTTGTCCGCCATCACTACAAACATGGTGATTATAGTACGCGTCATCTTAAATAAGTTACTAACAATGTAACCTTACCATTTGTCCCCATCATTACAAACATGGTGATTATAGAACACGTCACCTTAAATAAGTTACTAACAATGTAACCTTACCATTTGTCCCCATATCTACAAACATGGTGATTTCAGTCCACGAGACGTTAAATAAGTTACTAACAATGTAACCTTACCATTTGTCCCCCATCACTACAAACATGGTGATTATAGACCACGTCACCTTAAATAAGTTACTAAAAATGTAACCTTACCATTTGTCCCCCATCACTACAAACATGGTGATTATAGTCCGCGTCACCTTAAAAATGTTGCTGACAATGTAACCTTATCATTTGTCTCCCATCACTACACTTTTTAGTCTATGATACCGGTAGTCGATAAGTTCATACTGTTGGTTTGAATCAGGATTCTCTTCATGGTACCATGCATGTATCCTGGCCAATTGGAGATTCTGGAACTGGTTGGTAACCATGGGCTGATCAGCCATCTGTCATATGACGTCTTTCTATTGGTTTGTTCCAACACAGAGAAGAATCGTCCGAGAACTGCCGACACGTGCGCAGTAGCACAGGGACCGTTCCAACAAATTTTACGAACGAGTTCTGAACTTATAGTTCTCTATTTTTCTCTGTTCCAACATGTTCCGGAACTCGTTCGGAACGAGTAAAATCAGTTCTCAGTCTAGAGCAGGGACTGGAAATTCTGGTCATGCGCACAAGCCTTCTTCACAGCTGCTTCCATTATTGTTGAATGCTAAAGAAAACCATAATCCTAGCGCGATCCTTGTAAAATACACTGAAGTACTTTTTCTTGTGTTATTAAAATGAGTGATTTACAATATGACAGGGACCATCTTTTATGATTTAAGCGCAGATGAAGACTACTTAGAATTTAATGTATCTCCTGAGATGCTTGTAGGACTCAAAGTGTGCACCAAGATTTTTAGCCTACTTTTCACATTTTGCAAAAATGAGGAAAAAGTAGACTTATGAGATCAATCCGGGGAAATGTGTGTCTGTCTGTCTGTCCTTCTGTCTGGCTGTGTGTGTGTGTGTGTGTGTCCGCCTATCAACTCGTAAACGGCTGCAGCAATCGAAACCAAATTTAGTATGAGTAAAGATGTGTACCGGAATATCTCAAGCCCATATTTGTATATGATGTCAGTGCTACCATCTGCTGAAAAAACGCACTAGAAATTTGAGCTCCATGTTGGAAATCATGGAAGGTATGCATGGGAGCTATTCCAAAATTGCCACACATGTAGATAATACTATTCCCGTTTAATTTCCAGGAGGCCATACATGACAGTGTTGCCAGAATCATTTTAAGCCTTCTGATAGGTCCAATTTTTAAATGCATATAACTTCTACACTATTAATTGGATTTTAACCAATTTTTATATGTAATGTGTGTACATAAACAGATATGACTTAGTGTATTCTAAAGAGCCACCAGGGCTGCCAACTGTTAATAATTGCTCTCTCTATTTTCTTCATCCAAATACCAATATATCTGAAAGTATGCAAGCCAACAGCTTTAAACTATGCACACGTATAGTACCTGACATTTTACATTAATTTGGAGTATCTTAAATACGTCAGTTCTACCAACATGATTCTAAGCCTGCTGATAGGACCAATTTTTAAATACATGTAACTTCTATACTATCAGTTGGATTTCAACCAAATTTCGTATGTGCTATGTGTAACATAACAGATATGACTTTTAGTATTCTTAAGAGCAATCAGGGCTGCCAACTGTTAATAAATGCTGTCTATATTATTTTACCCTAATATCAATATATCAGAAAGTATGCAAGCCGACAGCTCTATACTTTGCACACGTATAGCACCTGACACTCTAGATTAATTTGGAGTAATTAATATAAGTTAGTGCTGCCAACATGATTCTATGCTTGCTGATAGGTCCAATTTAAAAATACATGTTACTTCTATACTAACAAATGGATTTCATCCAAAATTGGCACAACAAGATATCATAATATTTCCGATTATTTCTAACCAGCACACGCATGACATTGTTGCCAACATGCTTTTAGGCGTGCTGATAGATCCAATGTCTAACTGCATGTAACGTCCATTGGACTTTAACCAAATTTTGTATTCTGTACCTTAAGAGATGGAACTAAGAATATATTCAGTCACCAGGGTTGCCAACTGTAGTGTTCTATTAGGCTACATTGTACAAGGAATATTTCGAACTAATTGGACATTTCGATATTACCAACTTAATTTCGTCATTATTCTAGATAAGTTCATATACTGTAGAATAATCCTTGGCATGAAAAGTAGGCTCTTTAGTTCGTCACTGAACTTCTTGTTTTTTTAGAAATGTTAAGTACCGCATTTGAGATGATCGAGAAAGAAAGAGAGAGTATTTTATTACGATCCGGACAGATATTTTTGAAGAATATCAGAATGCCTAGAAATTCTGAATTATAAAAAACAAGTATTTTCAAATCCAGAAGTTTCCTCTCACTTTGTAGATGCCCGCCACTACACCAATTTTTCTCAGCCCGATGATTTGTTGTCGTTGTTGTTGCTTATATTATGGGCTGTGACATCGTGGTCATGTAGCCCCGCGTATTTTTGTGTGTGTGTGTGAAATTTGTGTGATGTTATTGTGATGGCTCTACTAGTGTGTGTATTTGAAAATTGGGGATATGATAGGGAAGGAGGCAGCCGTGGCAATAAATTAAGAAATATCCCAGCACTCCCAGGATAACTGAGGTGGGAATCAAACGCTCCTCTTCTTAGTTTTGCCTCATGAGGCTGAGTGTACCCCGTTCCAAACTTCACACCAGAATTGATATTTCTTGGCAGAGCCGTGAATCAATTCCGGAGCTCCCCCAGGGGCTCACATCTAGTGGAACGTGGGTTAGCGACCACGGGACCCCAGCTGAATCCGGCATTGCTTCCACTTACTAGTGCCGGGCTCCTCTCTGTCTTCTTTCCTGTCGATCTCCCTTGGTCAACTCTTGTTCTCTTCCGACCCCGACGGTATTAGGGTATCCGAGGCCTAGGGAGTCTCTTCCTTTCCCACCTTAATTGGCCCTTGTCTCATCTTTTCTGATACCCTCCTTTTGCGAGGGGTCAGCCTTCTTTTTCTTTTCATGTTATCTCCTGCCTTCTGCTCAAGGCCCTCAAGGAGGTAGGGTGTATGTAGCCCCACCACTTCTGGTGCACCCTGGATATTGCTACACCCTCAGGGGCTCACGGATGGTGGGTTCGGGAGTTGGCGACCCCGAGGGATTCCTGAGCTGGGTCCGGTTTCCCCCTTTTGTCCCTTACCTGTGAGGAGGACCCTCTCCTCTTTCCCTCTCCTATCTGCCTTTCATGGCTCTCCTTCCTTCCAAGTCCCTCAATCCGCATTCTTCGAGGGTTGAGGGCATTTCTTTTCCTCCTGTTCTTTCTTTGCCTTATTCTCCTTTTGTTTTCCATTTCTTTTTCTAGTATATAAGTTAGTAGTTAGTTTTAGTTATAGTTTATATTTCATTATCATCTTCACGATCACCCAAACCATTAGGGGCCGATAACCTAGATGTTAGGCCACTTAAAACAACAATTATCATCATCATCATCATCATCGTCTTCAACTCCGCAGCTCCGGCGCGCAGCCAAGATCGCTAGTCGCTACACAGCGAGGTGGTCAGCCTATTGGTTTATGAGGGATAACAGAAAAAGGCTCTGCCGTATACAAGTTATTTCAGGTTACGCCAACTTCCATGTATTCCAACAAACAAAATCACGAACTAGTTCCGTACTCGTTCTCAATTGGCGCCTGTGCATTAAACAAAGATGGTATCAGTTCGGAATGAGTTCAGAACTTCGTGTTGGAATAAACCTATTATATTTGCCAATCTTCATTTCAAGATTGCATTATAGACGGTTAATGAGCGTGCTATGGAATTTAGGGCATGCGTAGATGCCGTGCACCCGTTTAATGTCGTCTGTAATTGATCTATTGTTATGTTATTGCATTGCATTTTTATGGTGGTTACGAATGTAACCTTGGCAGCATTGGCTCGGACGAGAAATGCTCTTCAAAGAATAAATTAATTTCGAGTGGTTAAAGTTAGAAGGTCATCACTGATTTCGTCCAAATTTATGGTAAATGCAGGGTGCGGCCAGAAATTAAAGTGGCAGAAGTGGGGGGGGGGGGGGGGGGGGGCAGATGGACAAGCGTAGGAAGAAGAACAAAAAGAAGAAGACGAAGAAGGAGAAGATGAAGAAAACCAGCGGTTGGTGCAGCGGAAAGAGTATAGAATGGCAATCTGAGGGTTGTGTGGTCGAGTCCCTGTGCGGAAACGTTTTTCGTCTTCTTTTTATTTCTATCTAGCTACCCGCCCCGGCTTCGCCCGGTATCTTTAACGATTCACCCTGCGTAAGCTTAAAAGGCGCACGGACATCAGGTCCCAGATACAATTCAGAAAAGCCAAGGTGAACAGCGAAACTCCGAACACATATAGACCTATGTTTCTCTGACGTCTTAAAAAAACACGACTCGACAGTTTGATGCTGGCCAAAGCTCGCTCGCTAGCTCGTAAAATCGCTCCGAAACTTGTAATTTAAATTTCCACTGAATGCAGATTGTTGGAAGAAATGGAAACGTAAAAACACTTATAGTGGGGATGTATTAAGGATAGAGATATGCTCTCGCGGACATTTCTGTAGAACGTTTCATGCGGAACAATTCATACACTCGTAGTATATACATATTTTTAACGATTTAACCAGCGTAAGTTTAAATGGCGCATGGACTGCAGGTTATTTTCGTCTCGATTCACTGAAATCGTTACTGCTAAACTTCCTTTGGTCATAAATGAATGTTTTTCTACAGAAACCTTCGTCGAGAAATCCTTTACAGAATGGCGAAAACCACATCAAAATCCTTCCAGTGGTTCTCGAGATTACCCGTTACATCCAAGAATCGGGGACTTAGTTTTAAACTATGAAGGCATTTGTACGTTACTTACACTGTAAATAAACCAAAATAATGCTCAATATATTGTATCTATACTAAGTCCCCGATTCTTGGATGTCACGGGTAATCTCGAGAACCACTGGATGGATTTTGATACGATTTTCATCATTCTATAAAGAATATCTCGAGGAAGGTTTCTGTAGAAAATAATTTATTTATGATCAAAGTAAGCCAAACAGTAACGATTTCTGTGAAGACGTAAAAAAAAAAAAAGAAGACCTTGCACTTTCTAAGCTTATACTGGGCAAACCGTTAAAAATATCAGTATACTATGAGTACAAGAATTGTTCAGGAGGAAAAGTTCTACAAACTGTCCATGAGAGCATATCTTTAAGTTTTAATTTTTTCCAACAAACCCTTTTCAATTACTGAGGCGACTGTTTACGAGCTAGCTAGGGGCGAGCCTATCACCCCAGTTACAGCCTAGCTAGCGGGCGAGCCTGTTACCCCAGATACAGCCAGCAACAGAGTGTCGAGTCGTGTTAAGTCTTCAGAGAAGAGTGGTTGTGTTTGGAGTTTCCCTGGAAGTGTAACTCGGCTTTTCTTAATTTCGCCTGTGAACTTTTCGTTCCGCAAAATACACAGTCAAGTTAAGATTGGACGGAAGAGGGATTTGTGTTCCATGCACCTCGCCATTCTTAAACTACGTCTGACAAGAATTCGTTGCACATGCATTTCCATGATAATATAATTAATAGTCCAGTCAGTGATTTTAACCCATCATGCCGAGACGTAAAACGGATATAGGTCGTAGTTCATTTACATCGAAAAAAAAAAAACGCTTATCAGGTAATGCATTCATAACTGTTCCCGGGCGAAGCCGGGGTGGATTGCTAGTATAACATAATATACATTTATGATTTACAGTTAATGTGCTGGGGTGATATTCATCGTAAAACAGGGGAAGCAGTAATTTTCTCGGCATCTTGCACTCTCTATAAACACCGCATTTTTAGAAGTACCTGTGGTTGTTTTTATGTTGCTATAGAAAACAACAAACTTACGTGGCTCATGCCTCGCCCGACCCCCGCCAAAAATGCTTAACGCTTGGCCATCTGGTGCTCCCACTTTTTTCACTTTAATTTGTGGCCAACCCTGCATATACCATAAATTTGGAGGAAATCTGTTACGAGTAGACGCAGCCCTCTTGTAAGATGACGCAGACTATAGCATGTTTTGCTTACCTTCTCTGGAGCCAAAAATATTCTTTTTTGATATTGTCAAATAGTTTGGATGTGCCCAAGAGAGTTACAGTTGGAGCTAATAAAATCGAGGTGGTTAATAGTTTCAAATACTTAGGAGAATGGATCGACTGGAATAACCTTGAAGGAAAGACGATGGAGGCGAGAAGAATCAAAATGGAACTAGCCTTCCAGAAAACCAAAAATACATACAATAAGAAAACCCTCTCCTGGAACACTAAAATCAGGCATTATAACACCGTAATTAAGCCAGAGGCACTCTTTGCAGCAGAAATACTAGTCTTGAGGAGACAAGGGCAAATGGGAAAATTGGAAATCAAAGAGAGAAATATTTTGAGGAAGATCATACGCCCTAAATTCCAAAATAACAAACAAGTTTTCTATTGGAACGACACCCTGTATGTGAAGTCGGAGAGTCTTTCAGATACCATACGGAAAAGGAGGATTGATTTCTATGGACACATCTACCGGATGAATCCTGCCCGAATAACCAAGAAAATCTTTTGACTTCTTTTCCAAAAAGAAGATCAAACCTAATTGGTTTACGGAAGTAGAAAAGGACCTGCGAGAGCTCCAGATTACTGACATCGTGTTGATGAATGGTACAGCCAAAGACAACACCAAGAGGTTCCAAGCCAGAGCCGTCTCCAGAAAACCGATGCAGATATCACAAGTCGAAATAAAGAGATCAGATAGAATGAAGAAGTATTGGGAGAAAAGGAGATCACAAGCATCTAAGAAGTGATTGATCTGACGTACCCCAAAGTGGGTGATTCGAAAAGAAGAAGAAGAAGAAGAAGAAAAAAAAGGAGGAAAAAGAAGAAGAGGAGGAAGAAAAAGAAGAGGAGGAGGAAGAAAAAGAAGAGGAAGAAGAAGAAGAAGAAGAGGTGGAGGAAGAATTGGAGTAGGAAGAAGAGGAGGAGGAAGTAGAAAAGGAGGAAGAAGAAGAGGAGGAAGAAGAAGAGGAGGAGGAAGAATTGGAGTAAGAAGAAGAGGAGGAGGAGGAAGTAGAAAAGGAGGAAGTAGAAAAGGAGGAGGAAGAATTGGAGTAAGAAGAAGAGGAGGAGGAAGTAGAAAAGGAGGACGTAGAAAAGGAGGAGGAAGAAGAAGAAGAGGAAGAAGAGGAGGAAGAAGAAGAGGAGGAAGAAGATTTGGAGTAGGAAGAAGAGGAGGAGGAAGTAGAAGAGGAGGAGGAAGAAGGGGAAGAAGAACAGGAGGAGGAAGGAGAGGAGGAGGAGGAAGGAGAAGAAGAGGAAGAAGAAAAGGAAGAGTAATAAGAAGAGGAGGAAGAAGAAGAGGAGGAATAGGAAGAACAAGAACAGGAGGAAAAAGAACCAGAACAGGAGGAAGAAGAAGAAGAAGAGGAAGAAGAGGAGGAGGAAGAGGAGGAGGAGGAAGAAGAAGAGGAGGAGGAGGAAGAAGAAGAGGAGGGGGAAGAATAAGAGGAGGAAGAAGAAGAGGAGGGGAAGAATTGGAGTAGGAAGAAGAGGAGGAGGAAGTAGAAGATGAGGAAGAAGAAGAAATGAAGGAGAAGGAGAAAAATATGAAGATGATGAAGAAGAAGAAGAAGACATTGAACCGTGAGTAACAATATTCTGAATCATGGCTTTTGCCTGGCTCACAGCTGACGGTAGGAAAATACCTATCGTGGGGGAGATATATTTTCCATTAACTTCCTGATAGCATCTGATAGGTCATTAGCTTACTACAGTAGTGTTCTGGAACTCTCGTGGTATCAAGACATTCCATTCTTATAATGAGCGCCTGATAACATTAAGAAATAATGGCAGGTACCTTATCTCAATGCCACCTTTATTACTAACATATACAGGGTGTAACTAAAGCTCCGGGGATACAACAAGCAAAACATGTCCTTTAAACATATGGTGCCAATAACCAGTGATGGACGAAACAAAAGTGGATATAAAAAGTAGGTTAGCTCAGGCAAGGAAAGCATTTCTACAAAAAAGGAATCTGTTGACATCGAATGTAGATTTAGGTATTAGGAAGTCATTTTTGAATGCCATTGTCTGGAGCGTGGCGCTCTATGGAAGTGAAACTTGGACTATTGGTGCAGCAGAAAAGAGGAGAATTGAAGCGTTTGAAATGTGGTGTTACAGGAGAATGATGAAGATCAGATGGGTAGATAGGGTTACAAACGACGAGGTATTAAGACGAGTGAGAGAGGAGAGATGTTTCTGGCGACTGCTAATGAAGAGAAGAGTTAGGTTGGTAGGGCACATACTAAGCACCCAGGAATAGCAAGCTTAGGAAGGGTCGAAGACAAGAACTGTAGGGGTAGACCAAGGTTAGAATATGTTAAACAGATTGCCTCGGACGTAGGGTGTGGTAGCTATGTAGAGATGAAACCAGTCAAAAGACTGAAGACTCAAACAACAACAACAATAATATTAATATCATATGGCCTCGGGTGCGGGGTGCAAGCTTTTTTTTTTTTTGACACCCAGAGGGTAGCTTGCATGCCGAATTTCATTGTTCCTTGAATCACTATGCAAGTCAAGGAGGTTAGATATCTAAGCCCCTTGGACACTATAGCGCTTTCTAGTAGAGAAATGAGGAACTTCTTGTGTTGGCGGAAACTCCTGAGATTAATTTTGTCATTATGAACACGGCCTACTGAATTCAAATGGGTTCATAACATGCCAACATCGTATGAAATGCGTACCGTGATTTTTGTCGCATTTCAAAAAACACTTACCACGGCCAGGAGCGAACCTGCAAGCTGTTTCCGTGTTACAAGCATTGTTTGTGGTGTGCATAACACAGACGGTGGCACAATCTGGTGGAGGATGGATGAAAACAGACTCACTAACATCATTGAAACAAGTAAATACCAGTTGGATGAGAGAAACAAAGAAATAGCTGGAACGATTCAAAATCTCTGAAGATTAAAGACAGAAATCAATTTAGAAATAAAATCAGAAGCAAAAAATTTGAACTAGTCTCAAGAAAAGAAACAATAGAGAAACAAGTAGTTCCGTGAGGAACTAGACAGCCTATTTTCATATATCCTACTTATGTTAATTGCCTCTAAAAAAATAAAAAAAATCAGTTTGATTGCTGTAATAGATCCGTAGATAATGAGAACCGACTAAATATTGCGGATGGTCGCCATGTTGGATAGTATATATGTAGGTCCAAGAGTTATGTATTGTTACATGAAGATTATTGTGTACGTGTAGCATTCAAACTTCAATCGCATGATTAGGCCACAAGAAGTAACAAGGAGATTTTAAAATTTCGCACAGCTGCCATCTTGTGGTTATGGAAACAATTGAAATAAATTAGATGCCAGTGGATTAACATTCAACTAAGGATTTACTGTTCCAAGTTTCACTGCACTCGGATGGCTAAATTGCGAGAAACGTCCATGAGAATATTTATACTTCGCGTCGCCGCCATGTTGGATTTGTGATCACCAGGTTATTTAAAGTCCTATCGGTGTACTTAAGTTTAAGGCCCCTATGAACATAAAAAAAAAATTTGATTGCTATAATAGATTCGTAGATAATCAGAGCCGTCTAAATATTTCGGATAGTCGCCATGTTGGATTGTTAAATGTATAGGCCATAGAGTCATGTACCATTAAAGGAACATTATTGCGTACGTTCATTATTCAAACTTTCACTACGATCGCATGATTACGGCACAAGAAATAAAAACTTAATGTTAAAATTCGCACAGCCGCCATTTTGAGGTTATGTAAATAATTGAACTAAATTAGATACCAGTGCATTAAAATGTGTATAATCATTTTTTGTACCGGATTTCATTGCGATTGGAACATTAAATCGCGAGAAAGGTCTATTTAAAATTTTCAAATTCGCTTGGCCGCCTTGTTGGTTTTATAGTTACTGTTTTTTCAAACGTTACTTCTAGTAGTTCCCTTTATCACCGTACAAAATTCCAGGGTGATATCGGGAATAGTTTCCGAGATATTGAATGCTGGTGAAATATTTCGTACAGCCGCCATGTTGGATTGGTGAGACGTAACAAAATTTAAAGGGCACGGTCGAGGTCGCCCGGGATAGTGCTATGAGCTATCTGAGTTTCATTGAAATCGCTCCAGCCGTTCAAAAGTTATTAGGGGGACACACACACACACCTCACACACACACACACACGCACGGACAAAAGGTGATCTCATAAGCCTATTTTTTCAAAATTGAAAATAGGATAAAAATGGACACAGGAAAGGATGAAAAAACGAAGTGAATTAATGAAGAAGTTGTGGAAAGAATAGAGAAGAGGAAAAATAAGTGAAGCTCTGATTGGCTCAATTCGCTCGCTCTCCCAGAGGGAAACTCGATAATAATAATAATAATAACAAATAATATTGAGGAAAATCCTTGGTCCAGTCTACTCGGAATCTGGAAGCCTCAGGAGCCTTACAAGCAATGCTGAAAAGATCACTGACACCCTCAGGAAAAGGCGATTGAAGTTCTAATAGTAGACGGTAGCATGCTGAGCTTCTATGCCCAAGATCGCGGGTTCAAACCCAGTCGAAGTCGTCGGATTTTAAGAGCGTTAAAAATCCCTTACTATGCCTTCCTTCGGAGGGGAAGTGAAGCCGGCGGTCCCATGTCATAGATTTATGGCATGTTAAAGAACCTTCCACTAATTACACCTGTGTGAAGCTAAATTAGGTTAAAAATGTAAACAACGCGGTGGTTCCTACGTTCGTAGCCAGGAACCAACTGCGGTGGCGTCCAGTAGCCAAGTTCTGAACTAGTAGTTGTTGACGGTGGTGTTTGGCGGCAAAAGTAGGAACTATTTGAAAAATTCAAAGTATGCAGTCCTTAATTGAATTAAAAACAAATACACACACTATTACAGCCATCAGAATTAACACCGGTTATAATAAAGATTCTGCACACCTCCAAAGTAGACGGGGCTAAATGACCGCGTTGTCACAGCCCCTAAACTGAGGAACCAAGCAAGGATTTTATCACTCTTAGAATGAACAATAACAGGCTCACTAAGAGGATTCTCAACCTTGCTCTCTCGATGAAAGTCAAGAACAACACGCTTTGTGAAATAGAAAAAGACCTTCATGAAATTCTCTATACACAGGAAATTTTACAAGTTCTACTCCAGTTCATTAGTCAATAACCATCATTTCTCTGAGCAAGTTACTACCAGGACCAAGAAATCATGGATGGAAGAGCATAGGAAGATTTTCGGTGCCCAAATGATAAGCGCTCCAAAGTAAGGATGTTAAATAATATTATTAGTAATAATAATTTCAAAATGGCAGGCGCTGTTAAACACACTGGGGGAATTCCAAATTGATAGAAAAGCAATGAATCAATCAGACGCTAACTGGCACGACAGCGAAAGTGAAATACCTAGGGGAAATATCAGAGTCGTGGAGTCAGACAAGGAAATAGTTTACTCGCATTATTAATCAATTCAGTCTTAGAACAAGTCATTCGGTAGTGAAACAAGTAGTTCCGTGGAGAACTATACAGACTATTTTCATATACCCTACATATGTTAACTGCCACTATCAACATTCAAAATTTCAGTTTGATTGCTGTAATAGATTCGTAGATATTGAGAACCGACTAAATATTTTGGATGGTCGCCATGTTGGATTTTATATATGTAGGTCCTAGAGTTATGTACTGTTACATGAAGATTATTGTGAACGTGTAGTATTCAAACTTCAATCGCATAATTAGGACACAAAAAGTAACAAGGAGATTTTAAAATTTTTCACAGCTGCCATCTTGAGGTTATGGAAACAATTGAAATAAATTAGATGCCAGTGGATTAACATTCGGATGAAGATTTACTGTACCAAGTTTCACTGCACTTGGATGGTTAAATTGCGAGAAACGTCCATGTGAATATTTATACTTCGCGTCGCCGCCATGTTGGATTTGTGATCACCAGGTTATTGAAAGTCCTATAGGTGAACTTAAGTGCATAGCCCCTATGAACATACAAAAAATCTGTTTGACTGCTATAATAGATTCGTAGATATTCAGAGCAGTCTAAATATTTCGGATGCTCGCCATGTTGGATTGTTAAATGTATAGGCCATAGAGTCATGTACCATTAAAGGAAAGTTATTGCGTAGGTTCATTATTCAAACTTTCACTTCGATCGCATGATTACGTCACAAGAAATAAAAACTTAATTTTGAAATTCGCACAGCCGCCATCTTGAGGTTATGTAAACAATTGAACTAAATTAGATACCAGTGCATTACAATGTGTATAAACATTTCCTGTGCCAGATTTCATTGCGTTTGGAACATTAAATCGCGAGAAAGGTCTATTTAAAATTTTCAAATTCGCTTGGCCACCATGTTCGTTTTGTAGTTAAACGGATTTTGAAAGTCTTATAGATGAACTTCCAGTAGTGCCCTTTATCACCGTACAACATTTCAGGGTGATACCGCTAATAGTTTCAGAGATATAGAATGCCGGTTAAATATTTCGCACATCCGCCATCTTGTGGTTATGTACACAATTGAACGAAGTTAGATGTCGGTGCATTACAATGTGTATAAACATATACTGTACCAAGTTGTATTGTGTTTGGTTGGTTAAATCGCGAGAAGCGTCATTTAAAAGTCGCAAATTCGCGTGGCCGCCATGTTGGTTTTGTAGTTACCAGTTTTTCAAAAGTTACATAGGTGAACTTCTAGTAGATCTCTTTATCACCGTAATAAATTCCAGGGTGATATCGGGAATAGTTTCGGAGATATTGAATGCTGGTGAAATATTTAGCACAGCCGCCATGTTGGACTGGTGAGTCGTAACAAAATTTGAAGAGCACGGTCGGGGTCGCCCGGAATAGTGCTATCAACTTACCGAGTTTCATTGAAATCGCTCCAGCCATTTAGAATTTATTAGGGGGGGGGGGAGGGCACACACACACACACGCACACACACACGGACAAAAGGTGATCTCATAAGCCTATTTTTTCAAAATTGAAAATAGGCTAAAATAAATTTAAAGGGTTAATATTGGCAGAAATCTCAGTAACAAGAACAAAATCCACCTTGATTGCGTAGCCTTGATATTCTCTCCATTCTTCGATAGCTCAGTGGTCACTTTCATTCTCATTTGACAATGATACATCTATGATGCTGGCCAGCTGGGGTCATCTCTTCTTAGTATAAAACAAAGTCCCCGATTCTTGGATTTAACGGGTTAACTCGAGAACCACTGGATGGATTTTGATGTGGTTTTCACCATTCTGTAAAGGATATCTCGAGGAAGGTTTCTGTAGAAGAAACAATCATTTATGAACAAAGGAAGCCAAGCAGTAACCATTTCAGTGAATCGAGTCGAAGAAGAACCTGCGTCGCGTCGGTGGGTCTTTTAAGCTTACGCTGGTTAATAATATCAATATACTATGAGTGTAAGAATTGTTCAGCAAGAAAAGTTCTACAAAACGAGTCAGCGACAGCATATCTCTACCTTTAATACATCGCCCACTATAAGTGTTTTTACGTTTTCATTTCTTCCAACAATCTCCATTCAGTGGAAATGTACATTACTTGCTTCGCAGGAGTTGACGAGCTAGCGAGTGAGCCTATCACCCCAGCTTCGGCCAGCATCAAACTGTCGAGTCGTGTCGAGTTAAGACTTCAGAGAAGAGTATATGTGTTTGGAGTTTCGCTGTTAACCACGACTTTTCTGAATTGCGTCTGGGACCTGCTGTCCGTGCGCCTTTTAAGCCTACGCTGGGTAAACCGTTAAAGATACCGGGCGAAGCCGGGGTGGGTTATATAATACGCTAAGGTGTATGTTTCACAAAACCCAAGCTCCTAAACCAGAGGGAGTTAGAAAGTGTGGTTTGTACCAAAATCTTCCAAATCGTCTCAATAGTACAGGAAAAATCTAGCATTTCTTGAAAAGTCAACGGAAATATATTCATTTGTTTATAAACAGCTTTTAAATAAATAAACAAGACGATAGCCCCTGGCATCGCGTACAGTCAGCATAGTACGAGAGCTGTGTGGGTTGTCTGTATACAAGGGGCGCACACAACGCATTATGCGAGAGTTCTCGTTCGGGTCCTCTAGTCTCTACTTAGTATAAAACTAAGTCCCTGATTTGTGTTTGTTACGGGTAAACTCGAGAACCACTGGATGGATTTTGATGCGGTTTCCACCATTCTGTAAAGGATATTTCGAGGATTATTTCTGTAGAAAATAATTTACTTATGATCAAAGAAAGCCGAGCTGTAACGATTTCAGTGGAAACGTCGAAAAGAAAAACTGGCGTCCGAGCTTTTTGTAAGCTTACGCTGGCCAAACTGTTAAAAATATCTCAATACTATGAGTGTAAGAATTGTTCAGCATGAAAAGTTCTACAAAAAAAAGTCCAGGAGAGCATTTGTCTATCTTCAATACATCGCCCACAATAAGGGTTTTTACGTTTTAATTTCTTCCAAACATGTCCATTCAACTACTGAGGCGACAGAGTACGAGCTAGCTAAGGGCGAGTCTATCATCTCTTTTACAGCCTAGCTAGCGGGCGAACCTACTGTTCGAGTCTAAGCTGCGTGGACCTGAGAGGAATGTGCATCGCAGACTACTAGTAATGGTGGTGACGAGTGATGAGGTTTCTCGGTCCTTGCGTAGTAACAGAAGCAAATACATAAGTCGGTGACTCAGTCACTCATTCCCAACGCCACACTGGTTTCAGAAAAGTCCTATGTTAGCAGTATTGGAATAGACGAGAATGTCAGGTCACACGGCGGGCTGTCGACAGGCTTCTCAATTCTCGCCTGCTCCTACCCTGCCTCTCCCCTTCATCCCGCAAGTTCACAGAGCTTGGAACCGAACAGTATTGCCCCAGATAGAAGACAGTAGCAAATCGTCCAGTCGTGTTGAGTTTATACTGCTGAGAAGGGTGGTTTTGTTTGGAATTTCCCTGGAAGTGTAACTCGGGTTTTCTACATTTCGCCTGTGAAACACAGTCAAGTTAAGATTGGACGGAAGGGGGATTTGTGTTTCATGCACGTCGCCATTGTTAAATTACGTCTGACAAGAATTTGTTGCACATGCATCTCCATGATAATATAACTAATAGTCCAGTCAGTGATTTTAACCCATCATGCCGAGACGTAAAACGGATACTGGTCGTTGTTCAATGACACTGGAGAAAAAAAAAGCGCTTATCACGTAATGCATTCTCCCGGGCGAAGCCGGGTTGGGTTGCTAGTAGTATATAAAACGCTAAGCTGAATGTTGCACAAAACACAAGCTCTTAAACCAGAGGGAGTTAGAAGTTGTGGTTTGTGCTAAAATCTTCCAAATTGTCTCAATAGTTAAGGGAAAAAACGTACATTTCTTGAAAAGTTAACAGAAATATATTTATTTGTTTGTTTATAAAGTGCGTTTAAATAAATATACAAGACGACAGCCCCTGCCAGAATTGTGTCGCGTCAAGCCCACATAACAATGAAGCCGAGTGGGTGTTTTTTACACATGCGACAGTTCTCAAATGGGTTCTCTATTACACATAAAACCGCTCCCCTGTTGGGCTAGAAACACTACTTGGGGATTGAGAATCAATCGCATGCCGAACTCTTCAATGAACGGTGGGTAAGCGTCGGCTATACGTAAATTAAGGCCACGGCTGTCTCCTGCCCAAATATTATATAACAAATACACACACTAGTACGCAAATATACGAATTACTTGAAATTATTGTCTGCAGTCCTTACTTGAATTAAAACAGATAACACACAATAATAGAGCCTCCGTGGCTAAGGAGGCAGCACGCCGGCCTCTCACTGCTGGGTCCGTGGTTCAAATCCCGGTCACTCCATGTGAGATCTGTGCTGGACAAAACGGAGGCAGACAGGTTTTTCTCCGGGTACTCCGGTTTTCCCTGTCAAAATTTCATTCCAGCAACATTCTCCACTATCATTTCATTTCATCTGTCATTCATTTAATCATTGCTCCAGAGGAGTGCGTCAGGCCTCGGCAGCCGGCACAGTTCATATCCTCGCCGCTAGATGGGGGCTTCATTCATTCCATTTCTGACCCGGTCGGAGACTGGAAACAGGCTGTGGATTTTCATTTTCAACACACAATAATACAGTCATCACTACGGGGCGGATTCCTATGACCTAAAAATGTATGAAATATGTATGACCTAAAAAACATAAAAATATGACCTATAAAATTCAAAATATGACTTTGACCTCTCACAATTTACAGAATAATATCACTCCATCCGTACTGAACATGTTTTCACCGAACTCGTGAACAAAACTTCGCAACTTCCCACAAATTGAGACTTTTGTTTTAGGCATATTGAAATGAACTGGATGACTGAAGCTCCCTAATGAGTGACCAGGTCATTCAGTGTGTTGAAGGTGGAAGAGGGAAGGCGGAAGGAGAGAGATAAGAACGATGACAAATAACTGCGGAATTACCTCTGCTTCCGTGTAAACAATAGCCCGGTTTCCAGGAATTGACCCAGCTAGCAAACAATAGCTCCTACCTGTTAGAAACATTCCATACACAACTTTAGAATGGTTCTTCAGTAGTATATTCCAGTTCATCCTGAACAATAATTTCTAGAGCTTATTCTGATTTTTATAAAACGAAATTTAAATGAAAATTACCAAAATATGGCGTTTATAATGATATTTTGTTCAAAATATGCCATAAAACTTAAGAAAGCCTAAATATGCATTTATATGCCCAATAAAACCTGTTTAATTTTGATTATCATGCTTGGAAACGTGTTGAAAATACAAGACTATAAGATATAATGTTAAGGGAAAAAATATGACCTTAGAAATCCGCCCTCTAGTCATCACAATTAACACCGGTTATCAGACAGATTCTACACACACCCAAGGTACACGGGGCTACATGACCGCGTGGTCGCAGCCCCTAAACTAAGGAACTAACCAGCTATCACGGAGGGACATAATTATGTCGCCAAGTCCCCTAAATACAATAACAACAACGATAAATCTGGAATCTGCTGTGGTGTATGTCGTAAGAAGTTCAATGTCCAGATAAGAAAAACCTTCCAGAAGTTAAGAGTAGCATTTCAAAGTCCAGTTGTTTTGTCGATATCAATGGAAAGTAAATAAACAATTACTACATGCCGCACCGACCATGGTTCACAAGAATGTAAACAGAGTCCCGATAACTTTAGTGTTGCTCAAAATGTTTCATCATCTTGGGCATGAATAGGAAGGGTTGCCAACCTTTAATCTGAGTCATCTTAACCCTCCATTGGGCGCAACAGTACATAATAATTATACTAATCAGCGCTTTTTCGGTGCCATTGTTGGCCATTCTTGAAGCCATTCCCCTCCTCCCAGGTAGCTGCCTAACTCCCATCCCTTCATAGGGAGGTTATGGCTGCTTGAGCTTTGTTCTTGCAATAAAGAGGCACAGTTGCTCTTCATAAAAAGGGAGGTAGCGCGCAGTTCCTGTGGGGTCCCGGGCGGTGACATCAAGAGCCCGCTGATGAGCCAGTTTGGTGTCCTATAGCGCATCCAACGTTTAGAATGAAGCATTGGTCTTATGGCGCGTTACGACAGGGTTGCCACTCCATGAGAGGAGACAGTACAAAGCGCGTCGCGTACACTTTCCGCATATTCAGCGATTGTGCAGTGACGAAGACTTGAATTAAGTACTGTATAATAATACTAATAGTAGGCTAACATAACACATACAACGAAATTAAATTAAATTAAATTAACTATAACGTATGCTGAATGCGACATAAAGAAAACAATCAATCAAAATAAAATAAATAAAGTACAAACACAAGGAAATGTGTGAAGTTTCGACTGCAGTTTAAGTTGAAGTACGTTATTAAAGAAAATACTCCTCATTGGCTTACCTTTCATGATTTATACTTTCGTTGGGTTTAAGATTCTTAAAATAACTGAACACATTAATTACGACCTGTTTTTCCCTCCTTCTGAGCACTTGACCACGCTTTCTTTTCACAGAACTATCCATTGTTGTATGTGAAATACGTAAAACACAACACGTTCAATCTAACAGAACTGCTGCACACACACTCAAGATAGAGACAGCTGAACTACTGAAATTCAAGCTCGAAGGCCACAGTAATCAAGCTCTGAGTAGCATACTGCACCCCGCTGTCCTTCGAAACCTCATTTTTATAATCCGCGGTCAATGAACAAGCCGGCCTGTGTAAACAATTAAACCTCCACTCTGGGTAAGCAGGTAGAAAACTTCTTCCAACATTCTTCTACAACTCTCAAACTGACATGACATGGTTATCTTTAAAAATAGAAAAGTTGGCAGCATACGAACTTTTTCAATGCAGCTATGCGGTTATGAGAGAATATTCAGAAGTTTTACCTACATGAAAATTGTAATATTGCCAGTATAAAATATTTCAATAATCCATCATCAAGACGGCACATTTAGCTACACGTGTGTGAAAACTAGGCATCACAAAGTCAATGCAACATGATACAAGATCGATTTTACTAAAAAGGGGACTCAGTTTATAGTTTTAAAAAAATATGGATATCTAATTTTTCTAGCATTTCTATCAAGTTTACGTAGTTCTAATATAGGACAAAAAAGATCGGCAAAACATAGTTTTATCCGAATATGCTGTTTTTTTTCGACAAAGAAATTTTTTTGAATGATATGGCAACAGTGGAGTGCTAGAAAATGACAGCGTCATACATGTCTCGCGTGCAACAGAAAGAGAGAAGAATATCCCTATCTAACCAGTGCTTCATTCTAAACGTTGGATGCCTTATAGGCGAAACCCCACACAAGACACGGCACAAACCTAGAAATATTGCTGAGTTTTAATTCCCATCCCTCTAACACTCACTTGAGAGCGAGTGTGTCTATACAAGCTTTGCGTAACAATTGATTACATTGCGCCCGACGCAGTTATATAAATCTTCGTGTTAGTGTTCAGCGTTGGATAATTTTATTTCACTCTTTTTCGAGTAGCTTAGTGTTTTGTTATGAAATGGCTGATCAGTAAGGTTCGGATGTTAAGGAAAAGTCATATTTTTTCCTGAGCTCATTTTAGCGGAAATCTGAAAAATAAGTTTGAATGACGGGTCCCTGACCACGTTTAAAGCAATTTCATGTTGCCTATAAATGCATATTTCGGCCATTTTTATTGTGTTGGTCATATTTTAGTGATATAAGTTCATATTTGGTTATAATTTCATCATTTTTGTTTAAATTGAGTTGTCGTTAACAAGGTACGTGTTATCTGCGTCGAGTTTCAAACACAGGATTTCCGATTAGTGTAGTAGATACAGTATATTTTTCTTTCTTTTCCGGTGGGTTGGCGACCACGGGGCCCCAGCTGAGTCCGGCATTGCTTCCACTTACTTGTGCCGGGCTCCTCTCTGTCTTCTTTCCTGTCGACCTCACTTGGTCAACTCTTGTTCTCTTCTGACCCCGACGGTATTAGGGTATCCGAGGCCTAGGGAGTCTCTTCCTTTCCCGCCTTAATTGGCCCTTGTCTCATCTTTCCTGATTCCCTCCTTCTGTGAGGAGTCAGCCTTCTATTTCTTTTCCTTTTACCTCCTGCCTTGTGCTCAAGGCCCTTAAGGAGGCAGGGTGTATGTAGCCCCACCACTTTTGGTGCACCTTAGATAATGCTACACCCTCAGGGGCTCACGGCTGGTGAGTTCGGGAGTTGGCGACCCCGAGGGATTCCTGAGCTGGGTCCGTTTTCCCCTTTTGTCCCTTACCTTCGGGGCGGACCCTTTCCTCTTTCACTTTCCTATCTGCCTTTCATGGCTCTCCTTCCTTCCAAGTCCCTCAATCCGCCTTCTCCGAGGGTTGAGGGCATTTCTTTTCCTTCTGTCCTTTTATTTGCCTTATTCTCCTTTAGTTTTCCATTTCTTCTTCTAGTATATAGGTTGGTAGTTAGTTCTAGTTTTATGTTTGCATTTCATTTTCATCTTCACGATCACCCAAACCATCAGGGGCGGATAACCTAGATGTTAGGCCCCTTAAAACAACAATTATCATCATCATCATCTTTCTTTTCCCAGAACAGGCAGATAGCAGGTTTAGAAGACCTGATTCCAAGAAGGTGCTCCTCTACGGACGTCTTTTAGCACTTCTTTCTGGACAAGTTAGATTGTGACACTGAACGCATGAGGTCACGGAACATGACGATAGTGTGCTTCAGCGTTTCAATAGGATGTCACTCCAGTAGATATATTTAGCTCAGAAGCAATTAGTAGACAAGGAAATGCCATGTTATGTCTTTTATGAAAACCGAGCAATAACTGCATCTCAAGGCTATGATACTGAATGAATGTTGAACATTGTAATGTACTGAAGCTCTCTGTCAGTTTGTATGATTAAATGTGTCTGGTGTATTATCGCTTAACACGTTTTGGCACTTAAGACGTTTACTGTATGTTAGTGATAGTCTACCTATCCTAAAAATTCATGGTATATTTCATAGTTTTTTAGGTCACATTTAGCTATTTTTAGGGCATATTTGCTTGCATATTTTGTACTTCTTTAGGTCCTAAACTTCCGAACCCTAGTAATCAGCATAGACGTTTGGACTTGAGGGATCCCAATGATGTGCTATTGGTTCATAATTTACTGTTTCCTTATGATGAGTAACGCTGTAACAAAATGATATCTTGACTAGTAACTCGCCCCGGCTTCGCCCGATAACTTTATGATGATGATAATTGTTGTTTTAAGGGCCTAACATCTAGGCTATCGGCCCCTGATGGATTGGGTGATCGTGAAGATGAAAATGAAATGCAAACATAAAACTAGAACTAACTACCAACCTACATACCAGAAGAAGAAATAGAAAAATAAAGGAGAATAATGCAAATAAAGGACAGGAGGAAAAGAAATGCCCTCAACCCTCGAAGAATGCGGATTGAGGGACTCGGAAGGAAGGAGAGCCATGGAAGGCAGATAGGAAAGTGAAAGAGGAAAGGGTCCACCCCGAAGGTAAGGGACAAAAGGGGAAAACGGACCCAGCTCAGGAATCCCTCGGGGTCGCCAACTCCCGAACTCACCAGCCGTGAACCCCTGAGGGTGTAGCATTATCTAGGGTGCACCAGAAGTGGTGGGGCTACATACACCCTGCCTCCTTAAGGGCCTTGAGCACAAGGCAGGAGGTAAAAGGAAAAGAAAAAGAAGGCTGACCCCTCACAGAAGGAGGGTATCAGGAAAGATGAGACAAGGGCCAATTAAGGCGGGAAAGACTCCCTAGGCCTCTGATAACCTAATACCGTCGGGGTCGGAAGAGAACAAGAGTTGACCAAGTGAGGTCGACAGGAAAGAAGACGGAGAGGAGGCCGGCACAAGTAAGTGGAAGCAATGCTGGACTCAGCTGGGGCCCCGTGGTCGCCAACCCACGCCCACTAGATGTGAGCCCCTGGGGGTCCTATAACTTTAACGAACTACCCAGCGTAAGCCTAAAAGGCAGGTCCCAGACGCAATTCAGAAAAGCCAAGGTGAACAGAGGAACTCCAAACACATATCCTCTTCTCTGAGGTCCTAACTCGACACGACTCGACAGTTTGATGCTGGCCTAAGCTGGGGTTATACGTAAACTTGCTCCGAGCTAGTAATTTAAATATCTACTGAATGGAGATTGTTGGAAGAAATGAAAACGTAAAATCACTTATAGTGGGCGATGTATTAAATTTAGAGATATGTCGTCAGGGACTTTATTGTAGAACTGTTCATGCTGAACAATTCTTACACTCATAGTAGGTCTATGTAGATAGTTTTAACGGTTTATCCAGCGCAAGCTTAAAAGGCGCATGGACGGTATGTTTTTCTTCGACTCAATTCACTGAAATCGTTACTGCTCGGTCTCCTTTGGTCATAAATGAATATTTTTCTATAGAAATCTTCCTCGAGAAATTCTTCACAGAATGGTGAAACCGTATTAAAATCCATCCAGTGGTTCTCAAGATCCAATAATCGGGATCTTTGTTTATACTATGTAGAGATTCATCATTAAAGGGTACAGTATTTAACTTTGCACGAGCATTTCATCGAATTGAAGCGGTCGTTAACTTAGCACTAACAAGCAATTACGTTAAATTGCCAAATCTGACCACTCAACTCTCAAGTCTATAGCATCGTTTAACCGGAGGGAAACAGCTGAACTCTACATCACGCATCTTGCAATGGCGGGAGAATTGGTTTGCTTCGGAGTGACAAACGAACTTTCATCCATATGAATATAAAATATGTTTATGACTAACTTATGAAATTATAAAAGATCATACATGGTACTAATGCCAAGAAAGAAAATACGGATAAAAAAAATCCGCATTGGGATTCGAACTCCTTCCAGCTCTGCAACGCAACTACTCACGCTACGAAATGCTACCGTCCACGACACCTAGCTGTGAACTTGGCTACTAATAGATCCCATCGCAACCAGTGTCTGATGATGAACGTTGGAACTTAAGAGCATTAATCAAACCTAACCTACACATTTTGGCTTCACACAAGTGTAGTTAGTGGAAGGTTCTTTTTCATGCCATAAATCTACGACATGGGACCGCCGCCTTTTTGCTTGATTACTTCCCCTCCGAAGGAAGGCATACTGAGGGATTTTTAACGCTCTTGAAAGATACGACGACTTCGGCCGGGTTTGCACCCGCGACCACGGGCATAGCAGCTCATTAGGCTACCGACTACGCCACCGAAGCCGCCCATATTAAAGAGGAAAACTGAATTGAAATTTGTTCTCATTGTCATAACATTGTGATCTATTGATTGTTTTATTCTTGTCTGTCCACAGCCTTCTAGCTCTAGTTACAAGCCATGTCGAGTTTATCAGTCTGTCCTTCTTAATCCGGATCATAGAGGCAGTGGGTTCGTCAGCTGCCATCACCGCTGCCTTCTCGATCACAGCCACTGTCTTTCCAGATTCTGTTGCTACAACTTTTGTAAGTATCTCTTTGCAACGTTACAGTATTCGGACAAGCTGTAAGAATGATCATTGAGGCATGAAATACCACCACCACTAGGAAGTTAAGCCCTCTTATTAAGACCAATGGTTATCACTTCGTAATTTCGATGATCAACTGTTTTCTTCTCAGTGCATTCTGGCGAGTAGGCCAGCACAACATCATAGCAATAAGGCATGGCATTTAAACTGATAATGAGGAATGGATCACATTCATGGATAACAGAGAGCTTTGACTTGACACAGCGTAAGATTGAGGAATGGTTCACATTCCGAGGTAACAGTGGGCTTTGACTTGACACAGCGTAAGAATAAAGAATCTTTCACATTCCGGGGCAACAGAGGGCTTTGACTTGACACAGCGTAAGAATAAAGAATCTTTCACATTCCGGGGCAACAGAGGGCTTTGACTTGAAACAGCGTAAGAATGAGGAATGAATCACATTCCTGGATAACAGAGGGCTTTGACTTGACACAGCGTAAGATTGAGGAATGGTTCATATTCCGGGGTGACAGAGGGCTTTGACTTGACACAGCGTAAGAATGAGGAATGGTTCACATTCCGAGGTAACAGAGGGCTTTGACTTGACACAGCGTAAGAATGAGGAAAGTTTCATATTCCGGGGTAACAGAGGGCTTCGACTTGACACAGCGTAAGAATGAGGAATTGTTCACATTCCTGGATACCAGAGGGCTTTAACTTGACACAGCGTAAGAATGAGGAAAGGTTCATATTCAGGGGTAACAAATGGCTTTGACTTGACACTCGGTAAGATTTAGGAATGGTTCATATTCCGAGGTGACAGAGGGCTTTGACTTGACACAGCGTAAGAATGAGGAATTGTTCACATTCCTGGATACCAGAGGGCTTTAACTTGACACAGCGTAAGAATGAGGAAAGGTTCATATTCAGGGGTAACAGATGGCTTTGACTTGACACTCGGTAAGATTTAGGAATGGTTCATATTCCGAGGTAACAGAGGGCTTTGACTTAACACAGCGTAAGATTGAGGAATGGTTCATATTCCGGGGTAACAGAGGGCTTTGACTTGACACAGCGTAAGAATGAGGAATGGTTCACATTCCGAGGTAACTGAGGGCTTTGACTTGACACAGCGTAAGAATGAGGAATGGTTCACATTCCGAGGTAACTGAGGGCTTTGACTTGACACAGCGTAAGAATGAGGAATGGTTCACATTCCGGGGTAACAGAGGGCTTTGACTTGACACAGCGTAAGAATGAGGAATGGTTCACATTTCGGGGTAACAGAGGGCTTTGACTTGACACAGCGTGAGAATGAGGAATGGTTCACATTCCGGGGTAACTGAGGGCTTTGACTTGACACAGCGTAAGCATGAGGAATGGTTCGTATTCCGGGGTAACTGAGGGCTTTGACTTGGCACAGCGTAAGCATGATGAATGGTTCATATTCCTGGGTAACAGAGGGCTTTGAGTGGACACAGCGTAAGCATGAGGAATGGTTCATATTCCGGGGTAACAGAGGGCTTTGACTTGACACAGCGTAAGAATGAGGAATGGTTGACATTCCGGGGCAACAGAGGGCTTTGACTTCACACATGAAGCGGCTTGATTGAGGAATGGTTTTTCCTTTAAATCGACAATATCGAGAATAAGGAATTATTCTCACTCACTTGACCTTGGTGGGAGACTGTGCCATGCGGAACTTCAGCTAATTGACCCGACCCTATTGTTCACCACTGCAAAAACTAGTGTTCTACTGTGTCTGATTGTTCCTACCACCCCCATGTTTACCTCTAAGTGAAATATTCTGGTGACGCTAGTTTCATTTTCTGTTTCAGGCGACGTTAGAAGTATTCTATGGCCTGGGTTACATTGTGGGACCGACGATTGGAGGTTTATTGTTTACTGTAAGTATAACTTGAAGATGAAATTTAACTATTAAAAGTGATGGTGCAGTACAGATGAGGTGAAAATATCAGAATAATTGTGATATTCTTTTAAATACACTCGAGACGTGCCCCCCTAGAGTAGTCTGACAATAACTTATTAACGCCTGTATGTAGTAGAGTTGGTAATGTTTATAACACTACAGTGGTAAAACCAGAAAAAACGAAGTATGGAAATTATTGTTACGTGCCACCCGCTAGTGGCACTTCCGTTAACTGGATTACGGTGGGTGAAAGCACAAACACAATTTTTCCTTTAAAGAAATATAATTAGCTTTATTGCGGGCCTGAAAGATACACCACACAAATAGCAAATACAAGCAATTAGTACCTCACTCCAGTTTCCTCTCGTAGGGAACACTTGCCTTTCATTTGTCAATAAGCCACAGAAGTTAATTCCTCCTAATGGGACCGGTGGCCTCGGTAGAACTACCTGCAACACTTCCTTGAATACGCAAGCTACAGTTATTTACGATAGCCGGTCACTCACCACTACACTCTGCTTCGCTGTCCGCTGGCTAGGGAAACAGCCCCCGGTGCTTTCGCAATTCACCACACTAACCTCTGTTGCACTGGAAAGCACACTCGTTCAAGACACAGTTCCTCTGTAGGCTTCACACTCCCCCGCTGTCAAGAGATTCAGTATCGCAAGGGTTTCGCAAGTCACGTCGCCAACAACTGTCGCTCAAGGTAAACGCTCGCACTAGCTCGAAAAACACTGTCCACCCCGCTTGCCAGGTCGCTCTTATATAGCAGGCCGGTGACTCAATAAATGCTTCTAGACCCATCCAGGATTCACGGCTTCTCGAGGTTTCCATCACTGGCAGGGTCACGAATATTCTGGACCATCCCTTTGTCCTAGTAGCCCTGTTGCGTAAGGCGCACGTAATACACTGAGGCAGAGCCCAGTCCGGGGCGGCTGTGACTCAACCGGCGAGGCGACGAAACAACTCCCAGCCGTAACATTATGTTCTAATGGTGAAATATACGGACTATAGAAGGCATATCAGAAACAATAAGAAAAAGGAGATCGATATTTCTTGAACATATTTACAGAATGGATGATTCCAGATTAACAAAAAGATATCCAGAACCTTCGGGAAAAAATAGGCCAACGACTAGCTGTATTCAAGAGGTAAAGAAAGATTTAGAAAGAAATACTATAAGAGAAGAAGACCCAGGGCCGGATTTAAGAGTATGCCGCCTGTAGGCTAAAGTCCATTTGCCACCCCCTCAATAGTTCATATTTGCTTAATACATTTGTTTTATACAACAATAGGATAGAGTTCATTGGCGTTTTCATCTTTTTTAAACATAAAGTTCATTTAGTTTTGATAAATTTACAAATTGAATGGCGTACATAATAAATGTTATAATACAATTAGTTATCTGCTTGTTTTTTTACTTACTTCTTTTATACGTTAAAAAGTGAAATGGGTTTCGAACTTAATTAATTTGTTCTTGGAGATAAGTGATCACTATTTTATACATATTTTTATATTTTAATGCTAATGACTATCTTTTGCATAATTGAAGAACTGTGTTCATTTTGAATTAAGTTGTCCTACACGGTGAAATGAAATTACACAAAATGTAGTTAATTACTGGTTTATTTGTTGAAAAATATACGAACTTCTCTAAAAACAACTCACCCCACTTAATCTTCGTGTTCAAATTTGCATAGCTTTCTTACGAGATTTCTTAATGGCAAACTCGTTAATAATGTCCTCATATGAAAGTGTTTTAGTTGTATTTGCCTCAATACAAAGTAATGAAAGTGAGTTTAACCGTATTTCAGAAATACTAGTTCGCAGATAGTTCTTAACTCTTCTAAGGCAGGAAGAACTGTAGACGGACTAAAACATATTTTTATGTAACTTGTATCCTTAAATTCGTACGGAAAATATCATTAACGTCTAGAATACTTCATTTTAGCTTTTGAATAAATTGCCAAACTGCCGCCCCTGAAAATTTGCCGCTCTGGGCTGCAGCCTACTTAGCCTATTTAGAAATACGGCCTTGAGAAGGCCCTATGTTTATGTACAGAGATTTTTCGAAAGAAGGTGTTAAGTATGGAAGGATTCCTAGGAAGAGTGGAAAGTAAACCTAGGGCGAAGTGGTCAGTGGACAGAAAGACGCAGCTAACTTTTCCAGTTCAAAATTTCAGTCATTAAAAACAAATTCTCAGAAGCTTAATTCACAGAAAATCGTTTGCAAGTGATTCTTGCTGATTGAAATGAAAAATCTATTAAAATAAGATTGAAACCTAAATCTAATTCTTAACTCATGCTGTTATATTCCTCAGGCTGGCGGTTACATTCTTCCCTTCGTAGTGATGGGAAGCATACTGATGTTGGATGGAGTGTTCATCTTCTTCGCATTGCCTACCTTACACGACGGCTCAAACCGGTTACGTCAAAGAGGTACGTAGACTTCTCCTGGGAACATGAATAACCATCCTGATTGCTATTAATCACATAGCAATTTCTAGTGTTGCCAATTCTACAATTGAATCGGTCCGAGCTAAAAAGCATTAGGTCAGTTTTCATTACTTTTCAGGAGACAGATAAAACGTCATTGACAGAACAGAACTTAACACACTATATTAGTCATCTATGTTGTGATGCAACTATACTGTACAGGTTATATTTGTGTTAGTGGAATGAAAATGAAAATCCACAGCCTGCTTCCAGTCTCCGACCGGGTCAGGAATGGAATGAATGAAGCCCTCATCTAGCGGCGGGGATATGAACTGTGCCGGCTGCCGAGGCCTGACGCACTCCTCTGGGGCAATGATTAAATGAATGACAGATGAAAAAAAAATGATAGTGGAGAGTGTTGCTGGAATGAAATTTTGACAGGGAAAACCGGAGTACCCGGAGAAAAACCTGTCTGCCTCCGTTTTGTCCAGCACAGATCTCACATGGAGTGACCGGGATTTGAACCACGGACCCAGCGGTGAGAGGCCGGCGTGCTGCCGCCTAAGCCACGGAGGCTTGTGTTAGTAGAATAGCAATTTTAATTTAATAAACATATTTTTCTTATGAATTTTGCAAACGTGAGTTAATGCCTTTCAACTCCGTGGTCAATTTGTTGTTGTTGTTTGAGTCTTCAGTCTTTTGACTGGTTTGATGCAGCTATCCTTTCCCCCTGTCCTGAGCTAATCGTTTCATCTCTAAATAGCTACCACACCCTACATCCGAGGCAATCTGTTTACCATATTCTAACCTTAGTACAGTTCTTGTCCTCGGCCCCTTCCTTCCATAACTAAGCTTGCTATTCCTGGGTGTCTTAGTAAAGTGATGCCACAAAAATAGACTTTTTCATCGTGTAAGAGTACGTGGTGACCTAAAGAAATGACCACTTTTGACTTAATGATTTTCACCTCCGACTGATTCAAATATTGCATGTCCTGTTATTAGAATGTGGTTCATTTCTTAAAACACATATCAATAGTTTTATTACTCGCAATGAATAAGTTGCGAACTGACTGCAATTTAATCATTCACTTACACACAAGGTGATACATTTTAAATGTTTCTTTTTTTGGCATGTTCATACTCTAGTATGTGAAAGGTTCATGCAGGTTTCGTATTAATGAACTAATTAGTAATAATTGTGGCAAAAGTTCCACCTAATCAATACCTTTATTTTGGTAAATGATCACTTGGTGGTCAATGGGTACATGTTTTGAGGCCTAATTGTTTTGGCCCCTTCATCAGCCGATATAGATTTAAATATCAAGTAAAAGAGCTGGTTGGAAAGCTTAACACTAAACACATTCCCATCAATAACTCTATTATGGTGCACCATAAGGAGAGGTGGAAGATGCATTAAAGATAAGTGACTGAATATAAAGACAGAAAGAAAGAAAGAAAGAAAGAAAGAAAGAAAGAAAGTAAGAGAGAAGAAAGAAAGAAAGAAAGAGAGAAAGAAGGAAAGAGAGAGAGAGAGAAAGAAAGAAAGAAAGAGATAGAAAGAAAGAATTGAAATTTGAAAACCAAAACACAATATGAACAAATTTCTACTATTTCTCTCTCTCTCTATCTTTCCTTCTTTTTCTCTTTCTTACTTTCTCTCTATCTTTCCTTCTTTCTCTCTTTCTTACTTTCTTTCTTACTTTCTTTCTTTCTTTCTTTCTTTCTTTCTTTCCCTCTTCTTCTCTATCTTTCTCGCTTTCTCTCTGTCTTTCTTTCTCTCTTTCTTTCTCTCTTTCTTTCTTTCTTTCTTACTTTCTTTCTCTCTATATTTCTTAATCTCTGTCTCTCTTTCTTTCTTACTTTCTTTCTTTCTTTCTTTCTTTCTTTCCCTCTTCTTCTCTATCTTTCTCGCTTTCTCTCTGTCTTTCTTTCTCTCTTTCTTTCTCTCTTTCTTTCTTACTTTCTTTCTCTCTATATTTCTTAATCTCTGTCTCTCTTTCTTTCTTACTTACTTTCTTTCTTTCTCTCTATCTTTCCTTCTTTCTCTCTTTCTTTCTTTCTTTCTCTCTTTCTTACTTTCTCTCTATATTTCCTTCTTTCTTTCTTTCTTTCTTTCTTTCTTTCTGTCTTTATATTCAGTCACTTATCTTTAATGCATCTTCCACCTCTCCTTATGGTGCACCATAATAGAGTTATTGATGGGAATGTGTTTAGTGTTAAGCTTTCCAACCAGCTCTTTTACTTGATATTTAAATCTATATCGGCTGATGAAGGGGCCAAAACAATTAGGCCTCGAAACATGTACCCATTGACCACCAAGTGATCATTTACCAAAATAAAGGTATTGATTAGGCGGAACTTTTGCCACAATTATTACTTATGTTCATACTCTCCATATTCTTGATCCCATGTCCCTTTTGATCGTCGTTTTGTCAGTCCTTACCTTATTCGTTGCTTCATCCATACGTCACAATGGGGCCTCTGCTGTTTTAATCATGACTCATAATCTTGAACAAAAGCAAATGCAATGTTGAGATAAGCTTATCTTCTTCTTCTTCTTCTTCTTTCGGATGGACCTACTGGGGACCTCGCTTGTTCAACTGTTGGTTTTGAGTTTTGTCCAGGACTGACACATCTTTTCCCAGTGTATTTATTTTCTTTCCTCCGACCAGGAGGCGCCTCTCTTTAGAGGTTTGTCCTGGAAATGATGGACTTGCTACCCCCCCCCCCCCCCCCCCACTCCTCCCTTTTTTTCCAATCCCCACTAGTATTTGTCAATCCGAAAATACACAGCAAAATTAGTCAAAATAAAGAAAATAATAATAAAAAAGGAATCAGTGAAAATCCATAAAACTCTCGAAATTTGTCAACATTTGTCAAAAAGAGGCACTTAAAAAAAAGCAAAAACAAAAACAAAAAACTTAAAAACTAAAAAAAACACAAAAAGTCAAAATTTGTCAAAACTGCTCAAAAAGTAAAAAAACGAAAGAAAACTTAAAATCTAAAAAATTAAAAAAATAGTCAAAATGCAAAAAAAGCAATCAAAATTAGTGAAAAATGCTCAAAGTTCCTCAAAAAATTAGACAAAATCAAAGAGAAAACAATCACAATTAGTCAAAATTAGTGAAAACCAGCTGAATAATTCCAAGTAAATAAATAAAAATAGGCAATATCCATAAAGAGAAAAAATAATAATAAAAAAAGTTGATGTAAGTGGTATTTATTACAGTTTCTAGAATGGTAGTTGTTAGCGATGCGAAGCACTACCGATAACAACGTTATAATTAGAGCTACCGTTCTAGGCTTAAAACAATATGCCTCAAAGTTTGGTTGGTTGGTTCTTAAGTTTAGGGGCAGTGACAACGCGGTCATGTAGCCCCATGTACTTTGTGTGTGTGTAGAATCTGTCTCATAATCGGTGTTAATTCTGATGACTGTATTAGTGTGTGTATCTGATTTATATTTATGTACAGACTGCAACTTAGAATTTTTCAAATAGTTCCTACTTTTGCCCCCAAATGCCACCGTCAACGACTACTAAGCCTAGTTCAGAACTTAGCTACTAGACGCCACCACAGTCGGCTCTTGGCAACGAACGTAGTAACCTAAGAGCATTGTTTACATTCTTAACCTATCTAATTTAGCTTCCATCAGGTGTAATTAGTGGAAGGTTCTTTAACATGCCATAAATCTGTGACATGGGACCGCCGGCTTTACTTCCCCTCCGAAGGAAGGCATACTGAGGGATTTTTAACGCTCTCAAAAAATCCTATGGCTTCGGCCGGGTTTGAACCTGCGATCTTGGGCATAGAAGCTCAGCATGCTACCAACTATGCCACCGAAGCCGCTCAAAGTTTGTCTGGCTTGTAAGTCTGTAAGTCCAGTTCTTTGATGTCTTTCTCAGCTTCAGTCAGCCCAAGTGGTACGGCCCTTCCTGTTTCGCCAGAAGGTGAACAGGCAGGTCAGTCATTCTGTTCGGAGGCAATCTTGACACGACCATAAAAATCTACCCTTTTTTGGTGGAAAAAGGTAGAGGATACAACCTGTAGGGGATATGGGACATCAGGTGATCGTTCAATGACGTACGTACTCTTGTCAGTTGCACCGGAAATGTGGGAGATTTGAACAAGTGCTGTGGGTTTTCGTGGGTAGTGGGAAGACGGTACATTTCCGGACACAAGTATCCATGCTAAACTTGACTGTCTTGGTCCCCCTCAAAGTCTGTATCAGGAGTTTAGAAACAGCCTGTATACATTGAATAAGCAATGAAGGAAATTAGAGGCAAATTTGAAGTAGGAGATTCAAGGAGAAATAGTTTCTCCAGATGGTCTCGACAGTAATTGCACCTTGTCTAGACCCAATTACACTGCTCACAAAAATTAGAGGATATTGTAAGAACAGCTCATTATGGTGCAATAATATATGAGATCGTTTAGTTTTTCAACCATTTAGTACTTACATAATGCTATACTGACAGATAAAGCAGCCCATGATTCCTGATGAGTGTTTGAATCAAATGACATGAATGGAGAGAGAATATGGCCAACAAAAAAAGCAACATTAACACTACCATAATCATGGGCCATGGGTGAATATTGTTCTTCAGTATGGTGTATGGCCTCCTCGAACGGCTAGCACTGCTGCACACCTGTGTGCCATTGATGCAATGAGTTCTTGGGGGATACGTTGCCACTCGTCCATAAGAGCAATCTGCAGCTGTGAAACAGTTGTGGGAGGTGCTGGTCTGCCTGCAATGCGCCTGCCTAATGCATCCCACACGTGCTCTATCGGATTTAAGTTCGGCAAAGAAGCTGGCCACTGCATACCCTCCTCCTCCAGCATGTCGTCCACCAACCCAGCTCTGTGGGGACGTGCATAATCGCCCATAAACACAAAGGAAGCACCTATGGCACCAGCATACAGCACGACAAAAGGTCGGAGAATCTCGTCTCTATACCTTACAGCGGTCACAGTACCACTTGGGGTGATGTAGAGGTCCGTACGTCTACCCAGGCTAATTCCAGCCGACACCAGCAACCCACCACCGCCATATGGGGATATTTTTGTACAAAAGATGGGTTGTTTCGTGTCCCTCGTTCCCTCCAGATGCGAACACGTCGACTATCCGATTCCACATTGAATAACGACTCGTCAGAAAACAGAACTGAGCTCCATTCGGCGTGCCTCCACCCACGATGCTCCTCCGCTCAGTTTCAGCGATCTCTACGGTGTTGTGGAGTTAACCTGGTACACACCATGGGCCTACGGGCATAGAGGCCACGTGCATGAAGTCGGTTACGGACAGTTTGGGTTGATACTCTGCGTCCTGTTGCTGTTAAAAGGGCACTTCTCAGTTGAGTTGCATTCTGCTGTCTATTCCGGCGGGCTGTTAACACGATGTAACGGGCATCCCTTGCTGTTGTTGCCCTTGGGCGACCTTTTGCTACCCTTCTGTGAACAGTAGCTGTTGTTTGAAAACGATTCCACAGTCTTGAGATCACACTTTGAGACACCCCAAAGGCTCGAGCCACAACTTGTTGTGTCTGTCCAGCTTCCATCCGTCCTATGGCCCTCCAAGCCATTGATTCAGGTAAATCATGTTGTGGAGGCATTGCTGTCCTTAAGTCACGTCATTCACTAACTGACAACGGGAATGGAATGGCTCTGACCTCGGAAACAAACCACCGCCGTGTGACCCTTTGACAGCAACACTACAGACAGTGCCCTCTGTCATGGGGTGTATGTGCAGAGGTGACGCAAGCACATGTTTACCTTCGCAGGGAGTAAAGGAAAGCGATTGCATCTAATGCGGTACGAAACACATAGCATACATAGCTGAGTTTACAATATCCCCTAATTTTTGTGATCAGTGTATTTGGGATAGCAACAGGTTGCTATGCCCCATTACGAAATACATTGCAGTGTTATTCTAGTTGAGATGTTTGATGTGTTCACAGGACACCTGTTGCAGATCCTCAAAGTACCAGCAGTGCTGTTGGACTCCTTCAGTATCATGGCAACAGCCATCAGCATGGGATTTTACTCGGCTACCCTGGAGCCTCATCTTCGAGACGTAAGTAATCGATCCTTGAATATAGGTAACTACTAAAAGACTTGCCACTCCCTGATAAAATAGGCACCACTCATATAGCACTCAATGCAAATTATCTTATGGAGAATGATTAAGGATGGTGTTTTTTAGCATTTTGTAGCATTTATAATAATGTAATTTAGCATTTCATAGCATATTGGAGAAAACATTTAATTTAATAAATAATTACCGTATAGGATGTGTGAAATCCCATATTTTTTTCACTTTGATTCTCCCTAGTGTCACATTACATTAATTACTTGTTCCACTTTTGATCCACTGTTTTATAATGTTACTTAATTGAATTTATGTTCGAACCTGACGATTACAGAGAGGTTAGTTTTTATGTATCGGAGACCCTCGCTTGCCCGGTCTCCCGCCGAGCACTTGGCCGTAATCCGCTTCTTGGCGCCACGAGTTTCCCTCCTTTGCAGTCTGCTGAGAGCTTTAACAGTGTGAGGTTCAGTTTAGTCAATTGTTCACGTGTTTAGTGCTCAGTGTGCTGTTCCAATGCGATTTTCATTATGTGAACGTGTGTATATATATATATATATATAATACCTTCATAAAGTACAGGAAATCTTGTGCGAAAACACGACGAAAATTCCGTCAGAAATTTCCAAACAGACCCGTGGCTAGCGTCAAAACAATAAAAGATCTAGCAAAAAAGTTCAAACATTATATTACAGCTGAAATACAGTCAATCAGTGCTGAGGAACTTCAGAGAGTAAATGCCAGTTTCATAAAAAGATGCCAGCGATGTGTAGCAGTGAATGGCGAACATTTTCAGCACCAGCTGTGAACTAGGTAAGTACAAATTCCTATACTGAATGACTCAGTTCCGGACGGGCGCCGCATAACGGCAAAGTGCGTGGCGGGAGACAGGCTCGCGCCGCGGGCGAGTGGGCTAGCGAGGGTCTCCGATATATAAAAACTATACTCTCTGTATATGTCAGAAAACTGTACTATAATGAGGCTTATTATAACACTATTTTTCATTATGAAACAGTTTCTCCCACCAATCAGAGCTCAAGAAACAGTTGTTTGACCAATTAAATAAGGATAGCATCGCACCTGCGCTGAGTTCCAAGGCCTTCTAATTTAAATGTCACTGCGTGGCCTAGTGTCATCGTGGGGTAATCGAGGAGGCCATGGTCAAATACAAGGCATTCTCTGCGTCCCATGCGCTCTGTTCAGTACATAAAACTGGCGAAATCTCGACAGATATTTATGAATATTTACGTTCGAACATAAAATAGTTATAATAATTATCGTCGAACATAAACAGTCGTATGCAACTCGCCTATAATGGTAATTAAGACACTTGTATGGAAATTATAAAACTCGCATACTCGTTTTATAAACATACTCGTGTCTTAATTATTGCCATTATGGGCTTGTTGCATACATTACTATGCTCAACTTATAATTTTATTACGGTTGGATTACTAATGTCGAAATATTTTACATATCCCATCTTTATATATATAATTCTTCGACACGTGTGTATGTGACTGAACTCCTCCTAAATGGCTGGGCCGATTTCGATTAAATTTTGTACGTATGTTAGGGTGGGTCCATGTATGGTTTAGATTCACAATTTGACCAGGTAGGTGGAATTTTAGAATTTTAGAACCACAATTTACACAATTTTAGAACCACAATATACGGTCATAAACAGTCGTCATGGTAACCGCTAGCCTTTCAGTGAAAAGTGATGCTTTTGGACTGTTTGTCTCTGCACGTAGAGCCACCTGGTCGCAACCTGTGCAACTACCGCCATAGCATACACTCCGCCCGTTGCTGAAAGTTGTATTTTATACCAAAGGTGGCAGTGATGTAGAATTCTACTGTTTGTCTCTGCACGTTAGAGCGTTTCAAAGTCCCGTATGCGTTCATATAACATTCATCCCATTGTGATGAAACTTGGGTGAGATGTTGAGTGCACTCCAGGGAAGGTGTTTGGCTTAGTAAATCCATTTTACAATAGATAGCGCACGACTAGATTCAACAAATGAGCGACGACGCGCTAAGCGTTTCAAAAAGGTCCCGTATGCCTTCAAATACCATTCGTCCGATAGCCATGAAACTTGGGTGCGATGTTGTGTACACTCCAGGGAAGGCTTCTTTCTTAGTAAATTCATTTTACAATAGGTAGCGCACGAGTAGATTCAACAAATGAGCGACGACGCGCGAAGCGTTTCAACAAAATCCCGTATAAGTTTATATACCATTCATCGATTGCGATGAAACTTTCATGAGTTGTTGTGTACACTTATGTGAAGGTTTCTAACTTAGTAAATTCATTTCACAGGAGGTTGCGCACGAGTAGATTCAACAAATTAGCGACGACGTGCGAAGCGTTTCAACAAGGTCCCGTATGCGTTCAAATACCATTCGTCCGATAGCGATGAAACTTGGGTGAGATGTTGTGTACACTCCAGGGAAGGATTCTGCATTAATAAAACCATTTTAGAATAGCGCACGAGTAGATTTAACAAATGAGCGACGACGCGCGAACGTTTAAACAAAGTCCCGTATGCGTTCATATACCATTCATCAGATTGCAATGAAACTTGGGTGAGATGTTGTGTACACTTACGTGAGGGTTTCTAACTTAATAAATCCATTTCACAGGAGGTTGCACACGAGTAGATTCATCAAATGAGCGACGACGCGCGAAGCGTTTCAATAAGGTCCCGTATGCGTTCAAATACCATTCGTCCGATTACGATGAAACTTGGGTGAGATGTTGTGTACACCCTACGGAAGGATTCTGGCTTAATAAATCCATTTTACAATAGGTAGAGCACGAGTAGATTCAACAAATGTGTGTTGGCACGCGTATCATTTCAACAAAGTACCGTATGCGTCCATATACCATTTATCCGATTGCGATGAAGTCTTGGTGAATCATTGAGTAAACTCCAGAGAAGGTTTCAGGCTTAGTAAATCTATTTTACAATAGGTAGCGCATGAGTAGATTCAGCAAATGAGTGACGGCACGCGATTCGTTTAAATAAAATCCCGTATACCTTCATATGTCATTCATCCGATTCCGATGAAACTTTGATGAGTTGTTGTGTACACGCCAGGGAAGGTGTTCAACTTGGTAAATTCATTTTACAATATTTATAGCGCACGAGTAGATGTAACAAATGCGTGACGGTGCGCGAAGCGTTCCAACAAAATCCCGTATGCGTTCATATACTATCCATCGATTGCGATGAAACTTTGATGAGTTGTTGTGTACACTTACGTGAATCATTCTAACATAGTAAATACATTTCACAGTTGGTAGAGCACGAGTAGATTCAACAAATGAGTGACAGCGCAGGAATCATTTAAACAAAATCCCGTATGCGTTATATGCCATTTATCCGATTGCGATGAAACTTTGGAGAATTGTTGTGCACGCTCCCACGAATGTTTCTAGATTAGTTAATTCATTTCACGATAGTTTAGAGGCAGTTAACAGAAATGAAAAAAATATTGTGTATCCTAAAGCACTTCAAGAAACTAAGTTACAACACTTTCTTTGATTGTCAGGACAACGTCTGCCGGGTCAGCTAGTTATTATATAAATACCTAGCAAATATACATTAACCATTTTGAACAGCGGACGGAGATAACCAACAAACAGATTTGAGGTTAGTTGTTTTTACCATTTGAAAATTTGATAAGTTGTTCAACCTTCTGTTTAATCCATATAGGCCTATATATAACGACATATGTTTTTCAGCAGGTCTACGTCCTGAAGCAAACCTTTCCCATGTGCAAAATGTATTGAAATGACTTATCTCAGGTGGATATGGTACGACCAAATATTTCACACGTCCTATAATTATTTATTAATTCTTTCTTGTGACCTTTGATTTACTTAAATTAATGACTTACTGGAAGGATATCCATTTTCACTTTAGGTTTTTGTTAAGATATCGTAGTTTCTAAGATTTTTCACGTTGGCGAATTTATCAATGATATAACGAAACATGTACGTGTTAATTTAATTATTAATCTACTTTCTAGTGATTGAGTTAGTTATTGTTGTTTTAAGGAGCGGAACTACGAGGTCATCTGCCTCTTTCTAGTGTTTGACAAGGCGGCATTTATAATTGAATCGGTCATTGTTAGGAGGCACTAAGTCAATTCTTGGCGAAATTGCTATTTCCATGGATACGTACAGTATGAATGTCAACGCATCTAGCTATGTTAAAAGGAACTGTCTGCCCGTCTGTTCAGTATGCTGTATCACAACTTGGTGAATTTAACATTCATTGTTAAAGAGAATAAGTCATTGACTTAGTTCCACGCAGGCGCGGATTCAAGGGGGGGTCACGGGGGTCATGCCCCCCCACGATGAATGTGCAGCAATGCACGGATAGGAATTTGGGGCTTTTTTCGCACCAAAAAATTTTGCCGACGTCCAAACTGCAAGCTTGGTTGGCAATTTAAGCTGTGACTTTCTCCCTTTGTCGGTACCAACTCGACTTGACGAAACTGTAATGTACCTTGAAACTTTTCTCGAAGCTCGATGTAAAAGTCACAAAACACGTCGTTGCAATTTGTACGAATATTTTTGGTGCGCTAAACGCATCAAATTTCTATCCATGTAGCTTGCAAGAAAATTGGTCTGGTTTTGTACGTTTGGTTACGGTATTTTGTGATTGCTTTGTTAGTGATACCATTTTTCTTAACAATTTCGATTCTCTGACCCCCCCGAAGCCAATTCTAGATCCGCGCCTGAGTTCCAGAGACTTAGTTCCAGACTTTGTTCCAGACTTATTTGCTTCTATTTGCCCACTACTGTATTGCTAGCATTGAAAATACAGTAATATGCTATACTGGTAGCTATAAATCTGTATATTTGTCATAAAAGTGAACTAAATACTTTTTAAAGATCTGATTCATTGTTAAAGGGAACTACTGTAAGTCATAAATTTCTTTTTCTATTTTCTACCTTTTTAAAAGGATAAATCCATTCAAATAGACCTCTCTAGAACAGTATTATCGCGGGCAATGATACACGTGACAGCAACTATCCTTTACAATTAAGTGAAAGAAACAGTTTTTGTCAATTATCTCAATTCTTACAAAAATGACTTAGTGCCTTCTAACAATGACCGATTCAATTTGAGGTTGATTTTTAGTAGAGTTGAGTTTTCACATGATTTTTTCTGTTCCAGTTCAACCTGTCTCCTGTGCTGATAGGTATCATCTTCGTTATCAGCGGAGGTACGTACGCGGTGTCGGCTCCCCTGGTGGGTAGATTGTGCGACACCAGGATATACCCCAAGAAACTCATCATGGTGGGCAACGTGTTAATCATCACCAGTTACCTGATGGTCGGACCCATCCCCTTCTTTGATCTCGAGCCGTGAGTACATTGTCCACATCACCTTAACCCTAGGGAGGCCCACAGTCAGAATAAATTGCTTTTGGTAATGGATTATCTTGTTTTAAATCGTAGAGAATAGATGCTATTGTTTAACAAAAATTAATTTAAAGCATTTTTCTTACCTTAGAATGGTAAGAGAAACTGGTATTCAGACAGATGTAAGGCAAGGCTGCAACTTATCACCCATACTTTTCAATCTTTACATTGAACAAGCAATGAAGGAAATTGGAGAAAAATGTAAAGTGGGATTGAAGATTCAAGGAGAAATAATCTCAACTCTGAGATTTGCCGATGACATCGTCATCTTGGCCGACACGCCTGAGGATTTGAATGAGTTTTTGAATGGCATGGACTCTGTCTTGAGGAAAGAATTCATCATCATCATCATCATCATCATCATCTTGAGCAGTTTCCAACCGCTGGTCGGGTCTGCTTGGAACATAAGCCTCTCCATCGTTTCCTGTCCATCCACCATCTCTCGTCATTTACTGTGTCCCAGCACACTCCTCTTTCCTCCACACTCTTCGTAACTCCTTTCGTCCATCTGTCCCTTGGTCTTCCCCTTGGCCTCCTTCCCGTCATTTCCATTCCAAACATCTTCTTCGGTAACCTCTCCTCTTGCATCCTCCTCACATGTCCATACCATTGTAGCCTAGATCGCTCTATTCTATTTTGCAATGGTTCCTCTCTTACCATCTCTCTGACTCTCTCATTCCTTACTCTGTCCATTCTTGTCACTCCTACCCTACTCCTCTGGAACTTCATCTCCACTGCTCGTATTTTATTCTTGTCCCTTTCCTTCATCACCCATGTTTCTGAACCATATGTCAAAATTGGCACAAAGTAGGTTTTGTAGATGATTCCTTTACATTTTTGTGGTACATCTTTATTCCATATCATCCCCCTAACACTCTTGAAAAATCCATCTGCGCACCTTCCCCGCTCATTTATTTCCATCCTATTGCCTCCCTTTTCTTCAATTATGCTTCCCAAATACTTGAAACATTCTACTTTCTGCAACTGCTGTCCTCCAAGTGTTATGCCCATATCCAGTCTGTTCTTCTTCCTCGTTGTGATGACCACTTCACTCTTTTGTGCTGAGAACTTCATCCCATATGATAACACTACCTTCTCCCACTCATCTAATTGCTCTTGTACTTCTTCCTCATCCTCTCCCCATACCAGAAGGTCATCAGCAAACCAACATTGCCTTCATTTTCCTTTCCCCAATGCTATTTACCACTTTTCGTATGATTTCATCCATCACCACTATAAATAACAGGGGTGAGAGGGCACTTCCCTGTTTCAGACCACTCTCCAGTTGAAACCATTCCGTTCTCTCTCTTCCCACCTTTACACAGCTTTTGCTTCCCTCGTACATTGCTTTCACTCTTGCCACTGTCTCCTTGTTCACTGCTTTTGCTCTCATTGCTTCCCATACCTTGTTTCTATTAATACTATCATATGCTTTCTCAATATCCAAGAAGGTCATCACCAGATCTTTCCCATATTCATAATGGTGTTCTTGTAGCTGTCTTACTGCAAAGATGAGGTCAACTGTTGACCTTCCTGGCCTGAATCCATACTGTTCTTCCCTCAGCCCATCTTCAACTTCTGTCCGAATTCTTCTCTCCAGTACCTTCTCAAATATTTTGGCGCAGTGGCACATGAGTGTAATTCCCCTGTAGTTCTTGCATTCCTTCCTACTTCCCTTTTTAAATATGGGTATTATTATCCCTCTTTTCCAGTCCTCTGGTATTTTCTTCTCCCTCCATATCACTTTCATTACTCGAAAGAGCCACTGTGTTCCTATCACCCCTGCTGCTCTCACCATCTCCACACTCACTTCGTCTATTCCCGGTGCCTTTCCCCCTTTCATCTTCTTTAATGCTTCCTCCACTTCTTTCCATGTCAATTCCTTCTCTGAAATGTCTTGGTCACTGTCTGTTTCTTCCTCCACAATGTCCACTACGCTGGTTTTAGTTGGATTTAGGAGTTCCTTGAAGTATTCTCTCCAGATAACCTTTACTTCTTCCATATTTTCGACCTCCTTTCCATTCCTGTCCACCATTCTGACATTTTCCCCTGTATCTCTTCTCTTTGCCTTTATCATTCCATACAACACTTTCTTACTGCCATCACAGTCCTCCTCCATCATTTCTGTCCATTTCTCCAGCCATTTCTTTTTCTCTTCCTTCACTACTTCTCCTGCTTCTTTCTTCCGCTCTTGGTATTCTTCTCTTGTTCTGTCTGTCCTCTGTTGGAACCATTTCCTGAATGCTTCATTTTTCTTTTTCACTGCTTCCTTAGTTCTGGGGTTCCACCATGGTGTTTCCTTCCACCTTTTCTTTCCACTAGTTCTGCCACACACGACTTCCGCTGCTTCTACCAACACGTCCTTGAACCTATTCCATTCTTCTTCACCTGTTTTCGGATCATCCTTCGGTAATTTGTTCCTCACTAATATCTGGAACTTCTCCTTATTTCCATCCTCCTTCAGCTTCCATGTCCTTATTCTTCTTTCTTGGTTTTCAGTTCTCCTCTTTTCCTTCAGTCCTCTCACCTTGGCGACCAGCAGACGGTGGTCACTGTCCAGGGCTTCTGAAGGTATTACCCTTATATCCGTGATACTCTTCTTTGTCTCCTTCCCGCATAGAATATAGTCCACCACTGATTTCGTAGTCAAATCCCTGCTGTACCAAGTAATTTTATGGCTCTCTCTCTTCTTGATGAAAATTAATAAATGTAAAACAAAAATATTGGAATGCAGCCGAAATAAATCAGAATCCTCTGTGGACATCAAATTGGCAGGTGAAAAACTAAAGGAAGTAGGAGACTTCTGTTACTTAGGAAGTAAAATATGCAGTGATGGACGACGCAAAGAGGATATAAAAAATGTAGATGATTGTCGAACAACTTCCTCCCCATAGAGGTTTCTAATTTGCATATTAAGGCTTTCACGGCCCGGATTATTATATAAATAATTCATGCTTTTGGGCTAATGCCGTGTGTATTTTTAATTTGAACCATACGTTTCGGAGAAACCTTGAAAAAGGAGGCAAGGTTTCTCCGAAATGTATGGTTCAAATTTAAAATACACACGGCATTAGCCCATTAGCATGAATGATTTATAGGATATAAAAAGTAGGTTAGCTCAGGCCAGGAAAGCATTTCTACAGAAAAGGAATCTGTTGACATTGAATATAGATTTAGGTATTAGGAAGTCATTTTTGAAGGCCTTTGTCTGGAGCGTGGTGCTCTATGGAAGTGAAACTTGACTATTGGTGGAGCAGAAAAGAGGAGAATTGAAACGTTTGAAATGTGGTGTTACAGGAGAATGCTGAAGATCAAATGGGTAGATAGGGTTACAAGCGAAGAGGTATTAAGACTAGTGAGAAAGGAGAGATGTTTCTGGAGACTGCTAATGAAGAGAAGAGATAGGTTGGTAGGACACATGCTAAGACACCCAGGAATAGCGAGCTTAGTTATGGTAGGAAGGGTCGAGGACAAGAACTGCAAGGGTAGACCAAGGTTAGAATATGGTTAACAGATTGCATCGGATGTAGGGTGTGGTGCAGAAATGAAACGATTAGCTCAGGACAGGGAGGCATGGAGGGCTGCATCAAACCAGTCAAAAGACTGAAGACTCAAACAACAGAAAGGTAATCAAAACATCTATGAGGTATAGCCCTCTCCTCAAACCCTTATATGAATCAACAACAAAAGAACTTGTTTGATTATTACATTATTATAAATAGCACACTGTCTTGTTTGGTTTCAGGAAGCTGTCGTTGTGCATCATCGGCCTGATAGTTCATGGTCTGGGTCTTGGCTGTATTTTAGTTCCGTGCTTCATTGATGCCATCAGATCCTCAATGTAAGTCTGCTTCGACACTGTCTTACACATACTATTTGCCCTTTTTAGACACCACGAGCTGCTATTGGGCCGGATTAACCGGACTGAAAATGGAAAAAGATTTTCTTTTTTTTATAGTTTACATACGAGTGTTTTAATTACCATTATAGGCGAGTTGCATACGACTGTTTATGTTCGACGATAATTATAACTTTATTATATGTTGTAACATAAATAAACAAAAAATAGGCTGTTACAATCATCATCATCAACATCATTTCCCCTTATCCAGCTCCTGCCGGGTCGGGGTATTTATGGCACTTCTCCACTTTCCTCTTTCCTTCCACCATTCTTCTTCCACGATCTTGTCCCAGTCCAGATTTCTTTTTCTTACGCTGTTCTTCACTGAATCAATCCACCTTGTTCTAGGTCTTCCCCTTGCTCTCTTACCCTTGCACTTCGCCTCCAGCATCTGTCTTGGTATTCTATTTTCCTCCATCCTCTTTACATGTCCATACCACCTTAGTTTATTCTTCTCAATTCTCTCATTTAGTTTTTCCATCCCAACTTCCTTCCCAACATCTTCATTCCTCACTCTGTCTTTCCTTGTCTTTCCTATCATACTTCTTAGGAATTTCATTTCCCTGGATTGGATTCTACTCTCTTGCCTGCTTGTCAGGGTCCAAGTCTCAGCTGCATAAGTTAATATGGGTACATAGTACACTTTATACATTACCTCCTTGCTTTTTCTTGGTACTTCCTTATCCCAAACAAGTTTTCTTACAGTTTGATAGAATGCATTGCTCTGCTGTACCCTCCTGCCAATCTCCATGTCCAACCTACCAGTTTGCATCAATTCACTTCCTAGGTATTTGAACGTGTCCACAATTTCCAAACTCTGACTTCCAATTTTCACAGTGCCCTTTCCTTGTCTTTCCCCTCTTGTCATCACCATGGTCTTGCTTTTCTCTATACTGATTTTCAGGCCATACTTCTGAATATTTTCGTTCAGTGCATCTAGTTGTTTTTGCACTTCTTTGGTGTTCCTTCCCCAGACCACAATATCATCTGCAAATAACAGTAACTTCATTCCTTTATGTCCATATGCTTCCTTTACAATTTCATCCATCACCATTATGAACAAGAGAGGTGACAGCACACTCCCCTGTCTTAGTCCAGTCTTGTTCCTAAACCAATCTGTCTTTCCAACTGGGGTCAGTACCCTGCTAACACAGTTGTTGTACATTGCTTGCACCATTTCCAACATTTCTCTTCCCAGTCTCTTCTTAACCATGGTTTCCCATACCTTCTCTCTGGGGACACTATCATATGCCTTTTCTAGATCTATGAAAGTCATGATCAAATCCTCTCCATATTCCCAGTTCTTTTCCATCACCTGCCTCAAGCTAAAGATTGGGTCCACTGTGGATCTTCCACTCCTGAAGCCATGCTGTTCCTCTTGCAACTCTCCTTCCACCTTTCTTCTCATTCTTCTTTCTAATATCCTTTCCAGTATTTTTACTATCTGTGATATGAGGGTGATCCCCCTATAGTTATCACACACTTTCTTGTCCCCTTTCTTAAACACTGGTATTATTAGCCCTTTCACCCAGTCTTCTGGTACATATTTCCGCTTCCACACACACTGCAGCAGTCGATACAACCATTGCATACCAACAGGTCCAGCAGCCTTTATCATTTCTACACTGATTTCATCCACCCCTGTTGTTTTTCCCATCTTCATTTTCTGTACTGCTAATTCCACCTCCAGCATTGTTATATCATCTTCTGTTATAGAGTCGTCAGGTTGTGTCACTTCCATCTCACCAGTACAATTGCTCACATTCAATAGCTTATCGAAATACTCCTTCCATCGTCCCTTTATCTCTTCTGGGTGTGTTAACAACTCTCCATCTTCCTTTTTGACTAGCTTTGTAGTAACTCTTTCTTTCCTCTTACTTCTTAGAAGCCCATACAGCATCCTTTTACTGCCACTTACATCTGTTTCCATTCTTCGTGTAAATTCTTCCCAACTTTTCTTCTTTTTTTCTCCTACCACTTTCTTACACCTCCGTTTGCTGTCGTGATACTTCCTTTTGCTTTCTTCCGTTTGATCTAGGTTCCATTCTTTCCAGGCAGACTTCTTTTCTTTCACTGCTTTCCTCATTTCCTCATTCCACCACGGTGTCTCCTTCTCTTTCACTCTTGTTGACGTCCTACCACAAGCACTCTCTGCTGCACCAGCAAATGCCTTTTTAAAGTGGGACCATTCCTCTTCTACATTTTCCACTTCAGTAACTGGGATTTGTTGCTTCAATCTCTCCTGAAAATCTTCCTGTACAGTTTTGTCTTTCAATTTCCATACTTTTATTTTACTTTCTCTGATCTCCTTTAGGTTTTCCAATTTTTCCCATCTAAATTTGGCACCACAGCTCTATGGTCCCCATCAAATGCTTCTCCTGGTAAAGCTGTCACATCTATCAGCTTTCTGCGATTAGTCCTTTCCACCAGAAAGTAGTCAGTTACTGATTTTGTTCTTCTATCGCCCCAACCATATCTCGTAATTTTCCTGCCGTTTTTCTTCCGAAACCATGAATTACCCACTATCAGTCCATTCCTTTCACAAAAGTTTACAAGTTCCTCTCCTTCCCAGTTCTTTTTCCCATATCCATATGGTCCAATGACTTCTTCCTTTCCTTGTCTCTCGTTTCCGACTTGTGCATTCATATCTCCCATGATCACCACTTCTACATCTGAAATTACTCTTTCTACATCCTCCAGGAATACTTCAATATCTTCTTCTCTGTTTCCAGTCTGTGGTGCATACACTTGTATGAATCCATCACGTCATTTTTCATCTTCATTCTAATTTTCATTATTCTGTCACTCACACACTCGACCACTTCAACATACTCCTCCAGTTGTTTCGAGGTTATCAGTCCCACGCCATTTTTTGTCTCTTGGCCACCACTCCAGTATAATGTATATCCTTTCCTCAATTTCTTCCTTCCTTTACCTTTCCATTTCACTTCACTCAGCCCCATCAATCCAACATTCTCCCTCTCCATGAAGTCTACCACCTCCTCCACCTTGCCTGTCAGGGTCGTGACATTCATGATTCCCACTTTCATTTCGGTTACTGGTCGCCCATTTCTCACAGTTCCCCCAGTACCAAAAGAACTGCATGTCGCCTGCAGGGTACGCCCTAACCTTCTCCGAATCATTTGAAGTGCCATTTCCATTTTAGGCTATTATTACGATGGGGTCGCCACTCCCAAAGGCATTTTATGAAGCTACTGCCAGCTATTATACAGGCCGCCCCTAACATGGGAAACAGACGCCCTTGCAGCCGCCCCTAACCTGGGAAACAGACGCTGCCGATTGATGCTGTACTCATACTATTCCCTGAGTACTGGGTTGCCTCTTCCACAATCTCCACCGTTCCGAAGTCCATCTTCTCCGCTGCAGATTCCGTTGAGGTCTTCGCAAGTAACCCTGTGCATGGGGCCTATGTTATACCCCATAGGACTGGGTCCTCACCAGAACTTAGCCGGTACTGTAGTTCCATGGTATATTACAGTACCGTTGCCCACCCCCGCGACATGGACGCGCCTGGCAAGAATTATCCATGTAGCCAATTATAATTGCCTCATGGACCGGGTTAAGGAGCTGTCTAAATCCAGCCTCCAGGCTGTTTCAAACGCTTTAAAATTAAAATGTATCGTATTATCGACTAGTTATTCTTCAAATTCGATGCGTATAAAATGTCAACGGAAGGCAAATCAATTTAGTCCCAAATAGAACAGTAACGGTATCTGACGGAAAAGTTTCGCATAAGACATCCATTTACTGAACAGGGAGCTGGATTATAATTTCCGTGGAACCTAATGTCATACGCCTGCTTCCTCCAAGACGTTATGGTGTGTTTATGTCAACAACAGCATTCACTAAACTTGTCGGCGAAATCTTACGAATGTGTAGAAATTGGGGTTGCAGATATTAAGGTACAGTGCTATTTCTTTTACAATATTGCCCAGTTTGGTTATGCATTGTAACTATAATGGTTGCTCCAAGATAGACTTCATTGTCAAATTTCAAATCATGTAATTCATGTCCGACATGTTGGATTTTCAGTGCATGTCAGACGCTATCCTTACCTAATTGGTGAATGAATGAAAATATTGAGCTCTGATTGGTTGGAATAACAGTGTTATAATGAAAAGTAGAACTTCAATGACACCCATTATGATATAGATTTCTGACATATAACATTTACATATCAACATCGTCGAACATAAAATACGATAGTTTAGCATTTCAAAACCTCCATTTTAAGATTTATAGACTGTAAATGAGTGTACTAATGTGTAACAAGAATGTACGGCACAAAATCCAGGACACATTCCTCATACGTAGACGAAGACATTTTGTTATATGGACATGGGTCCGGAAACGCTTTGTTTCCATGTTACACCACATTGTCTCCAACTCATTAATCATGGGAAACACACAAGAACAGAATGTACCAGCACACCACATGCAACTCTTGCTCACAGGATATGTTCAATATGCCCTCCGTGCGTATTGATACATGCATCAACCCACCGTCATACTGAATCTCGGATGCGCTGATGTATCCCTGGAGGATTGCGTATGGTTTCTCAGCCTTCCATAATACGGGCACGGAGACTCTGAACATCTTGTACTGGGGTTCAATACACAAGAGCTTTCGAATGCCCTCACAAATAAAAGTCCAATGATTTTAGGTCCGGAGAGCGTGGAGGCCAGGCAATTAGTCCACCTCTACCTATCCGTCACCAAATCTGTTATTTGGAAGCCGAAGGACATTAACACTAAAATGAGGAGGTGCTCCATCGTGCATGAAGTAGCCTACATGTTTTGTCGCACAGCTAAAGGCACATCTGCTAAGCCGCAAGGCAACAGGGCCATGTAAAACAAAACACTGGCGGTGCATCTACGATAATGACAACGTAACCAAGAGTGCATGTTCCCCACGATTCTAATGTTCTGTTCTTGTATGTTTCCCATGCTTAATGAGTTGGAGACAATGAGGTGTAACATGGAATCCAAGCGTTTCCGGACCCATGTTCATATAACATAATTTCTTCGTCTACGTGTGAGTAATGTGTCCAGCATTTTGTGCCGTACATTTTTGTTACAGCCTGTATATTACAGAAATAGAATGTTTCCAGTTTGTCCTAGGTCCTAGCAAGTTCGGAGTTTTAGTGTATTACAATTGTATTTTCAAATGAAATTACAACTAGACATTTTGTAAGTATAAGAGTTGTGAACTACAGAGACTCTTGGTGTTTCCAGTGCTGGAGGGTTTGGTGATGACATCACTACCTACGGCCTGGTATCCGGGCTGTGGGCATCATCATTCGCCCTAGGAGACTTCATCGGCCCCTCGGTAGCGGGTGTGCTTTACGACGTGGTGGGCTTCAGGATAGGAACCCTCTTCGTCATTGCAGTTCATATTATTGTGGTAAGTGGTAATCGTGATTATATATACTAGCGGACCCATACGAGAAATCTCGCCTGTTCATAAGCCACACTTTCCCCAATAGGTTTATAATGAGAGACTTAAGGAGAAAGGTTGTTATGTTTTTATTTGAACCAAATGGTTATAGAACACTATTTACGTTTTAGGCGTCCCTACGGACAAAATGTGAACTGAACAGCAATGATGTCGCGTATTTTCAGACAGCAACAGTATTTGCAAATCGCACACTTCTTACAAAAAATTATATGTATGAAATTAGAATGCAATTCGTCACTGCTAATGTCATTTGTGTGCTGAGTCCATTGATTGACAGCTTAGCCGTAACACTCACCGGTTATTCGATATTTATGAAATTATACCAATTGAGTACTCATTCCTTTAAGTTACTGTTTCTGAAATCGATCCAAATGATAAAGGAAAGACCTCAGAATGTTAAGAAGACATGAAACAGGCGTCACAGCTGCCAAAGCGTGAAGTGAATAGCAATTATGGAGCATATCTTCCTGCAGCAATGGTATCTTCCGAAGGAAGGCATACTGAAGGATTTTAACGCTCTTAAAAAAATCCGACGACTTCGGCCGGGTTTGAACCCTCGATCTTGGGCATAGCAGTACAGAATGCTACCAACTACGCCACCGAAGCTTCTTACGACTAGAAGAAAACACTGAACTGGAGTAATTCTTAAAGGTGTTCATTTTACTGTGCACTGCATTTACGTACATACTGTAATTCAGTGACAATGACTTCTAAACATAAGACACACTGGAGGAGAAAATTAAAGTTATTGAAGAACACGAGAAAAACAAACGTCTGGCTAAAGAATTAATTGTGTTGTTAAAGTGGGAAAAACTCAAATTATTTCATAGTAATACTATGCGAAAATATCATATTTATTTGTAGCGAATTAGGTCTTATTGAAACTCAATTCTTTGTGAAACGGAAACCTGCGAAAACGGAAAAATACATCCGAAACGATTGCGTTCCGCTTTAGGCGGATTTTACTGTATATACAATGTTTATATATTACGTTGCCTCCGTGGCTTAGGCGGCAGCACGCCGGCCTCTCACCGATGGGTCCGTGGTTCAAATCCCGGTCACTCCATGTGAGATCTGTGCTGGACAAAATGGAGGCAGACAGGTTTTTCTCCGGGTACTCCGGTTTTCCCTGTCAAAATTTCATTCCAGCAACACTCTCCACTATCATTTCACTTCATCTGTCATTCATTTAATCATTGGCCCGGAGGAGTGCGTCAGGCCTCGGCAGCCGGCACAGTTCATATCCTCGCCGCTAGATGGGGGCTTCATTCATTCCATTCCTGACCCGGTCGGAGACTGGAAGCAGGCTGTGGATTTTCTTTTCACAATGTTTATATTACTTAATTTTGTAAGACTTTGTGTAACTTGTCAACTATTTACAGACGGTATAATACACTTCTATGGTTGTTGGCTATTACGCAGTAGCGGCTATTCAGGTGAAGAGGGTGAAGAGCCTCTTAACTAGTCATTTCGTAAAATAAACATTGTTATCTTATTTAAATTAAAATGTAGTGTACTATAATTTCTACACGCCATTGTTAGATGGCACTGCATGGCCAGATTGTCCTTGCCCCAGCCTTGCCCTGTAGGGCTCACAGTGGTAGGGCCTGTATGCGGTCTTTGTGTCAGTTGTACACGCTGTCGCTAGATGGTATTAATGTTGTAGCGTGGAAAGAGACCTGCAGATGACGAAGTAACTTGTAATATCAGCAACTTAGTCTAGTTGCCATGGTAACCTAACTCAGTGGTGACTTCATTACATGCCGTTATACAGAGAGGGATCGTACGGGTGAAGAATTTGCTGCCTCTGCAAGGAACTTCGTCTAGTATAGTTGGTGAAAGTTGGCATCGCGTCAGGCTTGTCTTTCTGTTACATTGAAGCTTGGATTTATATTTCCGATGAATAGTATTTACTTAATACGTTACATACCCTTGTGTTGATGAAAGGTGGCGGCTTTTAGTGTATACCGTAATGTTTCCATTGAAAGAAAAATGAAATGAAAATCCACAGCCTGCTTCCAGTCTCCGACCGGGTCAGGAATGGAATGAATGAAGCCCCCCATCTAGCGGCGAGGATATGAACTGTGCCGGCTGCCGAGGCCTGACGCACTCCTCTGGGGCAATGATTAAATGAATGACAAATGAAATGATAGTGGAGAGTGTTGCTGGAATGAAATTTTGACGGGGAAAACCGGAGTACCCGGAGAAAAACCTGTCTGCCTCCGTTTTGTCCAGCACAGATCTCACATGGAGTGACCGGGATTTGAACCACGGACCCAGTGGTGAGAGGCCGGCGTGCTGCCGCCTAAGCCACGGAGGCTTCCCATTGAAAGACACGGTATTAATTTTATTAGAAACTCCCTTCAGTAGGTGGAAAGACGAACACAAAAGGGATTTATTAAATTGTGGACGTCCAAACGAATTAATAGAACTGTGCACTAAAAAAGAAATCAAGAAAACCGGTAAGTCCTTCAGCCTTCATTGTAAGGGATCTTGGTTCGAACAGTTCACATGGTTGTGCAGTAGTTTTATTCTTAAAAAGCTGTTCTGTTGGCCTTGCCTACTCTTTAGTAACAAATGTGGTGTCTGGAATACACAAGGTTTCGGTGATTTCCAAAACATCACGCGCGGGTTGAACAAACACAAAGACAGTGAGGAACATTTGAAGTGCCAGTTACAACTTAGGATATTCGAAAGGAACACAAACACAATATCTGACGCTTTGAGAGTAAACGCAAGACTATGTGTCTTAGATATAATGAGAATGTGACTTTAAATAGGCAGATACCGAGGCTTGTGAATCGAGTTGTTCAATTCTTAAGTTTACAGGAACTTCCTTTTAGAGGGCATGACAAGAGTGAGACCTCTTTAAACCGTGGTAACTTTAAGGAATTATTGAAGATACTGATATCCGAAAAGCCCTTAGAACTTCAAAATCATTATTAGAAAATTCAAAGTGTGTTCGCTGGTAACTCAAAGCATATACAAAATGAAATTACTGATGTAATATCAGAGTACATCAGAGATTATATTAAGAATGAACTTAACAATGTTCCATTCTTTTCAATCCAAGTCGATGATACCACAGACATTTGTCAAAAATCACAGTGTTCTATTATTGTTAGATTTGTGAACGATGAGAGTATCCCAGTGGAAAGATTTTTAGGATTTTATGATATGAGTGAGGATAGATCAGCTGAAAATTTGTTTGAGTTGTTGGATGGCATTTTGAAAGAATTTTCTTATGAAAGTAAATTAGTTGCACAGTGTTACGATGGTGCTGCTGTAATGTCAGGGAATTTAAATGGATTGCAAAAAAGGGTTAAAGATAAGGCACCTCGAGCTGTCTTTGTTCATTGCATGGCTCATCGTCTCAATTTGGTACTACAACAGAGTTGTAAGAAGATTTCCAAATGTAGGATATTTTTTGCAAATGTGAGTGGAATCCCAGCATTTTTTCACCACTCAGCGAAAAGATCACACGCTCTTGTGTCTAATGCAGTCAAAAGAATTCCTACTGCTGCGGAAACTCGTTGGTTGTCCAACTCAAGACTTCTAAATGTTGTTGTAGAAGAATGGGACAGTTTGAAACAGGTGTTTGAGCAACTTATGAATGACGAAACAAGTGAGGAAAATATGATTAGGTCGTGTAAAGATTCTTGAACGAGTTCAATGATTTTGAAGTTGCTTTGCTGGCATTAGTATTCAACGATATTTTTGGTTTGACAGATGTTCTATTTGACATATTGCAGAAAAAAATCTTTGGATATTAATTATTGTGTAACCAAGGTTAAAGACACGCAAGTTTTACTAGCAAATAAGAGGAACGAAATTTATTTTGGTAAACTTATTGAGAAAAGTAAGCAGCTGACAAACATAAACATAAACATTAGTAGGGGGCGTAATGACTTGACATTGGAAGATGTGTGTCAAGAATATCGTATTTTGTGTTACGAAATGATTGATACTATTTTGATGGAGATTCAAGTACGATTTCGTGATTGTGATAAATTACAATTCCTAGGTCTTATAGACTCGAACAAGTTTGAGCTGTACAATAAACATTTTCCTGTCACATCCCTGGAGAACTTACAACAATGCTAACCACAAATATTCACCAATACCGGTACCCCACGTTTAAGAAATGAACTATCACTCTTTTATGCTGGCGAATCCTACAAAGGAAAAAAATCGGGAGAAATACTTCAAGAACTTCATGAAAATAAAGATATTTTTGAAGAGACTTGCAAACTTTTTTCTTTAGTACTGACAATTCCTTCTACTAGTGCATCAGTGGAACGTAGTTTTTCTTGTTTGAAAAGACTAAAATCTTTTACAAGAAATACAATATCTCAGTCCAGACTTACATCATTGGCTGTCATCACCATACACCGTGAATTGTAGCTGAAACTAATTGAAGACCAGCCCTTTTACGAGGACATCATATATAAGTTTGCCAACCTTAAGGAAAGGAGGATTGATTTAATCTATAAACAAGATGTTCAGTAAAGAACATATAGCCTACTTTCTCCTAAATGCATGGGTATTGTTATAACTCTTTGTCCTTTTCAAGGAGTATGATCGAATGTTGGTTGTAGTAGCTTGTTGAAATACAACGTGCTACAGGGATATTAAACATGAATATGAGGTGCCCTTTGCTAGTGCTACCTCTGTACCAAATTTCGTTCAATTCGGTTTCACTGTGTTTGAATTGATAGGGGGAATCGATTTGCACACATACTTGGCCACCATCTGCAAACTATTGGGCTGATGTTCTTGCAGTTTGGTCTGAATATGGTGTTGCAAAATTTGGTAGAGACTAGATTATTAGGTTGGTCGTAATTACATTTTAGCTTTTAACATTTGGGTGGCCGCGATTACGTTTCCGTCAAGATAGCGGTGATATAAAACATGACACTGAGGTGCCCTTTGCTAGTGCTACCTCTGTACCAAATTTCGTTCCATTCGGTTTCACCGTGTTCGAATTGATAAGGGGAATCGATTTTCACACAAAGATGGCCGCCATCCGCAAAATATTAGGCTGATGACCTATTAGTTTGGTCAAAGGATGCTCCCTCCATAAAGGTATGTTGTTGCTAAATTTGCTAGAGATCGGATGATTAGGCTAATCGTAATTTGATTTAAGCTTTGAACATTTGTGTGGCCGCCATTGCGTTTCTGTCAATATGGCGGCGATATAAATCATGACACTGAGATGCCCTTTGCTAGTGCTATCTCTGTACCAAATTTCGTTCCATTCGGTTTCACCGTGTTTGAATTAATAGGGAGAATCTATTTTGACACAAAGATGGCCGCCATCCGCAAACTATTAGACGAATGACCTATTAGATTGGTCAAAGGATGCTCCCTCCATAAAGGTATGTAGTTGCAAAATTTGGTAGAGATCGGATGATTAGGTTAATCGTAATTTGATTTAAGCTTTGAACATTCGTGTGGCCGCCATTACGTTTCAGTCAAGATGGTGGCGATATAAAACATGACACTGAGGTGCCCTTTGCTAGTGCTACCTCTGTACCAAATTTCGTTCCATTCGGTTCCACCGTGTTCGAATTAATAGGGGGAATCAATTTTGACAAAAAGGTGGCCGCCACCCGCAAACTATTAGGCTAATAACCTATTAGATTGGTCAAAGGATGCTCCCTCCATAAAGGTATGTAGTTGCAAAATTTGGTAGAGATCGGATGATTAGGTTAATCGTAATTTGATTTAAGCTTTGAACATTCGTGTGGCCGCCATTACGTTTCTGTCAAGATGGCGGCGATATAAAACATGACGCTGAGGTGCCCTTTGCTAGTGCTACCTCTGTACCAAATTTCGTTCCATTTGGTTTCACCGTGTTTGAATTAATAGGGGGAATCGATTTTCACACAAAGATGGCCGCCATCCGCAAACTATTAGGTTAATGACCTAGTTATTCGGTCAAAGGATGCTTCCTCTATAAAGGTATGTTGTTGCAAAATTTGGTAGAGATCGGATGATTAGGTTAATCGTAATTTGATTTAAGCTTTGAACATTTGTGTGGCCGCCATTACGTTTCCGTCAAGATGGCGGCGATATAAAACATGACACTGAGGTGCCTTTTGTTAGTACTACCTCTGTACCAAATTTCGTTCCATTCGGTTGCACCGTGTTCGAATTAATAGGGGGAATCGATTTTCACACAAAGATGGCCGCCATCCGCAAACTATTACGCTGATGACTTATTAGTTTGGTCAAAGGATGCTCCCTCCATAAAGGTATGTTGTTGCAAAATTTGGTAGAGATCGGATGATTAGGTTAGTCGTAATTTGATTTAAGCTTTGAACATTTGTGTGGCCGCCATTACGTTTCCGTCAAGATGGCGGTGATATAAAACATGACACTGAGGTGTCCTTTGCTAGTGCTACCTTTGTACCAAATTTCGTTCAATTCGCATTCACCGTGTTCGAATTGATAGGGGGGGACAGACATTCAGAGTACACACACTCACACACACACACACAGACACACAGACACACACACACACATACACACAGACAGACACACTTTTTTCGCCCTGTGTTGATCTCATAAGTCTACTTTCATTTTTTGCAAAAATCGAAAGTAGGCTAAAAATAGGTGAGTTTGACTTTTTAGTACCGGCAATTTATATTTAGTTAAGTATTAGCTTTTTAGCAGATATTTAAGCATTTAAATACGAAAAGAAATATGTTAATATTCACAAACGCTGTACCGCTGAAATTGAGTTTGGCTCTTCACATACTTTCTCATCTAAGAGCCGCCACTGCTATTACGGTATGTATAATTATTATTATTATTATTATTATTATTATTAAGTATATAATTAAGCCTAAATGAACAGGACCTGAGGATGAACGCGTGACGTTCGAAACATGTCATCCAATTAAGTAGGTATTTGTACATAAAAGCGTGTTAGTTTATAGGTTATGTAAATACTTGTTTCCCGCCTAATGTAATTCGGTGCAATTTGTGTTGACCGACTGAAAAGCTTTCTTTTATAAAATTATAAGAGCTCGTCAAATATCAAAGAAAATTTAAAAAATACGAAACTCGATATCTCGAATAGTTAGGGGATCGATATTGTAACTTTCAATCGGTGAATACAATTAATGGAATATGTGAAAAGATAAGTTACCTGAAATAAATTATAGCCTATGTGATTAAGATATTATACAAGGGTTGGTCTTTTAGTTTTGGCAACCATGCTGCGGCGCTATGTTGCAAAAGGTTGCTAACCTGCATCCCCTTCCTCAGAATACATGACCTCGACCGGCTCCTCCCCCGTTCGTTTACAGTGGTCACGTGCAGATGAGTAGTTGTCAGCAAGTGCTTGCTAAAGATGGCAGCAATGTTCAGGTGCAGATCTAGAGTTTGGCTTGGGGGGGGGGGGCAGAGAATTGAAATTGTTAAGAAAAATGGTATCACTAAAAACGCAATCACAAAATAACCAAACGTACAAAAACAGACCTTTTTTTTTTTTTTTTTTACAAGCTACATTGATAGAAATTTGATCCGTTTAGCGCGCCAAAAATATTCGTACAAATTGCAACAGCGTGTTTTGCGACTTTTACATCGAGCTTCGAGAAAAGTTTCAAGGTACGTTACAGTTTCGGCAAGTCGAGTTGGTACCGACAAAGGGAGAAAGTCACAGCTTAAATTGCCAACCAAGCTTGCAGTTTGGACGTCGGCAAAATTTTTTGGTGCGATAAACGCCCCAAATTCCTATCCGTGCATTGCTGCACATTCATCGTGACATCACTATAAATATCGATTCGGTAATCACAAGGTTTGCTAAACAAAATAGACGAGTTGATTTTGTTATATAAATAATCGTTTTAATATAACAGGTATTGTAACATTTCTAATGAGTTAACTAAACGTGGTGATGACTATTGTGGTTCAATAAAACAAACATGATATGAATAAATAATATACACTGTGGTGTGACCTTACCTGTGATAGTGTAATATAATAAGTTGTTGAGCGCCAGATTCCTATTTAAGATAGTGAATCGAAATTTATTGATTTAACCTCGGCTATCAGCAGTAGAGTCGAGAACCACTTACCCGGGCCGTAGTGAGACAAAGTCATCTAACCAATCCGTATTTAATCAAGGAGTATGATTGCCTTAAAGTACCAACTACAATGAAAGAAATAGGCATTACGTTAAAGGAAATGAATTTATTTACTCAAGAACAAAATACTAATAAAACAGAATAGTGATAGTCACACAATTGAATTTAAAATTACTCAATGCGGCAATTAATTATTTAAAAGAAAATGAATATTAAAATGAATTGAAAGTTAAATGAAGTTAAATTATAATAGAGACGATAGTTTTATTGAATTGTTGGCTCACCCAGTCGAAGACTCGTCATATTTAAGAAATGATCGATAATCTCGATGTTACGTCGCTTATGTTTAAAAAAATGATGTGATATCTCATTTACTATGAAATATCCTCATTAAGTACGTTGCCATCTGTAGAAAGACTCTTGATCAGGGATATAACCCATTATGTATTGATATAGATGTCGGCAAGACATCGTTCAGTGTCGACTCTCGGTGCTCAGTCCATTAGGACCCATAAAGCAAGGTTACAACTTCCTTCCTTCATTAAGAGCTGTAGATTAATGCCATTCTTGTCCGATGTTGCAGGTACAAATACTAATGACTTCCTTGTCACGTGGTGTCACAGCTTCCCTCTCTCTTAGCCTTCTCCATTCTTGACTCATAACTTGCAATATATATTGACGCGTATATACCGTAGAAAATGGCGTGTTGGTTACACCATTGTGGGTTTCTTAACATCTCAGGAAAATGACGCAGTTAGCCGTGGTGTAATTCTTACTACGTCGTTCAGTTTGTGACACACAGGGTTAGTCCATATCGCCAGTCTTGTTGCAATATATAATACTTCGTCTCTTTACAAGTAATTGTTAATAAAAATCTAATTGAATATAATAATCAAAACCGCTTACAATTATCTGATATAAAAATCATCTCATGGATGTACTAGTTAATAATAATAATAAATATGATAATTATAAATTAATAACCCTATAAATATAACAGCTATGGGATCGAATCGTTACAATCGCCCCTGATATAAATAATTTAAAATAAAATGTAACATTATTTATATCACTACACATCCTACACAAATGAATACAAATTTAAATATTAATACCCCCATAACGACAACATACAAATAATACCCTTCAAAAATACATAAAGATATACAAGAACATACTCTTTTCACTTTACATATTTGTACTATCATTTCTCATTCTTCCAAATGTTCATAATGTTCATTCTTCTTTATATATGTTGTAAAAAAAATATACATAAATGTATTCTTCACAAAAAAATCATATTTTAACTTTCATTCATCTCATTCTTCCAAATGTTCATAATGTTCATTCTTCTTTATGTATTAAACGAGCTGTAAAAAATATACATATAAAATGCCCTTCACTTTTATTTTTGACATATATGTCAACGCTGCACTCGTTTATATTTCGGTGATCGTATGCATGACATACAATTTTGGCTTCATCTCTTTTGAACGTAGTTTTTGTATATCAGTCTGGCGTAGAAGTACATTGTTGTAATACCAGCTGATTAACCCATAATAACTATTACAGCACACGATAATAGGATGCAAACAATACAATATTCCTTTCGTCTTTATAAAGGGATTACTCAAATGCAGTAAAATTTCAATAATTGAAGAAAAAAATAACTTAGCAAGATACCTAAGACAATTCCTATTTCAGTGCATATGTCATACATGTAAATATTTCCCCAAATACATAATGACATCGAAATACCTCAAAGCAGTTATTAAACAGTTCATTTAAATATCCAAGTTACTACTCACCTGCCTTCGTGGCTTAATTCTTTCTTAGGCCACGGCCGCCTCCTTCCAAATTAATACTTCCTAAGTCTCCACGACTTCTTAACTTCTCATAAAACCATAATTCCTCTTCACTACTTCTCGAAAACAATAACTTGAATTTTCAAAATCACAAATAAACATAAAATCTGACTTCTCGTTCATCTTATAAAATTTAACTTAGTGTCGAGATATCTTTACTCTATCGTCATTCATACCTTACCATAACAAAATGATTAAGACTTGGACAAAATACTACTCAATACCTGAATTACGTATATCACTAAACTATTTCACAAAAACACATGACAAACTCCTCGGAATAAATATTTCGTTCCACAAAATATTAATGCTCTTATACTTTGAACTTAGTCTATTCATGATTTGACTTTTTGCTGAATGCCTAAAAACCCCCCTTAGTTTTCTCTCAAAACTCTTAATTAAGTACCGTGTCCTCCAAACACCACTTCCTACTTGTTCTGACCGCCTGGACTATAGCTCACTCTTGCTATACCAGAATCTCTCCAAACTCATCGTGACATCACACGTCACATACAAAAAAAACTCCCCTATTCGTGGTATAATCCCACATCTTCGTATTGTTACAGGTCACCTCTTACTGACCAATAACACATTAAATTTCAGCTAAAAAAAATCGTACATGCTTCGACTAATTCCTTGGAATAATAACATCACACTATGCTTTCCTAGCTATTGTCTTCCTAAAATAATGACAGTGTTTCAGTTGATAGTCAATAACACCGACACTCCTAATTAGCAAATATTCTCCCATAATCACTTCATAAAGCAAGTTCTGAGTTCTAACACAGTTAAGACACTCTCTGCTCTACCAAATTAAATGCGTAAATTACACCTGCCTTTAATTGAAACTTCATTATTACCCCTTAGGTATACACTTATCTCACATTACTAACTTATTCTTCCTTCAAAATATTAACTTATCTTTACTAACTCCGTATGACATAAATAAAACTTAATTTCTCGTCTACTAAAAAAAATGATTTATCTTTAAAATCCTCAAAACATCGAATTATAACAAATTCCTTTCACTTCTAGAAAATATTATGCCAACCATATAATTATTATTATTATCATCTTTATTTTAACCTGTGTGTAGGACAACGATCTACCACATCATTAATTCGTTATTAATCATCAGTAATTTTTTTACTACAAAGTGGTTTAGCTCAATAACAAGCCTTGTAATATCTTTAAAACGTGCGTAACTGTAACAAAAACTTGGACAATCTTACCTTTGTAATCTCTTATTACCTTGTGTGCATACATCCATATATACTTAAAAAAAACTCCCTTATTAACTTCACGTAGTCCCGTAGATACCATAAAAAATCTCATTGCTCAACGGAATATACCTTGCTGACCTACTTCATCCTCCAAAACCTTCTTAAAACTTCATTTGGCATCTTACCAAAACTTCCTCCATTATAACTCCATTTGGCATCTTACCAAAAACTTCCTCAAAAAACAACTTCATTTGGTATCTTACCAAAACTTCCTCCTTAAAAAACTTCATTTGGCATCTTACCAAAACTTTAAAACCACATTGCTCAACGGCATTACCTTCGTTGGCCTACCTCTTCAAACTCACGTCCATTTACGTGAAAATACACACATACACACACACATATCTGTCAACAAGTACCAGATGTCCTAATTAGTTACTACTTCCTCATTTCAACCCGATGTTGGTTAATTCATACAACGCATTACCATTAACAATTCTAAACCACTTAAATTTCTCAACATATATCCGCTGATAACCTCGCTGTCCTCAACTGAAACTTCTTTATTAAATCAATACTTAATTCTTCAACTCACTAGTTTTATTACCACTGTATCATCTTATCTTCACTCACTTTTGAATTAAATCTTTATTACCATTATATTCTTAATTATGGTTGCCATAATAATTATTACTTTCTTTCGATTACTTACCTATGTAATAACCTTCCTATTTTTAAAATTTAATTCTCACTTCATCCAACTTACCTGCAGTTTAAGGACCTACATTCAACTTACCTGCATTGCTCAATAGCACGACAACCTTTGTCTTCCAAATTAAATGATTTTAGTCAATCTAAATCAATAAGCGTAGGCACTACGCGCCCCTTACCATCCTAACTTCACGACTGAATTAAAATTACACACAGCAGGTTTCTTATCTACCTCTTTTAAGTCATATTAAACTTCATTACTTAATATTTAAGTCATACGGAAGAGTAACTATCGGTAATATAAATTTACATCACTACTTTCTCTGGCATTTCACCGTTCTTACCATCTTCATCTTCAATTCTATCTCTTTCTAGGGTTCCATTTTCCTCTTTTCTTACAACATTACTTTCTACCTCTTTCGGACTACACTCATCAACAGTAACATTATACTTCGGCTTTCCTCCTATCATTTCCCCAAGTCTGGCTAATTCATTACGCCACTGCACATCATATGCTTTCTTTCTCTCTTTCATTCTGATTTCTTTTTCCACTAACAACTTAATTCTCTTCTCTTTCATTTTACTTCTAAAATATCTACCTACATGTCTTCCCTTCACTTCTCCACTACTAATATTTAATTTTCTCTTTAGCCGTTGCTCATTGCTTCTCCTCTTATCTATCTCTCTCCTCCTCTTAACCTGTTTACTAATTATGTTCTTCTGACTATGACTTAACGCACGCTTCTCTGCCACTAATAATTTCATATTAACTTCCTCTATCACAGGACTAAATTCTTCCCTAGTTTGCCTATCTAATTTATCTATGATTGTCTGCATCTTAATCTCTTGGGTGCTTAGTACTTTCTTTATCTTACCTACTTCTATCCCTATCTTTTCTCTCATCTTCTTCACTTCTTTTTCGCTACATTCTATAGTCTCTTCTACAGCTATCCTGCGTTCATCTAAAATCTCCTTCAACTCTACTATGCTTTCTCCTACTATCTCCTCTGACGCTAATCTATTTTCACCTAAAATGTCGTCTGACTCTAATCTGATTTCACCTAAAATCTCCGCTATTTGCCGTTCCTCACCTAAGATCTCCTCCGATTCCAATCTGCTTTCACCTACAATCTCCAATGACTCTAATCTACTTTCAATTACAGTCTCCACTAATTCCAATTTGCTTTCACCTAAAATCTCGTCTGACTCTAATCTGATTTCACCTAAAATCTCCGCTAATTCCAATTTGCTTTCACCTAAAATCTCGTCTGACTCCATTCTACTTTCAATTATAGTCTCCTTACAGGCTGTCTTTACTGATTCTACTGCAGTTTCCCCTAAAGTCTCTACCACCTGCCTAGTTTCCACTTCTACCAATTTGCTAAAACTTTCACCTTGAGTTGCTATTTTATTTTCAATCACAGTTACTATTCTTTCCTGAATCCTACTTTCTACTGCTTCTAATTTCTTATCTACTGTCTTAATAATATCTTTAGCTTTCATTTCTACCACTTCCTTAATTTCACCTCTGATCTCCTGTTTTACCCCCTGAATACTTTCCTGTAGCATATCATACTTCTTACTCAATCCTTCATTTACCTTAACCACACTGTCTAGCTTTTTACTATTTTCTTCCAGCTTTTGGTTGATCGTTTTACTATTTCTATGCAATTGTTCAAACTTCTCATTAAATTCCTTCCTACTTTCCTGATTTTGTCTACCCATCTCTTCTCTCATTTCCTGACTATTCTTATCAAGCTTCAAATTCAACTCCTGACAATTCTTTTCTAATTTCTCAAATTTAACATTGAACTCCTGACTATGCTTATTTAATTGTTCACTCATATCTTGATTTAGCCTACCCATCTCTTCTCTCATCTCCTTACTATTTTTATTCATATCTTTATCTAATTTCTCAAATTTACCATTGAATTCCAAATAATTTCTTTTATTCTCTTCACTATTTTTATTCATACTTTCATCAAATTTCGCACTTAAATCTCTACTCATCTGCCTTATGAGCGCAGTTAATGGATCTTCAGGAATCTCTATAGACTTTTCTTTCTCTAGACTACCACTAGTCTCAGGATGTACCTCTGTATTCTTGTCAGGGTTAACCTCAGGATTATTCTCAAGATTTACCTCCGACATCTTGGTATTATTCTCTACGCTTTCAACATCGCTACCGGTATCAACCTCCTTATAATTAACTTTCTCGACGTTATTCCTACTTCTCAACTGCCTCTGTTCCTCCTCCGACATCTCGAAGTACACCGTATAACAATTGCCCTTCCAAAATTTCACTTCACTTCACTGTCCCCCAAAAGCACTGACAATTTGCACTGAAATTATACACTCCTCTGACTAAATACCGAATGGTTTTCGTGTCCTACTTTGTGGCGCCAAATGTAACATTTTTAATGAGTTAACTAAACGTGGTGATGACTATTGTGGTTCAATAAAACAAACATGATATGAATAAATAATATACACTGTGGTGTGACCTTACCTGTGATAGTGTAATATAATAAGTTGTTGAGCGCCAGATTCCTATTTAAGATAGTGAATCGAAATTTATTGATTTAACCTCGGCTATCAGCAGTAGAGTCGAGAACCACTTACCCGGGCCGTAGTGAGACAAAGTCATCTAACCAATCCGTATTTAATCAAGGAGTATGATTGCCTTAAAGTACCAACTACAATGAAAGAAATAGGCATTACGTTAAAGGAAATGAATTTATTTACTCAAGAACAAAATACTAATAAAACAGAATAGTGATAGTCACACAATTGAATTTAAAATTACTCAATGCGGCAATTAATTATTTAAAAGAAAATGAATATTAAAATGAATTGAAAGTTAAATGAAGTTAAATTATAATAGAGACGATAGTTTTATTGAATTGTTGGCTCACCCAGTCGAAGACTCGTCATATTTAAGAAATGATCGATAATCTCGATGTTACGTCGCTTATGTTTAAAAAAATGATGTGATATCTCATTTACTATGAAATATCCTCATTAAGTACGTTGCCATCTGTAGAAAGACTCTTGATCAGGGATATAACCCATTATGTATTGATATAGATGTCGGCAAGACATCGTTCAGTGTCGACTCTCGGTGCTCAGTCCATTAGGACCCATAAAGCAAGGTTACAACTTCCTTCCTTCATTAAGAGCTGTAGATTAATGCCATTCTTGTCCGATGTTGCAGGTACAAATACTAATGACTTCCTTGTCACGTGGTGTCACAGCTTCCCTCTCTCTTAGCCTTCTCCATTCTTGACTCATAACTTGCAATATATATTGACGCGTATATACCGTAGAAAATGGCGTGTTGGTTACACCATTGTGGGTTTCTTAACATCTCAGGAAAATGACGCAGTTAGCCGTGGTGTAATTCTTACTACGTCGTTCAGTTTGTGACGCACAGGGTTAGTCCATATCGCCAGTCTTGTTGCAATATATAATACTTCGTCTCTTTACAAGTAATTGTTAATAAAAATCTAATTGAATATAATAATCAAAACCGCTTACAATTATCTGATATAAAAATCATCTCATGGATGTACTAGTTAATAATAATAATAAATATGATAATTATAAATTAATAACCCTATAAATATAACAGCTATGGGATCGAATCGTTACAGTATGAAGTTGTAAATATGTACACTTGTAACAGAACATAATAATTGCAATAAAGATATTTTCACTTGAATAAAATGAAAAAAAAAAACTGTTTTCAGTTAAAATTCGTGTAGTTTTAATTGTCTGGTTATTGTCTTTTCGTTTTTTGAGTTTGCAAAAAAAAATTTGGTCCCCGTTTGGGGGTGGTCATGCCCCCGTCACCCCCCACCCCCCTTGAATCCGCGCCTGAAAATGTTTTCCAAGCAGTAGCAGAGAACATGGGATAAAAATTCAGTGTGCTATATAGTCCGCCGGTCCTTACTTCCAACTTGAGGCGTTTTGGCTCCGTCAAGTGGCGAGGAGAAGAATTACTTTAAACCAGCCAATCCTAGGCAGCAACTTACATCGACAAGGCGATCTGGCGAGGCGTTGTTGCCGCCAGTCTTTGTTTATATTTCCCACGTGGTAAAGCTAACCCACTCAGCGCGCAGTGTTCGGTTCTCTTGTGCTATTTTGTCAGTCGTTTGCTTCGTTCTTTCGAATATCTCGTAGTTAGTTGCATACTTCATATTTAATAGTATAGTGTAGTATAGACGACTATTACCGCTATGTAAAATAATACATTATAGGCTCAATAATTTAGTGAAGTCGTAGGTTAATTTTAAGTTCGTGCGAGTATTCGTGAACTTACTGTGTGTGCTACCATGCCGAGGAGCAAGGAGCTGGGAAGATTGAAACGACCGGGTAAGAACAGGAATCTATCCAAACGAGTTACAAATATAGACAGTTTTCAGCAAGATGCTATACGTCGGCATATCTATGCTTATTATCGCAGAAAGGAACATCCGACCCTTACGAAGCTGCCCGTTTCTTTGCATAAGTGTGATCTTTTCAATGGTAGTAAGTCTTCGGTAACCATAGTTGTGAAGTATCTGGGGATTAGGTATAAGAAAGAGAACGGTGTTCGAATCAGCTGACCACGCTCCGCCAGCGCGCTTGCAACATTGCCCAGCTGATCGAAGAACTGTCAAGTTGGAAGGTATAACCGGCAGAGTATAGAGGTCGCACGGCTCGTCAGTGTCACCAAGGACTGCACAAGGAGCTGTGTTACTTTACAGAACGGTAGCAAGACACGTTGCAGCCTTTCGAGAAGAGCTCGAACGTGTAGAGGACATGTCTCGATCTGGTCACCCACCAGTAACTGATGAAGATGTACCGTTATCGGAGGCGGATCGGAACGTAACGCTTCGTCAATTAGCGCAAGATACGGGACTGGCTGAGCGCTTGCTCACAACTACTCCTCTGCACGTTACCACTACAAACGAACGGGGAAGGGGATGCAGGTTAGCAACCTTTCGTAACAATGGCAGAGCCCAACACCGTTGCAACACAGCGCAGCAGCATGGTTGCCAAAACTGAAAAAACAACCTATCCAGTATCAACTAAGCAAGAAAGGTGAACAGACGTGCAGTGAAGTATACAGAAATAATGGGAATCGCTATTCAGCAGTACCGGGTGGTCATCGGCCGCTGGCACGCTAGAGTGAAGTGCGATATCGGTGTTGGGAAAGTGATAGTGGGCAATGTCACTGAGCAGATGGGGGTTTTTGGCGGTGGGGATGTCAGCGGTGGTTTTGGCGATGCTACTGTTAATTGGAGGAGTGGAGTCAAACCCAGGGCCTGGACAGTTAGGATGGCAAGCAATTGAAAAAATAAGGGAAATTGTAAAGGAAGCGTCCCAAAATGACTAAATCCGGGACATTCTACGTGAGCTATGCAAGGAATTTAAGGAGATAAAGACATGTATAAAGGAAGAGATGGGAATAGTGACAGAAGGGCTGGCTGAAAACTGTAGACAGATAATAGATTAAAGAGGAAAGATAAGGATATTAGAAAGGGAGGTGAAAGAATTAAGGAAGACCAAGCAGGATTAGAGGAAAAAAACACGTCTTCAATTATGGATTGACGGAAGGTGTCAATGAAAGCACCAAGGATCTACAAGGTCTTTCATATAAAGTAAGAACGGCAAGCGGTAGTTTTGTTACTGGCTGGTGCGGTGGCCTTGGCCGAGCTTGTGGCGCGCCATGGCCCCCTGCTGTACTATTGAAAGCGCGAGCATAGTACAAACGAGGGATGTTTTTTTTTTTTTTCAAGTTCCGATGGGCTGTATAAAAACAACAGATTGACATACCAAACTGATTTTACTGTTAAATGTTTGCTGGTTTTATTCTTATGTCTCAACATAATCGCCAACACGATTGAAACATTTGTCGTATCGTTACACCAGCTTTCCAATGCCCTCGGCAAAATATTCTGCCTCCAATGAGGTGGGTACGTCTGGACAGCCTCCTGAAGTTTTTCCTTTTTGGCTGGGCGTTGCCGCCCAACTGTACGTTCAATTCTCCAAAGAAGGTGATACGATACGACAAATGTTTCAATCGTTTTGGCGATTATGTTGAGACATAAGAATAAAACAAGCAAACATTTAGTAGTAAAACCAGTTTGGTATGTCAATTTGTTATTTTTATGCAGTCCATCGGAACATTAAAAAAAAACAGTCCTCGTATGCACTATGCACGTGCTTTCAATAGTACAGCAGGGGGCCATGGCGCGCCACAAGCTCGGTCAATGTCACCGCACCGGCGAATAACAAAACTGCCGCTTGCCGTTATTACTTTATATGAAAGCTCCTGTACTATCCAAAGTGCTCCGAGTGATTAGGGACGGTATACAGATAAACTTTGGGGACTCAGATATTGACAATGTGTTCAGTATAGGTATTTTGGCGTGTCCTCTTTAATGAATTGGCTCCTCTAACAGAGGGGGGCGGACGCCATGGACCGGTAGCTCCCATAAGCAGCTTTCGCCTTGTTAGTATCTGTATCAACATGTGCCTTCGTCAAAATAATCAGTTTTGAGTTATATTTACAATGTTCTTAAAATAATATCACCATGTCGCTTCGTCTTAGAACTGTTTTTATCTTATTTACAAGTCACTTATTAATCAGCATGTAGCTTCGTCAAATTGATCTATTAACTGAATTATTCTTCTTTTTATACTCTAATCAATATGTACAGCAAAAGACACAAACACAAATGACATACCTGGTGATAAGGCCATTAACTCTTCTAGGTCGCGTCGTACTATTATTAGCCAGTCAAACCTCAGAACTGACAGCTGGGTTTTCCAGAGATATTCGGAACTAGTGGGACTCATTAGCTTATTTACTCAGGCGTGAATACGCGTTCGGAACTCATGGGACGTTTTTCCTAAGAAATTTGTTTTCGGAACTCATGGGAATGGAACTCGTGGGACAGAACCGTATTTTGGTATGGACTATTGGAAAGTTTTGAAAGTAGTTAACTCAGCTGTTGCTCTTGTTGTGTTGCAGTTCTTCAGCGTGCTCACCTTCGTGTGTGTGGAGAAGAGACCGAACCGCACGATAGAATCGCAGCCGCCACTCCCTCCCTTGGAGCTGGATGGAGACACCAAGGGATGCATCCTGCTCAATGCCAGCTGGACGCAGGACCCTGTACCGTTGTACGAGACGCGTGCCTCGCCCAAGAGAGAAATCAACGGCTATGGCAGTGTCGGTTGTACCTTACCTGTGGTCCAAGTGAGCGCGTGATCATCGGCTGCTTCGTGTGAATGTGTGTGTGTGAGACTGTGAACATGTGTGTCTGTGTGTGTATATTATATTTATAGACAAGTATTCTACAATGTTTTAATATACCGTAGTGTCTGTGTCATCGGCAGCTGGTGAGGACTCTTAAAAGTATTGTTAAGTATTCTCATTCTCATTACCGTGAGCTCATTTTTTTAAAGCTAGAACTTTAATATTTTAAACATACAATAAACACGTAGGCCTATGTGTTTTCCAGCTTAGGCCAGGTTGGAGCAAATATGACACCCCTCCATACGATTAATAATAATAATAATAATTTACTCGGTCTGTCTACCATTCTTCCTCAACCACTGAACTCCTCTCCACAATCACACTGTCATCATCTGGGCAGGCGCGGATCTAGAGTTTGGCTTTGGAAGGGATCTGAGAATCGAAATTCTTAAGAAAAATGGTATCACTAAAAACGCAATCATAAAATAACCAATCGTACAAAACCAGATCAATTTTCATGCAAGCTACATGGATAGAAATTTGATGCGTTTAGCGCACCAAAAATATTCGTACAAATTGCAACATCGTGTTTTGCTACTCTCGAGCTTCGAGAAAAGTATCAAAGTACGTTACAGTTTCGGCAAGTCGAGTTGGTACCGACTAAGGGAGAAAGTCACAGCTTAAATTGCCAACCAAGTTTGCAGTTTGGACGTCGGCAATTTTTTTTGGTGCGAAAAAAGCCCCGAATTCCTATCCATGTATATATATGACAAACATTTTTTTTCTTTTTTTATATAAACCAATATATATACTTGGCACAACAATTAGCGGGCCACTTTTCAATGCATTTTAATGGTCAAGTAGCCCGTTAATTGGTGTGCCAAGTATATAAAAAAATTAGTTGTGTAGGAAATAGGTATGAAGTTGTAAATATGTACACTTGTAACAGAACATAATAATTGCAATAAAGATATTTTCAGTATTGAATAAAATGAAAAAATAACTGTTTTTCAGTTAAAATTCGTAATGTTTTATTTGTCTGGTTATTGTGTTTTCGTTTTTGAGTTGGGGTGGGGGTGTCATGACACCCGTGACAACCCCCCACCCCCCTTGAATCCGCGCCTGCATCTGGGTATCCTTCCAGCGGGTAGGGTATGCGTTTTATGGACAACATGCCTCCATCAGTTCCTGTCATTACAACGTTCCTCTCCTACCACATCCTGCAGTGTTCCTTTCTCGATTAGGTTTGCATTTACATGGTCCAGCCACCTTCTTGGACGTCCAACAGGTCTCCTCCAGGTATTGCCATTTCCGAGTACTGTCAGGGGATTCTATTCTCCATCCTCTACACATGCCCAAACCATTTCAACCATGCAATGCGTAATCTTTCCTCCATCGTACAGGTCACTTGCATGTCATTCCTAATGTACACATTTTTAATTCTGCCTCTTTTTGCATAGCCGATCGTAAAAAAGTGACAGTCCGTCAGAAAGACTAGACTTTGTATCATTTTAAATGCTACAAATGCTGAAAAATGCTAGAAAGGCTGGAGGCATCTCGCTTCGCTCGAAGCCAAAGACTTTTGACATGTTAGAAAATTATCTGCATAATACTTATCTTGCTTATCTTGTTTCAAATTACTCGCGAAGGGCAAGTGCAAACCAAGGGCAAAGCAAGGTAAAGCGCGCGGGATGCCGTTACGTTCACCAGAGCGCGCGGGGACGTGCCCCTTCCATCCAGTCTAAAAACACTTATAGTGGGCGATGTATTGAAGATAGAGATATGCTCTCGCGGCCTTTTTTGTAGAACTTTTCATACTGACCAATTCTTACGCTCATAGTATATTGATATTTTTAACAGTTTGCCCAGCGTAAGCTTAAGAAGCGCACGGACGCCAAGTTTATTTTAGACTTTTTTCACTGAAATCGTTACTGCTTGGCTTCCTTTGATCATACATAAATTATTTTCTACAGAATCTTTCCTCGAGTTATCCTTTACAGAATGGTGAAAACCGCATCAAAATCCATCCAGTGGTTCTCGAGATTACCCGTGACATCCAAGAATCGGGGATTTTTGTCTTATACTAACGAAGTAGAGATTGTCAGGGAACACATGCACTAAGCGGTACTATTACGTCACACACATCAGTGCATCTGTCCGTCCGTCACTGTAACGTAACGCCACACCCCAGCGTAACGACGAAGTCGACAAGATCATTTAAAATGATAATAATTAAAATAGATCAAGGTAGTTTCCGATCACGGTAACTTCCATTTCCAACGTCAACACGCTAGCGACGGAGACAAGTCGGGAACGTTTGTGGGAATAAGACTACAAAAGTTTGAGGATTGATTTTAAATGTTCAATTTTGCACACTAAGGTCCATTAGCAAAAACGCTCAAACAGGGGTAAAATATTTTTTTATGAAGAGCAAACCCATCAAATTTGAACACTTTTCTAGTAAATCATGGCGAACTCTCCTTGTTAGTTGTCTTTACTATAGCTTAATAAGTAGTTTTAAAACTGAACTTGATGAGCACCCACTAGCTGCTGTTGTCATGTATTACCTGGAATATTGTATGTTGTTAATATTCCTTACTGCTGTGTGTGTGAGTGTGTATGTACCGTAAGGCTGGGCACAGAGGGGCAAATGGGGCTGCTGCCCACATTATTATTTAATTGCTGCATCAAGTCTTTCAATTGCAAATAAAGAAAAATCTTACATGAAATATGAATTCGGCTCAATTTGGGAAAAGATAATTTGGAAACTAATGACAAGCGAGTATCATCAGATCCAATTTTACAAGACAATTGGCTCTACAAAACACTATCAAACCTACAGTGACACCCACGGATAGTCTCTGCCTTTCATAAGCAAAAAATAGAAACCTGTCAGAAACTTAGAAAGTGTGATATTATTAAATTAAGAAGACTTTTGGCCTGTGTCTCATTGTGCGCTGATTGGTTGTGAGGAGAGGGAGGGAGAGGGGTTCACCTGCGCCTCAAACTGTGCCCAGCCTTGTATAGGCTCTCCCTCTGTTGAGAACAGAGGAAACAGTTGTCTTAAAATTCTGGAAATGTCAATTATTTGTAGACCCTTTCATAATCGCTACAGTAAAGAAAGGAAATTCAATACGGTATTGTTTTTGTATAAAACTAGATGTAAAGAAATGACAGGCTGATCTCAATATCAACAGATGTTTCCTGTCATCTATAGAACAATTGAGTATGCTAGTTAAGTTTTAATTGATCCATTATATATCCCCTATTTTCGAACTCTGATACAATCTTTTTTAATAGGTAGTTAGTAGGTCATAATTTATCATAAAATCAAAAATTAATCAAGAGATAAGCTACGGCTTATGACCCAACTATCAGCTTTGAATTCGATGCTCAACATCCAAAGAAGAAAATAATCTATAAAGCCACAGCTTCGTACATCAAAAAACAAGGCTGGTTAATCAATCAGGTAACCATGTTGGTGAATTGGATTGTTGAAAGTATATGTTAAGTAAGGCATTACCAGACCCACAGTTTCTTTTAGAATTTGAATTTGACGAAATGTTTTTTTTTTACAATAGGCTAGCAATCAATGCAGAAATCACGATAACTACTTTTTATCTATTTTTGTACATATCTTTTCATAATCTATTTTCACTTCTGTGATCTTCTACAATATCCTTTTAAAGATATACACTGGCTTGCAAACTTAAAGCAAGCTCAGCAAGTTCTTTGACTAATGGTTGAAGAGGTTAATAATAATAATGTCATTGGCGGAAAATCTACGCAGGTTGGAATTACTATTTTGTGGGATAGAATAATCTGCTTCTTAGACAAGTATACTTTATGGTTGTCTGTTATTAGTAAGCTCTACAGAGCCTATCGTTCATGTTTAGAGAAAATGATGAAAGCAAAGTTCGTTGACTGAGTGCCTCAAAATAGGGGAAGTACTAATCGGATGAGTCTTCTTGACAGATTTACTTGTTCAAGGTTGTGTTTGAGAGAAGCCTTTCTGTGTAATTGCTCTGATTATTACTTATTTGTAATGTTAGCTCTAGGTCTGTGTCGTGTTGTATTGCCTGTGATATTTGTCTTATAGTCTCAGTTTGTGTTCTTGTATATAATATGTCTGTTCCATTATTTAGGTTAAGTTGATGTCCTTGACTGTTTTTTAAAATAAATGTATGCATTGAATGTTCAAACTTATTTTTGTTGCTATCTTTTTAATGAATTTGATTTTGTATTAAATATGAATAGTAGCCACAAAGCAGCAATTTGTCCTTTTTTTTAATGTCCTTTTGATTGTATTCTCACCTTTTTACTTACAGAATCCTCCATGCTTATCAGTGACAGGGGCGGATTCAAAGGGGTCATGACCCCCCCCCCAAACGGAGGCCAAAATGTTTGCAAACTCAAAATACGAAAACACAATAACTAGACAATTAAAACTACACAAATTTTTACTGAAAACAGTTTTTTTTTCATTCTATTCAAGTGAAAATATCTTTATTACAATTAGTATGTTCTGTTACAAGTGTACATATTTACAACTTCATACTTGTTATATTAAGACGATAAGCCTATGATTATAACAAAATCAGCTCGTTTATTTTGTTTAGCAAACCTTGTGATTACCGAATCGATGTCCATAGTGATGTCACGATGAATGTGCAGCAATGCACGGATAGGAATTTGGGGCTTTTTCCGCACCAAAAATTTTGCCGATGTCCAAACTGCAAGCTTGGTTGGCAATTTAAGCTGCGACTTTCTCCCTTTGTCGGTACCAACTCGACTTGCCGAAACTGTAATGTACCTTGATACTTTTCTCGAAGCTCGATGTAAAAGTCGCAAAACACGCCGTTGCAATTTGTACGAATATTTTTGGTGTGCTAAACGCATCAAATTTCTATCCATGTAGCTTGCAAAAAAATTGGTCTGGTTTTGTACGTTTGGTTATTTTTCTTAACAATTTCGATTCTCTGACCCCCCCCCCCTAAAGCCAAACTCTAGATCCGCGCCTGATCAATGATGGGAAAAGTCACGGTCGGGGAGCGACATGTTATTTACAAGTATAACAATATTACTCAATAAATTCAGGAACTGTAATAAAGCCGTGCCTTTTATGGCAGGGCATGCACGCAGAGGAGGAGAGAAAGAAATTAGGAGGGTAGCCGTGGCATGGGATAAGTTTTGGAGTTTTAAGTTCATTTTCCAAAATGAATCTCTCCAGTTGAAGACAAAAATAGAAATATGTACTAGAAAGCTGTGTTATACCAGTGCTAATTTATGGATGCCAAACATGGGCATGCACAAAAAAGCGAAACAGAAATAGTGTAAATTCAAGTTACTCCGTGATATCAAGTAACACCGTGATAAAGCATATTTCCTCTATCACTATGTAGGTTCAATTCCGAAAATTCTAAGTTTTTACCAACAGATGGCAGTAGAAACCAGGAATCCAGGAAGCCCTTGCGTTCTATCTTTGACCAACTCAATGAGGTTTAAAAAATATATTAACAGAGAGTTGACATTTCAACAAGTGATCCACATCCAGGGAAATCTGTGGTGAAGATTTTAATTTTTTATAGACTGCTGTTTCATTATATAAGTTTCATTTTAACACCAGTCAGAGGTAAGATGCAGACCATTCGCATACAAAACTTACATGCATGTAGTGTTACGCATTGAAGGTGTGTGCGCTTAGCAATAAGTACGTTTTTCTTAGGTTGGACGCTGAAATGGCGCCAAAACGCAATAAAGAGGCTCGCTCCTACATGCTGAAACACTTAAAGAAGCATTGAATTCGATGAAGGAAGAAGGTCAGTATACAAGGCCAGTAGACGTTTTAATAATCCGTGTAGTACCCTAAAGGATTATTGCACAAAATATTCAGCCAATCCAGGAAGTGCAACCCTTGCAAAAATTGGAAAGCCATTCGTTGTGTCACCTGAATTTGAAGTGAAGATAGTGTGTCAAGATAGACACAATAGATCGGTCTTGGCCTAATTACAGACCCCAGAACAATGACGATGATGGTTGTGGTGCGTGAAGCCCTGGTGGATGTCACCAAGAGGAAGAATGGAGCCGAATGGATTGATTATCAGTTTTGTATTGTCTGGTACCGATAATGTCTATTTTATGTGTGATAGGTGTGAGGAATCTGATGGTGACTAATAAGACTTAAAATTTGTTTAAGTTAATGGAATATTTTTAATCAAATATTATTATTTTTTCTATAAAAACTGTGTAGTGAAATGTTTCAATATGGGCAATATCGGGTAACAGAAGTTTATAGTCTACATGCGATTTGAACACTTTTATTACATTAAACATTAGATTTCACGATTAAAAAGTACACTGAATGGTGAACACCATGCTATCACGGAGTAACTTGAACACTATCACGGAGTAACTTGAATATCACGGCGTTACCTACTTCTACTACCGGATTTTGTTAGTTAATATCTTGAAATAACTTACGAATATTTGTAGGAAATATGCCAGAAATGTTCCGTAGGGTATTCCTCTTTAACATGTAATGAATCGAAATAACTCAAATCTAAAATTTCAGAAATTATTAACAAGAAAAGTGCGCTCGAGTTGAGCATTAATTTAGACATATTGAAGCTCAGTCGCCTCCGTAGCGTAGCGGTCAGCATGGTTAGCTGCCGCCCCGGAGGTCCTGGGTTCGATTCCCGGCTCTGCCACGAAATTTGAAAAGTGGTATGAGGACTGGAACGGGGTCTACTCAGCCTCGGGTGGTCCAAATGAGTAGAGGGAGTTCGATTCCCACCTCAGCCATCCTCGAAGTGGTTTTCCGTGGTTTCCCACTTCGTCTTCGGGCAAACGCCGGGATGGTACTGCCCCCGTGAATTGAATTATTTAGGGACAAAATGAGAGTATTTTCCGTCCCCATGATAAAATTTTACTAGCAAATATAATTTCTGGAAGTGTGACACAGGAGTGTAGTGTTACAAGCTCGAGACTGTGGGAGAGCCCGATCACGTGATATGTTGCACAATGGACGCTTCTAGAAGGCTATATTTAGCATAGCAACAGTGAGTTTGGAGATTAATATTATAAATATTGTTATTAATTATGGTATTGGATCCCAGCCCAGAGCCAACTAGAACAGGTCTTATTGAAGACGGGATCAACTTTAATTACACAATATGATGAAATTATGCATTTAGGCCCTTAGAAGAAGATTTTCTTATTTGGTAATGAAGAGAATATTAAGAGAAATTATGTCTGATGATACTTTAAAAACCACAGATCGGTTAATCTACGCAGTAATGCATTAGTAATCTTCGCGCTAAAATTATGGTGGGAGATTGATATGGCCGCCAAAAATTCGACTTGGAGGGGGAGATCCAAGGATCGAGGTTCTTATTCCAGCAGACTTTGAAGAGTGAGGAAGTGTTTTTACTGTGTTAACGGAGATCCCAAAGCTTAGTCCGAGTGCGACGACTGTCGACTTGTGGAGACGCGAGGATAGCTAGGTGGAACGTTAGAGATCGCCGCACTTCCATTCTACGTGAAGTTGTGAGGAACATTGAATTGGTTATATCTCTTATATAATTGAGATCTGAAGTTAAATAAGCATATATATATATAAAGAACAGGTCGCATACTATATATTGTGAAAAGTCGAGCGCTTTAAAAATTCACCGTTTCGACAATATCAGCCTGTCAAGTTAGATTTCCGAATGTGTTGGAAATAAAGCTGAATATCATTATAAATTGCAACGTGAAGTTGGCGAACGCAGTTCAAGTGAACAGTGGCGGAGAACTTTTAATATTGGCGCAACACATAAACATTAACAGAATGACTACCGGTACCATTATTCTTCAAACGTTATCATTCAGCATAATTAACATTGTTGATATGATGAACTAAATAGTCATGCGCCAGAGACATATTCGATAACAGGAGTTAAGATACAGCGATGGAGCTTCGTTCGACAACGTATTCTTGAATACAGACGTAGTGTAGGTCCATCTTGTGCATTTTCGTCAGTCTACGAACACTAATATAACATCAATTAGCAATGGAAACATTTCATTCACCATTTATATGAATATTTCCATAATTACATTCCAATGATGAAGCTGATACATATTTACGACGGAGAATGAAGACTTTACAGAAGAGATTTGTCAAGATGCTAGGGAAAGGTAGCCCAGCAACACAGAAGAATTTGCCAGAAGGATGTCGTTCGAGCCCAGGCGAATGTTGGTGAATTCCAGAGAGGGACGTTTCTTATCTCTGAGGTCGCAGATCCGGGGTTCGAATGCGGATCCATCTCAGTGTCTTGTACTGAGGAAACATCTAACGTATTGTGGGAATACTTGCATAGATCTTCAAGTTTTCGTCGAAATAAGGCATTAGTGTATCTCAATTGTTATATAGAGTTTGATTAGTAACATTCTGAGCCGGCGATCTTATTCCATATTTTCAGCGATCTTATTCCATATTTTTCTATATTTTCACATTTCATGTATTTCAGTGCTTTTATGTATTTTACACTTCAGATGTGTGTGTTGAGATTTTTATACTTCAAGATTATTTATAAGATGATTGCATTTCATCTATTTTTAAATTTTATTCTACGGATCAGTTGTGGAACTGACATTAAAATTTTGTTTGAGGAATCATATTGCCTCATAGGAGACTAGTCGTTTCGACTCTCGAATTTTAATAATTTCATTTAAACCAAGTATTCTGACATTGTGTCATAGCTTCAAATTAAATTCTTATTAAATTTAATTTGAGCACTTTAATGAACGACATATAACTTCGAGAAAAGAAGAAACTTCGAATGATATTGTTATATCATTATTGTACATAATCTGTCGACGATCTAAGAAATACTAGTCGTTTGATAAGACCGAAGTCTTAATCCCTATGAACATTCTTTGTGTAGAGTGGAAAAACATTACGACATTGACAAACCTTTCTTATTATTTGTAAAGCTAAGAGCTTTGTTCATTTAATATGTTAGAGGAAATACCTTTTGATAGAAGATTATTCAAATCTTTGGCTAGGAATTCAAAGTTAGTTTATCCCGGTCAGGATTGAATTCTATCTGACTCTATAAATAACATGTGTGTCATTTTATCCTATTTGTGTAACATCACGTCATTTTGTCGACATGATATTACAACGATAAACAACTTGACAAGTGAGATGAGACAGGAGTATTATTTTTATTACATGTATTTGCGACAGACGAGTTAACAGTTAATTATCTTGTTGTGGAGTAAACTTTAGGAGGTTAATAACGACTGTCTAATATCGTTCATTACAATTGGAAGTTTCGTTTGAAGAACTTACGCATGTATAATTGTAGTGCAGTAGTCATGTGCAATAATAATAATAATAATATCGTATGGCCTCGAGTGCCTGGTGCAAGCTTTGTTAATTGACACCCAGAGGGTAGCTTGCATGTCGAATTTTGTCGTTCCTTTGAACGCTATGAAAGTCAAGGAGGTTAGATATCTAAACTCCTTGACACTACAGCACTTTCAAGTAGAGAATGGAAGAACTTTGTGTTGGCGGAAAATCCCGAGATTAATTTTGCCATTGAACACGGCCTACTGAATTCAAATGGGTTCTTTAACATGCCAACAACGTATGACATGAGTATCGTGATTTTTGTCGCCTTCAAAAATCACTTACCATGGCCAGGGGTTGGTAGTCCGACACTATAACCACTCACCCACCGTGGCAAGCTGTCATGTGCAATGATACTGAGGGTCATGCCAGTATTTGAGAGAAGTTCCTACATAAGATATGTTAATGACAATTAATCCTTTTTGGTTATTGTTTAACATAATAGATGATAATTGTTTATGCCATATATACTGTTATATGAGGATTTGTAGAGCTATGAAGAGTGCTCATGCGAGGGAATTCCGCATTTTAAGGAAGTCAAAGTATTGTTGTTCTTTGATAAAAGGCATGTACCATGATAAGAGCCGTTGTATACAAGTAGTCCAGTTCTTGTGAATTAACGATTTAGCTGTGTTAACAGGAGGGTTTCAGCGGAAATACAACTTGAGAAAGATTGTCTACTCACGTCTATAATACGATTATTACATTTTATTAAACCCGAAGTTATGTAATTACGTACAGTTTACCTTAATTAGTCGACTGTATTATACCGACAGTGTAATGAAACCTATATAGGACGATGTGTAAGCAGTATATCAAAACTACAGAACGTTAGAGAAGGATGGTTATGTGAAAAACCAGTGTATATATTTAGTTAAGAATTATATTATAACCGAGAAGTTAGAATCTCGAAAGTGTCGCGTTAGCAACACTAGATAATGGATATTATTATAAACATATTACATGTAAATAATTTTTGTGGAAATGACTTAATTAGTTAAATAATTTAGTAGGATTTATTAATCAATTGTTTTGGAATAGCGTGTGTTTTATGAGCGGACGTTTTGGTGTGTATGATTGTTCATTGTTAAGAGCAGAAGTGGAACCGAATTGGTCTAGAACAATTCCGGGGTGCGAATGAAAGGGTGTATAAAAATTTTTAGAATGATTGTTTAAGAAACAGAGTAGTTATATGAACTTTTGTAAGATCTAAATGTTAATTTTTACGTGATTTTATAAATGCACACACAAGCAGTCTCTGTGGACTAGCGAGAATGATTCACCGTTATGTTGGGGAGCGATGACATAATATAAACAGGTGTACTCCCACCGCCTTCTATATAAATTGTAAAACAGTTTCGAGTACGGCGTGGTGCCGGTATTTCATTGATGAAACCAAGGTACTGCACGTGCGTTCTACAACGCAGGCTTGTGAATGAAATCAGGTGTCTGGAATACCATTTAGAGACTTCATTAATCGTTTTTATTTTTACGCAGTGTAGGCCTAGAACAAGCCAAGATTTATACTCATAATTTTTAATACAGAATTGTAGTAAGATGTAGAGTTGAAAGGAGGTGTGAATGTTTGCGTGTTTTTAATTTTAATCTCTATTGTTAAATTCGTTCATTGTTATTTTGTTTATACTAGATTAGTTTACCCTATTGTTAAATTCCATAAATTAAATAATGTCAATCCAGAAACTGTAGAGTTGAAATTTGTTCTGATGAAGAATGACAATCATCATTATCGTAGCACAAAAATTACATAGATGTCGAAGTGGAAATATATCACAAAACATGGAGAAATAGTTGCCCAAATACTCCAAGTACTGAAATTAAATCCGGCAGTTCTACCTTCATGTCGACTCTCGAAGTTCATAATAGGTATTAGGAAAATACCCTGATGTTCCCCGTTCCCCGATGAAGATCACGAACCCATGGTTTGCACCATCCAACGAAACTGCTACCTCAGGTAAGGACAGCATTCCTCCCCGGAATCGCCTTCATCCTCCGGGCTTTGAACTGCATACTGTCCGCTCGTGCATTGGATACCAGGCTTCATGCAATAGACGGGAAACCCAGTCTGCTTCATTCTTGTCGTGATGAATCTCCTTTCATCGTCTCCGTTTAAAATTCCAGATCATAATTGAACAATATTGTTGATCGATCTCCATTGTTGCAAATAAATTTGTAGATTGTAGATCGAATCAGAATTATAGATGGAAATGTTCACGAAGATGTTCGGTGAAATATAATAATTGTTGCTCTTAGATAGTAGTTGTACATAGTGAGCCCGTATCCGCTCATGTCTTCAATATTTCTTCGAGAGCATGCTTGCTCATTGTGCTAACTTGCATAGAACGCACTCAGAAGCTTCCTCACGATTCAAGCTTTCTTTTGACTTTGGAGTGGCCAGCATATTTTCTTCCTGGATATATTTTATTACCTATTTCGCAGCTTGCCACGGTGGGTGTGTGTTTTTTTTAGCGTATGGCTTTTAGTGCCGGGAGTGTCCGAGGACATGTTCGGCTCGCCAGTTTTGTAGCTGCTTCGAGACGGACACCCAATGGGTGAGCTACAAGTACCGTTGGGGAGGGAAGGAGGGAAGTTGGAATGTAAGGACGAGGAGTTGGAAGGTAGCGGCTGTGGCCTATAGTTAGGGACCAACCCCGGCATTTGCCTGGAAGGAAGATGGGAAACCACAGAAGACCATCTTCAAGGTTGCCGGCGGGGGAATTCGATCCTCCTCGCCTCCCGGATGTGAGCGACTGCCATCAGTCATGCCGTAACCATCACGGCTAACTCACCCGGTTGTGTGGTTATAGTGTCGAACTACCAACCCCATGCTTGCAGGTTTGCTCCTGGCCATGGTAAGTGATTTTTGAAAGGCGACAAAAATCACGATTATGTCATACGTTGTTGGCATGTTAAAGAACCCATTTGAATTCTGTAGGCCATGTTCATAATGGCAAAATTAATCTCGGGATTTTCCGCCAACACAAAGTTTCTCATTTCTCTACTTGAAAGCTGTATAGCGTCAAGGAGCTTAGATATCTAAACTCCTTGACTGTCATAGCGCTCCAAGGAGAATTAAATTCGACACGCAAGCTGCCCTATGGGCGTTAATTAACAAAGCTTGCACCCGGCATCCGAGGCCGTACGATATTATTATTATACCTATATCACAGGAATTTGTAACATGTAATTCTGTTTAATTCACCACTTTATTGTGACTTCGAATATGGTAAATCATCTAATTGGTAAAGGTATTTGCACCGCAGATACACGGAAGATATGTCAGTAGACACTGCACGACTTGGAAGTTCCTTGGAACCTGGAACTGAGTTTCCGACCAAGCCACGCCGCTTAGTGAGTCTGAATAAGACTCACATGTTTGGGAGTCCGCCGAGACTAGGCATGATTGGTGACATCGTCTGTGAGTGCACGTTTGTGGAAGTCCACAGTGCCAATAACTTATCAGCAGTCATCGTACTGCGTGAACACGGCAATTCAAGTATTAATTACAGTAAAACGCCGTGTGAGGTGAGTGCAACGATATTTTTCGTCAAAGATTTGTGTAAAAGTGAAATAGGTAATTTTCACCATTCTGCGCGTAGAGATTTGACTTTGTACCACGTTGCTGATAATGTGAACATTTGCTTGTGCAATAAGGCACAGATATATTCAGTTTATATGAAGCAATTATAGCGAGCTAGAAGCCGCAGTGAAAGTATTCACTAACAGTATTTTGTGTCACGTATATTTTTCTACGATTAACATGATTTTCAGTGATCTCTGTTGTATGAGTTAAAATCTGTGAGCCAAGATACCGCCCACTGTATCTATTAGAATCTGTGGCAGATTATCAGAACCAATTTTATTCTATCTGCAACTATGTAGAATCAGTGCTTCATTTTGTGCGTTATAAATACTGTAGGATCTGTGTAAACCACATATTTCGTCACACCATGCTTTGTGATAACGACGACCACGTGTTCGATATGTTCAACCTGAATTATGGTGTAAGTTTCATCATGAGGGAAATGTTGAGGAAATGACGCCGCCATGAAAAGGAAACCGAGGAGAATTTCTACCGGCAGACCACATGATGAGGAATTGGAAGAGGAGTATTGGCCAGGACTATGGAACCTGATTATGGAGCCTAATAATCCCTCCTGTGGAAAGGAGATGTATGACCCCTCTGTTCTAAGAGAGCATGAGATGAACTACAGAGTAATGCCACTGCGAGTCTTGTATCCTCATTATTGTACAAGGTTTTGTCCGGGTAGAGGTAGATTTAGTTAATGATATAAGTGAAATACTTCTTCCCCTCAAATGTTTGCATTAATTCCTCTATTGACATAGATTTCAGCTGATCTGAACTAATTCTACTGTTAACCAAACGAGCGTCTAAACAAATACGAACTGTGCCGTCGGTCTTGGGTACCGTGATCAAAGAATTAACATATGGACTGTTAGGGCAATGGCTCACAGCACTTGAAAGACATTAAGATAATTAATCAATCCTTCGATAAATGCCAATATTGTGTAGGATGGGTATTTTGTAAGTATTTTTATTCTCAATTGCATTTTGTGACTGTTTTGAATCTAAATTACATTTTGTAAGTATTTTCAAACTAAATTGCATTTTGTAAATATTGTCAATTCAAATAACAGTACAGTAAGTATTTAGTTAGTTTTAGTTGTAAGTAGGTAGTTAGTTTGTCTATTAGATATATGTCATTGTTCTATTAGACTGTGGTGTGTGAGTGTGTCTGGTAGCAGTTGCATTGTTTATTAGTTATAGTTCATTGTTTCAGTAGACTGTGATGTGTGAGGGTGCATGTGAGTGTGCCTGGTGACAGACTGTTTTAGTGGTAGTATTTGTTGTTGGTGGAACTTTAGTATTTTTTTCGTTAGTAGAATTTTGGTATTTAATTGTTAGTACGGTAGAAGGTTAGTATTTTTGTTAGTAGAATTGCTCTTTACTTATTCTGAAAGGGAGTAGCAGCCTTTCAGAATAAATCAATTCTTTACTAGTCTTATTGACGGTTAAGATATTGATAATATCAGCCAAATAATGGCTACACTGCGTCCTGCTGCACGGCTGAAAGCAACGGGAAACTACAGCCGTATGCTATTCCCGAGGATATGCACCTCTCTATGCATAATTACATGTGATGATGGCCTCCTCCCTTGTAAAATTTCAATCCGGAGGTAAACTAGTCCCCCGTTCGGATCTCCGGGTGGGGACTACTCGAGAGGGGGTTAACATCACAGAAGTGACAAAGAGGAAATCTGACATTCTACGGATCGGAGCGTGGAATGTTAGAAGTCTGCTAGGAAGTGGAAGGTTAGAAAACTTAGAAAGGGAAATGGATAGGTTGAGGTTGGATTTGGTTGGGATTAGTGAAATGCGCTGGCAGTAAGAACAGGACTTTTGGTCAGGAGACTATAGGGTCATTAGCACTAAATCTAACAATGGCCAAGCAGGGGTTGGCCTCATATTGAGTAGGAAACTTGGACAGCGGGTGGAATATTATGAGCAATATAGTGAACGGATTATTGTAGCAAAAATCAATACTAAACCTACCTGCACCACAGTGGTACAAGTCTATATGCCTACCAGTCAAGCTGATGATGAGGATGTTGAAAAGGTCTACGAAGAAATAGACGAAATTCTGAGGTATATCAAGGGTGATGAGAATGTTATAGTAATGGGAGATTAGAATGCTGTGGTAGGAAAAGGGAGAGAAGGGAAGATAGTAGGAGGTTTCGGATTAGGTGAAAGGAATGATCGAGGAAGCAGGCTGGTAGAATTCTGCACCGAGCATGAGTTGGTCATAGCTAACACCTTATTCAATAACCACAATAGAAGAATATACACATGGATGAGACCAGGAGATACAGGGCGTTACCAAATCGACTTCATTATGGTCAAGCAGAGGTTTCGAAACCAGATTTTGGATTGTAAAACATATCCTGGTGCTGACATAAACTCTGACCACAATCTGGTTGTAATGAAATGCAGATTAAAGTTGAAGAAACTGAAGAAAAGTCAAAAGCCAAAAAGGTGGGCAATAGACAGACTGAAAGAGAAGGATGTAAACGAAAGATTCAAGAAGAGTATAAAGGAAGGACTAATGAAAAACCCTAAACAAACTTCAATTGCAGACGAATGGGCACTTTTGAAGAATGAAATAACAAAATCCGCAGAAGAAAACATTGGTAGGAAAGAAAGAATAGGTAGAAAACCGTGGATCACTCAGGATATACTAGAATTGATGGATGAAAGGCGGAAACACAAGAATGTAAGAGATGAAAAGGGGAAAGCAGAATACAGACGTCTGAGAAATGAGGTTAACAAGAAGTGCAAGGAAGCAAAAGAAGAATGGTTGAAAGAGAAATGTGCAGGTATAGAAAATTGTCTGAAATTAGGAAAAGTAGACACAGCTTATCGAAGGATTAAGAATACTTTTGGGGAAAAGAAGACTAAGTGCTGTAATATTAATGACAAAAATGGAAAGCCTCTAACAGATAGGGAAGAAAAGGTTGAGAGATGGAAAGCTTACATAGAGAGTTTGTATAAGGGAAAGGAGATTGAGAATCATGTAATGGAAAGGGAGGAGGAAATTGATGAGGATGCGAAAGGAGATTTAATATTGAGATCAGAATTTGATAGAGCTTTGGAAGACTTAAGCAGGAACAAAGCACCAGGCATAGATGATATACCGATTGAGTTGCTACGCTGCATAGGAGATGAAGGTCTGATCAGGTTATTTCACTTGGTGTGTAGGATTTATGAGACAGGTGAGGTACCCCCTGATTTCAAGAAGAATGTAATCATCCCTATACCAAAGAAAGTGGGAGCTGACAGATGTGAAGATTACCGTACAATCAGCTTGATTACTCATGCTTCAAAGATCCTGTCTAGAATAATTTACAAGAGGATTGAAAGCCAGATAGAAACGGAGTTGGGCGAAGACCAATTTGGTTTCAGGAGAAATGTAGGAACAAGGGAAGCTGTACTAAGTCTTAGGCTGATTTTGGAAGGTAGAATAAGGAAAGATAAGAGAACGTTCATGGCTTTTGTAGACTTAGAAAAGGCTTTTGATAACGTTGATTGGACTAAATTGTTTGACATTTTGAAATCCATTGGAATAAAGTACAGGGATAGGAGGGTGATATACAATCTATACAGAAACCAGACAGCAGTCATTCGAGTTGAAGGACATGAGAGAGAAGCTGGTATTCAGAAAGGTGTAAGGCAAGGCTGCAACTTATCACCCATACTTTTCAATCTTTACATTGAACAAGCAATGAAGGAAATTAGAGAAAAATGTAAAGTGGGAGTGAAGATTCAAGGAGAAATAATTTCAACTCTGAGATTTGCTGATGACATCGTCATCTTGGCCGACAAGCCTGAGGATTTGAATGAGTTTTTGAATGGTATGGACTCAGTCTTACGGAAAGAATTCATGATGAAAATTAATAAATGTAAAACAAAAATACTGGAATGCAGCCGAAATAAATCAGAAACCTCTATGGAGATCAAATTGGCAGGTGAAAAGCTGAAGGAAGTAGGAGACTTCTGTTACTTAGGAAGCAGAATAACCAGTGATGGACGAAGCAAAGAGGATATAAAAAGTAGGTTGGCTCAGGCAAAGAAAGCATTTCTACAAAAAAGGAATCTGCTGACATCGAATATAGATTTAGGTATTAGGAAGTCATTTTTGAAAGCCTTTGTCTGGAGTGTGGCGCTCTATGGAAGTGAAACTTGGACTATTGGTGCAGCAGAAAAGAGGAGAATTGAAGCATTTGAAATGTGGTGTTACAGGAGAATGATGAAGATCAGATGGGTAGATAGGGTTACAAACGAAGAGGTATTAATACGAGTGGGAGAGGAGAGATGCTTCTGGCGACTGCTAATGAAGAGAAGAGATAGGTTGGTAGGACACATACTAAGACACCCAGGAATAGCAAGCTTAGTTATGGAAGGAAGGGTCGAGGACAAGAACTGTAGGGGTAGACCAAGGTTAGAATATGTTAACCAGATTGCCTTGGATGTAGGGTGCGGTAGCTATGTGGAGATGAAACGTTTAGCTCAGGACAGGGAGGCATGGAGGGCTGCATCAAACCAGTCAAAAGGCTGAACAACAACATTGTTAATACATTTTATTCAGATTGTTTTCCATTGTTGTTGGAGTGTGATTCATTTTAAATATAAGGAGCAGAGTATTGTGGATGTAGTGTAGGCGAAGTTGAATTCCCAGTCCCCGAGAGGTAAGTAAAGGTGAGTGCCCCGTGAAGTTGGTTGTTGATCCACAATATTCTGGTAACTGCTGTCTGTAAATCCCTAAAGGCCATGTTGGAAGCGATTTCTAATGTAGTATATGCCGGTGCAGTTAGAAATAGGCAATCCAGCGGGGGCAATGGATATTCCAACAGGATCCTTTCCGGATTATCGGGTACAGTACCTACTGTAAGGCCACGGCCGCCTCCTTCCCTCTTCCTAGCCTATCCATCCCAATCTTCCATCCCTTCCCATCCCTCATGAGGCCCCTGTTCGCTTTGCAGGTGAGGCCGCCTGGGCGAAGTGCTGATCACACCTCCCCAGTTGTATCTCTCCTTACCAGATGTTCCAAGCTCCAGGACACTGCCCATAGAGGCAGTAGTGGTGAGTTCCCTCGCTGAGTCCGTGGGAACCACCAACCTAGAGAGTAAATTGACTAAATAAAAAAAATATTGAAGCTCATCTAAAATAACAGATTATTCTTTGCTATATTCTGTAAGCGATTTTGTGCTCTTTACGCATGTCAATAAGTGATATTTGTCACAGGTCTGCCCGCACAGCACATACTGACAATCTTCAGTCGGTTTATGGTATGTTTTGATATTGCGTATCTTGTGATGGAAACCGTGGAATTTCAGAAATAGTAACAAACAAAGCTTAGTATCACGGTGTTACTTAACTTTACCCTACTACAAAGATGCCAACGTAAGATGGAGAGATGGATTCTCGTCATCAAATGCAGTGATAGAGTGACAAATGCAGAAGACAAAAACTCAGGATGTGGCGAGACAACCAAGGACACTAAAATGGAAATGGGGAGGTCATGCATCCAGACTAAAACATGACAGATGGGCGTATGTCACCACAGTGTGGGATCCCGAATTGGACAGAGGAGCAGAGCTAGTCCAAGACGAAGATGGTCTGATGACTTCACGAGAACACTAGGTGCAAGATGGACAAGAACTGCTAGAGACAGAAACAACATAAGTAAAGACTTAGCCAGTCCAGATCAGTGATAATGATTAAAATATATCTTGTAGTTTACATGCCTAAGGTTAAAAAAGAAAATTTTCACTCACACGGACCAGCTCACCGTGCGAGTTAAATTGAGCTTGCCCTATGAATCGGTATGAGGCCTGGGTAGATTATTGGCTGAGGAATAACCCACCCACCAAGGGAAGATGATTAAGAAAAGGAAGTGGGTTTCGGACTGGAGAAAAAGGACAGAGAAATAGGATGAGAGCTCCACAAAAGTTATAAATTTAGCTTTAAATACACTCAGAGGCGGTTGCCACTGAAAATTCGTTCTCGGATACCTAAAGTGGGTAAGGACTTGGTCTAAGCTAACGGGACCGTAGCTAGAACTTGGGCGGTTTGCTGGAGAGTGGCCTTAGTATATTCCCTCTCAAGCAGGCATAAGACTACTATGGGGAAGGGTATTGGTCTGGCATGACTGAAAGTGACAGGTTTATTGTATGTCCTTTCAAAGAAATTCGTTTTTTTTTTTCAAAGAAATTTGAAGAATGACAATAATTTGCATCAATTTTGATATTTCCAGTTTTCGAAGTTATAAGCCTCCTGAACAGTAACCAAGTGCTTCCAAAAAGGATGGTGATAAAGGAATTATGCTTTTGAAAATAAATTTGGTAAATGAACCAGTAGTTGCATTTGGAAATGGCTAAGCTTTTAACCAGCCAGTAGCCGACTAAAAGTTTAGGCAAAGAGAAACACTTATCTTTTTGAAAACTGACCATAAGATTTTGGAGAGGATCTCCACAAGCAGGTAGCTGGCGTAGCGAGCTGTACTTGCCTTACTGGCCAGTTAGAATTAGCCTTTAAAGCTAAGAGAACTTTAACAAGATTATCACTAAGAATTTTTGCTCAAATGCAACAAGTGGTGAAAGCCCTATCAATAGGTTTAATGGCATTGAGTAGGGAGAGTCAAGGAAGACCGGATCTTGCCTAACCGTTGTGTTTTCGAAATTATGAATCCAAAAACAAATATTTAATTTATTTAAAAAGGCAAAAGAAGTTTATAACTTTAACAAACATATATTCAATCTTGTTAACAAATTTGTGGTCACAGACCTCAGATAGCATTAAACATTTGCGCCAGGCAATTAACAATTTATGAGGTTTTAAACCTTATATATGTACTAAAATCCTTGTAAGATTTAAAAAAGACAAATAAAATGCTTAAAGTTTAAACATCAAATTGAGTACAAGGAGTGTACTTTAAGGAATTTACAAGTAATTATTTTAGAAAAAGTTACAACTTCGAAAATAACAAAAAAGGAAGCGAGTAAATGAAGAAGAAGTTCCTATTACTTCTTATGTTTATGCTGAATTACTTCTATTACAATTATACAAAGTAGGGCTGGTCACTTACTGTGAAACCTGAAGAAAAAATCAACAAGGAAGGTTCTAGACCTCCTGTATTTAGATAGGAATCACTAGATAAATGGGGCAGGTACCCTTTCGTGAGACCTAGAAACAACTCACTAATGAGTTAAAAGAATTGTATTCTCTCGTTATAAAAGAGAAACAATGTGAGCTTGAACCGTGTATAAAACACGTAATTATACAGAAATTAAGTAATGATAAACAGCAAAAATGGAAGGGCACTTCGAAGAGTGACACCTTATGGAGAAGTTACAATTTTATTAATATGTTTTGTTAGTAGAAGGTTGAGGAAAGATCATTGGGATTTAGGATCAATGTTCATGGCCTGATTTAATGTAAACGGACGATCGCGACGCGGTAGAAAAGTGGGATAAGCACTAGTTATCACTATAGTCTTTTAAATAGATGAAAAGTTCACTGTAGAGACACGAAAGTTTATGGAAAGAAAGTTATTGCAATGATGAAAATAACTAGTTGCACTAGGTAGGCGAGAGTCTATTTCTTGAGAAAGTTGGGAATTACAATTAAATGCGCCATAGAACATTCCAACGGTGGACGAAAGTTTGCTATTGCAGTAATTTATAAGGAAGATTCCTCATTTTAAATAGTATTTTCACAAGTGAGTGAAAAATACCCGACGGCAAGACTCGCAGATAAAGTACAGGATCTGGAAGGTTCCAGAACGATCTTAATAGAAAGATGGGGCTAAAGATAATCCTGCGGAGGAACTTGCTTTGTAATTTATAGACAGCGGGTATTAGATAATATCCCACGTGGTGAGAAGATTTCTCATTTAGCAAGCATAAGAAATGCTGCTTTTCACCAAAATTGGCTTGCTTAGACAAAAGCTCAACATGAAAAATCCCGCGAAGAATGATTACCGCCCCACAAGTAATCTCACGCTGTCTATAAAATAATCAATAAAAGCATGTAGATAAAATTGATGAAGATGAGGTTAAAACCTTAAGTCTGTACTTATCTTGGTTGCATGTTGAAGGTGAAGTTCTCCTTGACAATATTTAATATGCCAACATGGCGTAGAAAGTAGAGTTTGCCTGTTGGTTTGAGGAGACTGGCTCGAGTTGAGCCTTAACTGAGTCGACGGCCGGCGCACAAGTGAGACCCACTCAGCAGAGCACGGAGGGTCCAAGGAAGGGAAAGAGTGGGGTTAGGAGACAAAAGGAGAACATATTAACATAGCCAACCTTACAACAAAAAATTTATCTTCTCTTGCTGAGCCGGTCTTCAAAGAGTTGATAACAGATGATACTAGCACAGCATGGTGAGTAAAAAAGTAGACGTAGTTCTCTTGCTCACGGAGAAAATAGCTGGCGATGGTAACAAGATCTGGTGGCCAGATGGATAAGTAAATCCTCTTGCACCAGGAAGAATTGAGGAGCTTCAGAGATTCGCTGCGAGATGACGCTAGGTGGGTCATAGAAGATATATATCTAGAACAGACTCATAAAAGATATAAGAGACCTGATCAACAAAGAGAAAATAGAAGATCACTGTTGGTGTTTGATAAGAAAGGAAGAAATGGACATGCAAAGAGCATTAAAAATTGGATTCTCACGTACCGTGTATTCAAAGAATACACCATACTGGGAGGGGAAAAAAACCAACAGAGAACAAATAAACAGTTACACATTCAAAGGCAACGGAGCGATCAAAGACAGTGGTCTTGTGATCGGATCATTAGTGGTCAAGATTTTGGCCACCCTGACTCTCCCATCTCTTCCAGGATAACACTCGGTCACTCTACCAGAGATCCATACTAGAGGGGGTGAAACATCCCTAACCAAGACCAAGTCCCCCACTTTAATGTCGGGACTGGAAAGAAACCACTTCTGTCTCCGTTGCAAAGAAGTTAAATATTCCAAGTTCCACCTCTTCCAAAAGGAATTGCGGAGGGCTTCAAGTTTACGCCAAACAATAGGTAAATTAGAATTCCTGAAAGAATTGGGAAGAAGAGGAGGAGCAGAAAGAGAAGTGCCCATAAGGAAGTGACCAGGTGTAAGTGGAAGCAGGTCATCAGGGTCATTGGAAAGAGGAGTTAAAGGGCGAGAGTTAACAACACCTTCAATCAGAACGGACAGTGAATTGAATTCTTCATAAGTCAGAATGCGATTACCTAAGACTTTTCTTAAATGACGTTTAGTAAGCTTTACACAAGATTCCCACCTACCACCGTGATGAGGAGCGTAGGGAGGTATAAAGCGCCATTTGAAACCCTTTGAATAGGAAAAATTAGAAATTTGTTCCATGGCAGGAGAGGAAGTGAGAGCTTTCTTCCACAGGGAAGCTGCGCCCTGAAAAGTGGAAGCGTTATCAGAGAACATCTCTGAAGGAACACCACGCCTAGCAGTGAAGCGAGAGACAGCTGATAAAAAGTAAGAAGTAGAAGCATTCGTTACTAGTTCCAAGTGGATTGCGCCTGTAACCATGCAAACAAAGAGAGAAACATAAAGCTTACCAAACAATTTGCGTTTAGCTTCAGGAGAGTTTCGTTGATATTGGAACGGACCCATATAGTCCACACCAGTTAAAGCAAATGGGCGTATAGGAGAAGAGCGAAAAGAGGGCAGATCGCTCATTAATTGAGTATTGATTTTAGGTTTCGCTTTAAAGCAAGGAATGCACTTATGAATTACAGAAGAAACTTCGTGAATTCCATTTATGATCCAGTACTTTTCCCTTAAGAGGCAAAGCAGAGTGCGTGTACCAACATGCAGATTACGATAATGAATGTCACGTATAATTAAAGAAGTTACGTGATGTTTGGAAGGCAAAATAACGGGATGCTTTTTGTCCTCAGAGAGCAAAGATTGCGAGAGCCTTCCACCTACCCTGAGTAACCCATGGTCATCAAGGAACGGAGCTAAAGCACAAAGACGACTGGATTTGGGAAGATCCTTTTTAGAAGAAAACAAAAACAATTCAGAAGAAAAGGCTTTTTGCTGTGTCAGTTGTAAAACCTTAATGGTAGCGCGATTCAATTCATGATTGGTAAGGTGTGGTTTGGGGAGAAGAGGTTGGTCAACCACAAGATATTTCCATCTAAGGAGATAGGCAACAACTCGAATTAATTTGTGAAAGGAAGAGTAGCGGGACAACATGGGATGAGAAACGTTGGAAACAAGACACGAAGCAGTAGGTAAAGATACTTTAGCGTCAGGCAAATTGGAGTTTGTAGCTGGAGGTTTAGAAGGCCATGAAGAAGAGTCTTCGATTAACCACGAGGGCCCATGCCAGTACAATTGGGAAGCTGCCAATTGAGAGGGTAAACAACCACGAGAGATAATATCGGCTGGATTATCAGCACTGGGCACATGCCTCCATTGACATCCAGAAGAAAGAGTTTGAATTTTGGAAACCCTGTTTGCAACAAAAGTTTGCCAGTGAGAGGGGTTCTTGGCGATCCAAGAAAGGGCGATCATGGAATCGCTCCAGAGATAGATTTGCGAGAATTCGACTTTTAATACTTCCCGTAATTTCTTAACAAGTTCTGCAGCCATGAGTGCAGCGCACAGTTCGAGCCTAGACAAAGTGATAGTTTTAAGAGGAGCGACCTTCGATTTGGCACAAACAAGGTTGGAAACTGAAGATCCATATAATGAACCGTGATAAACTAAATATGCGCAGCAACCGTAAGCCTTTTCGGAACTGTCCGCGAACACATGAAGGAAGAAGGGTGTATTAGAATGAGAGCTAATTAAATTCCTCGGGATTTCGATAAGGGAAAGATCCGGCAAATTGCTGCGAAACGAGAGCCAACGATTAAGAAAAGAAAGAGGGACAGTGTCATCCCATTCACATTTGAGCGACCACAGCTCTTGCATGAAGAGTTTGGCTATAACGATAACTGGGGCAAGGAATTGAAGCGGATCAAAAAATTTTGCAATTTCAGAGAGGATTTGTCTTTTTGTATTAGGAAGCTCTTCTGCGAGCGAAACTTTATAGATGAGAATGTCAGTGCTAGTGCACCAGTGAACTCCTAGAGATTTTATAGATTCGGAGTTTCCACGAATTTCGACAGAAGAAGGATCTACGTCTTCGATGGGAAACTGGGCGAGAAACTCAGGGGAGTTGGAATTCCACTTATGGAGTGGGAAACCTCCATTCCTTAGCAATGCTTGAAGTTCTAACGACACAAAAGAAGCTTCCTCCAAAGTGGGGAAGGACTGCAAATAATCGTCAACATAGAATGACGTAGTTAGTGCTTCAGAGGCTTTGGAATTAAATAAATGACCATCTTGTGAGGCTAACAAGTGTAGAGATCGAATAGCAAGGAAAGCAGAGGGTTTTAAGCCATAAGTAACCGTTTTTAAGCGAAATACCTTAATGGGCTTACTGATTTCATCACGCCACAAGATTCTTTGGAGATCTCGTTGTTCCGGTTGAATTAAAACTTGACGATACATCTGTTTTATATCAGCTATGACAGCTATGGGAAATAATCGAAAGTTTAAGAGTATAGCAGATAGATCTGATTGAATAGCAGGACCAGAGTAAAGAGTGTCGTTAAGGCTGTTGCCATTAACGTCGGGTGATGAACCATTGAAAACAACTCGAATTTTATCTTTTACAAGGGGGTTTTTCCACACAGGATGATGATTTAGATAAACCGTTTCAAGTGGGGGGTGCAATTCATCCTCAGATTTGTTAACAACTTCCATGTGATCCAAGCTTTCATACTCATCCATGAAATCAGTGTACTGCTGTTTAATAAGAGGTTCTTTCTTGAATTTGCTCTCGATAGCAAAGAGAGCTTTTCGAGCTTTGGGCTGAGAATTAATTAGTTTTGGAGGATTATGTAATCTTGGCATTTGAACAACGAACCAGCCATCAGAAGAACGAGTGGTGGTGTTCAAAAAAAGTTGCTCACAGAATTCATTTTCTGAAGAGGTTACATTAGGAGGATCAACGCTTTCAAGCCTCCAGAACTGTTCCAGATCAGTATTGGAGAAGTAACATTGCGATGCGGGTTGGGGAGAATAATGGGGAAGTTGACCTATGACAATCCATCCAAAATTAGTGTCTCTGGCGACCACGTTTGAGGATAACTTGCGAACCTGTTTACGAAGGCAATTCCAGAAAACATTGGCACTAAAGAGTATGTCAATAGGGTTTTGCATGTTGAACAAAGGATCGGCTAGCCTTAAATGCGAGGGAATAATTAACCCTGAAATATCCACAGAGTGACTGGGAGTATCTTCTCCAATGCTATTGAGAATGAGACAATTAAGTTTAAAGAAGTTGTTTCTATGACAAATATCTCTTATGGTTAGCTTCGAGAATTGTAAAGCTTGCGATTTTGAGCTGTTGATGCCCGACACATTGATAGAAGTGGGGTTTACAGGTAGGCCTAGTTTTCTAATTAAGGAATTAGACACAAAATCATGAGTTGCCGCTGAGTCTAGAAGACCGCGTGCACGGACCCAGTTGCCAAAGTTATCCTGAACTTCGATTTGGACGGTGGACAACAATACTTGAGCACTGCGAATGGACTTGGCATTTTGAATGTACGATGAAGCATTAGCACTGTTAGCACTATCATTTTTCGGAGAAGTAGATGCAGTCGATGACCTTGCCTGATCATGACGATGTAGCAAAGTATGATGAGCCTTTTCACAATGGTAGCAAAGTCTTGTGGACTTACAATTAGAAGCAGAATGAGTAGGCGCTAGGCAATTGAAGCAATGTTTATTCTGGGAAACTAACTTTCTTCTGTCGTCGACTGACATTTCTTTAAAGGACTTACAGAGGTATAGGGCATGGGGATCATTACAAAGTATGCACTTTAAAGGTTCGTTTAAACTCTTGCGAGGTTCGCTTTGAGTGTTTAAAACCATAGACCGAGCAACACGACGTTCACTAGACCTAGTTTGGTAACCAGTAATGTTTGATTTAAATTTAGATGAGTTGGACCCGGGTTTTTGGGTATTAGACGCTATGCGATCGCTTTTAGGTTTGATAGACATTAATTCAAATTTGGTACTCGGGGAAGAGGGTTCACTTTGATTAGCTAAAGCGGTTAAGAGCTGGCATCTGGCATTTATGAAAGTGACTAAATGCTCGTAAGAATAGTCGTTTTCTTAAAAAGTTCAATTTCCCAAGCTTTGAGGGTAGCAGCATCAACTTTAGAAACCACTAAATGTATTAGGAAAGTATCCCAGTGTTCAGTGGGTTGATCTAGTTGGGACAAAGCCTTAACGTGAAGTTGTGTAGTATCAACTAGAGTGCGCAAACTGGTGACGTCATTGTGCTGTGACGCAGGTAGGTTGAATAGAGCCTTCATATGGCGTTGAATACGTAACCGTAAATTTCCATATCTTTCTTTTAATAAGTTAAAGGCAATGGGGTAATTTTCGGCACGCAGAGGAAGTGCTTCGACCAACTGCAAAGCTTGACCTCGGAGGATAGATCTCAATTAATGAAACTTGTAAATGACTTGCATGTCTTCATTGTCATGAACAAGGGAGCAAAATAATTCATAGAAAGAATCCCATGTAGATTCATCTCCAGAAAAATGGGGTAAATCAATTTTCGGTAAAATTGGTTTGGGCTTGTGAGTACCATCACGGAAAGAAGTTTGTGGTTCGTGAAGGGAACTAAGAACAGAAGCGTCCTTTTTCTGCTCCTCTTCGAGTTGGCGTATTATTTTGAAAGCAGAACCTATACCTTCGTAATATTGGTTTTCTACTTCGACTCGATCTTCGGTTTGATTGAGCATACAAGTTTCTATTTCAGTTTGAATGTTACAATAGTTTTCATAAGAACGTTCAAAATCCCTTACACGATGTTTCAACAAGTCTAATTGAGCTTCTGAGGGATCTAACTCTTTTATGTACTTTCTAAAACGGGTAATTGCCCTTTATAGGATGCTCGTTTAGAAGTAAGTTTTTCATCCTTATCCTTTTCAGTAGGAGCCATATTAAAGAAAATAGATTGAAATGCAACTCACGAAACTGTGGAACCTTGGAAATGCTGTCAAGCTGGCAGCAGCAATAGGTGGAAAGAACGGGACACACCAAAGGAGACAGAAGCGGCCTCTTTCCCCTTCCCAGGCTTTGCACGATGTGGTTATAGCTGAAAGATTCAAAGCAGATATTAATAATTTGCAAAGTATTGCCAAACAGAAAAATGACAAATGGACTCTCCCGGGTTTCGGCACCAAATTTTGGGTAGATTATTGGCTGAGGAATAACCCACCCACCAAGGGAAGATGATTAAGAAAAGGAAGTGGGTTTCGGACTGGAGAAAAAAAGGGATAGAGAAATAGGATGAGAGCTCCACAAAAGTTATAAATTTAGCTTTAAATACACTCAGAGGCGGTTGCCACTGAAAATTCGTTCTCGGATACCTAAAGTGGGTAAGGACTTGGTCTAGGCTAACGGGAACCGTAGCTAGAACTTGGGCGGTTTGCTGGAGAGTGGCCTTAGTATATTCCCTCTCAAGCAGGCATAAGACTACTATGGGGAAGGGTATTGGTCTGGCATGACTGAAAGTGACAGGTTTATTGTATGTCCTTTCAAAGAAATTAGTCTTTTCAAAGTAATTCGAAGAATGACGATAATTTGCATCAATTTTGATATTTCCAGTTTTCGAAGTTATAAGCTTCCTGAACAGTAACCAAGTGCTTCCAAAAAGGATGGTGATAAAGGAATTATGCTTTTGAAAATAAATTTGGTAAATGAACCAGTAGTTGCATTTGGAAATGGCTAAGCTTTTAACCAGCCAGTAGCCGACTAAAAGTTTAGGCAAAGAGAAACACTTATCTTTTTGAAAACTGACCATAAGATTTTGGAGAGGATCTCCACAAGCAGGTAGCTGGCGTAGCGAGCTGTACTTGCCTTACTGGCCAGTTAGAATTAGCCTTTAAAGCTAAGAGAACTTTTACAAGATTACCTCTAAGAATTTTTGCTCAAATGCAACAAGTGGTGAAAGCCCTATCAATAGGTTTAATGGCATTGAGTAGGGAGAGTCAAGGAAGACCGGATCTTGCCTAACCGTTGTGTTTTCGAAATTATGAATCCAAAAACAAATATTTAATTTATTTAAAAAGGCAAAAGAAGTTTATAACTTTAACAAACATATATTCAATCTTGTAAACAAATTTGTGGTCACAGACCTCAGATAGCATTAAACATTTGCGCCAGGCAATTAACAATTTATGAGGTTTTAAACCTTATATATGTACTAAAATCCTTGTAAGATTTAAAAAAGACAAATAAAATGCTTAAAGTTTAAACATCAAATTGAGTACAAGGAGTGTACTTTAAGGAATTTACAAGTAATTATTTTAGAAAAAGTTACAACTTCGAAAATAACAAAAAAGGAAGCGAGTAAATGAAGAAGAAGTTCCTATTACTTCTTATGTTTATGCTGAATTACTTCTATTACAATTATACAAAGTAGGGCTGGTCACTTACTGTGAAACCTGAAGAAAAAATCAACAAGGAAGGTTCTAGACTTCCTGTATTTAGATAGGAATCACTAGATAAATGGGGCAGGTACCCTTTCGTGAGACCTAGAAACAACTCACTAATGAGTTAAAAGAATTGTATTCTCTCGTTATAAAAGAGAAACAATGTGAGCTTGAACCGTGTATAAAACACGTAATTATACAGAAATTAAGTAATGATAAACAGCAAAAATGGAAGGGCACTTCGAAGAGTGACACCTTATGGAGAAGTTACAATTTTATTAATATGTTTTGTTAGTAGAAGGTTGAGGAAAGATCATTGGGATTTAGGATCAATGTTCATGGCCTGATTTAATGTAAACGGACGATCGCGACGCGGTAGAAAAGTGGGATAAGCACTAGTTATCACTATAGTTTTTTAAATAGATGAAAAGTTCACTGTAGAGACACGAAAGTTTATGGAAAGAAAGTTATTGCAATGATGAAAATAACTAGTTGCACTAGGTAGGCGAGAGTCTATTTCTTGAGAAAGTTGGGAATTACAATTAAATGCGCCATAGAACATTCCAACGGTGGACGAAAGTTTGCTATTGCAGTAATTTATAAGGAAGATTCCTCATTTAAATAGTATTTTCACAAGTGAGTGAAAAATACCCGACGGCAAGACTCGCAGATAAAGTACAGGATCTGGAAGGTTCCAGAACGATCTTAATAGAAAGATGGGGCCAAAGATAATCCAGCGGAGGAACTTGCTTTGTAATTTATAGACAGCGGGTATTAGATAATATCCCACGTGGTGAGAAGATTTCTCATTTAGCAAGCATAAGAAATGCTGCTTTTCGCCAAAATTGGCTTGATTAGACAAAAGCCCAACATGAAAAATCCCGCGAAGAATGATTACCGCCCCACAAGTAATCTCACGATGTCTATAAAATAATCAATAAAAGCATGTAGATAAAATTGATGAAGATGAGGTTAAAACCTTAAGTCTGTACTTATCTTGGTTGCATGTTGAAGGTGAAGTTCCCCTTGACAATATTTAATATGCCAACATGGCGTAGAAAGTAGAGTTTGCCTGTTGGTTTGAGGAGACTGGCTCGAGTTGTGCCTTAACTGAGTCGACGGCCGGCGCACAAGTGAGACCCACTCAGCAGAGCACGGAGGGTCCAAGGAAGGGAAGGAGTGGGGTTAGGAGACAAAAGGAGAACATATAAACATAGCCAACATTACAACAAAAAAATTATCTTCTCTTGCTGAGCCGGTCTTCAAAGAGTTGATAACAGATGATACTAGCACAGCATGGTGAGTAAAAAAGTAGACGTAGTTCTCTTGCTCACGGAGAAAATAGCTGGCGATGGTAACAATATCTGGTGGCCAGATGGATAAGTAAATCCTCTTGCACCAGGAAGAATTGAGGAGCTTCAGAGATTCGCTGCGAGATGACGCTAGGTGGGTCATAGAAGATATATATCTAGAACAGACTCATAAAAGATATAAGAGACCTGATCAACAAAGAGAAAATAGAAGATCACTGTTGGTGTTTGATAAGAAAGGAAGAAATGGACATGCAAAGAGCATTAAAAATTGGATTCTCACGTACCGTGTATTCAAAGAATACACCATACTGGGAGGGGAAAAAAACCAACAGAGAACAAATAAACAGTTACACATTCAAAGGCAACGGAGCGATCAAAGACAGTGGTCTTGTGATCGGATCATTAGTGGTCAAGATTTTGGCCACCCTGACTCTCCCATCTCTTCCAGGATAACACTCGGTCACTCTACCAGAGATCCATACTAGAGGGGGTGAAACATCCCTAACCAAACCAAGTCCCCCACTTTAATGTCGGGACTGGAAAGAAACCACTTCTGTCTCCGTTGCAAAGAAGTTAAATATTCCAAGTTCCACCTCTTCCAAAAGGAATTGCGGAGGGCTTTAAGTTTACGCCAAACAATAGGTAAATTAGAATTCCTGAAAGAATTGGGAAGAAGAGGAGGAGCAGAAAGAGAAGTGCCCATAAGGAAGTGACCAGGTGTAAGTGGAAGCAGGTCATCAGGGTCATTGGAAAGAGGAGTTAAAGGGCGAGAGTTAACAACACCTTCAATCAGAACGGACAGTGAATTGAATTCTTCATAAGTCAGAATGCGATTACCTAAGACTTTTCTTAAATGACGTTTAGTAAGCTTTACACAAGATTCCCACCTACCACCGTGATGAGGAGCGTAGGGAGGTATAAAGCGCCATTTGAAACCCTTTGAATAGGAAAAATTAGAAATTTGTTCCATGGCAGGAGAGGAAGTGAGAGCTTTCTTTCACAGGGAAGCTGCGCCCTGAAAAGTGGAAGCGTTATCAGAGAACATCTCTGAAGGAACACCACGCCTAGCAGTGAAGCGAGAGACAGCTGATAAAAAGTAAGAAGTAGAAGCATTCGTTACTAGTTCCAAGTGGATTGCGCCTGTAACCATGCAAACAAAGAGAGAAACATAAAGCCTACCAAACAATTTGCGTTTAGCTTCAGGAGAGTTTCGTTGATATTGGAACGGACCCATATAGTCCACACCAGTTAAAGCAAATGGGCGTATAGGAGAAGAGCGAAAAGAGGGCAGATCGCTCATTAATTGAGTATTGATTTTAGGTTTCGCTTTAAAGCAAGGAATGCACTTATGAATTACAGAAGAAACTTCGTGAATTCCATTTATGATCCAGTACTTTTCCCTTAAGAGGCAAAGCAGAGTGCGTGTACCAACATGCAGATTACGATAATGAAAGTCACGTATAATTAAAGAAGTTACGTGATGTTTGGAAGGCAAAATAACGGGATGCTTCTTGTCCTCAGAGAGCAAAGATTGCGAGAGCCTTCCACCTACCCTGAGTAACCCATGGTCATCAAGGAACGGAGCTAAAGCACGAAGACGACTGGATTTGGGAAGATCCTTTTTAGAAGAAAACAAAAACAATTCAGAAGAAAAGGCTTCTTGCTGTGTCAGTTGTAAAACTTTAATGGTAGCGCGATTCAATTCATGATTGGTAAGGTGTGGTTTGGGGAGAAGAGGTTGGTCAACCACAAGATATTTCCATCTAAGGAGATAGGCAACAACTCGAATTAATTTGTGAAAGGAAGAGTAGCGGGACAACATGGGATGAGAAACGTTGGAATCAAGACACGAAGCAGTAGGTAAAGATACTTTAGCGTCAGGCAAATTGGAGTTTGTGCATACTTTGTAATGATCCCCATGAACTATACCTCTGTAAGTCCTTTAAAAAATGTCAGTCGACGACAGAAGAAAGTTAGTTTCCCAGAATAAACATTGCTTCAATTGCCTAGCGCCTACTCATTCTGCTTCTAATTGTAAGTCCACAAGACTTTGCTACCATTGTGAAAAGGCTCATCATACTTTGCTACATCGTCATGATCAGGCAAGGTCATCGACTGCATCTACTTCTCCGAAAAATGATAGTGCTTTTAGGTTTGATAGACATTAATTCAAATTTGGAACTCGAGGAAGAGGGTTCACTTTGATTAGCTAAAGCGGTTAAGAGCTGGCATCTGGCATTTATGAAAGTGTCTAAATGCTCGTAAGAATAGTCGTTTTCTTTAGAAAGTTCAATTTCCCAAGCTTTGAGGGTAGCAGCATCAACTTTAGAAACCACTAAATGTATTAGGAAAGAATCCCAGTGTTCAGTGGGTTGATCTAGTTGGGACAAAGCCTTAACGTGAAGTTGTGTAGTATCAACTAGAGTGCGCAAACTGGTGACGTCATTGTGCTGTGACGCAGGTAGGTTGAATAGAGCCTTCATATGGCGTTGAATACGTAACCGTAAATTTCCATATCTTTCTTTTAATAAGTTAAAGGCAATGGGGTAATTTTCGGCACGCAGAGGAAGTGCTTCGACCAACTGCAAAGCTTGACCTCGGAGGATAGATCTCAAGTAATGAAACTTGTAAATGACTTGAATGTCTTCATTGTCATGAACAAGGGAGCAAAATAATTCATAGAAAGAATCCCATGTAGATTCATCTCCAGAAAAATGGGGTAAATCAATTTTCGGTAAAATTGGTTTGGGCTTGTGAGTACCATCACGGAAAGAAGTTTGTGGTTCGTGAAGGGAACTAAGAACAGAAGCGTCCTTTTTCTGCTCCTCTTCGAGTTGGCGTATTATTTTGAAAGCAGAACCTATACCTTCGTAATATTGGTTTTCTACTTCGACTCGATCTTCGGTTTGATTGAGCATACAAGTTTCTATTTCAGTTTGAATGTTACAATAGTTTTCATAAGAACGTTCAAAATCCCTTACACGATGTTTCAACAAGTCTAATTGAGCTTCTGAGGGATCTAACTCTTTTATGTACTTTCTAAAACGGGTAATTTGCCCTTTATAGGATGCTCGTTTAGAAGTAAGTTTTTCATCCTTATCCTTTTCAGTAGGAGCCATATTAAAGAAAATAGATTGAAATGCAACTCACGAAACTGTGGAACCTTGGAAATGCTGTCAAGCTGGCAGCAGCAATAAGTGGAAAGAACGGGACACACCAAAGGAGACAGGAGCGGCCTCTTTCCCCTTCCCAGGCTTTGCACGATGTGGTTATAGCTGAAAGATTCAAAGCAGATATTAATAATTTGCAAAGTATTGCCAAACAGAAAAATGACAAATGGACTCTCCCGGGTTTCGGCACCAAATTTTGGGTAGATTATTGGCTGAGAAATAACCCACCCACCAAGGGAAGATGATTAAGAAAAGGAAGTGGGTTTCGGACTGGAGAAAAAAAGGGATAGAGAAATAGGATGACAGCTCCACAAAAGTTATAAATTTAGCTTTAAATACACTCAGAGGCGGTTGCCACTGAAAATTCGTTCTCGGATACCTAAAGTGGGTAAGGACTTGGTCTAAGCTAACGGGAACCGTAGCTAGAACTTGGGCGGTTTGCTGGAGAGTGGCCTTAGTATATTCCCTCTCAAGCAGGCATAAGTCTACTATGGGGAAGGGTATTGGTCTGGCATGACTGAACGTGACAGGTTTATTGTATGTCCTTTCAAAGAAATTTGTTTTTTTTTTCAAAGTAATTCGAAGAATGGCAATAATTTGCATCTATTTTGATATTTCCAGTTTTCGAAGTTATAAGCTTCCTGAACAGTAACCAAGTGCTTCCAAAAAGGATGGTGATAAAGGAATTATGCTTTTGAAAATAAATTTGGTAAATGAACCAGTAGTTGCATTTGGAAATGGCTAAGCTTTTAACCAGCCAGTAGCCGACTAAAAGTTTAGGCAAAGAGAAACACTTATCTTTTTGAAAACTGACCATAAGATTTTGGAGAGGATCTCCACAAGCAGGTAGCTGGCGTAGCGAGCTGTACTTGCCTTACTGGCCAGTTAGAATTAGCCTTTAAAGCTAAGAGAACTTTAACAAGATCACCACTAAGAATTTTTGCTCAAATGCAACAAGTGGTGAAAGCCCTATCAATAGGTTTAATGGCATTGAGTAGGGAGAGTCAAGGAAGACCGGATCTTGCCTAACCGTTGTGTTTTCGAAATTATGAATCCAAAAACAAATATTTAATTTATTTAAAAAGGCAAAAGAAGTTTATAACTTTAACAAACATATATTCAATCTTGTTAACAAATTTGTGGTCACAGACCTCAGATAGCATTAAACATTTGCGCCAGGCAATTAACAATTTATGAGGTTTTAAACCTTATATATGTACTAAAATCCTTGTAAGATTTAAAAAAGACAAATAAAATGCTTAAAGTTTAAACATCAAATTGAGTACAAGGAGTGTACTTTAAGGAATTTACAAGTAATTATTTTAGAAAAAGTTACAACTTCGAAAATAACAAAAAAGGAAGCGAGTAAATGAAGAAGAAGTTCCTATTACTTCTTATGTTTATGCTGAATTACTTCTATTACAATTATACAAAGTAGGGCAGGTCACTTACTGTGAAACCTGAAGAAAAAATCAACAAGGAAGGTTCTAGACTTCCTGTATTTAGATAGGAATCACTAGATAAATGGGGCAGGTACCCTTTCGTGAGACCTAGAAACAACTCACTAATGAGTTAAAAGAATTGTATTCTCTCGTTATAAAAGAGAAACAATGTGAGCTTGAACCGTGTATAAAACACGTAATTATACAGAAATTAAGTAATGATAAACAGCAAAAATGGAAGGGCACTTCGAAGAGTGACACCTTATGGAGAAGTTACAATTTTATTAATATGTTTTGTTAGTAGAAGGTTGAGGAAAGATCATTGGGATTTAGGATCAATGTTCATGGCCTGATTTAATGTAAACGGACGATCGCGACGCGGTAGAAAAGTGGGATAAGCACTAGTTATCTCTATAGTCTTTTAAATAGATGAAAAGTTCACTGTAGAGACACGAAAGTTTATGGAAAGAAAGTTATTGCAATGATGAAAATAACTAGTTGCACTAGGTAGGCGAGAGTCTATTTCTTGAGAAAGTTGGGAATTACAATTAAATGCGCCATAGAACATTCCAACGGTGGACGAAAGTTTGCTATTGCAGTAATTTATAAGGAAGATTCCTCATTTTAAATAGTATTTTCACAAGTGAGTGAAAAATACCCGACGGCAAGACTCGCAGATAAAGTACAGGATCTGGAAGGTTCCAGAACGATCTTAATATAAAGATGGGGCCAAAGATAATCCAGCGGAGGTACTTGCTTTGTAATTTATAGACAGCGGGTATTAGATAATATCCCACGTGGTGAGAAGATTTCTCATTTAGCAAGCATAAGAAATGCTGCTTTTCACCAAAATTGGCTTGATTAGACAAAGGCCCAACATGAAAAATCCCGCGAAGAATGATTACCGCCCCACAAGTAATCTCACGCTGTCTATAAAATAATCAATAAAAGCATGTAGATAAAATTGATGAAGATGAGGTTAAAACCTTAAGTCTGTACTTATCTTGGTTGCATGTTGAAGGTGAAGTTCCCCTTGACAATATTTAATATGCCAACATGGCGTAGAAAGTAGAGTTTGCCTCTTGGTTTGAGGAGACTGGCTCGAGTTGAGCCTTAACTGAGTCGACGGCCGGCACACAAGTGAGACCCACTCAGCAGAGCACGGAGGGTCCAAGGAAGGGAAAGAGTGCGGGTAGGAGACAAAAGGAGAACATATAAACATAGCCAACATTACAACAAAAAATTGATCTTCTCTTGCTGAGCCGGTCTTCAAAGAGTTGATAACAGATGATACTAGCACAGCATGGTGAGTAAAAAAGTAGACGTAGTTCTCTTGCTCACGGAGAAAATAGCTGGCGATGGTAACAAGATCTGGTGGCCAGATGGATAAGTAAATCCTCTTGCACCAGGAAGAATTGAGGAGCTTCAGAGATTCGCTGCGAGATGACGCTAGGTGGGTCATAGAAGATATATATCTAGAACAGACTCATAAAAGATATAAGAGACCTGATCAACAAAGAGAAAATAGAAGATCACTGTTGGTGTTTGATAAGAAAGGAAGAAATGGACATGCAAAGAGCATTAAAAATTGGATTCTCACGTACCGTGTATTCAAAGAATACACCATACTGGGAGGGGAAAAAAACCAACAGAGAACAAATAAACAGTTACACATTCAAAGGCAACGGAGCGATCAAAGACAGTGGTCTTGTGATCGGACCATTAGTGGTCAAGATTTTGGCCACCCTGACTCTCCCATCTCTTCCAGGATGACACTCGGTCACTCTACCAGAGATCCATACTAGAGGGGGTGAGACATCCCTAACCAAGACCAAGTCCCCCACTTTAATGTCGGGACTGGGAAGAAACCACTTCTGTCTCCGTTGCAAAGAAGTTAAATATTCCAAGTTCCACCTCTTCCAAAAGGAATTGCGGAGGGCTTCAAGTTTACGCCAAACAATAAGTAAATTAGAATTCCTGAAAGAATTGGGAAGAGGAGGAGGAGCAGAAAGAGAAGTGCCGATAAGGAAGTGACCAGGTGTAAGTGGAAGCAGGTCATCAGGGTCATTGGAAAGAGGAGTTAAAGGGCGAGAGTTAACAACACCTTCAATCAGAACGGACAGTGAATTGAATTCTTCATAAGTCAGAATGCGATTACCTAAGACTTTTCTTAAATGACGTTTAGTAAGCTTTACACAAGATTCCCACCTACCACCGTGATGAGGAGCGTAGGGAGGTATAAAGCGCCATTTGAAACCCTTTGAATAGGAAAAATTAGAAATTTGTTCCATGGCAGGAGAGGAAGTGAGAGCTTTCTTTCACAGGGAAGCTGCGCCCTGAAAAGTGGAAGCGTTATCAGAGAACATCTCTGAAGGAACACCACGCCTAGCAGTGAAGCGAGAGACAGCTGATAAAAAGTAAGAAGTAGAAGCATTCGTTACTAGTTCCAAGTGGATTGCGCCTGTAACCATGCAAACAAAGAGAGAAACATAAAGCTTACCAAACAATTTGCGTTTAGCTTCAGGAGAGTTTCGTTGATATTGGAACGGACCCATATAGTCCACACCAGTTAAAGCAAATGGGCGTATAGGAGAAGAGCGAAAAGAGGGCAGATCGCTCATTAATTGAGTATTGATTTTAGGTTTCGCTTTAAAGCAAGGAATGCACTTATGAATTACAGAAGAAACTTCGTGAATTCCATTTATGATCCAGTACTTTTCCCTTAAGAGGCAAAGCAGAGTGCGTGTACCAACATGCAGATTACGATAATGAAAGTCACGTATAATTAAAGAAGTTACGTGATGTTTGGAAGGCAAAATAACGGGATGCTTTTTGTCCTCAGAGAGCAAAGATTGCGAGAGCCTTCCACCTACCCTGAGTAACCCATGGTCATCAAGGAACGGAGCTAAAGCACGAAGACGACTGGATTTGGGAAGATCCGTTTTAGAAGAAAACAAAAACAATTCAGAAGAAAAGGCTTCTTGCTGTGTCAGTTGTAAAACCTTAATGGTAGCGCGATTCAATTCATGATTGGTAAGGTGTGGTTTGGGGAGAAGAGGTTGGTCAACCACAAGATATTTCCATCTAAGGAGATAGGCAACAACTCGAATTAATTTGTGAAAGGTAGAGTAGCGGGACAACATGGGATGAGAAACGTTGGAAACAAGACACGAAGCAGTAGGTAAAGATACTTTAGCGTCAGGCAAATTGGAGTTTGTAGCTGGAGGTTTAGAAGGCCATGAAGAAGAGTCTTCGATTAACCACGAGGGCCCATGCCAGTACAATTGGGAAGCTGCCAATTGAGAGGGTAAACAACCACGAGAGATAATATCGGCTGGATTATCAGCACTGGGCACATGCCTCCATTGACATCCAGAAGAAAGAGTTTGAATTTTGGAAACCCTGTTTGCAACAAAAGTTTGCCAGTGAGAGGGGTTCTTGGCGATCCAAGAAAGGGCGATCATGGAATCGCTCCAGAGATAGATTTGCGAGAATTCGACTTTTAATACTTCCCGTAATTTCTTAACAAGTTCTGCAGCCATGAGTGCAGCGCACAGTTCGAGCCTAGACAAAGTGATAGTTTTAAGAGGAGCGACCTTCGATTTGGCACAAACAAGGTTGGAAACTGAAGATCCATATAATGAACCGTGATAAACTAAATATGCGCAGCAACCGTAAGCCTTTTCGGAACTGTCCGCGAACACATGAAGGAAGAAGGGTGTATTAGAATGAGAGCTAATTAAATTCCTCGGGATTTCGATAAGGGAAAGATCCGGCAAATTGCTGCGAAACGAGAGCCAACGATTAAGAAAAGAAAGAGGGACAGTGTCATCCCATTCACATTTGAGCGACCACAGCTCTTGCATGAAGAGTTTGGCTATAACGATAACTGGGGCAAGGAATTGAAGCGGATCAAAATTTTTTGCAATTTTAGAGAGGATTTGTCTTTTTGTATTAGGAAGCTCTTCTGCGAGCGAAACTTTATAGATGAGAGTGTCAGTGCTAGTGCACCAGTGAACTCCTAGAGTTTTTATAGATTCGGAGTTTCCACGAATTTCGACAGAAGAAGGATCTACGTCTTCGATGGGAAACTGGGCGAGAAACTCAGGGGAGTTGGAATTCCACTTATGGTGTGGGAAACCTCCATTCCTTAGCAATGCTTGAAGTTCTAACGACACAAAAGAAGCTTCCTCCAAAGTGGGGAAGGACTGCAAATAATCGTCAACATAGAATGACGTAGTTAGTGCTTCAGAGGCTTTGGAATTAAATAAATGACCATCTTGTGAGGCTAACAAGTGTAGAGATCGAATAGCAAGGAAAGCAGAGGGTTTTAAGCCATAAGTAACCATTTTTAAGCGATATACCTTAATGGGCTTACTGACTTCATCACGCCACAAGATTCTTTGGAGATCTCGTTGTTCCGGTTGAATTAAAACTTGAGGGTACATCTGTTTTATATCAGCTATGACAGCTATGGGAAATAATCGAAAGTTTAAGAGTATAGCAGATAGATCTGATTGAATAGCAGGACCAGAGTAAAGAGTGTCGTTAAGGCTGTTGCCATTAACGTCGGGTGATGAACCATTGAAAACAACTCGAATTTTATCTTTTACAAGGGGGTTTTTCCACACAGGATGATGATTTAGATAAACCGTTTCAAGTGGAGGGTGCAATTCATCCTCAGATTCGTTAACAACTTCCATGTGATCCAAGCTTTCATACTCATCCATGAAATAAGTGTACTGCTGTTTAACAAGAGGTTCTTTCTTGAATTTGCTCTCGATAGCAAAGAGAGCTTTTCGAGCTTTGGGCTGAGAATTAATAAGTTTTGGAGGATTATGTAATCTTGGCATTTGAACAACGAACCGGCCATCAGAAGAACGAGTGGTGGTGTTCAAAAAAAGTTGCTCACAGAATTCATTTTCTGAAGAGGTTACATTAGGAGGATCAACGCTTTCAAGCCTCCAGAACTGTTCCAGATCAGTATTGGAGAAGTAACATTGCGATGCGGGTTGGGGAGAATAATGGGGAAGTTGACCTGTGACAATCCATCCAAAAATTAGTGTCTCTGGCGACCACGTTTGAGGATAACTTGCGAACCTGTTTACGAAGGCAATTCCAGAAAACATTGGCACTAAAGAGTATGTCAATAGGGTTTTGCATGTTGAACAAAGGATCGGCTAGCCTTAAATGCGAGGGAATATTTAACCCTGAAATATCCACAGAGTGACTGGGAGTGAAAATGAAAATCCACAGCCTGCTTCCAGTCTCCGACCGGGTCAGGAATGGAATGAATGAAGCCCCCATCTAGCGGCGAGGATATGAACTGTGCCGGCTGCCGAGGCCTGACGCACTCCTCTGGGGCAATGATTAAATGAATGACAGATGAAATGAAATGATAGTGGAGAGTGTTGCTGGAATGAAATTTTGACAGGGAAAACCGGATTACCCGGAGAAAAACCTGTCTGCCTCCGTTCTGTCCAGCACAGATCTCACATGGAGTGACCGGGATTTGAACCACGGACCCAGCGGTGAGAGGCCGGCGTGCTGCCGCCTAAGCCACGGAGGCTTAGTGACTGGGAGTATCTTCTCCAATGCTATTGAGAATGAGACAATTAAGTTTAAAGAAGTTGTTTCTATGACAAATATCTCTTATGGTTAGCTTCGAGAATTGTAAAGCTTGCGATTTTGAGCTGTTGATGCCCGACACATTGATAGAAGTGGGGTTTACAGGTAGGCCTAGTTTTCTAATTAAGGAATTAGACACAAAATCATGAGTTGCCGCTGAGTCTAGAAGACCGCGTGCACGGACCCAGTTGCCAAAGTTATCCTGAACTTCGATTTGGACGGTGGACAACAATACTTGAGCACTGCGAATGGACTTGGCATTTTGAATGTACGATGAAGCATTAGCACTGTTAGCACTATCATTTTTCGGAGAAGTAGATGCAGTCGATGACCTTGCCTGATCATGACGATGTAGCAAAGTATGATGAGCCTTTTCACAATGGTAGCAAAGTCTTGTGGACTTACAATTAGAAGCAGAATGAGTAGGCGCTAGGCAATTGAAGCAATGTTTATTCTGGGAAACTAACTTTCTTCTGTCGTCGACTGACATTTCTTTAATGGACTTACAGAGGTATAGGGCATGGGGGTCTTTACAAAGTATGCACTTTAAAGGTTCGTTTAAACTCTTGCGAGGTTTGCTTTGAGTGTTTAAAACCATAGACCAAGCAACACGACGTTCACTAGACCTAGTTGGGTAACCAGTAGTGTTTGATTTTAATTTAGATGAGTTGGACCCGGGTTTTTGGGTATTAGACGCTATGCGATCGCTTTTAGGTTTGATAGTTATTAATTCAAATTTGGAACTCGGGGAAGAGGGTTCACTTTGATTAGCTAAAGCGGTTAAGAGCTGGCATCTGGCATTTATGAAAGTGTCTAAATGCTCGTAAGAATAGTCGTTTTCTTTAGAAAGTTCAATTTCCCAAGCTTTGAGGGTAGCAGCATCAACTTTAGAAACCACTAAATGTATTAGGAAAGTATCCCAGTGTTCAGTGGGTTGATCTAGTTGGGACAAAGCCTTAACGTGAAGTTGTGTAGTATCAACTAGAGTGCGCAAACTGGTGACGTCATTGTGCTGTGACGCAGGTAGGTTGAATAGAGCCTTCATATGGCGTTGAATACGTAACCGTAAATTTCCATATCTTTCTTTTAATAAGTTAAAGGCAATGGGGTAATTTTCGGCACGCAGAGTAAGTGCTTCGACCAACTGCAAAGCTTGACCTCGGAGGATAGATCTCAAGTAATGAAACTTGTAAATGACTTGAATGTCTTCATTGTCATGAACAAGGGAGCAAAATAATTCATAGAAAGAATCCCATGTAGATTCATCTCCAGAAAAATGGGGTAAATCAATTTTCGGTAAAATTGGTTTGGGCTTGTGAGTACCATCACGGAAAGAAGTTTGTGGTTCGTGAAGGGAACTAAGAACAGAAGCGTCCTTTTTCTGCTCCTCTTCGAGTTGGCGTATTATTTTGAAAGCAGAACCTATACCTTCGTAATATTGGTTTTCTACTTCGACTCGATCTTCGGTTTGATTGAGCATACAAGTTTCTATTTCAGTTTGAATGTTACAATAGTTTTCATAAGAACGTTCAAAATCCCTTACACGATGTTTCAACAAGTCTAATTGAGCTTCTGAGGGATCTAACTCTTTTATGTACTTTCTAAAACGGGTAATTTGCCCTTTATAGGATGCTCGTTTAGAAGTAAGTTTTTCATCCTTATCCTTTTCAGTAGGAGCCATATTAAAGAAAATAGATTGAAATGCAACTCACGAAACTGTGGAACCTTGGAAATGCTGTCAAGCTGGCAGCAGCAATAAGTGGAAAGAACGGGACACACCAAAGGAGACAGGAGCGGCCTCTTTCCCCTTCCCAGGCTTTGCACGATGTGGTTATAGCTGAAAGATTCAAAGCAGATATTAATAATTTGCAAAGTATTGCCAAACAGAAAAATGACAAATGGACTCTCCCGGGTTTCGGCACCAAATTTTGGGTAGATTATTGGCTGAGAAATAACCCACCCACCAAGGGAAGATGATTAAGAAAAGGGACTGGAGAAAAAAAGGGATAGAGAAATAGGATGAGAGCTCCACAAAAGTTATAAATTTAGCTTTAAATACACTCAGAGGCGGTTGCCACTGAAAATTCGTTCTCGGATACCTAAAGTGGGTAAGGACTTGGTCTAAGCTAATGGGAACCGTAGCTAGAACTTGGGCGGTTTGCTGGAGAGTGGCCTTAGTATATTCCCTCTCAAGCAGGCATAAGACTACTATGGGGAAGGGTATTGGTCTGGCATGACTGAAAGTGACAGGTTTATTGTATGTCCTTTCAAAGAAATTCGTTTTTTTTTTTCAAAGTAATTCGAAGAATGGCAATAATTTGCATCAATTTTGATATTTCCAGTTTTCGAAGTTATAAGCTTCCTGAACAGTAACCAAGTGCTTCCAAAAAGGATGGTGATAAAGGAATTATGCTTTTGAAAATAAATTTGGTAAATGAACCAGTAGTTGCATTTGGAAATGGCTAAGCTTTTAACCAGCCAGTAGCCGACTAAAAGTTTAGGCAAAGAGAAACACTTATCTTTTTGAAAACTGACCATAAGATTTTGGAGAGGATCTCCACAAGCAGGTAGCTGGCGTAGCGAGCTGTACTTGCCTTACTGGCCAGTTAGAATTAGCCTTTAAAGCTAAGAGAACTTTTACAAGATTACCTCTAAGAATTTTTGCTCAAATGCAACAAGTGGTGAAAGCCCTATCAATAGGTTTAATGGCATTGAGTAGGGAGAGTCAAGGAAGACCGGATCTTGCCTAACCGTTGTGTTTTCGAAATTATGAATCCAAAAACAAATATTTAATTTATTTAAAAAGGCAAAAGAAGTTTATAACTTTAACAAACATATATTCAATCTTGTTAACAAATTTGTGGTCACAGACCTCAGATAGCATTAAACATTTGCGCCAGGCAATTAACAATTTATGAGGTTTTAAACCTTATATATGTACTAAAATCCTTGTAAGATTTAAAAAAGACAAATAAAATGCTTAAAGTTTAAACATCAAATTGAGTACAAGGAGTGTACTTTAAGGAATTTACAAGTTATTATTTTAGAAAAAGTTACAACTTCGAAAATAACAAAAAAGGAAGCGAGTAAATGAAGAAGAAGTTCCTATTACTTCTTATGTTTATGCTGAATTACTTCTATTACAATTATACAAAGTAGGGCAGGTCACTTACTGTGAAACCTGAAGAAAAAATCAACAAGGAAGGTTCTAGACTTCCTGTATTTAGATAGGAATCACTAGATAAATGGGGCAGGTACCCTTTCGTGAGACCTAGAAACAACTCACTAATGAGTTAAAAGAATTGTATTCTCTCGTTATAAAAGAGAAACAATGTGAGCTTGAACCGTGTATAAAACACGTAATTATACAGAAATTAAGTAATGATAAACAGCAAAAATGGAAGGGCACTTCGAAGAGTGACACCTTATGGAGAAGTTACAATTTTATTAATATGTTTTGTTAGTAGAAGGTTGAGGAAAGATCATTGGGATTTAGGATCAATGTTCATGGCCTGATTTAATGTAAACGGACGATCCCGACGCGGTAGAAAAGTGGGATAAGCACTAGTTATCACTATAGTTTTTTAAATAGATGAAAAGTTCACTGTAGAGACACGAAAGTTTATGGAAAGAAAGTTATTGCAATGATGAAAATAACTAGTTGCACTAGGTAGGCGAGAGTCTATTTCTTGAGAAAGTTGGGAATTACAATTAAATGCGCCATAGAACATTCCAACGGTGGACGAAAGTTTGCTATTGCAGTAATTTATAAGGAAGATTCCTCATTTTAAATAGTATTTTCACAAGTGAGTGAATAATACCCGACGGCAAGACTCGCAGATAAAGTACAGGATCTGGAAGGTTCCAGAACGATCGTAATTGAAAGATGGGCCAAAGATAATCCAGCGGAGGAACTTGCTTTGTAATTTATAGACAGCGGATATTAGATAATATCCCACGTTGTGAGAAGATTTCTCATTTAGCAAGCATAAGAAATGCTGCTTTTCACCAAAATTGGCTTGATTAGACAAAAGCCCAACATGAAAAATCCCGCGAAGAATGATTACCGCCCCACAAGTAATCTCACGCTGTCTATAAAATAATCAATAAAAGCATGTAGATAAAATTGATGAAGATGAGGTTAAAACCTTAAGTCTGTACTTATCTTGGTTGCATGTTGAAGGTGAAGTTCCCCTTGACAATATTTAATATGCCAACATGGCGTAGAAAGTAGAGTTTGCCTCTTGGTTCGAGGAGACTGGCTCGAGTTGAGCCATAACTGAGTCGACGGCCGGCGCACAAGTGAGACCCACTCAGCAGAGCACGGAGGGTCCAAGGAAGGGAAAGAGTGGGGGTAGGAGACAAAAGGAGAACATATAAACATAGCCAACATTACAACAAAAAATTGATCTTCTCTTGCTGAGCCGGTCTTCAAAGAGTTGATAACAGATGATACTAGCACAGCATGGTGAGTAAAAAAGTAGACGTAGTTCTCTTGCTCACGGAGAAAATAGCTGGCGATGGTAACAAGATCTGGTGGCCAGATGGATAAGTAAATCCTCTTGCACCAGGAAGAATTGAGGAGCTTCAGAGATTCGCTGCGAGATGACGCTAGGTGGGTCATAGAAGATATATATCTAGAACAGACTCATAAAAGATATAAGAGACCTGATCAACAAAGAGAAAATATTGTGGTGTTTGAAGCCATAGAAAATAGAAGATCACTGTTCGTGTTTGATAAGAAAGGAAGAAATGGACACGCAGAGAGCATTAAAAATTGGATTCTCACGTACCGTGTATTCAAAGAATACACCAAGGCCCTTGCCCTAAAGGGATTATAATGGGCTTATTTTTATTTTATTAAGGCTCGGTCAAACAGGAGCGCGGACTGTCCGCGCAGACGGAACGACCGCAGTCCGCCGCGGACAGGGTGGTCAAATAGAACGCGGACAAGTCAAAGCGAACCAGTGGGAAAGCAAGCACTCGCGATCAAGTGCGCATGACATTGTTTTCTGCTCGTGGTATTTTAATTAACATTTTAATTCAACATGTCCAGCAGTTCAACTGACGAAGAATTGCTTCTTCTGTTGACATTGGGACGAAAGAGAGTATGGGTTCACGAAATTAACGAGAAAAGAGAGGAATATGGGGAGTTTCACAGATTGTGACGGGATCTGTTCTCGTTTGAAGACAGGTTCTTGATGTATTTTCGAATGTCTCAAGAACAATTTGAGACATTAAGTATGCTCCTAGAACCAACCATTTCCAAGCAAACCACTAACTGGAGGAGACCCATTTGTGCGAAGGAAAGGCTAGCCATCTGTTTAAGGTAAGTAATAATAAAGCTTAATTATTATTTTTCACACATTTATTTTTCAAGTAAAAAATTATACTTGTACGTTCTCGTGTGAAATTCACATAGTACTGACAAAAGTAAGATGTAACCTACAACAAAAAAATTAGACTAAACCAAACATGCAAAAAAAAGGAACTAAATTCTGTAAATAAATTTATTTAAAATTCTCAAAATTAAAAAAATCACATTAAAAAGCAGGAATTTACAAACCTTTCAGGACATTATCATCTAATAATTACATAGGCAGTAAAAAGAAGTTGCTGTTCATTTTATGGGTGGTGGGCCAATTTTCGTACCACTCTCTCATTGAGGAATGTCTTGGTGATTCACTGAAACCATGCTGTTGCATGGATTCACCTAATTGCATGTAACTCGTTCCTTCTGATGGTTGAGTACTACCAGATTGCCACGATGAGTTACTTCAATCCAAGAGAGAAGGTGGGAGTGGAGTTTGAACAACTATATTTTGCAGTTCAGCCCGACCAAACATTTGTGCCTTCTCCATTTTTACAGCTAAGTTGAAGTTTTCGTGCAATCTCCTTCCATGCTTCTCCTTTCTTCACGACATCCTTGTAATCAATGTGTCGAGTGTCGTACAAATACGCGTACTCGCGCACGAAAACAATTAATGTTTCGGTTTCTTCTGCCATGTTTTCTGTTTTGTCCTCTACTGGCCGCAGCGAACTTTGTAAGAAAACACAATTGGTTCGCCGATCACCGCGGACAAGACTGAGCTGCGTCGGCAGGCCGCGTTCGGTTTGGCCAGGGTGATGCAATATTTAACAATACAGAGTTCGCGGTGGTAGACCGCTCCGCGTGCGCGGACAGTCCACACTCCTGTGTGACGGAGCCTAATTTTTAAGGGTGTCCGCTGGAAGCAGCTACAGACTCAGGCGAGCCGAACATGTCCTCGGACACTCCCGGAACTAAAAGCCATACGATAAATCGATAAATAAAAAATTGGTAAAGGCTTCTTTCCCTACTAAACAATCAACACAACGAGAACATTCAAGCTTTAAGGAGACCTGGAATGGAGCATAACCTGATACATGCTGGTGTATTCTTTGGAATACACGGTAAGACAGAGTAAGCTTTTGCTTCTCTTTGCTTTAGTTCATCCCTTCCTTTTTTCGCAAACACCAACAGTGATCTCCTAATTTCTCTTTGTTGGTATATGTCTCTCACACTTCCTGTAAGTCTGTTCTAGATATATATCTTCCATGACCCACCTAGCGTCATCTAGCAGCGAATCTCTGAAGTTCCTCAATTCTTCCCTGTACAAGAGGACTTCCTTATCAATCTAGCCACCAGAACTCATCGCTATCGCCAGCTATCATCTCCGTGATCAAGAGAACTTCGTCTACTTTTTCACCCTCCAGGCTACGCTAGTGATGCCTACTATCAACTCTTTGAAGACCATTTCATCAAGAGGAATTTATATTTCAATGTTGGCTATTCTTATATGTATTCCTTTTGTCTCCTACCCCCACTCTTTTTCCCTTCCCTGGTCCCTTCGCGCTCCGTTGAGCGGGTCTCACTTGTACGTCGGAAGTCAAACCAGTCAGTTGGAGCTTAACTAAAGCTCGCCTCCTCTACTCAAGAGGCAAACTTTTAAATTCGACGCCATGTTCGAGTTTTAGAATCAGCCGTCAACAGCAACATCACCTTCTTCATGAAGCAATGATAAGTACCGACTTCATGTTTTAACCACATTCTCATCGCTTTCAAAAGGCTTAATGCTTTTATTTGGATTTTATAGACAGTGAAAGTTGCTATGTGATAAAATAACTGCTTTCAAGAGATCTTCGTGATCAAACTCAAACTATCAAGTCTAACTTTCAAAATGAAAGATTTTCTGAGATGCTATCTCACATCGAGGGATATTTCTAAAATACCCACTGTCTATATAATCTAGTTTTCCGCCGAGGGATTCTCTACCCAATTTAAACAACTCATTGCTCTGGAACCATCCAGAACCTACACTCTATCTACCAGTTATACTGTCATGTATTTTCCACTTCATATGGGAATACTTTTTCAAACTATGGAATCTTCCTTATGAACTGCTAATCAATATCTAATTTTTTTTCCTCCGTTGGGATTTTTCTGGTGCATTCAACTATAACCTACAAGGTTTTCAAGCAATAGACTCTCGCAAATCTAGTGTAACTAGTTATTTTCCACCATTGCAATAACTTTCTTTGCCATCAACTTTTGTGCTACTACAGTGAACTCTTCAACTAGATCAACAGACTGTAGTGAAAACAGTGCCTGTTCAACTTTTCATCCGCATCGCGCTCGTCCGAGTACAATAAATACGGCCATGAACACTTTTCCACAATCCCATTTGATCTTTCCCAAACCCTTTACTAACAAACTAAAATAATAAAATTGTTACTATAGGTTTTTTTTCAATGAGGTGTCACTCTCAATAAGTACCCTCCCTTACTTGCTCCACGTATAACGAATTAATGTCTGTAAAACTTCGTGTCTAGTACACGCCTTAAATTATATTGTTTCTCCCTTCTAATTAGGGAATACAATTCTTTCTACTCAAAAGTGAGTTATCTCTAGGTTTCACGAAGGGGAAATTTGCCCCATTTTTTCGTGATCCCTACTTAAACATAGGAGTTCTAGAAACTTCCTTTAAATTTTTCCCTTTAGGTTTCACAATAAGTGACCTGCCCTATTTGTATAATCTCCTATGTATAATCTACCCACGTAGTTCTATATCAATAAAAGAAGTTATAGAAACTTCTATTTCATTCTTCTTGTTTTTTTGTTGTTACTTTCGAAGTTGTTATTTGTTCATATTTCTAAGATACCTATCTAGAAATCCTTAATGTACACATCTTGTACTTGATTTATTGGTTAACCTTAATTACGTCAATTATCTTTAAATTTCCCATTTGTTAATCTTAACAACATTTCAAAATCTTACGAAGATTTTAAGGCATATAAAAGGTTTAAAACCAAAAGAATTGTCAATTGCCTGGCGCAAGCTTTAGATGTTTTCGGAGGTCTGCGACACCAATTGGTTATAAAAATCAAAATTATATATTTGTTACATAAACCACTTCATTTTACATTGTTAAATAAATTAAGATTTGTTCTTTGCTTTATCATTTCTCTAACATAACGGTTAGGCAAGATCCTGTCTTACTTGACTCTTCCTAGGTTTATGCCCTCTTTAATAAAAATAAATCCATTGATAAGGTTTTCACCACTTGTTGCATTTGAGCAAGAACTCTTAGTTATCAACTTAGTAAAGTCTCTCTTAGCTTTAATAGCTAATTCTATCTGGCCAGTAAGGCAAGCATAGCTCGCTACGCCAGCTTCCTGCTTGTGGAGATTCTCTCTACCACTTATGGTTGGTTTTTCAAAATTTAAGTGTTTCTAATTGTCTGAACTTTTAGTCGGCGCTTTGCTGGGTAAAAGCTTAGTCATTTCTAAATGCAACTATTGGTACACTTACCAAAATTATTGCCAAGGGTATAATTGCTTTATTCCTATCCTTCTTGTAAGCATTCGGTCGCTCTTTAGAAATTCTACAATTTCAAGACCTAAGATATCAAGGCTTATTCAAATTATTTGTACTCTTCAAAATACTTGTTTAGGAACAAACTTCTTTGAACAGATACACAATAAATCTGTTACTCTTTGTCTTGCCAGACCACCACACTTCCCCATCGTAGGTATATTTATGTTTGAGAGGGAATACGTTATAGCAGCTTTCTTGCGAACAGCCCAAGTTCCAGCTGCGTTTCCTGTTAGCTTCGCCCAGGTCCCTACCCACTTTAGGTATCGGAAAGCGGATTTGCAGTGGCAGCTGCCTTTGAGTATACTTAAAGTTAAAATTATAACTTCTTTTGGAATCTCGTCCTATTTCTCCATCCTTTTTCTCCAGTCCGAAACCCACTTCTTTTTCTTCATCATCTTCCCTTGGGGGTTAGGTTATTCCTAAGCTAATAATCTACCCAAAATTTGGAGCCGAAACCCGGGAGAGTCCATTTATGATATTTTTTATTTGTCAAGGGTTATTTGACAATATTTTGCAAATCATTAATATCTTCTTTGAATTTTTCAGCTATATCTTCACCGTGCAAAGCCTGTGAAGGAGAAAGAGGCAGCTCCTGTCTCCTTTGGTGTGTCCCTTTCTTTCAACTTATTGCTGCTGCCAGTCTGACAGCATTTCCAAGGTTCCACAGTTTCGTAAGTCATACTTTAATTTACCTATTTTGTCTTGGCTCCTACAGAAAAGGATAAGGATGAAAAACTTACTTCAAAACGAGCATCCTATAAAAGGCAAATTACCCGATTCAGAAAATACATCAAAGAGCTAGATCCCTCAGAAGCTCAATTAGATTTGTTAAGACATCGCGTAAAGGATTTTGAACGTTCATATGAAAATTATTGTAACATCTAAACTGAAATCGAAACTTGTATGCTCAATCAAACTGAAGATCGAGTCGAAGTAGAAAATCAATATTACGAAGGTATAGGTTCTGCTTTTAAAATAATACGCCAACTCGAAGAAGAACAGAAAAAAGACGGTTCTGTTCTTGATTCCCTTCACGAACAACAAACCTCTTCTCGCGAGGGCACTCACAAGCCCACCCAATCCTACCTAAGATGGATTTACCCCACTTCTCTGGAGACGAATCTACTTGGGATTCATTCTATGAACTATTTTGTTCTCTTGTTCATGACAATGAAGACATTCAAGTCATCTACAAGTTTCATTATTTGAGATCTATCCTCCGAGGTCAAGCTCTGCAGTTAGTTGAAGCACTCCCATTAAGTGCCAAAAACTACCCCATTGCCTTTAACTTGTTGAAATAAAGATACGGTAATTCACGTTTACGTATTCAACGCCATATGAAGGCTCTATTTAACTTACCTGCGTCACAGCACAATGACGTCACTAGTTTGCGTACTCTCATTGATACAACACAACTTCACGTTAAAGCTCTATCCCAATTAGATCAACCCACTGAACACTGGGACACTTTCTTAATACACTTAGTGGTTTCTAAAGTCGATGTTGTTACCCTCAACGCTTGGGAGATTGAACTTTCCAGAGAAGACGAATACTCTTACGAGCATTTAGTCACTGTCATAAATGCTAGATGCCAACTCTTAACTGCTTTAGCTAATCAAAGTGAACCCTCATCCCCTAGTTCTAAATTTGAATCAATGTCTCTTAAACCTAAAAGCGAACGCTTAGCGTCTAGTACCCAAAAACCTGGGTCCAGCTCATCTAAACTCAAGTCAAACGCCACTGGTTACCCAACTAGGTCTAGTGAACGCCGTATTGCTAGTTCTCTCGTTTTAAACACTCAAAGCGAACCCCGTAAGTGTTTAAATGAACCATTTAAGTGCATACTTTGTAAAGATTCCCACGCCTTATATCTATGTAAATCTTTTAAAGAACTGTCAGTCGACGACAGAAGAAAATTAGTTTCCCAGAATAAGCATTGCTTCAACTGCCTAGCACCCACGCATTCTGCTTCAAATTGCAAGTCCACCAGACTTTGCTTCCTTTCTGAAAAAGCTCATCACACTTTACTACATCGTCATGATCAAGCAAGGTCATCGACCGCAACTACTTCTCAGAAAAGTGACAATGCTAACAGTTCCAATGCTTCATCTTAGATTCAAAATGCCAAGTCCATACGTAGTGCCCAAGTACTATTGTCCACTGTCCAAATCGAAGTTCAGGATAACTTTGGCAACTGGGTCCGTGCACGCGGTCTCCTTGATTCAGCGGCAACTCATGATTTTGTGTCCAATTCTTTGATTAGAAAACTAGGCCTACCTGTAAACCCCACTTCTATTAATGTATCAGGCATTAACAGCTCAAAATCGCAAGCTTTACAGTTTTCAAAGCTAACCATAAGAGACATTTGTCACAGAAATAGCTTTCTCAAACTGAATTGTCTCATTCTCAATAGCATAGGAGAAGATACTCCAAGTCACTCTGTTGATATTTCAGGCTTAATCATTCCCTCGCATTTAAGGCTAGCCGATCCTCTGTTCAATGTACAAAACCCCATTGACATACTCTTTAGTGCCAATGTTTTCTGGAATTGCCTTCGTAAACAGGTTCGCAAGTTATCCTCAAACGTGGTTGCCAGAGACACTAATTTTGGATGGATCGTCACCGGTCAACTTCCTCATTATTCTTCCCAACCCGCTTCGCAATGTTATTTTGCTAATACTGATTTGGAGCAGTTCTGGAGGCTCGAAAGCGTTGATTCTTCTAACGTGACCTCTTCAGAAAACGAATTCTGTGAGCAACTTTTCTGAACACCACCACTCGTTCTCCTGAAGGCCGGTTAATTGTTCAGATGCCAAGATTAAATAATCCCCCTAAACTTATTAATTCTCAACCCAAAGCTCGAAAATCTCACTTTGCTATCGAGAGCAAATTCAAGAAAGAACCTCTCGTTAAACAGCAGTATACTGATTTCATGGATGAGTATGAAAGCTTAGATCATATGGAAGTTGTTAGCAAATCTTATGACGAATTGCACCCCCCAATTGAAACGGTTTTCTTAAATCATCATCCCGTGTGGAAAAACCCTCTTGTAAAGGATAGAATCCGAGTCGTTTTCAATGGTTCATCACCTGACGTTAATGGCAACAGTCTTAACGATACTCTTTACTCTGGTCCTGCTATTCAGTCAGATTTATCTGCTATACTCTTAAACTTTCGATTATTTCCCATAGCTGTTATAGCGGATATAAAAGAGATGTACCGTCAGGTTTTAATTCAGCCTGAACAACGAGATCTCCAAAGAATCTTGTGGCGCGACGAAATCAACAAGCCCATTAAGGTATTTCGCTTAAAGACGGTTACTTATGGTTTAAAACCTTCCGCTTTCCTTGCTATCCGATCCCTACACTTGTTAGCCTCTAAAGATGGTCATTTATTTGATCCTAAAGCTTCCGAAGCACTAACTACATCATTCTATGTTGACGATTACTTGCAGTCCATCCCCACTCTTGAGGAAGCTTCTTTCGTGTCACTAGAACTTCAAGCATTGTTAAAGAATGGAGGATTCCCACTTCACAAGTGGAATTCCAACTCCCATGAGTTTCTCGCCCAGTTTCCTATTGAAGATGTAGACCCCTCCTCCTTCGAAATTTGTGGAGACTCCGAATCCATAAAAACTCTTGGAGTTCATTGGTGCATTAGCACTGACACTCTCATCTATAAAGTTTCGCTTGCAGAAGAGCTCCCGAACACAAAAAGACAAATTCTCTCTGAAATTGCAAAAATTTTTGATCCGCTTCAATTCCTTGCCCCGATTATTGTAATAGCCAAACTTTTCATGCAAGAGCTATGGTCGCTCAAATGTGAATGGGACGACACTGTTCCCCTTTATTTTCTTAACAGATGGCTCTCTTTTCCAAGCAATTTGCTTGATCTTTCCCTTATTGAAATTCCCAGGAATTTAATTAACGCTCATCCTAATGCATCTTTTTTCCTTCATGTGTTTGCGGACAGTTCCCAAAAAGCTTACGGTTGCTGTGCATATTTGGTTTATCGCGGTTCATTAAATGGATCTTCAGTTTCCAACCTTGTTTGTGCCAAATCGAAGGTGGCTCCTCTTAAAACTATCACTTTGCCTAGGCTTGAATTGTGTGCTGCACTCAGGACCACAGAACTTGTTAAAAAATTACGGGAAGTCTTAAAAGTCAAATTTTCGCAAATCTATCTCTGGAGCGATTCCATGATTGCCCTTTCTTGGATTGCTAAAACCCCCGCTCACTGGCAAACTTTTGTTGCAAACAGGGTTTCCAAAATTCAAACTCTTTCTTCGGGATGTCAATGGAGGCATGTGCCCAGCGCTGACAACCCCGCCGACATCATTTCTCGTGGATGTTTACCCTCTCAATTGGCAGCTTCTCAGTTGTACTGGCATGAGCCCTCGTGGTTAATCGAAGACTCTTCTTGTTGGCCTTCTAAACTTCCAGCTACAAACTCCAACTTGCCTGACGCTAAAGTATCTAAATCTATTGCTTCGTGTCTTGTTTCCAACGTTTCTCATCCCTTCTTGTCACGCTATTCTTCCTTTCACAAATTAATTCGAATTGTTGCCGATCTTTTCAGATGGAAATATCTTGTGGTTGACCAGCCTCTTCTCCCCAAACCACACCTGACCAATCATGAATTGAATCTCGCTACCGTTAAGGTTTTGGAACTAACACAGCCAGAAGCCTTTTCTTCTGAATTGTCTTTACTTTCTTCTAAAAAGGATCTTCCCAAATCCAGTCGTCTTCGTGCCTTAGTCCCGTTCCTTGATGACAATAGGTTACTCAGGGTAGGTGGTAGGCTCTCGCAATCTTTGCTTTCTGAGGACAAAAAGCATCCCGTTATTTTGCCTTCTAAACATCACGTAACTTCTTTAATCATACGTGACTTTCATTATCGTAATCTGCATGTTGGTTCACGCACACTGCTTTGCCTCTTAAGGGAAAAGTACTGGATTATAAATGGAATTCATGAAGTTTCCTCTGTAATTCACAAATGCATTCCTTGCTTCAAAGCTAAACCTAAAGTCAATACTCAATTAATGAGCGATCTGCCCTCTTTTCGCTCTTCTCCTATACGTCCATTTGCTCTAACTGGTGTGGACTATATGGGTCCGTTCCAATATCAACTCAATTCCCCTGAAGCTAAACGCAAATTGTTTGGTAAGCTCTATGTTTCTCTCTTTGTTTGCATGGTTACTGGCGCGATCCATTTGGAACTAGTAACGAATGCCTCTACTTCTTACTTTTTTATCAGCTGTCTCTCGCTTCGCTGCTAGGCGTGGTGTTCCTTCGGAGATGTTCTCTGATACACGCTTCCACTTTTCAAGGCGCAGCTTCTTTGTGGAAGAAAGCTCTCACATCTTCTCCTTCCATGGTACAGATTTCTAATTTTCCCTACTCAAAGGGTTTCAAATGGCGTTTTATACCTCCCTACGCTCCTCATCACGGTGGTAGGTGGGAATCCTTCGTAAAGCTCACTAAATGCCACTTAAGAAAGGTTTAGGTAATCGCATTCTGACTTATGAAGAATTTAATTCGCTGTCTGTTCTGATTGAAGGTGTTGTCAATTCTCGCCCTTTAACTCCGCTTTCCAATGACCCTGATGACCTGCTTCCACTCACACCTGGTCACTTCCTTATTGGCACTTCTCTTTCTGTCCCTCCTCCCCTTCCCAACTCTTACAGAGATTCTAATTTACCTATTGTTTGGCGTAAACTTGAAGCCCTCCGTAATTCTTTCTGGAAGAGGTGGAATTTGGAATACTTAACTTCCTTGCAACGGAGACAGAAGTGGTTTCTTTCCAATCCCGACATTAAAGTAGGGGACTTGGTTCTGGTTAGGGATGTTTCTCCTCCCTTGGTCTGGATTTCTGGTAGAGTGACCCAGTGTTATCCTGGAAGGGATGGGAGAGTTAGGGTAGCCAAGATCTTGACCACTAATGAATATATCATAAGACCATTGTCTTTAATTGCTCCTTTACCTTTAAACTCTTAATTTCTTGTCTTTGTTCTCTGTTGTTATTTTCCCCTCCCAGCTTGGTGTATTCTTTGGAATACACGGTAAGACAGAGTAAGCTTTTGCTTCTCTTTGCTTTAATTCATCCCTTCCTTTTTTCGCAAACACCAACAGTGATCTCCTGATTTCTCTTTGTTGGTATATGTTTCTCACACTACCTGTAAGTCTGTTCTAGATATATATCTTCCATGACCCACCTAGCGTCATCTAGCAGCGAATCTCTGAAGCTCCTCAATTCTTCCTGGTGCAAGAGGATTTACTTATCCATCTGGCCACCAGATCTCGTCGCTATCGCCAGCTATCATCTCCGTGATCAAGAGAACTTCGTCTACTTTTTCACCCTCCAGGCTACGCTAGTGATGCCTACTATCAACTCTTTGAAGACCATTTCATCAAGAGAAATTAATATTTCAATGTTGGCTATTCTTATATGTATTCCTTTTGTCTCCTACCCCCACTCTTTTTCCCTTCCCTGGTCTCTTCGCGCTCCGTTGAGCGGGTCTCACTTGTACGTCGGAAGTCAAACCAGTCAGTTGGAGCTTAACTAAAGCTCGCCTCCTCTACTCAAGAGGCAAACTTTTAAATTCGACGCCATGTTCGAGTTTTAGAATCAGCCGTCAACAGCAACATCACCTTCTTCATGAAGCAAAGATAAGTACCGACTTCATGTTTTAACCACATTCTCATCGCTTTCAAAAGGCTTAATGCTTTTATTTGGATTTTATAGACAGTGAAAGTTGCTATGTGATAAAATAACTGCTTTCAAGAGATCTTCGTGATCAAACTCAAACTATCAAGTCTAACTTTCAAAATGAAAGATTTTCTGAGATGCTATCTCACATCGAGGGATATTTCTAAAATACCCACTGTCTATATAATCTGGTTTTCCGCCGAAGGATTCTCTACCCAATTTAAACAACTCATCATTGCTCTGGAACCTTCCAGAACCTACACTCTATCTACCAGTTATACTGTCATGTATTTTCCACTTCATATGGGAATACTTTTTCAAACCAAGGTATCTTCCTTATGAACTGCTAATCAATATCTAATTTTTCTTCCTCCGTTGGGATTTTTCTGGTGCATTCAACTATAACCTACAAGGTTTTCAAGCAATAGACTCTCGCAAATCTAGTGTAACTAGTTATTTTCCACCATTGCAATAACTTTCTTTGCCATCAACTTTTGTGCTACTACAGTGAACTTTTCAACTATATCAACAGACTATAGTGAAAACAGTGCCTGTTCAACTTTTCATCCGCATCGCGCTCGTCCGAGTACAATAAATACGGCCATGAACACTCTTCCACAATCCCATTTGATCTTTCCCAAACCCTTTACTAACAAACTAAAATAATAAAATTGTTACTTTAGGTTGTTTTTTTTTTCAATGAGGTGTCACTCTACATAAGTGCCCTCCCTTACTTGCTCCACGTATAACGAATTAATGTCTCTAAAACTTCGTGTCTAGCACACGCCTTAAATTATATTGTTTCTCCCTTCTAATTAGGGAATACAATTCTTTCTACTCAAAAGTGAGTTATCTCTAGGTTTCACGAAAGGGAAATTTGCCTCATTTTTCTCGTGATCCCTACTTAAACATTGGAGTTCTAGAAACTTCCTTTAAATTTTTCTCTTTAGGTTTCACAATAAGTGACCTGCCCTATTTGTATAATCTCCTATGTATAATCTACCCACGTAGTTCTGTATCAATACAAGAAGTTATAGAAACTTCTATTTCATTCTTCTTGTTTTGTTGTTGTTGTTACTTTCGAAGTTGTTATTTGTTCATATTTCTAAGATACCTATCTAGAAATCCTTAAAGTACACATCTTGTACTTGATTTATTGGTTAACCTTAATTACGTCAATTATCTTTACATTTCCCATTTGTTAATCTTAACAACATTTCAAAATCTTACGAAGATTTTAAAGCATATAAAAGGTTTAAAACCAAAAGAATTGTCAATTGCCTGGCGCAAGCTTTAGATGTTTTCGGAGGTCTGCGACACCAATTGTTTATAAAATTCAAAATTATATATTTGTTACATAAACCACTTCCTTTTACATTGTTAAATAAATTAAGATTTGTTCTTTGCTTTATCATTTCTCTAACATAACGGTTAGGCAAGATCCTGTCTTACTTGACTCTTCCTAGGTTTATGCCCTCTTTAATAAAAATAAATCCATTGATAGGGTTTTTACCACCTGTTGCATTTGAGCAAGAACTCTTAGTTATCAACTTAGTAAAGTCTCTCTTAGCTTTAATAGCTAATTCTAACTGGCCAGTAAGGCAAGCATAGCTCGCTATGCCAGCTTCCAGCTTGTGGAGATTCTCTCTGCCATTTATGGTTGGTTTTTCAAAATTTAAGTGTTTCTCATTGTCTGAACTTTTAGTCGGCGCTTTGCTGGGTAAAAGCTTAGTCATTTCTAAATGCAACTATTGGTTCACTTACCAAAATTATTGCCAAGGGTATAATTGCTTTATTCCTATCCTTCTTGTAAGCATTCGGTCGCTCTTTAGAAATTCTACAATTTCAAGACCTAAGATATCAAGGCTTATTCAAATTATTTTTACTCTTCAAAATACTTGTTTAGAAACAAACTTCTTTGAACAGATACACAATAAATCTGTTACTCTGCCTTTGAGTATACTTACAGTTAAAATTATAACTTCTTTTGGACTCTCGTCCTATTTCTCCATCCTTTTTCTCCAGTCCGAAACCCACTTCTTTTTCTTCATCATCTTCCCTTGGGGGGTAGGTTATTCCCAAGCTAATAATCTACCCACATGCAGAAGACAGGAAGAGTCAACTTGAGTCAAAAATATTTGTTTCCTGAACAATGCTTAAAAATTGGGGCTACATTTACAGAACCTGTCCCTTCCGTATTTAAATTTCGTATGTCTTTGTAAGTTTGAAAGGACCATTTCAGAACACCATACTTGGCAGATTTTGTGCCTAAGATATATTTCAATCTCAGTTTCTTCTCTGCCTCTAAAACTTGAAGAAATGAAACATTGCTATCTGTGGAATCTCTTGAAAGTTGCACTGATACTGTGCCCTTTCACAACTAATTCCTAGGTTCCGAGAGTCTATCATCTGGGTCATGTCCAGTTCTTAAGAAAATCTTAATCTACTTACTGGCCTAGGTGGAAATGTAGGAATTACTATTCTAATATTGAGCACACACAGTTATGAAAAGGAAAGGAATTTTCTGAATCAAAATAAACAAATTATAATTACGCACACAGCTTTACATAAAAAGAGAAATAAAATAAAATAAAAGGACAACACATAAGACCCAAAGAAAAAAATCAATTAATAATACCGTAACAATAAGGGTGATAATAAAAAGTTAAAATTCGAATAGATTAATAATTTAAAACGAAATGGTTAACTTAATAACAATAAGAAGAATAATTACGAGAATGCCCAACAAAACCTCAGCAAAATCAAAATAATCAAATGGACTAATCCAGAAGGCGAAGACTAATCATGTCGGCAAGCAGCTGTTCCAAGAAAAAGAAAAAAAAATGATTTCTTAATGTCTGTAAAATCCACTGACAGCTGTTGCCGTGACCCTCAGGTCTCACAATCCACAAACACAGGAAAAGAAATCTTCTGGATGACAAGAAAGTAAACTCCATTAAATAAAAATTACACATGAACTTTATAATAATAAAAATATAGTGAAAATAATAATAATAATAATGACGGCACTCGAAAAACTAACCCTCATTTCTGGACGATGGATACTCCCAGAGCACACAAAATAAAAGGAAACCCAGCCAGGTAAATAACACAATGAAATCCCACTATCGGGAAAAACAAAACAGCAGCAAAGAAAATGGTCTGCATAAAATAATTGAGAAAATACAATTTATTTGCATATGGTGAGCAAACCATATCAGCTGGTTATCTGGTATCACCTTGGTCATTTTCGTCATCAGATCGGATTAAGGATATATTGCCTGGTTAAACACTCCCTCAGATGGCCATACCGAACGTTTCTCAATTCGGTATAGCCGGTTAGATGAACGCAAAGTATGGGATCAGACACTTCAAAACAGAGATTAAAGAAAAGGAAAAAAAAACACTTAGCACGCTCGGCCACGCAGGTAGGGTTCAAGGTCTAAAACCCGGCCTCCCAACCATTTTTATCTGCCGAAGCGCATGCTCTACAAAATATATGGGGACCATAACACAAATTAAACGCAGCGTAATCAAAACAAAATAAACAAAACGAAAGCTAAATGAAACCAGTAGACAGACTACTTATTGAAACAATCTTGGGACAACCGCGGCTTGGGCTTGCTTCCGACCTGGCTTTGCTGCGGGGTAGCGGCGAGGGAGGGGAGTCATGAATCACACCTTATGGCTGCACCCTGCTCATTGAAACCTTTCCTCACTGGCACGGCTCGCCATACCAAACAAAAACATTAGAAAACGTGGCATAAATAAACCTCTTCTGAATAAACAATCCTAACCCAAAATATTATAATGAAATGGTCAGCGATCATAAGGCAGTGGGATCTCTCAATCTGCGTCGTACGTGCGTATGCAAATACTCGTATACACTGAACCGCTGCAATAAAAATACACACACAAACCTCGGCCGGGACTGGAACCTAACACCCTCAGTCTCGGTGCCGGAAAAACTCGGGAACAATAACGCAAGACGGCGCTGTGACCTAGAAGTCACACCCGATAAAAAATACACTGCAGCGACCACATATCGGCTTTCATCAACCTACCAAACTCACCTACTTAACAAACAATGACGTATACACTTCATAGCATCCTCCTTTCTTCTCGAGATCTCACTAGCACGATTATTCCACTGACGGACAAAGAACCAAATAAGCAGACTCGAAAACACCCAAATCACAAGCTGCACTTCAAAATTTACCCTTACTGAGCTTGTATTTTAAAACGACACGCTTTTCAAGACTACATTAACTGACAAAAATATTACATATCTCTCACTCAAATTACAACGTCCAAACACTGAAAATTACCTAATCGGCCACTCAAAAAAAAAAAAAAAAAAAAAAAAAACAATTATATTCCATGGGTTTACTCGCGCTGTCGTCCATCCTTCAAAAATCTACCTTGGCCCAGCATGCATCTCATTACATGGGTGGCGACCCCAGTCACACAAACGGTGCTTGCCCCGGCAAGAAAAAAAATCTCTATGACTTGACCAGAAAATCGGCCTCAAAAGGGAAATGAATCAATTCTGTTATTGAATTTAAATTAAGTTTACCTATCGTGTCTTCATCCTTACGTTCATCCCCTCAGTATGAGGTTGAGTATTTAACTAGTATCCATGCATGGTAGACCTGAGTCCCCATCTTGACTCACCCCATCCTGGACTCTCAGCCCGCCATCTCAAATAATATATCCATTTCCAGAGAACTTCCTACATATAATACACTGCACATATTATGAACTTCACTTCTTCTTCCCTACTCCACTAACAATGGCGTCCACAACTTGAATAGTATTCAAACACGAAATCAGGCTTCGCAAAATGCGCTAACGGGTTGTTCCATCTAAATATCAGGGCTTTTACGCCTAGCCCGTATGCTCATTGGTTTCTATATTAAATAAAAAAAAGAGTACTTGACACTGCTGTCGTTATTTTGTCCTAAATGGCGCGTCGGCCTGGACACAAAGTCTCGTGGAGTGTGTCTCTCAAAGGCTTGTCTGGAACTGACCCTCGCTGGTTGGAGGGGGTGGACAGCTATTTAGCGCTCAGGAACACAATGGGATGCTATCAGCGCAATTCCCATTTGGGAAGCAAATGGTCTCCCGAAACTGTCACAGGGGCCAAGAGTAGGAAAAAATACAGGGATCACAATGGTGCATCCCGTTCCTGAATCCCATCGTAGGTTGACTCCCTAAATCAAAAGCATCATATATGCGTTTTGCCGCCAACCACCCTGACGTGAGGTAGGACATCTTGGTCCGTTCAAAACATCCAATGAAATTCAAATCCGCTTGGCAGCTTTCGGAAAGGTTTCCAAGTAACATCTCGCTTCGTGGACAAACCTCAGCGAAATTAATATCAGGGATCTTTGGTGTGAGTTCCTCCTAATTATCAGGCCTTGATGCCTCCAGTTCATAAAATTTATTATTATTTATTATGGTTAATAATTCAAATTTTGTTTATCATCTGCAGTTATGGTCCTTCTGTCCAATGTACCTTAGGGTACCTTACTGCACTATCACAACTGGTATAAATACACCAATCCTTGAACAACTGTGGTTTATTCTGAAAGCTAGCAGCAAATGAAGGAAACTAATAGTGTGCTTCAAAAAAATTGACTGCACCGCCCGACAAACTGCACCGGATTACAAAGCTGTAATTCAAGAAATTCACCCAGCTTGACTCTTCTTTCCTCAGGATCCCTTCACTTCTTGGTTTCAGGAATAGACAAGTCAGACGGCAAATACAGGGTCATCGAAAAATAATGCCAACAATTCAAAAAATGATAGCACCGAAACCCTTTATGTTAAACGTGTAATTCTTTCACTGAACGCCAGCTGGTTAAAGTAAGTTTTGTTTGGAGGGGACATGACCTTGCTATGCGCACACTAGATGCGCAGTTGCCAAGGTCGCCCGGGAGCGCGTGCACCAATGACTGCACCGCCCGACAAACTGCACCTGATTACAAAGCTGTAATTCGATGATTTAATCAGTTTAAGGAATCAGGGACAGTAGAGAAAAAATCTAGGCCAGGCCGACCACCAACATCAGCATTGAACGCACGCTTTCCCAATAGCTGGATTGGTACGTGCAATCATTTCAGGAGTAACTGTCAAGATTGTGGCAGAAATTCGCTCCCGCAGGTGATCCAAATCCCGATTTTTTTCTGTATACACAATGTTTTTAATGTACCCCCAGAAAAAATCCAAAGGGGTGAGGTCAGGACTTCATTGGCGCGCGCGCCCTCGGCCGACCTTGGCTACTGCGCATCTAGCGTGCGCATAGCAAGGTAACGTCCCCTCCAAAACAAAACTTACTTGGATAATTCGCGTTACAGTTGGGGATACAACATTTATCTGTCATTGTTACGGTGTCAAAACATTCCTGGAAAATCAAAGTTTAAAACATTAAGTACGATATGTGATAATTTCATGTACCGTAGGCATTTAACCCGGGAGAGGTGACGCTTACTTGGGCAATGTTAGAGGAATTACTTCTCAGTAATAACGACAATTATTTCATTTATGCTACTGATACGGCATGAAACCATTCATTGAACTAATGACAAAGTATATTTGTCTAAAATGAAAGACGTGCACATATTATAAACGGCTATTTACACTATAATAGAAATGGTGCGGATCTGACAGGAAATCATCTATTTTTATGAAATATCTGATAATTCTTACTTCAGTTTGCCTGTTAACAATATCGAAATCAATGATTAGACAAGTTTTAGATATTGTAGGATTCTAGTTTTTAACCAATGACACATTTTAGAGAAGTCTGTTCTTGTATTGTGGTTGTATTGTGCTCCATTTTGTAACTGTCCTTTCCAGTAAGGGTACACATCTGCTTAGAATGAGGTATATGATCGCCATTTTCTTCGCCTGCACTCTGCTCAGTATTACTTAAAGATTCTGCTATTTCTAATTCATCTTCAATATCACTGTTTTCACCTCCTAATATGTCTTCCTCTTCGACGTCTTGCAGGAGAGATAACACCATGGATTCTTGCTCTTCGTAGCTCGGACGATTCATAATATTTTATTTTAACACTTAACTACAATCAATTCTATTTCGCGATCAGACAGCTACATTCTCATGGAGTACGTAAGACGTGAACAGCTGATCACTCTGCCAGCGGGACTGTTGGCGCGGGGTCTTGCAGAACACATTGCAACATGGCTCGACAGAATTACATTTGTCTCGGCCCTCATCCCTTCCACTAATAGGCTACTGCCCTCAGACAATAGATAAGGTATGTGGGGAAAGGTGTGTGGCAGGTTTGGTCTGTGTGTAGTAAAATTTAGAAACCCCAGCTTAACGAAACTGCGTGGGGTCACAAATTCCCCCGCGCCACCTCTCTGCCAGATGCCAGTTTCAACCAAGCAAGCAAGGTGAATAGACGTGCAGTGAAGTGTATGGAAGAATGGGAATCGCTATTTAGCAGTACCGGGCGGTCATCGGCCGCTGGCAGGCTAGAGTGAAGTGCGATTTCGGTGTCGGGAAAGTGTTAGTGGGCAACGTCACTGAACAGATGGGGGTTTTGGCGATGGGGATGGTAGCGCTGGTTGTGGCGACGCTACTATTAATTGGAGTAGTGGAGTCAAACCCGGGGCCTGGTCAGCTGGGATGGCAAGAAATTGAAAAAAATAAGGGAAATTGTAAAGGAAGTGTCACAAAATGACCCGATCCGGGACATTCTTCGAGAACAATGTAAGGAATTCAAGGAGATGAAGACATGTATAAGAAAAGAGATGGGAATAGTGACAGAAAGGCTGACCGAGAATAGTAGAGAGATAAAAGACCTAAGAGAAAAGGTGAGGATATTAGAAATGGAGGTAAAAGAATTCAGGAAGATCAAGCTGGATGAGAGAAAGAAAAACGTCTTCATTTACGGAATAAAGGAAGATGCCAAGGAAAGCACCGAGGATCTAACATCCAAGGTGCTCCGAGTGATTAGTGAAGGCATGCGGATAAACATTGGAGTCTCAGAGATTGACAATGTGACCAGGATAGGCCGGGGAAGGGGCACGAGGCCCGAGAAAGTGTCATTAGTTTCTTCGCTGATGGCTCACAGAATTCTGGCGAACACAAGGAATCTGAAAGGGGAGAGGATATGGGTAAGGAGAGAAATGAGTAAAGTCGAAGCAAGCGAGCAACGGACCTTGCAGTTTCATTTAAGGAAGGCAAAGAACTCGGGTCTCAAGGCTTATGTAAAAGGCAATAGACTGGCGGTTATCGGCAACAACTGGGATCGGGTTTGGACAGTGGCAAAACTCCAGGATATGGAGAAGCAACAACAGCAGGAGCCAGTTAGATCTAGCAACCAGGTGGAAGCAGATGTCGGTCAGAGGGAAGTGCGGTGGTGACTCAACAGAGAGCATCGACCCCAAAGTCCAATACGGAAGTGGCGCGAGCGGGAACGACTAACGTCAGCACCAGGAACACTGGAGAAGCGCGTGGTTTGCAGAAAGGTGAGACTGGCAAACAACGAGTTACTAGTCTAAAAGAACTTTGGTGCAAGAAAACCTTGACAGAGCAGTTGAATGTGGAGAAGGAGGTCATTTCTTCTCCAGCTGGCAGTATACTAGAGCTAGAGAAAGCTAGAGTTACTAGAAGTAAAGCCACCGCCAGCGAAGAGGATAGGGGTAAAAATAACTTAACTGGAATGTTGCAAGCGTAAATATAGAGGGTTTTTAAAATAAGAGAGGGAATTATGTAGTTTTGACCCTAATAGAAGATATGCAGATTGTAGGGTTTGTTGAGATTTGACTCCCTGCAGGTTCCGAGGTTAAAATAGATGGCTTCAATGTATATACAAAACCTAAGATTAGGAAAGCTCGTTCCGGTAGGTTCCCGGGGGGGGGGGACTGATGTTTTAATTAAAGAAGAGGTGCGGGAATTATCAGAATTTATTAGTTCTGAACTGGAAGAAGTAGTGTGGGTTAAAGCAGATATTAGGGGTAAGGGGGAAGGAACGGTATGTTTTGGCTTTGTCTACAACCCTCCGGAGAATTCCCCGTATGCAAGAGAAAGCTTTTTCGATTAGTTAGCTATTGAAATAAACAGAATTCAAAATATATATGAAGAGACGGAGATTGTGCTTCGAGGGGGATGCAATGCGAGGGTTGCAGACAGAAAGCCCCTCTACAGCAAGGGGGTTGCCGAGGCCTCATGTGGGGATAGGCACAGCAAAGACAGGGAGTGCAACAAGAACGGAGAAAAGATTTTGGGACTATGTGGTGCAGAAGAGTTATATATACTAAATGGTGTCTGTGTGGGGGATGAAGGAGGTAACTTAACATATATAACAGAGAATGGAGGAAGTGTAATAGACTTAGCAATGTGTTCCAGAGGAGCACTAGCCCTAATTAAGAGGTTCACTGTTGAAGAATAGGGGGAAACACACCACCTACCAATTGTCGTCAATATGCAGGGAGCGGTGACAAAATCAAAAGGGAATCCCCAAGTTAAAGCCAAAGAGAGAAAAGTAAATAGATTCAGATGGAGGGAGGAAAACTGCAGAGAGTTCCGGAACTACTTCCAGGGAGAAAATTTTGAGCTGAGAAAAGTAGGGATAAGTTTAATGATCAGTAATGATCAAATTGAAGGGGTAATAAGTATGATTGAGAATGCAATTATGATGGCCGGGCGGAAAATGTGCGTGAAGGCTACGAGAAAGGTAGGGAGAATTAAAGGATGGTACGATGAATCTTGTAGAAGGAAGAAAACCGAAGTTATTAGGGCACTGACGTTATACAAGAGAGGAGGGGATGATACGATGAGAGTAGAATTTTGTCGTCTAAGGAAAGAATATAGGGAACTGCTCAGCAAAACGAAAAATGAGTGGCAGGGTAAGGAAGCAACTGCACTAAGTAAGGATTCTAAAGCTAACGACTGTAGGAAAGTGTGGAGCAGGATAAATTCTTACTGTAGAGGGCGCAGCAGTGGGGGTGGGAACTCTATTAGTGCTGAAGTATGGATTACATAGTATGAGAATCTGTTAAATGCTGAAGATAATTGGAGGAAGAGAGATGAGTTTGGCGTCCCGAGGGTGCTGGAGGCCGCTCTGCCTATGCTGGACCAAGTCATATCGATAGATGAAATTAAGGAAGTAATGGCAAAAAGTAAAGGAGGGAAGTCGGGTGCTATTTCGGGGATAACAAATGAATTTTTGGTAAGAGTTGGGTAAGAATAGGTTCATGATGGGAAGCTTGGTAAAAATCTTTAACAAGATTTTTGAATGAGGTAGATTTCCGAGGGCGTGGCAGGAGGGGATATTTTTTCCAATATATAAGAAACGTGGGGATAAACTAGACCCAGGCAACTATAGAGGCATAACTTTGCTTGATAATTTGAGCAAAATGTACACCGGGGTCTTATCCAAGCGTTTAGTAGCATGGGCAGAGAGCTATTCGGTGTTTTCGAGACTCCAGACAGGGTTCAGAAAAGGGATGAGGACCAGTGACAATATAATGGTGGTGAAAACGATGATGGACAAGTACATAAGAAGGAAAAGAGGTAAGATGTATATTACAGCTATTGATTTGGAGAAGGCGTTTGATTCAGTGAGCAGGGGAGCTGTCATGGGACAAAATCGGGGTGTCACATAAAATGATAAGAGCAATTGAGAATGTGTATTCCGAAGTGAAATGTGGAATTAAAACTAAAGATGATGTAATTGTAGGAGAGATAAAGTCTAATATAGGATTAAAACAGGGATGCAAATTATCCCCGATGCTTTTTTTGTGCTATTTATCAACGATATTTTCGATTCAAAGGGCTTTGAGCAACGGTCCAACCCTTGCTTGGACAATTATGATATCCCGGGCCTAGCCTTTGCTGATGACATCCTTCTGCTCGCTCTAACACCCTATAATATGCAACATAGTATTGACGAAATTGTGAAATACTGTGAGGACTGGAACTTAAAAATTAACCCGGGTAAGACCAAAGTTATGGTGTGCAAAAAGGGAGTTAAACTTGCTAAGAATGAAAAGTGGGTCATGTATGGGTCACAGTTAGAGACAGTGAAAAATCTTGAATATCTAGGGACGATAATGGCGAGTAATGGAAAATGGACCGATCAAATTAAAAGGGCAAAATCGAAAGGGCTAGCGGCATTGGCGAGTGTCAAAGTGTTAGAGCGTAAGTTACCGAATCTTGAATACAAAGTGTATAAGAATGTGTTTAACGCACTCATCGTTTCAAGAGCACTTTATGGAGTGGAAGTATGGGGTTTAGAGGAAGGAACGGCAACCCTGGACCGTATTGTAAGTAGGTTTGCCAAGATAATTTTGGGGCTACCTAGTTGCACGGCGAATGTGGAGCGAGAATGTTGTGTGAGGATGTAAGCATTAGACAACATATCATAAAAAGGGTCATAAAGTCTTGGATTCGTTTAAAAACAGGTGGAGGGGGGGGGGAATGCTAAAGGTAGCCTACCTGCACCAAATGAAGCATCAGCAAGAGGGCTACTGGGTGGACGGGGTAAGAAGTGTACTGGAAAGATTAGGAATGGGTTATCTATGGGATATGGACTTACGAAGAGAGGAAGGTAGGGTGTGTAAAAAAGTGTGCAGAAGGGTTATTGACGTAGAGTTGCAGGTGCTAAGAGAAGAGTGCACCAACAGGAGAACCTTAACGGAGTTCTGCGAAATAAGGAACTTTATGAGCATAAAGCCTCAATGTCTTATGAAAAGAGAAATGAGAGGGATAATTTGGTGGTTAATGGGGGTGTACAAGAACAAAGCGTTGAGAGAAGTAGGAAAAGAGGAGCTTTGCCTGTTTTGTGGGAAGGTTATGGGTGCAGCGCACCTGATCAGGGAATGCAAGGAAATTAAAATGATAAGAGCAAAGTTTGTAGACAAAGCAGACCTAAACAGAATAGAAAATGAAAATGAGTATCACACTTTAATTAAATTACTAAAAAGGGAATGGGGGAAAGCAGGTCAATTAGCAAAATATTTTAATACCATCAGGGCAATGTGGAATAGGAAAGCGTAGGATGAGATTCAGAGCAAAGATGCATGTGAAGTAATCATACAAGTACAGGAGATGGCTTCCTAAGCTATAAATCTTGTTATAGCCTAGGAGAGCTCATCTGTATTAATTAGGTACGGTATACTATTACTACAGTACCGGTATATCCATATATTGCTGCCCATGCTGTGAGTTTGATGATCTTCTTTCTCTTTTTTTTTCCTTCCTACAATACAAAACGTATCAGTCTCTTGCAGTCAGTAAGGGCTCGATAGGAAAATAAAAGTAAATTTTTCTGTGATGTATATGCGGAACACGCCATATTCAGGTAGCTCATATGTGTCTCCCATGGAGAGCTGGCAAAAATGAAAAACACTGTGTCCACATTTTACTCTTAATGGTCAAGAAAGAACGTTGTGCAGTCTCCATCAGAAAAGTTGCCCAGTGATATTTTGAACTACTGCAAAAGCGTTATCAAGATTTTGAAAGAAAAAAAAAACTAGGAAGCTAGTAAATGCCGTATGAACATTTGGTTTATTTATCTAATGCCTTTTTGTAAATTTATGTAATCGATGTATTTATTGTCTGTATGTCATGATATGACTCTCTGAGTTAAAGTGACAATAATCAAGTAGATTGGGTTTGGTTGGTTGATTTAAATAAAATAATAAATATTTTCATATTTGCCAGATACAAAGCACACTCGTTAGTGTGTTCTCGATTAGGTATTACAATTTTAAAAAACTCACCTGGAAGGGTAGTATCATTCATTCATTGGCTATCACTCGAGAACGAGTATACAATTGTCTTCCAAATCATTCATTGGTGGGTTCTCAGGTGACTGTAGGGACCAATCCTCGAGCCACAAACTCTTCCTCACTGGTGGCAAGTTTTATCATCACCTAGTTGCTGAGGGTTGTATCTTCTCATAGCCAAGGGTATGACTGATGAACATGTTGCCAAGTCTCAGTCTTGCGACCTGTCTAGAGTCGACCGTGATACACCGAATCACACAATATGCCAGCCGTCGATGGAAAAAACAAAAATACTAAGCATCTCGTGCTTGTCGAGAGTCTAGCAAAGCTTGCCCGACGATATGGTCCCCTATTTGATTTCCGGGTTCTAGTTGAACACGGTATGTTGTTTGAATCTTCAGTCTTTTGACTGGTTTGATGCAGCTCCCTGTCCTGAGCTAATCGCTTCATCTCTACATAGCTACCACACCCTACATCCGAGGCAATCTGTTCAACATATTCTAACCTTGGTCTACCCCTACAGTTCTTGTCCTCGACCCTTTCTTCCATAACTAAGCTTGCTATTTCAGGGTGTATTAGTATGCGTCCTACAAACCTATCTCTTCTCTCCATTACCAGTCACCAGAAACATCTCTCCTCTCCCACTCGTCTTAATACCTCTTCATTTGTTACCCTATTTACCCATCTGATCTTCATCATTCTCCTGTAACACCACATTTCAAACGCTTCGATTCTCCTCTTTTCTGCTGCACCAATAGTCCAAGTTTCACTTCCATAGAGCGCCACACCAGAGACAAAGGCTTTGGAAAATGGCTTACTAATACCTAAATCTACACATATTCAATGTCAACAGATTCTTTTTCTGTAGAAATGCTTTGCTTGCGTGAGCGAACCTACTTTTAGGTAGATTTCATTAGAAAGCTAACTATTGCAATGGGTGCCATGTTTTGACTTCCGGAAAATTTCGACATATCTTCGCGTTTTACATCCCCTAGACCCCAAAACCACCGTCAGTTCAAAAGTTTATATATAATTTATGTAGACTATAATTATATAATTATATCACTTTCTTGTGGACACGATAACCACCGCAATTTTGCATCAATCACTTTGAATTTTTTACATAATATGGAACCCTATAAAATCTCGGTTGAGTTCGATAAAGGGCACAATCGGTTGAAGGGGATGAAAATATGGGGCTTTTTTTTTCTCGAAAAAGTAAAATATCGCTATAACTCTCTTAATATTTGAGGTATCGAATCCATTCAAAGTTCATACTATGTGTCGGATAAGGCCCAAAAATTTATGTTTGAAAGGTTATTTGATAGCACCAACCATTGACCAAAGGGGTGGGAAAAAGTGGGGTTTTCGGGAAACATTAATCATATCTCTCTTAATAGGAGAATGTCTTTCTTTGGACATTTGGAGCGGATGGAGCATCATCGACTTTCATATCGAATCCACTCATCAATATCTAAAAAACATCCTATTGTAAATGGTCGATACAAGTTAAAAGGGACCTAACAGAAGCTCGAATCAATCAAGCTCTGGTTTGGGATAGGAACCTGTTCAGAAAGGCGGTTAAATCAACCAGTAATCTACACCCTTTAACATCTGTGATGCCTCGCCCTCACTGCAAGTGGACGGAAGAAAGGAGAGCAGAACATTCGTCAAGAATGAAGATCTACTGGCAGACAAGAAAACAAGCATTACAGTGATCATATGAGTGAAGAACATCGTGGTCCATTGATGGCCGAAACGTCTAAAAAAATAAAATAAAATAAAAAAATAAATAAAAAAAAATAGGCACAATATCAAATTCGTACAGAATGGACAATATTCCCCTAATAATTACCTAAAACTTTGTCTGAAAGAATGTTTGATATGACCCACAATTACGCCAAGGGATGAGCAAAATGATTTCGGAATTAGAAGAAAATGCCAAGAGCCATCAGACGTTGCCATGACAACGCCATTGCAGGAGATCACATTCAGTTTTGCATCTGACTCTGTGGGAAGCGGCTTTGGTGACGTAACTGGTAGTATGCTGAACTTCTATGCCCAAGTTCGCGGGTTCAAAGCCGACCGAAGTCGTCGGATTTTCTAATAGCGCTGAAAATCCCTCAGTATGCTTTCCTTTGGAGGGGAAGTTCCAACGTGCGTTGCGAGTTGCTGGTTGCAGTGGCATCTAGTAGCCAAGTTCACAGCTAGGTGTCGTTGACGGTAGTATCAGGTAGCAACATTAGGAACTACTGCTTGAAATTGACCGTCTGCAGTCTGTATCTGAATTACAGACTAATACAGCCATCACAATTAACACCGTTTATCAGACAGATTCTACACTCACCCAAAGTACACGGGGTTACATGACCACGTTGTCGCAACCCCTAAACTGAGGAACCAACCAAAATCTCTGCGTGAGATGAAATTTTGCGTGAAGAAGTAACTGACCGTTACATAGTTACACATCAGTGTCGAAACCTTGCATAAGGACAGTGTGACCACAAGTATAAAAATTGACCCCAAAAGACGAGAAGGTTACCGTCCCCATAAGGCAATAAAATGTTTAAAATATGCATAAAATGACGAAAAACAAAGTTAATTAAGCTCCAATTATAAAATACTTTCTAGCAATAAACTTCTACGAAAACCTGCATATTCTGCCCATTTTCGCCTATCCCCAAGTTTGCCCGGTGAAATCTACCTCCGCCTTTCGGAGTGCCGAGAGGAAATTTTTATAACCTCTATGCTTCGTACATTACCGGTTATTTTGCTTCCTAAGTAACAGAAATCTCCTACGTCCTTTAGCTTTTCACGTGCCAATTTTATGTCCATAGAGGATATTGATTTATTTCGGCTGCATTCCAATATTTTTGTTTTACATTTATTAATTTTCATCATGAATTCTTTCCTCAAGGCGCAGTCCATACCATTCAAAAACTCATTCAAATCCTCAGGCGTGTCGGCCAAGATGACGATGTCATCAGCAAATCTCAGAGTTGAAATATTTCTCCGTAAATTTTCACTCCCACTTAAAATTTTTCTCCTATTTCCTTCATTGCTTGTTCAATGTAAAGATTGAAAAGTATGGGTGATAAATTGCTGCCTTGCCTTACACCTTTCTGAATACCAGCTTCTCTCTCATGTCCTTCAGCTCGAATGACTGCTGTCTGGCTTCTGTATAGATTGTATATCACCCTCCTATCTCTGTACTTTATTCCAATAGATTTCAAAATGTCAAACAATTTAGTCCAATCAACGTTATCAAAAGCCTTTTCTAAGTCTACAAATGCCATGAACGTTCTCTTATCTTTCCTTATTCTACCTTCCAAAATCAGTCTAAGACTTAGTACAGCTTCCCTTGTTCCTACATTTCTCCTGAAACCAAACTGGTCTTCACCCAACTCCATTTCCATCTGACTTTCCACCCTCTTGTAAATTATTCTAGACAGGATCTTTGAAGCGTGAGTAATCAAGCTGATTGTACGGTAATCTTCACATCTGTCAGCTCCCACTTTCTTCGGTATAGGGATGATTACATTCTTCTTGAAATCAGGGGGTACCTCACCTGTCTCATAAATCCTACACACCAAGTGAAATAACCTGATCAGACCTTCATCTCCTATGCAGCGTAGCAACTCAATCGGTATATCATCTATGCCTGGTGCTTTGTTCCTGCTTAAGTCTTCCAAAGCTCTGTCAAATTCCGATCTCAATATTGAATCTCCTTTCGCATCCTCTTCAATTTCCTCTTCCCTTTCCAGTAAATGTTTCTTAATCTCCTTTCCCTTATACAGACACTCTTTGTAAGCTTTCCATCTCTCAACCTGGGCAGCTTCCGTGGCGTAGTTGGTAGCATGCTGAGCTTCTAGGACCAAGGTCGTGGGTTCAAATCCGGCCGAAGTCGTCAGAGTTTATAAGAGCGTTAAAAATTCCTCCGTATGCCTTCCTTCGGAGGAGAAGTAAAGCCGGCAGGCCCATGTCATAGATTTAAGGCATGTAAAGGAACCTTCCACTAATTACATTTGCGTGAAGCTAAATTATAGGTTAGATTTTACTAACGCTCATACGTTCCAACGTTCGTCACCAGGAGCCGACTGCGGTGGCATCTAGTAACCAAGTTCACAACTAGTTGTCGTTGACGGTAGCATTTGATAGCAAAAGTAGGAACTACTTGAAAATTGAAAGTCTGCAGTCTTTACCTGAATCACAGATAACACACACTAATACAGCCATTACAATTAACACCGGTTATCAGACAGATTCTTCTCACACCCAAAGTACACGGGGCAACATGACCACGTTGTTGCAGCTCCTAAACTGAGGAACCAACCAACCATCTCTCAACATTTTCTTCCCCATTTGTTTGAGGCCTTATATCTGTGTCCTTAATATTACAGCACGTAAGTCTTCCTTTCCCCAAAAGTTCTCTTAATCCTTTGATAAGGTGTGTCTACTTTTCCTAATTTCACACAATTTTCTATACCTGCGAATTTCTCTTTCAACCATTCTTCTTTCGCTTCCTTGCAGTCCTTGTTAACCTCATTTCTCAGACGTCTGTATTCTGCTTTCACCCTATCATCTCTTACATTCTTGTGTTTCCGCCTTACATTCATTAATTCTAGAATATCCTAACTGACCCACGGTTTTCTACCTATTCTTTCTTTCCTACCAATGTTTTCTTTTGCGGATTTTGTTATTTCATTCTTCAAAAGAGCCCATTCGTCTGCAATTGAAGTTTGTTTAGGGTTTTTCATTAGTCCTTCCTTTATACTTTTCTTGAATCTTTCGTTTACATCCTTTCCTTTCTTTCAGTCTGTATATTGCCCACCTTTTTAGCTTTTGACATTTCTTCAGTTTCTTCAACTTTAATCTGCATTTCATAATAACCAGATTGTGGTCAGAGTTTATGCCAGCACCGGGATATGTTTTGCAATCCAAAGTCTGGTTTCGAAAGCCCTGCTTTGCCATAACGAAGTCGATTTGCTAACGCCCTGTATCTCCTGGTCTCATCCATGCGTATATTCATCTATTGTGGTTATTGAATAAGGTGTTAACTATGACCAACTCCTGCTCGGTGCAGAATTCCTTCAGCCTGCTTCCTCGATCATTCCTTTCACCTAATCCGAAATATCCTACTATCTTCCCTTCTCTTCCTTTTCCTACCACAGCATTCCAATCTCCAATTACTATAATATTTTCATCACCCTTGACATACCTCAGAATGCCATCTATTTCTTCGCAGACCTTTTCAACATCTTCATCATCAGCTTGACAGGTAGACATATAAACTTGTACAACTGTGGTGCACGTAGGTTTTGTATTTTTTTGTGGAATACGTTTTTCGCGAAGGCTATCGGTTTACAGAAAATGTAAAATTAAGATTTCAGGCGCGGTTTCCTAATTCAAAGTGTTCAAACCGTGACACCATTCGGGATTTGGTAAGTAAATTTCGTGTGACTGGCTCAGTTCACGACCGGGAACAGGCAGGCCTACGCTTTTAACAGACGAAAAACTTGATGAAATCTCCGATATAATGCTGCGAAGCCCAAGTAAATCAACACGAAAATTAGCTCAACAAACAGGAATCTCAGGCGGCTTCGGTGGCGTAGTTGGTAGCATGCTGAGCTTCTATGCCCAAGATAGCGGGTTCAAACCCGGCCGAAGCCGTCGGATTTTTTAAGAGCGTTAAAAATCCCTCAGTATGCCTTCCTTCGGAGGGGAAGTAAAGCCGGCGGTCCCATGTCATAGATTTATGGCATGTTAAAGATCTTTCCACTAATTACACCTGTGTGAAACTAAATTGGATAGGTTAAGAATATAAACAACGCTCTTAGGTTGCTACGTTCGTTGCCAAGAGCCGACTGCGGTGGCGTCTAGTAGCTAGTTCTGAACTAGGCCTAGTAGTCGTTGACGGTGGCGTTTGGCGGCAAAAGTAGGAACTATTTGAAAATTCAAAGTTGCAGTCCCTACTTGAATTAAAAAACAGATACACACACTAATACAGTCATCACAATTAACACCGGTTATCAGACATATTCTACACACACCCAAAGTACACGGGGCTACATGACCGCGTTGTCGCAGCCCCTAAACTAAGGAACCAACCAACCAAACAGGAATCTCCAAGTCGACAGCACATAAAGCTGTAAGAGACAAGCTTCAGTTGTTCCCTTATAGTGGGCGATGTATGGAAGATAGACATATGCTCTCGCGGACTTTTTTGAAGAACTTTCCATGCTGAACAATTCTTACACTCATAGTATTTAGTTATTTTTAACGGTTTGCCCAGCGTAAGCTTACAAAGCGCTCGGACGCCAGGTTTTTTTAAAACGGCTATTCCACTAAAATCGTTACTGCTCGGCTTCCTTTGATCATAAATAAATTATTTTCTACAGAAATCATACTCGATAGATCCTTTACAGAATGGTGAAAACCGCATCAAAATCTATCCAGTGGTTCTTGAGTTTACCAGTAACATCCAAGAAACGGGGACTTGGTTTTATAGTAAGTAGAGATGATGCAAGCGGCAGCCGTGCTACCAACGTAACTGCTGTAGCTAGCTCTCGCAGACGCATGTAGGCGCTGCGGAGAATATTCCCGGACTCACGATTTCAGGTAGCTGCTGGGGCTGTGTTGTCTCGCTAACTTATGAAAGGACAGTACTCGTAGCGGGTGAACATAACGTATGACGTCAGCGCTACCTCTGCCTATAGTTAGCAACACTGTCGCCATAAGGCTCCACAGTCTTTTCTAAACGCTGGATGCTCTATAGTCCTGGGACTGGTGGTCCATCACTACGGCCCTGCCATGCATACCAAAACTTGGTCTATCGAGGTTCCAATATGCGAAGCGAAACAACAGATGTGAAGCGAGGCCGTTACTACCCATTTAGGATTTGATTGCCGCTGAGCTTGGCTGCGCCAGTGTTTTTGTTTACTGTTGCAGCTCTCCGCGGGTAACACATCGATGACAGAGTGCATTCTGCACATAAGTCAAGCAGCATTGCGCGTCACAGGAGCTGATGTCACCACGGACAGTTAAACAATAACAGAGTCTAATGGAGCTGAGTCATATCCTACTCGCGCAACTGTACTACCCTACCAGGGAATTGTTACCGCTAGACTTGGTTGGTTGGTTGGTTCCTTAGTTTAGGGGCTGCGACAATGTAGCCCCGTGTACTTTGGGTGTGTGTAGAATCTGTCTGATAACCGGTGTTAATTGTGATGGCTGTATTAGTGTGTGTATCTGTTTTTTAATTCAAGTAAGGACTGCAACTTTGAATTTTTCAGATAGTTCCTACTTTGGCCGCCAAACGCCACCGTCAACGACTACTAGGCCTACAGTAGTTCAGAACTTAGCTACTAGACACCACCGCAGTCGTCTCTTGGCAACGAACGTAGCAACCTAAGAGCGTTGTGTACATTCTTATAAAATTTAGTTTCACACAGGTGTAATTAGTGGAAAGTTCTTTAACATGCCATAAATCTATGACATGGGACTGCCGGCTTTACTTCCTCTCCGACGGAAGGCCCGCTAGACTTGGAGCGGGCCTGTAGTGTATACCTAACGTCATCTCGCCTCGTTATGGCTGCAGCGAGCGGTTGAGGGGCAAGAGGGGAACGCATGTACAGTCATACAATGAGAACACACCGCACAGCGCACGACCCAGCATGAATCATGCACAAAAATGACATGCGATGAGGTTTCGCAGGCGTGTGGCTGGGCGGAGCGCATTAGTATTCGCTGGTAGGGCAGTACCGGTCAACGAAGCGGGCTGACGTGTTGTTGTTTGAGTCTTCAGTCTTTTGACTGGTTTGATGCAGCTATCCATGCCTCCCTGTCCTGAGCTAATCGTTTCATCTCTACATAGCTACCACACCCTACATCCGAGACAATCTGTTTAACATACTCTAACCTTGGTCTACCCCTACAGTTCTTGTCCTCGACCCTTCCTTCCATAACTAAGCTTGCTATTCCTGGGTGTCTTAGTATGTGTCCTACCAACCTATCTCTTCTCTTCATTAGCAGTCGCCAGAAACTTCTCTCCTCTGCCACTCGTCTTAATACCTCCTCGTTTGTAACTCTATCTACCCATCTGATCTTCATCATTCTCCTGTAACACCACATTTCAAACGCTTCAATTCTCCTCTTTTCTGCTGCACCAATAGTCCAAGTTTCACTTCCATAGAGCGCCACGCTCCAGACAAAGGTTTTCAAAAATGTCTTCCTAATACCTAAATCTATATTCGATGTCAACAGATTCCTTTTCTGTAGAAATGCTTTCCTTGCCTGAGACAACCTACTTTTTATATCCTCTTTGCTTCGTCCATCACTGGTTAATTTGCTTCCTAAGTAACAGAAGTCTCCTACTTCCTTTAGTTTTCCCCCTGCCAATTTGATGTCCATAGAGGATTCTGACGTGTGTCACAAGTAAACAAAGAATAGTTCCCATCTCGACCGCCGGCAATCAATTAGTGCTACTGACCCTTGACGTTACAGACAGCGAACAACAGCGGAGATAACCGAACGGCGTTCGTGATGAACAGCTGATTTGACTCCGTGAATGTTTAGCCTCCAAGAATATAAAGCTTGTTCGCATACATAGCTAGCGTCGCAAAATACGAGTAGAATTGAGCTCATGAATTAAGAATATAGCTGGGAAAGATTGGTACCAGTCACATTATTTTAGTAATGTGAAGCACATACATAAAGAATATATTAACAAGTATATAAATAAAGAAATAATTCATGATGAAAATTAATAAATGTATCATCATCATGATTTATTGTATTAACAGGCCATTAAGACCCAGGACAGACAATAAGAGCACAAAACAAAAATTAATATTTGAAAGAGTCAGTCTCAAAGACTAGACTTTGTATAATTTTAAATGCTACAAATGCTAAAAAATGCTGGAAAGGCTGGAGGCTTCTCGCTTCGCTCGAAGCCAAAGACTCTTGACATGTTAGAAAATGATCTGCATAATACTTATGTTGCTGATCTTGTTTCAAATTACTCGCGAACGGCAAGTGCGGGATGCCCCTTCCATCCAGTCTAAAACACTTATAGTGGGCGATGTATTGAAGATAGAGATATGCTCTCGCGGACATTTTTGTAGAACTTTTCATGCTGACCAATTCTTACGCTCATAGTATATTGATATTTTTAACGGTTTGCCCAGCGTAAGCTTAAGAAGCGCACGGACGCCAAGTTTGTTTTCGACTTTTTCACTGAAATCGTTACTGCTTGGCTTCCTTTGATCATACATAAATTATTTTCTACAGAATCGTTCCTCGAGATATCCTTTACAGAATGGTGAAAACCGCATCAAAATCCATCCAGTGGTTCTCGAGATTACCCGTGACATCCAAGAATCGGGGATTTTTGTCTTATACTAACGAAGTAGAGATTGTCGGGGAACACATGCACCAAGCGGTACTATGACGTCACACACCTCAGTGCATCTGGGTACATTTCGTCCCGTCACCGTAACGTAACGCCAGATCCCAGCGTAACGACGAAGTCGACAAGATCATTTAAAATGATAAAATTACACAGACAATACAACAGGAGGGACTGAGACTTTTCACAAGTATCGGTCGCAGATGATCTTCCACCTTTCTCTGTCCCTTGCATCCTCCACAGTTGCTGTTGCTGCCACCTTTACCAGTGACATTATTGCTCGATCCTTTCATCTTGTTCTAGGGCGGCCTCTCGGGCGTCTGCCAGTTGGTGTCGAGCTGAAAACACGATTGGATATGGATTCCTCAGCTCGAATGACATGTCCCAACCATTGCAACCTCCTCCTCTCCAGAATCCGGTTGATGCTCGTCTTCCCAAAGTGTCGATAAAGGTCGTGGTGAGATCTTCTTTCCCACCTTTCTGTTTCTACATTATATAGTGGACCACATATTTTGCGCAAGACCTTCCTTTCAAAAACGCAGAGAAGTTCCTCAAGTGTTTGAGGCGTGTCCCACGTCTCACAGCCATATAGGACCACAGGTCATGGAGATATGTAGATATAAATCAGAAACCCCTATGAACATCAAATTGGCAGGCGAAATTCTAAAGGAAGTAGGAGACTTCTGTTACTTAGAAAGCAAAATAACCAGTGATGGACGAAGCAAAGAGGTGATAAAATGTAGGTTAGCACAGGCAAACAAAGCATTTGGCATCGAATATATAAGGTGCGTTCAAAAAGTAACGAGCCGGAGGCTGGAATGAACAAACCGATGACGACATCGGCTAATCGTGGCGTGTGTAACGAGGTGTGGTTCCGACCAGAGCGTGGAAGGTCACAGCCCGATGCTAGAGGGCACGCGTGCACTTCACGGGAGCGAGCAGCAGCATGCATCAATCGTCCAACGCTGCCAGTCGCATTGCAAACAGTGACATGGAGCCGTCAAACGAAGAGCAAAGAGGTGTTGTTCGGTTTCTGACAGCGAAGGGAGTAGGGGGAACGGACATTCATCGCCGAATGTCACAAGTGTACGGCGAACACTGCATGTCCCTTGCAAGGATCAATGCGTGGCACAAGCGCTTCAGGAAAGGACGGGTGTCGTTAGCCGATGATGCCTGGTCTGGGACACCCCCCTGCATTACCGATGACGACGTCCAGCAGGTTGATGCACTCATTACCCAGGACCGCCGCGTGACAGTGAACGCCATAGCCGCCGTCGTCGGATTGAGCGTTGGAAGTGTGCAGACCATCATGAAGGAACGACTGCACTTGCGCAAAGTGTCTGCCCAATGGGTGCCCCACAGTCTTCAACCACACCAGGAAGCATGTCGAATCGCCCACTGTCTTGGTCATCTGCAGCGCTATGCGAGGGAAGGGAATGGGTTCCTGGCACGAGTGGTGGCTGGAGACGAACCATGGTGTCATCACTTCGAACCAGAATCCAAACGACAAAGCCTCCAGTGGAAGCATCCAGGGTCACCACCACCCAAAAAAGGTAAGGCCATCCACAGGAGTGCCGACGTTCTTCTTTGACCAAGATGGCCCCCTTCTGATACACTTCATGCCGCATGGGACAACAGTGAATGCCAAGCGTTACTCGCAAACCTTGACCACCCTTCTGCAAGCGATGAAAACAAAACGACCAGGCAATCTCACCTGCGGGGTCATTCTGCTCCACAACAAAGCACGACCTCATACGGCCAGCACAGTCGCGGCACTCCTGCAGAAATTCAAATGGGAAGTTCTCGGCCATCCTCCATACAGTCCTGACCTCTCTCCCTGTGATTACGCCATATTTGGTCCCCTGAAAAGGGCTCTGCGGGGCCAACGATTCACCTCGGACGTCAACGTCCAGCTGTACGTGCGGAACTGGCTCACATCGCAGCCCAGGGAATTTTATGAGACAGCCATTCACAGTCACAGTGGGACAAGTGCCTCAACAGCCAGGGCCAATACTTCTAACATACAGGTACTGGTTTCTGTAATTATGCCTCCGTCTCGTTACTTTTTGAACGCACCTTATAAATTTAGGTATTAGGAAGTCATTTTTGAAAGCCTTTGACTGGAGCGTGGCGCTTTATGGAAATGAAACTTGGACTTAAGGCGCAACAGAAAATAGGAGAATTGAAGCGTTTGAAATGTGGTGTTACAGGAGAGTGATGAAGATCATGTGGGTAGGTAGAGTAACAAATGAAGAGGAATTTAGATGATTGGGAGAGGAGAGATGTTTATGGCGACTGCTAATGAAGAGAAGAGATAGGTTGGTAGGACACATACTAAGACACCCAGGAATAGCAAACTTAGTTATGGAAGAAAGGGTCGAGGGCAAGAACTCTAGGGGTACACCATGGTTAGAATATGTTAAACTCATTGCCTCGGATGTAAGGTGTGGTAGCTATGTAGAGATCAAACAGCTCAGGACAGGGAGGCATCGACAGCTGCATCAAACCAGTCAAAAGACTGAAGACTCAAACAACAACAATTAAACTGAAAATCATGTTTGAAACTTTTTTTCAATGTTTACCTGATTTTACTCAAAATGTCCAGAGGCTTGTCCTACCCTGCGGAGCCACGCAAGACATATTCTTCTCCTTCTTATACTGCTTCTTACAGGATTGTGGATTTGGATAATGAAAAACATTATTAATGAATTGGATATTTATTTAAAGTCTAAGACAATTGGAATAAATTACTACAGAGGTGATATTTTTATTTTGTAATAGTATTTTACAACTCAATAGTTTTAAAATGAAGTTTCTTATCGGTGATATAGGCTTCTCACTAAACGTACAACACTTCACAATATCTGCTGTGAGCGGGACGCTGAACTACACACATTAAAAAGAGTTTTGCACATTGCCATGGGGCACAGTGAGGACGAATAGGCAGGCCATTCCATGCTGTGAATACCATTTTCCTGAAGAAAGCATTGACGATGTCAGCCAGCTCTGTGCGGGCGAGCGTTATCGTCCACGAAAGTTAAATTCGGGCCGAAATTGTCTGCATAGCCTTGCACTGCAGTTGCCAGGATAGTATCCCTGTAACGTATGCCCAAAAGGTTCATGGAGGAAAGAACGGAAGGAGATGCCTTCGCTGCGCTGCCTAGTGGAAGCTGCTGAAGCCAAACGGCACGCCCACTTTGGGTAGCAAGAAAATGGCTGTTCCTGTGCTTAAAGCCGTAAACCACTCCAACTAGTCTTCGATTTTAGTGACTTAAAACTGCAATGGCAAGTCAAGACTTTTTCTTGTATAGGCAGAATACACTCTGTACATCGCGGTACTTGGCACAAATAAGCTGCGTTATCGTTTTAAAAGTCAATTTAAATAGAACTATGAGAGCACCTTTGCAAGGCTAGTTTTGTAAGAAAGACGCGGCAAAATTTAGTCCAATAATACGCTAAAACGCTGATTAAATTGAATACAGGTGTCTGAAGGTGCGAGTTATACTATAGAAAGAACATCTTGTGAACTATCATAATGATGCCGAACGGTATTTACACCAAATTGATTTGTATGTTCTTATTGGTGTTGAGGCATTCATCAGTTTTTAGGCCTAATTTCGAGCACAGCCACTTTCACTCATTGTTCGTACACATTTTGATGTTCAAGACTGCAAACCTTAAAAAATTACAGTCAGTCTGAAAGACTAGACGTTACATCATTTCAAATGAGGCATGCTACAAATTGTACACATGTTAGAAAGGCTCAGGATGGCTTCGAGCGAAGCCCATTAACTTAGGCTTCCCGCGCGGGCACCTCTTTAAGGGTAACCCAGTATTTGATTGAATCTAACATACTGTACACCTCGTTAAGTGTCACCCTGTATTTTGCTCTGACATCCTGCACACCTCTTTAGGAGGCACCCTGTATTCTTATCTGGCATCTTGTATATCTCTTTAGAAGTCACCCTGTATTATTGTGTGACATCCTGTACACCTCTTTAGGAGTCACCCTGTATTCTTGTGTGACATCTTGTACACCTCTTTAGGAGTCACTCTGTATTCTTGTGTGACATCTTGTACACCTCTTTAGGAGTCACTCTGTATTCTTGTCTGACATCTTGTGCACCTCTTTAGGAGTCACCCTGTATTCTTGTGTGACATCTTGTACACCTCTTTAGGAGTCACTCTGTATTCTTGTCTGACATCTTGTGCACCTCTTTAGGAGTCACCCTGTATTCTTGTGTGACATCTTGTACACCTCTTTAGGAGTCACTCTGTATTCTTGTCTGACATCTTGTGCACCTCTTTAGGAGTCACCCAGTATTCTTCTCTGCCATCTTGTACACCACTTTAAGAGTCACTTTGTATTCTTATCTGAAATCTTGTATATCTCTTTAGGAGTCACCCTGTATTCTTATCTGGCATCTTGTACTGTATTTTGCTCTGACATCCTGCACACCTCTTTAGGAGGCACCCTGTATTCTTATCTGGCATCTTGTATATCTCTTTAAAAGTCACCCAGTATTCTTGTGTGATATCTTATACACATCTTTAGGAGTCACCCTGTATTCTTGTCTGACATCTTGTGCACCTCTTTAGGAGTCACCCTGTATTATTTTCGCTTCGCTCGAAGCCCCAGGTCACTCGACGTCCCAGGACTCTTTCAACAGACTCCATTAACCAATAACTTAGGCTTCCCGCGTGCCTGCATGACGTCACGCACTCGCCGTCCTTTACCCATTAACTTAGGCTTCCCGCGTGGCTGCATGACGTCACAGTCACAGTCTCCGTAACGCAACCGTCTCCGTCCCGCGTAACGTTAGACCCAAAGCATAACGACGAAGTCGACAAGATCATTTGACATTATAAAATTAATAAAAAGAACACTTATTCGATTCGTGCAACCGTATGCAAGTCACGGAACACCGAATACAAGTTAAGGTTACGACCACTTTGGACGCAGCACTTGGTTTCACTCAAACGAACTCAGGGCATCTCCTCTTATTCTTTCCTCCATGAAGAGGGATACATGATGCCACCCCAATATATTGCACCTCCCTGTCGGTCTCGGTCTCGGATGTATTGGTCGTGCATACGTTCACCGGGTTGTCTCCACACTTACACATATCTATCCTCATTGACACATGCGAGTGTACTATCGCGTGCATAAATAACGGGCCGCCTTACCATGTGGGAGTTAAGTTTTCGAGCTATCAGGTTACCATCACTTTGTGTGTTCTCGGGAGGGGAATGCTGAGAGCCGTGATTGGGCAGCTGTCCATGTGGGCAAGAAGGGGGGGAGAGGAGGGGGGAGTGTGGTATCACCTGTTAATCACAAGAGGCTGACAGTGCAGGGCCGTGGAGAGCGAGTACGGGCCCTAGGGCTATCACGTATGGGCCCCCTCCGTATTTGTCGTCTCATGACATCGTGTAGCCTAAATACCAAATTTGCTTTTTATAATTTTTAAAGCCCCCTGAATTTACTTTTTTTTTGAACGTAGGTACTAGTTTTGTTGATTGTCAATTTGCAATGTCATTCCTGTTGTATCTGACCGAACGTTTTACTCTCTCTCATCACAAGAACAAGTTCAACGCCTTTCACAATATTATGTAGCCTACTGTAATTCGAACTTTGCGAAGGTACATTAATGTATCCTAGCGGTTATTAGGTCGAGTTGAAATGTTATTTAGAAACTTTCATCCCTATAAACAGTGGAAAGATTGCTACAGTATTTCTCTGGCCAAGAAAATATGAAGATAATGGTTATTTACATGTCCTCTTGATAGTATTTTGTAGCATAATTGATTCAGATACACTGAATATCATAAAATGTCAAAGTTGTTTGCAAATACGTAAAAGTGTCTACTCTGGGTTTTCCTACTTTCGAGGGCCCCTCAGCAAGACCGGGCCCCAGGGCTACAGCCCCGTTTGCCCCTCCCTCTCCTCGGGCCTGTGACAGTAGCTCAGTAACACGACAGCGAACTTCGATTTTGAGGTCCGTAACCTTTAATATGAACGACCGTTTGGTGAGGAGGAGGCAGATGGTTGGGCTCTATGAGGCTGGCGTCGGAATAACAGAAATATAATTAGTTTAGGACGTTAGCGATTTCTTCTTCTTATTATTATTAAACTGCGTTTAGTCCCTAACTGTGAAAACTCGATTCTCAAAAGAATTCACACACAGTAAAACTCAACAGTGCCTTTCTAACGAGATTTAACAATTAAAGGGTTACTTAGCATTTCAATTTAGATTTATTAAAACCGTCTCGTTATCTGTAACGATCTTCCAAGCGCGAAACTAAAGAAAATCAAAGTTGGCGCTGCACTCCTCGATCTGTCCCCCTCTTTTCCCCCCTTGCCTACAAGGACAGGTGTCCAGCCAGGCTCTGAGCATTCCCCTCCCGAGAACACCCCAAGTGATGGCAACCTGATAGCTCGAAAACTCAACTCCCGCTCGGCAAGGCGATAGTACACAGCCGATATACACGAACGCAAGAACGACCAATGGGTTTGAGACCACTACAACTCTTGGTCAGCAATATTATTAAAGGAAATGCGCATAAACATGCATAGTAGTACCGTACATACATAATGTGTATAGAAGTGTCAATTTGAATGACTGTATTCCTTTAAGGATTTCAATCGCTTTTGGCATGCAAGTATATGATACCTGTCACAAAACGCATCACATAGTGTGCAAACACAGTCATCATCAGGTGTGTGATATTGTGTCTTGCTGCAAATCTTGTGATGGTAGCCATGGACAGCTAAGCTTGTTAGCAGGTGTCTTAGTTCTTGATTCGGTTTAGTATATCCTCAGTCGATCATTGCTTCCGTGCTATAGAACTCAGGCCATATGTCATCTTGTTTTTCTTTCCTCTCCACCATAACGTGAACCCATTGTGAAGTCGATGGAAGGGCCATTTTCAATCTAAGGTCTTCCAGAAGGAAAGATTCTCTGGCTAGAGCATATGCAAGTCGGGAGGGCGCGTATTTTGAGATTCCGAGGGTTGCCTTCAGAAATCTCGCTTTTATTTTCTCTATTGCTCTTAAATCTTTAAGACTTAGCTTATCCCAGATTATCTCCAGTCCATAGGTGAGTATATCGCTTCAAACAGGAATAAGGCAGTTTTAAGTGACAGAGCAGTGACGTTTTTGATGGTGTATATGGCTCTAATTGCTGCTGATGTTCTGTCTTGAATGTGTATCCTGAAGGATCTCGCAGATGTTTGCAGTGTGATTCCTAGGTACTTGAAGAAATTCACGATTTGGCCAGCAATATGCAGAACTAGTTTTGAAGTTTGTATTATTCAAGAGTTAATATATGTCAAATTAGCTTACTATCCGTTAAAATGCGGGGAAGTAAAACGTAAAATAACTACGGTATTTTAAAATTAAAAATAATTTCACCTGAGATATGGCTAATCACAGGATGTTTAAAACCAACACCAACACAGAAGTTGTACTCACTTGCAGGCATAGCCCCACCTGATATTAGACGTGAGGTGGCCGCTAATATCGAGAGACATAAGGTTTGCAACATCTCAGCCCATCCCCTTCATGGTCATCAGCCACCTTCAGCTCGACTGAAGTCCAAGAAAGGTTTTCTACAGTCTTCTTCTCCACTTGATTCTAACCCAAAAAAAGTGACAGTCAGTCAGAAAGACTAGACTTTGTATCATTTTAAATGCTACAAATGCTGAAAAATGCTAGAAAGGCTGGAGGCTTCTCGCTTCGCTCGCAGTCAAAGACTCTTGACATGTTAGAAAATTATCTGCATAATACTTACCTTGCTTATCTTGTTTCAAATTACTCGCGAACGGCAAGTGCAAACCAAGGGCAAAGCAAGGTCAAGCGCGCGGGATGCCGTCACGCTCACCAGAGCGCGCGGGGACGTGCCCCTTCCATCCAGTCTAAAAACACTTATAGTGGGCGATGGATTGAAGATAGAGATATGCTCTCACAGATTTTTTGTAGAACATTTCATGCTGACCAATTCTTACGCTCATAGTATATTCATATTTTTAGCGGTTTGCCCAATGTAAGCTTAAGAAGCGCACGGACGCCAAGTTTGTTTTCGACCTTTTCACTGAAATCGTTACTGCTTGGCTTCCTTTGATCATACATAAATTATTTTCTACAGAATCTTTCCTCGAGATATCCTTTACAGAATGGTGAAAACCGCATCAAAATCTATCCAGTGGTTCTCGAGATTACCCGTGACATCCAAGAATCGGGGATTTTTGTCTTATACTAACGAAGTACAGATTGTCGGGGAACACATGCACCAGGCGGTACTATGACGTCACACACCTCAGTGCATCTGGGTACATTTCGTCCCGTCACCGTAACGTAACGCCTGACCCCAGCGTAACGACGAAGTCGACAAGATCATTTAAAATGAGAAAAGGCCAGGGTTAAGCTATGGAATCAAAGGTATCCTGATCATCCGGAACTTGTTGAAATTGAAGAAAAATTTCCATCTGGTCACGAAGATGGATGGTGTACCTGGAAGTCCTTAGACTGCGCACCGGTGTAGCAAGATCTAAGGACAATCTCATGAAATGGGGAATCTTGCATGATGGGGACACACTGTGTGAGTGTGGAGAAGAACAGACTTCTAGGCATTTCTTGAACTGTCGTCTATGCCCAGACTCAAGCACAGGGTTGCATCTGGCATTGGCTGGTAACAAAGCTGTCAATGTAGCCAAATACTGGTCACAACTCTTGTAAATATTGTATATATTATCATTCCTGTTTCATTTCTCTTGCTCTTGTGTTGTGTTATGTTATATGCAAGTGCTCTATTATGAGATTTTTTTCTTCAATTTCTTGTTTGTATATTTTGGTACCTCTGACACGAATAATGATAATAATACCTAAGGTATTTATAAGGAGCGTTCAAAAAGTAACGAGCCGGAGGCTGGAATGCAAAAACTGGTGACGACATCGGCTAATCGTGGCGTGTGTAACGAGGTGTGGTTCCGACCAGAGCGTGGAAGGTCACAGCCCGTCGCTAGAGGGCGCGCGTGCACGTCACGTGACGATACAAAGCAAGCAGCAGCATGCATCAATCGTCCAACCAGGACCAAGAGAGTAGGCCATTCGACATGCTTCCTGGTGTGGTTGAAGACTGTGGGGCACACATTGGGCACACACTTTCCGCAAGTGCAGTCGTTCCTTCATGATGGTGTGCACACATCCGACGCTCAATCCGACCACGGCGGCTAAGGCGTTCACTGTCACTCGGCGGTCCTGGGTAATGAGTGCATCAACCAGCTGGACGTTGTCATCGGTAATGCAGGGGGGTGCCCCAGACCGGGCATCAACGGCTAACGACACCCATCCTTCCCTGAAGCGCTTGTGCCACGCCTTGGTCCATGCAAAGGACATTCAGAGTTCGCCGTACACTTGTGACATTCGGTGATGAATGTCCGTTCCCCCTACTCTCTCCGCTGTCAGAAACCGAACAACACCTCTTTGCTCTTCGTTTGACGCAACCGTGTCACTGTTTGCAATGCGACTGGCAGCGTTGGACGATTGATGCATGCTGCTGCTCGCTTTGTATCGTCACGTGACGTGCACGCGTGCCCTCTAGCGACGGGCTGTGACCTTCCACGCTCTGGTCGGAATCACACCTCGATACAAACGCCACGATTAGCCGATGTTGTCACCGGTTTGCGCATTCCAGCCCCCAGCTCGTTACTTTTTGAACGCACCTTATACTTCAGATTTACATGTTTTTTCACGCTGTCTGCAGATTATTCCATTCTTTCAACTGTACAGTATATATTTCCGAGTGGTATTTACAATGAATATGAATGTGAAGTTACATTAAAAGGCTAGCAAGTCCAGTTTGTGGCTTTAGCCAACAGTTGGAGATAATCTACTATTTGACGCACACATTTGAGGTTATCACAATTCTGAAAACGTATGACAGTACGAAAACTTAATAATGTTTACACAATAATATTGGCATTGCAGTTAAACTGTTCATGCTATGCTCTCGAGAAATCCTCGCGACTCCAGACTGCCATAGCTGCTGCTGTAAGGCCCAATTAGCACAGCGCCTGTATCTTTCATATGCCACGTGCCGTGTCGATTCTTGTAGCTGTTGCACGTGATGATACCATTCATCCCTGGTGGTCGCTCGATCGCCACACTGTTCGCCCGGCCTGAGGATGTGTGGTGGCCGTTAGTCAAGAGATGTGAACCACTGTCTGTTAGAGACAGGTTAGCTTTAATGTCTTCCTGTGTCACCACTTCCTTGTACGCTGGGGTTTTCTTGGAACAGCAGATGAAAACGACGACTGTTATTCCCTGGAAATACAATGGAGAATTTGGGGTTAGGAATGCAAAATTATTTAAGGGGTGGACGGAGATACATCTTAAAAAACTAAATGAGTAAAAGCATTAATTTTATGTCATAAATTTGATACAATTACAAAGTTACGAGACTGAAAACCACAGCATATTTGTTGCCGTTTCTTATTTTAGGGCCTGAGACAAATAGCCATATTTACAGATGGCTCACAAGACAAAGAAAATAGAACTGGAGCAGGAATACATTCATCTCTCTTCTCACTCTACTTCCCAGTAGGCCAAAACAAAACAAACTTTGATGCTGAGATAAGAGCAATTTCACTTGCACTCCATCAGTTATTAGGCAGAAACATTGATTATCAAAATTGTGTTATCATTACAGATTCAAAAGCAACCATCCAAGCCATCTCGTCAAATTATAAGCCCCAAAATAAAGAACTGAAAGAAATTTTTTGTATGATAAAAACCCTTCAAAGACTCCACAAACATATCTCATTTCAGTGGATCCCTTCTCATGTTGGAACAGCAGGTAATGAAGAGGCAGACAGATTAGCAAAAAAAAGGTACCACACTACAACAACCTGTCAGTCAGACTGATTTTATGTCAGAAAAAAGGATCTTGAAAAATACTATCAAAAACAGGTATGAAGAAATGGCAAAGAAAACAGCAGAAACCAAATTATGGAAGGACATTGATGGTAAATGGGATCAATATAAATTAACACCAAGAAGAGAAGCTGTAGCCTTTTTCAGACTTAACACTGGTCATGACTGCCTTGCAGCTCATCTGAAACGAATCAACATCCTGAGATCTGAAGAATGCACACTTGGTCACGAACCTGGAAGTAAAATGGATAAGGGGTACCTGCTACATTGCAACAAACTTGATGTGACTGCTAGAACTTCTGGAAACCTCACACAACTCTATTGGAACGCAAGAAAGCTGAAGGATTGGAATCCGGGCTAGCCATAGGAAACAACAACAACAACGCAAATAGCCTCATCCCCCCCCCCCCCAGGAGCTCACATCTAGTGGGACGTGGGTTGGCGACCACGGGGCCCCAGTTGAGTCCGGCATTGCTTCCACTTACTTGTGCCGGGCTCCTCTCCGTGTTCTTTCCTGTCGGCCTCAATTGGTCAACTCTTGTTTTCTTCCGACCCCGCACGGTATTACGGAATCCGAGGCCTAGGGAGTCTCTTCCTCTCCCACCTTAATTGGCCCTTGTCTCATCTTTTCTGATACCCTCCTTCTGCAAGGGGCCAGCCTTCTTTTTCTTTTCATGTTATCTCCTGCCTTCTGCTCAAGGCCCTTAAGGAGGCAGGGTGTATGTAGCCCCACCACTTCTGGTGCACCCTGGATATTGCTACACCCTCAGGGGCTCACAGCTGGTGAGTTCGGGAGTTGGCGACCCCGAGGGATTCCTGAGTTGGGTCCGGTTTCTCACTTTTTTCCATTACCCCTGGAGTGAACCCTCTCCTCTTTCACTTTCCTATCTGCCTTTCATGGCTCTCCTTCCTTTCAAGTCCCCCAATCCGCATTCTTCGAGGTTTGAGGGCATTTCTTTTCCTCCTGTCCTTTATTTGCCTTATTCTCCTTTTGTTTTCCATTTCTTCTTCTAGTATATAAGTTAGTAGTTAGTTTTAGTTATAGTATACATTTCATTTTCATCTTCACGATCACACAAACCATTAGGGGCCGATTACCTAGATGTTAGGCCCCTTAAAACAACAATTATCATCATCATCTAATAGTTTCATGTATTTTTGGTGTGCGTGTGTGTATGTAAATTGTGTGATAACCTGTATTATTGTGATGGCTGTACTAGAGTGTGAATTTGTAAATTGCTGATAGAGTTGGGAAGGATGCAGTCATGGCCTTAAGTTAAGCACCATCCCGGCATTTGCATGGAGTAGAAGTGGGGATGGCTGAGGTGGTAATGGGACACTCCTCACGAGGCTGAGTGTCCCCAGTTCCAGCCCTTACACCAGAATTAAAATTTATTGGCAGAACCGGGAATCGAACCCGGACCTTCGGTGTGACAGCCAAGAACGCTAGCGGACTTCAAGGGGCAAGATGGACCTTGCTGTTCCGCCCCTTAAAACAACAATAAGTAACATCGGACTCTAAAAAAGAACAACGTTTATCCCAAACTCCTTCCGTGTGAAGTCAAGTCGGGTATCTGTTAGTTGCCACGGTGGGTGAGTGGTTATCTTGTCGGACTACCAACCGCAAGCTTGCAGGTTCTCTCCTGGCCGTGGTGAGTGATTTTTTGAAAGGCGACAAAAATCACGGCACGCATAGCATACGTTGTTGGCATGTTAAATAACCCATTTGAATTCAGTAGGCCGTGTTCATAATGGCAAAATGAATCTCGGGATTTTCCGCGAACACAAAAAGTTCCCCCTTTCTCTACTAGAAAGCGCTATAATGTCAAGGAGCTCACAGTAGATATCTAACCTCCTTGACTATCATAGCGATCCAAGGAGCGATAAAATTTGATATACAGGCTGCCCTCTGGGCGTTAATTAACAAAGCTTGCACCAGACACCCGAGGCCTTACGATATTATTATTATCTATCAGATATTGATGGTTGGCTCCTCAGTTTAGGGGCTGCGACAACGTGGTCATGTAGCCCCGTGTACTTTGGGTGTGTGTAGAATCTGTCTGATAACCGGTGTTAATTGTGACTGATGACTCTATTAGTGTATATTATCTGCTTTCAATCAAGTAAAGACTGCAGACATTTAATTTCTTCAAGTAGTTCCTATTTTTGCCGCCAAAACCAACGTCAGTGATTACTAGTTCAGAACCTGGTTACTGCAGTCAGCCCCGGCGACGAACGTCGGAACCTAAGAGCGTTTGTCAAATGTTTAACCTAACTTAATTTAGCTTCACACAGGTGTAATTAGTGGAAGGTTCCTTAATATGCCATAAATCTTTGACATGGGATCGCCGGCTTCACTTCCCCTCCGAAGGAAGGCATACTGAAGGATTTTTACGCTCTAAAGCTGAGTTTTCCTTGGCGCGGAAGCGGAGAGTGGAGTCGGCTCTAAGCTCGTGAGTCATCAGCTAGTTGAATTGTGTTTTCCTAGCCGCGGACTTGTCCTCTGGCGCAGAGCGGAACGGTTGGTCATTTGTATACTAGGAGTGATAAGGTGAGGTCCATATGGACGAGGAATCTAGACTTTCTATTTTATTACACTTTGAGGAGGAAGAAGAAATGGAGGAGGAGGAAGAGTTACTACTGCATTTAGTGAAGGATCGAAAATGTGCAAGTGACTTATTTAAAACGCGTGAAAATGAGGGAGTGTTTAAAATTCTTATAAATAACCATTTAATTGTTTTGTTTTTTTATTTTTTTAGCGTATGGCTTTTAGTGCCGGGAGTGTCCGAGGACATGTTCGGCTCGCCAGTTTTTGTAGCTGCTTTGAGACGGACACCCAATGGGTGAGCTACAAGTGCCGTTGGGGAGGAAATTTGGAATGGAAGGTCGAGGAGTTGGAAGGTAGCGGCTGTGGCCAATTGTTAGGAACCAACTCCGGCATTTGCCTGGAAGGAAGATGGGAAACCACAGAAGACCATCTTCAAGGTTGCCGGCGGGGGGATTCGAACCTCCTCGCCTCCCGGATGTGAGCGATTGCCAGCAGTCATGCCGTAACGACCACGGCTAACTTACCCGGTATTTAATTGATGACGAAATTAGATTCAAACAGTACTTTCGATTGACCAAAAACGAGTTCTATGACCTATACCAAGAATTAAAAGATGTAGAAGAACTGAAATCGCAGGTTTATAACAGAAATCAGTAAACCGACACGCACTCATGGTGCACACACTTTATACTAAACACACAAGGAACACAATTGAATAAAACTACACACAACTTGTACAGATGCCAGCCACTCCGCCAGCCGACAGCGGACTCGTCTACTCGCGGAGCAGAGGAACGCGGATGAGCGAGTAACGCTCGTGAAGCGGCGGTCCGCTCCGCTTCTAGGAAAACAGTGCCATTAAAATTACATATGACCAGAGGAGAGCCGACTTCGCTCTCCGCTTCCGCGGCTAGGAAAACCCAGCTTTAAAAAATCCGACGACTTCGGCCGGGTTTGAACCCGCGATTTTGGGCATAGAAGCTCAGCATGCTACCGACTACGCCACCGAAGCCGCCTTAGATATTTAAATAAACACCGTAGTTCTTTTTTCTAAGTACGACGATTACACAGCAGTTATTGCCGCACATTAGCTGGTTAGTTACAGTAGTTATTGTTGTTGTTTTAAGGGGCGGAACAGCGATGTCATCACTTTGCTGCAAACACTGCATGGACAGAAGATGGGAAGTGAGTGAGAGAATGAAGAAAGCTAATTCTTAATCTGTTAAATAGGTTCAATCTCGCTACTTATTTGGGCCTAACGTTGTAAGATAATATTACTAATAAGTTGCCAGCAATTAGAGTGTATCATGATTCATAGGGTTAATGACTGTGCCAATTAAACAGGAATCAGAGATCAAGTTATCTTTTGACCTGACCTATGTACGACAAACTCTAAAGTGCAACATTAAGAAATCCGTATCAAGTTCTGTATTCAGTTTAACAACCACAATCCTCAGCTAATGCTAAATAATATCAAATTCGAGCCATTTCATTCTGAGAAAGAACATTGAAAAGAGTTGGGAATATGGGAAGGATATGGTAATGACTTTTATTGATCTCGAAGAGGCCTATGATAGCATCCCTAGAACAAACGTTTGTTGCTCGCAAACACGTTAACTCGTTACGAAGTAATTTAAATTTCCACTGAATGGAGATTGTTGGAAGAAATGAAAACGTAAAAAATACTTATAGTGGTGATGTATTACAGATAGAGATATGTTGTCATGGATTTTTTGTAGAATTTTTCATGCTGAACAATTATTACACGCATAGTATATAGATATTTTTAACGGTTTACCCAGCGTAAGCTTAAAAGGCGCATGGACAGCAGATTTTTCATCGACTTGATTCACTGAAATCGTTACTGCTCGGCTTCTTTTGGTCATAAATGAATGTTTTTCTACAGAAACCTTCCTCGAAAAATCCTTTACAGAATGGTGAAAACCGCATCAAAATCCATCCAGTGGTTCTCAAGATTACCCGTGACATGCAAGAATCTGGGAATTGGTTTTACACTAAGTAGAGATAGTCCTAGGCTATTTTCTGTAAGAGAAGCAGAAAAGTGGCGATGATTAAATTTAAAGTGTTGAACGATACCAACCAGGTCCGGATTTAAGAGTATGCTGCCTATAGGCTAAAGTCCATTTGCCACCCTTGCTATAGTTCATATTTGCATAACATATTTGTTTTATACAACAAAAGGATAGATTTCATTGGCGTTTTCATCTTTTTTAAACATAAAGTTCATTTAGTTTAGATGAATGAAAATCCACAGCCTGCTTCCAGTCTCCGACCGGGTCAGGAATGGAATGAATGAAGCCCCCATCTAGCGGCAAGGATATGAACTGTGCCGGCTGCCGAGGCCTGACGCACTCCTCTGGGGCAATGATTAAATGAATGACAGATGAAATGAAATGATAGTGGAGAGTGTTGCTGGAATGAAATATTGACAGGGAAAACCGGAGTACCCGGAGAAAAACCTGTCTGCCTCCGTTTTGTCCAGCACAGATCTCACATGGAGTGACCGGGATTTGAACCACGGACCCAGCGGTGAGAGGCCGGCGTGCTGCCGCCTAAGCCACGGAGGCCGGTTTACATAATAAATTATATTATTAAATTAGTTATCTACTTGTGCTTTTACTTACTTCTTTTAAGATTCGTTAAAACATGAAATGGGTTTCGAACTTAATTAATTAATTAATTTGTTCTTGGAGATCAGTGATCACTATTTTACAGATATTTTTATGTTTTATTGCTAATGACTATCTTTTGCGTAATTGAAGAACCGTGTTCAATTTTAATTAAGTTGTCCTACACGGTGAAATGCAACTACACAAAATGTAGTTAATTACTGGTTTATTTGTTGAAAAATATACAAACTTCTCTAAAATAACTCACCCCACGCAATCTTGATGTTCAAATTTACATAGCTTTCTTACGAGATTTCTTAATGGCAAACTCGTTAATAATGTCCTCATATGAAAGTGTTTTTTGTTGCATTTGCCTCAATACAAAGTAATGGAAGTGAGTAATGTATTTCAGAAATACTAGTTCGCAGATAGTTCTTAACTCTTCTAAGGCAGGAAAAACTGTAGAAGGACTGAAATATATTTTAAGCAACTTGTATTCTTAAATTTGCACGGAAAATATTATTAACGTATGAAATACTCCATTTTAACTTTTGAATGAATTACCAAACTGCCGCCCCTTAAAATTTGCCGCTCTAGGCTGCAGCCTACTTAGCCTATTTAGAAATACGGCCCTGATACCAACGTGGGAAGTGTACAAGCTGAGGAGATCATGAGCGCTGAAAAGCAAGAACAGTCTCGAATGAAAATGAATTATAAAATACCTACCACGATCGTATTGAGTCCAACAACCACCATCGTACCATTCCTAAATCCCATGCCATCGTACAGGATCCCAGCCAATGAGGGTCCGATGAAGGCGCCGAGAGCGAACGTTGATGTCCACAAGCCAGATATAAGACCGTACGTCTCTAGGTTATTGGGGAAACCGTGCGCTCTGAAAAACAGAAAAACATGATGTTATTTGTTATTTTATGAAGCCTAACATCTAGAACTACTATTAATGAGAATTGTTGATACTTATTTATTTAGCGTATGATGAAACAACCTATAAACTATTTACATATCCAGTGGAAGATAAGCAGAGAGTAAATACAAATTATCATGTATATACAAAGCAATTTACGAAGCTTGAGATTGTAAACATTGAGTGAGAGTGATGTACGTCTCACTAAATGTGAATGTCCAATTCCGCTACCCACTTCACTGCTTCCGGTGTTGCTGAATTGAGGTCTTCCATGGTGCCAGAGAAGGCACGGAGTGGACATTCCTGCACTACATGCTTCATTGTTTGGCGAACCTCCCCACAATCACATTGGGGGGAAACTGACCAGCCCCATGTGTGTAAAGTAGATCTTGTTCTACCTACTCCACATCCCATGCGATTTAGTCTACTCCAGGTGCAGCGTGGCAGATCGAAGCCTGCCAGTTTTGTAGATGGATTATTGATGTCCATTATTGCACGAGGTGGGGATAAAGACCACTCTGTTGACCACTTAGAAGTGGAGTTGAAGGAGCTGGATGTTAATTTCACAGCCGTCTTCCAAGCAGGCTGACGAGACTTAAGGCGTGTGCATTTCTGTCTGATATCCTCATGAACAGGTAGATGTTCATTCTTCAACATTCTTGTCCACAGCTGAAAAAGGGCCTTCTGTCTCCTGATATGTGGAGGTACTATATTGCTGAGTACCGGTAACCATTTGATCGGTGTAGCACGAAGTGTACCAGTTATGATCCGCATGGTTTGGCGAAGTTGTGAATCTACTAGCTGTGTGTGAGCACTATTAAGCCAGATACCAGAGCAGTATTCTGCTGCAGAATAGACCAAGGCCAAAGATGTTGTCCGTAAAGTGTTTCCATCCGCTCCCCAAGAAGTTCCAGCCAGTCGTTGGAGAATGTTATTACGACTTTTTAGTTTGTTGGCGGTTTTCTGCAGAAGATGTTTGTACGTAAGATACCTATCCAATGTTACTCCTAAATAACTGGGATTGGCACAATATTGTAGTTCATGACCCTTGAGGAATAGCCTTGGATGGTAGTTCGCTTCTGCGTTGTTTAGATGAAATGTAGATGTCACTGTTTTCTGTGGGTTAGGATGTAGATACCATCTTTGAAAATAGTCATCCAACAATTCGAGGTCTCGATTGAGAACTATTTCAGCTTCTGCGAAGTTGGGTCGCTGTATTGCAAGGCAAATATCGTCCGCATATATGAACTTTCGGGACACTGTTTCAGGCAGGTCGTGGATATACGAGTATAAGTTGAAAAGAGCAGGAGATAGAACCGACCCTTGTGGCAGACCATTATTGACTTTGTGGAATTTGCTTCTGATGTGTTCTGAGTGAACTTGAAATAGCCGGTTGTTTAACATTCTGTCAATTAGTGTTGCAATTTTTATGCAAGGAACAGCTTTAATAAGTTTAAGCATAAGACCTTCCCTCCAAACTGTGTCATATGCAGCTGTAAGATCTAAGAAAACAGAGACGTTTGATACTGTTAACTACGTACTAATTTACGACCACCGTGGGTTTGATGGAAAGTAGGACATCGAATTTCAAAAAGTAATAAGTACAGGGTCATCGAAAAATAATGCCAGCATTTAAAAACATGATAGCACAGAAACTTTTCTTGTTAAACGTGCAATTCTTTCACTGAACGCCAGCTAGTTAAAGTAAGTTTTGTTTTGGAGGGGACGTGACCTTGCTATGCGCACACTAGATGCGCAGTAGCCAAGGTCGGCCGGGGGCGCACGCGCCACTGACTGCACCACCCGACGAACTGCACCTGATTACAAAGCTGTCAATCGATGGTTTAATCAGTTTAAGGAAACAGGGATTGAAGAGAAATAATCTAGGCCAGGCCGGCCACCAACATCAGCAGTGAACGCACGCTTTCCCAATGGCTGGATTGGTACGTGCAATCATTTCAGGAGTAACTGTCAAGATGTCGGCAGAAATTCGCTCCCGCAGGTGCTCCAAATCCCGATTTTTTTCTGCATACACAATGTTTTTAATGTACCCCCAGAAAAAAATCCAAAGGGGGGTGAGGTCAGGACTTCATTGGCGCGCGCGCCCCCGGCCGACCTTGGCTACTGCACATCTAGTGTGCACATAGCAAGGTCACGTCCCCTCCAAAACAAAACTTACTTTAACCAGCTGGCGTTCAGTGAAAGAATTACACGTTTAACAAGAAGGGTTTCTGTGCTATCATGTTTTTAAATGTTGGCATTATTTTCCGATGACCCTGTATAAATTATTATGGTGTGTGAAGCCATTTTCAAAGTGTTGTCATAGTAAACAAAAGTTTGATGCTTTTTAGTCGGTCAACACAATTCTTCTTCTTCTTCTTCTTCTTCTTCTTCTTCTTCTTCTTCTTCTTCTATGTTCGATTTTTGCCCTACATTGGACCATGGGAAACAATTGACTTGCCGATTAGTCCTTTTTTCTGCTCCCAGAAATTCTTCATTCTTTCACTGTGGATTCTCTTCCTTTCTTCCGACCAGATGTTCTTGGCTTTTCTCCTTTGCTTTTCCTGGAACCCCTTGAATGCATCAATCGTAACTCGAAACACCTCTCTATTCCAGATCTCATTTGGACTGACCCCAACTTCCTCCATATCCCTCCCTATATTATTCTGCTAAGGTCCCATTAACACCAACCTACACATATGGGGTACCTACAGGTTCAGCACAACCCAATGCGTAAGCGAAACGCACTCACTTACTCTTTAAATGCCTCACAATTAAATGAAAATCCACAGCCTGCTTCCAGTCTCCGACCGGGTCAGGAATGGAATGAATGAAGCCCCCATCTAGCGGCGAGGATATGAATTGTGCCGGCTGCCGAGGCCTGACGCACTCCTCTGGGGCAATGATTAAATGGATGACAGGTGAATTGAAATGATAGTGGAGAGTGTTGCTGGAATGAAATTGTGACAGGGAAAACCGGAGTACCCGGAGAAAAACCCGTCTGCCTCCGTTTTGTCCAGCACATATCTCACATGGAGTGACCGGGATTTGAACCACGGACCCTGCGGTGAGAGGCCGGCGTGCTGCCGCCTGAGCCATGGAGGCTCTCCCTCACAATTAAATAAATACCTTAAAACATGTATATTTACAATGAAATAATGAAGGAATGCAACACGGTAACCATGGTAACAGAATCTCAAAGGTCCATCTATTTCTGTAAGACGCAATGCAATTCCAATTATTACATTACTGTGAAAGTTTCCAGACGGTTATAAGGTTATCACTGAACCAAATTAAGCTGTAAAATTCATCAATACATACAGTATAATGCGCTTAAGGGGGTCAAGGGGCACTCTAGAAAATTTTCACGCAATTTTCACGTGCGAGTGTGGTACGAAAGGTATTTTTCACCCGACTATAAAGGGTCTCCAAAAAGCACATTTAAATGCCCTTAAATTAACAGTGTCTGTGATATTCCCAGAAAACTAACTTCGCTCTGATATACCTATGAAGGAATGACAAACCCCTAACCACTGCACCAGTAGCTGAATTGATAAAGTCTGATTATTCATAGCAAGGATAAATCAGTCTTAACATTCATGATTGAGATTTTGCTAAGTGTACTCTTTACAACTAGATTATTCACGGGCGAAGCCGCGACGGGTAATGCTAGTACTTTCTTATTTCATCTACCAATTTTGTAGTCGCTTTTATCTTGGTGATGTAATTAAATATTTTCTTCGTTAGTCGACTATCGCTCATTCTCTTAAGGTGTCTATAGAACTTCTGTCTTCTATTCCGTATGGTACCTGTGATTTTTTTCTGCTTATCCGTAAAGATCTTTGTTTCGCCTTTTCCGCCATGCACCATCGTTTCTATTTTCGGGTCCTAAGATCTTCCTCAAGCTTTTTCTTTCTTTCTTTCTTTCTTTCTTCTCCAATTCCTCTAATTCACCTTTCTTGTTCAGTATCAAACATTCTGAACTATACAATCCCTCAGGCTTGACAACCGTGGTATTGTGTCTTATCTTCGCTCCGTAAGATATTGTTCTTTTTTTTTGTACCTATTCTGTACTAATTTATTTGCTAACTCCATCTTTCTGATCCTCCCTTTGTTTGCTGCATTATCCAGTTCATTAGGCTGGATCCATTCACCAAGATATTTTAACTTATCAGACCTCTTGATCTTCCCATACTTTGTTTCTAAGTGCTTTTCGTTATCATGTTTGTATTCAATGTATTCTGTTTTTTCATACGAGATCCTGTCAACACAATTATTGTACCCAAAATGAGACGGGTCATTCCCTAATCCTGAACATGTACATGAGATTTTAAAAAATACCCTTGGATGACCAGTTTCGATCGTCAAGCGATCATCATCAGATTAATTACACTTAGGCTATGAAATCTATGGGTGAAAGTACAGAGAGTTTGTTTTATATGCGACGGAGACCCTCGCTAGCCCGCTCGCCCGCGTTGCGCTTCTGTCTCCCGTCAAGCATTTTGCCGTTATGCGGCGCTCGCGTGGCACTGAGTCATTGAGTATAGGATTTTGTACTTTCATTTGTACTTCAAAGTGATCCTTGACCAATTTTTTTGACGAACTGACTTACGGAGAGCGATTGTCAACTTATTTTCAACAAGATTCTGCCACTGCTCACACTGCCGAAGCATCCATGACAGAATTGCGTTACATTTTCGGTACGAGGATTATAAGTCGGAACGTGTGGCCCCCGCGAAGCCCAGACTTATCACCATGCGACTTTTATCTGTGGGGGACGCTTAAAAATAGTGTATGCGAGAAACCCTCACACTATAAATGAGGTTAAAGGCTATATTACAGCTGAAATACAGACAATCGGTGCTGAGGATCTTCAGAAAGTAAATGACAATTTCATAAAGAGGTGCCAGCGATTTGTAGCAGTGAATGGCGAACATTTTCAGCACCAGTTGTGAACTAGGTAAGTACAAATTCCTATACTCAATGACTCAGTGCCGTGCGGAGCCGCATAACGGCAAAGTGCCCGGCGGGAGACAGACGCGCAACGTGGGCGAGTGAGCAAGCGAGGGTCCCCGTCGCATATAAAACAAACTCTCTGTATTTACAATATATACACTTTTTAGTTGCAATATTAGTTGTGATAGCCGGCCCCGTGGTGTTGGGGGTAGCGCGCCTGCCTCTCACCCGGAGGCCCCAGGCTCGATTCCCGGCTCCGGCAGGGATTTTAGAAACAGACGTGAGGGCTGGAACGGGGTGCACTCAGCCTCGTGAGGACAATTGTGTAGCTGTCTGACAGTGAGGCAATGCCCCGATCACGAAAACCAAGATTAACGGCCGAGGGGACCCGAAGCGCCAATCACGCGTCACCCCAATATCTGCAGGCCAAATGGCTGGGCAGCGGTCGCTTGGTAGGCGAAGGCCCTTCATTTGCTGTAGTGCCAGGTGTTATTAGTTGAGATAATACAACTCGTCAATATTTGTTAGTTATGGTCAATGTGATATTTTGTTGAGATATTGGAATTGGTTATTGACTTCCAAAATTTGTTTGTTTAGAGTGACTATGTGATTATTGTTGTTACGTGACAAATGTTCAACAAAGAATGATGCCACTTGTATCTTAAAAAGAAGGTGTACTTCGGTAGTTGCTGTATCGACTTCTGGTGGAGGAATTGTAAACTATGCTACAGTCAGGTAACTGGATTAACTCGGGTTGTGCCTACTAGATGGCAAGTCAGTTCCTACACACATCAAAAAAAAGTTTTGCATCACCTCGGTTCCAAGAGTTCCGGAACCTGTAAATACAAAGGGAATGGAGATCAACCCAAACAACATTTCAGCTCGCTTTATTGCTCATGAGACCCACACATTGCATGTTGTACCATCATACAGCTAGACTTTCAGCATTTGTGGTCCAGATTGCAGTACACACCACTACCTCTAATACCCAGTAGCACGTCCTCTTGCATTGATGCATGCCTGTATTCGTCGTGGCATACTATCCACAAGTTCATCAAGACACTGTTGGTCCAAATTGTCCCACTCCTCAACGACAATTCGGCGTAAATCTCTCAGAGTGGTTAGTGGGTCAAGACGTCCATAAACAGCCCTTTTCAACATATCCCAGGCATGTTCGATAGGGTTCATGTCTGGCGAACATGCTGGCCACTGTAGTCGAGCGATGTCGTTATCTTGAAGGAACGCATTCACAAGATGTGCACGATGAGGTCGAGAATTGTCGTCCATGAAGACAAATGCCTCTCCAATATTCTGCCGATATGGTTGCACTATGGGTCGGAGGATGTCATTCAGGTATCGTAAAGCCGTTTCGGAGCCTTCCATGACCACCAGTGGCGTACGTCGGCCCCACATAATGCCACCCCAAAACATCAGGGAACCACCACCTTGCTGCACTCGCTGGACAGTGTGTCTAAGACGTTCAGCCTGACCAGGGTGCCTCCAAACACGTCTCCGACGATTGTCTGGTTGAAGGCATATGCGACACTCATCGGTGAAGAGAACGTGATGCCAATTCCGTGGGGTCCATTCAGCATGTTGTTGGGCCCATCTGTACCGCGCTGCATGGTGTCGGGGTTGCAAAGCTGGACCTCGCCATGGACGTCGGGAGTGAAGTTGCGCATCATGCAGCCTATTGCGCACAGTTTGAGTTGAAACACGACGTCCTATGGCTGAACGAAACGCATTATTCAACATGGTGGCATTGCTGTCAGGGTTCCTCCGAGCGGCAATCCGTAAGTAGCGGTCATCCACTACAGTAGTAGCCCTTGGGCGGCCTGAGCGAGGCCTGTCATCGACAGTTCCTGTATCTCTGTACCTCCTCCATGTCCGAACAACATCGCTTAGGTTCACTCTGAGACGCCTGGAAACTTCCCTTGTTGAGAGCCCTTCTTGACACAAAGTAACAATGCGGACGCGATCGAACTGCGGTATTGACCTTCTAGGCATGGTAGAACTACAGACAACATGAGCAGCGTACCTTCGTCCTGGTGGAATGACTGGAACTGATCGGCTGTCGTACCCCCTCCGTCTAATAGGCCCTGCTCATGCATGGTTGTTTACATCTTTGAGCAGTTTTAGTGACATCTATGAACAGTCAAAGGGACTGTATCTTGGATACAATATACACAGTCAACGTCTATATGCCGGAGATCTGGGAACCGAGGTGATGCAAAACTTTTTTTGATGTGTGTATTTGCACTGCTGGATCGATATCGAATATATCTTTGGTAATCGAAATGATTGTCACGCGATGATTGTATTTTGCTATTAAAAATTAATTATTACTGGGGTTCCATGATGTGAAGAAGCAGAATGTAATTGCTCTCGATCTTTGAGGGAAGGATTTGCCTCTTTTAAGGCATCCTACCCTTGGGAAATATCACAAACATGTATATGTTACTTCACTTCGCTTTCGTTCGCCATTTTTTAATCAATACTAAATTTATTATTTTACAATTAGCATGTCTGATAGGAAGATGTTGTTGTTTGAGTCTTCAGTCTTTTGACTGGTTTGATGCAGCTCTCCATGCCTCCCTGTCCTGAGCTAATCGTTTCATCTCTACATAGCTACCACACCCTACATCCGAGGCAATCTGTTTAACATCTGTTTAACCTTGGTCTACCCCTACAGTTCTTGTCCTCGACCCTTCCTTCCATAACTAAGCTTGCTATTCCTGGGTGTCTTAGTATGTGTCCTACCAACCTATCTCTTCTCTTCATTAGCAGTCGCCAGAAACATCTCTCCTCTCCCACTCGTCTTAATACCTCTTTGTTTGTAACCCTATCTACCCATCTGATCTTCATCATTCTCCTGTAACACCACATTTCAAATGCTTCAATTCTCCTCTTTTCTGCTGCACCAATAGTCCAAGTTTCACTTCCATACAGCGCCACGCTCCAGACAAAGGCTTTCAAAAATAACTTCCTAATACCTAAATCTATATTCGATGTCAGCAGATTCCTTTTTTGTAGAAATGCTTTTCTTGCCTGAGCCAACCTACTTTTTATATCCTCTTTGCTTCGTCCATCACTGGTTATTCTGCTTCCTAAGTAACAGAAATCTCCTACTTCCTTCAGCTTTTCACCTGCCAATTTGATAGGAAGATACAAGTGGCATAATTCTTTCTTGAACATTTTGTCAGTATGCCTTCCTTCGGTGGGGAAGTAAAGCCGGCGGTCCCATGTCATAGATTTATGGCATGTTAAAGAAACTTCCACTAATTTCACCTGTGTGAAGCTAAATTCGATAGGTTAAGAATGTAAAAACGCTCTTACGTTTCTACGTTCGTTGCCAAGAGCCGACTGTGGTGGCGTCTAGTAGCTAAGTTCTGAACTTGGTCGTTGACGGTGGCGCTTGGCGGCAAAAGTAGGAACTATTTGAAACATTCTAAGTTGTAGTACTTAAATTTAAAAAAACAGATAACACTCACTAATACAGTCATTACAATTAACACCGGTTATCAGACAGATTCTACACACACCCAAAGTACACGGGGCTACATGAGCGCGTTGTCGCAGCCCCTAAACTTAAGAACCAACCAACATATGTCACGTAACAATTGTTAAATGGTCAGTTCAGATTGTATTGTATACAGGCTACTTATCTGGATGGGTCTTGCGAGATCCTGGAGAGAGCAGTTATCTTCGTCACTATCTGTGTGTAATGGATCTGATGATGATCGCTTGACGATCGAAACTGGTCATCTAAGTGTATTTATTAAACTTACGTAAGTATAAATTGTTGCAAAACCAAAGAATAGAATCAAGCATACGTTTTTATTCGTTTTTAAGTAAATATATAGATACAGTGCTCAAAAAGGTTTTGCATATTGCGATAGAGTGACTTGTTTATTTTTTTATGTGCATGTAATCACTAGGGCTAAAAATCGGAAAAATATTTATTTTTTATGTATTTAAAAATGACTGAATTATGTGACAAAAGAGTAAAAATATGTAATTATAATTTAGAATATTGATGTGAATATAAACAATATGCAGTACTCACGAATGCAATTTATGCTATGTCTCACTGACTGCTGAAGCATTACAATACACAACGAGGTACATCGTCAGGTTGTCCATCACAAATGACCGACGATTTTCGCGAAACACTTCTTCTGAAGGCGCGAAACTGCGGCAATATGTTTCTTGCCCTTGAGGTGTAGTGTAACTTGAGATCGCTGTTCAGCCTTGATTTCTTTCCCACATGGTTGGCAAAACAGAACGCCCCCATCTGAAGTAAAATACTGCTGCACACGCTAACTTGTAGTGGCGTTTAATTTAGGCATCGGACAAGTGCCTTACACTTCACTGTGCCAGAAATGAACTGCATGTGAGTGACACTTGTTCCAGCTGGGGCATGGGGAGGTCTAGCAAGTGGAGCAATATGGCTATGGACAAGGAAATCCCCGGCTTCCACAGTGAGTGGCACGGGGTGACAAGTTAAGAATAAAACAACTACAAGCTGACGTACGCTCTGCATGAAGATTAGACAGCTCACAGGTTATTCCCCGTTGAAGTAACACAGATTGAAAAAATGAAAATCCACAGCCTGCTTTCAGTCTCCGACCGGGTCAGGAATGGAATGAATGAAGCCCCCAACTAGCGGCGAGGATATGAACTGTGCCGGCTGCCGAGGCCTGACGCACTCCTCTCGGGCAATGATTAAATGAATGACAGATGAAATGAAATGATAGTGGAGAGTGTTGCTGGAATGTAATTTTGACAGGGAAAACCGGAGTACCCGGAGAAAAACCTGTCTGCCTCCGTTTTGTCCAGCACAGATCTCACATGGAGTGCCCGGGATTTGAACCACGGACCCAGCGGTGAGAGGCCGGCGTGCTGCCGGCTAAGCCACGGAGGCCTTGAAGTAACACAGATTAAAATGCAATAAACTGAAAGATCTTGCATACTGATTAAAAGAAAATTAAATATAATGTCTTTTTATGTGCTAATAAGTGAAAAACAGGAATTTATGTATTTATAGAAAAAAATGCTTAAGATATGTATTTACGTAAAAAAAATACTTATTTACCTAAAAATCCGAGCCCTAGTAATCACATTATACACAATATAGGGTACATGACACACAATCTGCTGTGTAAAGGAGACAGAAACACAAGGAATAACAAACGTGCTAATGTGGAACTTGGTACACTTGTTGGGGCATATCAATACCATGTATGGCCGCCACGAGCCTTAAGACATGCTCTGAATATCAAAATTAAGAATAGCAAGGTTCATTTTATTCAGTGTCATTCCCCATTGGGCGCCTGTCATAGCGCACAAATTCGATCGTAGGATCTAGCTGAATAATAAGTAACCTTACCAGATTAACTAAACCGTGGTCTGACACACTTACACTGATGTTCGCAGAGCGTCTGTGAACGAGGCTACGAGTTGAGCGGCGATCCCCAGTCCATGGAACACGAGTCCGACTATAACCACCCACAGTACACTGAAAACAAAACAAAAAACATAATTATGATATAAAATTAAAATAAAATATAAAAAATAAATTTTAGTTTAATTTAATTTAAAATGAAATTTAAAAAAATAGTAATAACAAATAAAAAACAGAGCTGAAAAGAAAAGTGTAATTAAAAGTACAGTAAATACTGTCCATTCTTAAGTAGGAACTATCTTAAATGACAATGTATGTATTAAACCTTTAATTTCGTTAGAAAAATGAAAATAATAATATAAAAAAAATCATCATCAATTTCCGTTTTCCAGCTAGGGGCGGGAGGGAGCAAATGTGACACTCTCCAATTTACTGTGTCTGTCCTTCCTTAACTACTGAACACCACTCCAGGTTCCGTTAGCTCACACTGTCTTTCACTAAGTCCATCCATTATACTCTAGATCTTCCTCGTCATCTCTTCCCAGTCATCTGTCGATCCACTTTACTCTAGATCTTCCTCGTCATCTCTTCCCAGTCATCTGCCCATCCACTCTACCCTAGATCTTCCTCGTCCTCTGTTACCAGTCATCTGTCCATCCACCGTACTCTAGGTCTTCCTCACCCTCTGTTACCAGTCATCTGTCCATCCACCGTATCTAGGTCTTCTTCGCCCTCTGTTTCCAGTCATCTGTCCATCCACCATATCTAGGTCTTCCTCACCCTCTGTTTCCAGTCATCTGTCCATCCACCGTATCTAGGTCTTCCTCACCCTCTGTTACCAGTCATCTGTCCATCCGCCGTACTCTAGGTCTTCCTCACCCTCTGTTACCAGACATCTGTCCATCCACCATATCTAGGTCTTCCTCCCCCTCTGTTACCAGTCATCTGTCCATCCACCATATCTAGGTCTTCCTCACCCTCTGTTACCAGTCATCTGTCCATCCACCATATCTAGGTCTTCCTCACCCTCTGTTACCAGTCATCTGTCCATCCACCATATCTAGGTCTTCCTCACCCTCTGTTTCCAGTCATCTGTCCTTCCACTCTACTCTAGATCTTCCTCATCCTCTCTTTCCAGCCATCTGTCCATCCACCATATCTAGGTCTTCCTCACCCTCTGTTACCAGTCATCTGTCCATCCACCATATCTAGGTCTTCCTCACCCTCTGTTTCCAGTCATCTGTCCATCCACCATATCTAGGTCTTCCTCACCCTCTGTTACCAGTCATCTGTCCATCCACCGTATCTAGGTCTTCCTCACCCTCTGTTACCAGTCATCTGTCCATCCACCATATCTAGGTCTTCCTCACCCTCTGTTACCAGTCATCTGTCCATCCACCATATCTAGGTCTTCTTCACCCTCTGTTACCAGTCATCTGTCCATCCACCGTATCTAGGTCTTCCTCACCCTCTGTTACCAGTCATCTGTCCATCCACCGTACTCTAGGTCTTCCTCACCCTCTGTTACCAGTCATCTGTCCATCCACCATATCTAGGTCTTCCTCACCCTCTGTTACCAGTCATCTGTCCATCCACCATATCTAGGTCTTCCTCACCCTCTGTTTCCAGTCATCTGTCCATCCACCATATCTAGGTCTTCCTCACCCTCTGTTACCAGTCATCTGTCCATCCACCGTATCTAGGTCTTCCTCACCCTCTGTTACCAGTCATCTGTCCATCCACCGTACTCTAGGTCTTCCTCACCCTCTGTTACCAGTCATCTGTCCATCCACCATATCTAGGTCTTCCTCACCCTCTGTTACCAGTCATCTGTCCATCCACCATATCTAGGTCTTCCTCACCCTCTGTTTCCAGTCATCTGTCCATCCACCATATCTAGGTCTTCCTCACCCTCTGTTACCAGTCATCTGTCCATCCACCATATCTAGGTCTTCCTCACCCTCTGTTTCCAGTCATCTGTCCATCCACCATATCTAGGTCTTCCTCACCCTCTGTTACCAGTCATCTGTCCATCCACCGTATCTAGGTCTTCCTCACCCTCTGTTACCAGTCATCTGTCCATCCACCGTACTCTAGGTCTTCCTCACCCTCTGTTACCAGTCATCTGTCCATCCACCATATCTAGGTCTTCCTCACCCTCTGTTACCAGTCATCTGTCCATCCACCATATCTAGGTCATCCTCACCCTCTGTTTCCAGTCATCTGTCCATCCACCATATCTAGGTCTTCCTCACCCTCTGTTACCAGTCATCTGTCCATCCACCATATCTTCCTCACCCTCTGTTTCCAGTCATCTGTCCATCCACCATATCTAGGTCTTCCTCACCCTCTGTTACCAGTCATCTGTCCATCCACCGTATCTAGGTCTTCCTCACCCTCTGTTACCAGTCATCTGTCCATCCACCGTACTCTAAGTCTTCCTCGTCTTCTCTTTCGAGTCATCCGTCTCTCCATCACTTGTTTCGGCATCTTTTCATCATTCATCCTTTTCATATGTCCATATCATCTCAATCTATTCTGCTCCAGTTTATCATTCAGCTTCTGTACTTTCATTTTATTCTCACTCTCTCCTAGTACGATATTCCTCAGGAATTTCATTACTGCTGCCTTGTGTTGTATTTTCATCTCCCCTGGTCATCGGCCGAGCTTCTGCTCCATACGCCATTATTGGTAAGTAATAGGTCTTGTACATCACTTCAGTGGTATGTTTGTATCCCACTTCAACTCCGAACCTGATGATAGAAAACACTCCCACATTGTATTCCCTTGTTGATCCAATCTTGCATTTTCAATCAATTCACTTCCTAAATATTTCAAGTGCTCTACTACTTCCAGATCTACATCTCCAATTACAAAAATCCCTCTTCATTCATTACAATTGCCTTACTTTTCTCTACTCCCCCAGGAGCTCACAACTTGTGGGACGTGGGTTGGCGACCATGGGGCCCCAGCTGTGTCCGGCATTGATTCAACTTACTTGTGCCGGGCTCCTTTCAGTTACTTTTCCTGTCGGTCTCCCTTGGTCGACACTAGTTCTCTTCCCGACGGTATTAGAGTACCCAAGGCCTAGGCCGTTTTGTCAGTTTCCCGCCTTAATTGGGCCTTGTCTCATCTTTCCTGATACCCCTCTTCTTCGAGGGGTCAGCCTTATTTTTCTTTTTCATGATATCTCCTGCCTTCTGCACAAGGCCCTCAAGGAGGCAGGGTGTATGTAGCCCCACCACTTCTGGGGGTCAGCCTTATTTTTCTTTTTCATGATATCTCCTGCCTTCTGCACAAGGCCCTCAAGGAGGCAGGGTGTATGTAGCCCCACCACTTCTGGTGCACCCTGGATAGTGCTACACCCTCAAGTGCTCACGACTGGTAATTTCGGGAGTTGGCGACTCCGAGGGATTCCTGAGCTAGGTCCGGTTTTCCCCTTTTCTCCACTGGCTTTGGGGCGGGCCCTCTGCTCTTTCCCCCTTCCTATCTGCCATTCTTGGCTCTCCTTCCATCTAAGTACCGCAATTCTCGAGGGTTGAGGGCATTTCTTGTTCTCCTGTCGTTCATATACCTACCTTATTTTTCTTTTGTTTTCCATTTCTTCTTCTAGTATTTAAGTTAGTAGTTTTAGTTATTTTTTACATTTCATTATCATCTTCACTAGCGTCTTCCATGGCGTAGTCGGTAGCATGCTGAACTGCTATGCCCATGATAGCGGGTTCAAACACGGCCGAAGTCATCGGATTTTTTAAGAGCGTTAAAATCCTTCAGTATGCCTTCCTTCGGAGGGGGAGTAAAGCCGGCGGTCCCATGCCATACATTTATGGCATGTAAAAGATCCATCCACAGACTAAACTTGTGTGAAGCTAAATTTGCAGGTTAGATTTCGTTAGAACGCTCTATCAAAGTTCCAACGTTCACCACTAGGTATCAGTGATATCTGGTAGCGAAAGTTGGAACTACTTGAAATTGAACGGAACTTGTAGCTCACCCCATGGGTGTCCACTTGAAGTAGCTACAGCCTCTGGCGAACCAAACATGTCCTCGGACACTCCCGGCACTAAAAGCCATACGATAAATAAATAAACAACTTCACTATAACCCAAAGGGCGGGCATCAATTCCACTCGGTCGAACATCATTTCACCTCCATTTTCCTTAATTCCACTCGGTCCTCCAAGGGACCCAAAAATGAATTCCTCAACTCCGCTCAGGCTTTGGCAAGGGGGTCGGCAAAGGAGTTATCCCCAAAGACGTAAACAAATGTCATAACCCTCCTGCTCGCATTATGGCACATTATAACTTATATGGCAGAAAATGCAAGTGATTTAAAATTAATCATAATATTCTTTTAAATACGTCTGCCAAGTTTTCTATTTTTTCTACAAATGTTATGCATTGTTTTTAACATGTGCATAATTAAATGTTTGTATGTTTTTTAACCTAGTCAGACATTATAAAATTAAATTTAGATAGTAATAGGTGTATAATTTGTACCTAAAAATACTTTCGATATCACCTACGGATGCTGAAAGTACTGTTTACCAGCCTAGAACGGAAAAATCAGCTGCATTCAAGAATTCACTCATGCGCTGCAGAAGGTGTTTGACCCGGCCCTTGGTATGCGAGCAGGAGGGTTATGACATTTGTTTACGTCATTGGGGATAACTTCTTTGCCGACCCCTTGCCAAAGCCTGAGCGGAGTTGAGGAACTCATTTTTGGGTCCCTTGGAGGACCGAGTGGAATTAAGGAAAATCGAGGGGAATTGATGTTTGACCCACCCAAATCATTAGGGGTCGATAACCTAGATGTGAGGCCCCTTAAAACAACAATTATCATCATCTACTTTACTCTACACTGATTTTTATTTCTCATTTCTTAATATTTTCCTTCAGTACATCCATACAAATGAAAATGAAAATCCACAGCCTGCTTCCAGTCTCCGACCGGGTCAGGAAGGGAATGAATGAAGCCCCCAACTAGCGGCGAGGATAGGAATTGTGCCGGCTGCCGAGGCCTGACGCACTCCTCTGGGGCAATGATTAAATGAATGACAGATGAAATGAAATGATAGTGGAGAGTGTTGCTGGAATGAAATTTTGACAGGGAAAACCGGAGTACCCGGAGAAAAACCTGTCTTCCTCCGTTTTGTCCAGCACAGATCTCACATGGAGTGACCGGGATTTGAACCACGGACCCAGCGGTGAGAGGCCGGCGTGCTGCCGCCTAAGCCACGGAGGCTTCACATCCATACAAATAATAATACTAAAACTGGAGGTTGGCATATCAGGGGAATACGTTCACTATACTGTACTCACGTGTTGCCTGGGAAGAAAGGAGCGGGTCCCACCATACTGAAGCCGATGATGATGGAGACACACCCTATAACAGTCACCACCTTTGGCAGTACCTTCTGGTCGCACAGATAGCCGTAGAAGGGCGCTGTCACGGCATACGTGCCGCCATTGATCACAAACATGAGCCCCAATACCACGGGAGACAGCGAGAACTGGAATATAAAACACACCTTTAATCTTCTCTACTTAGTATAAAACGAAGTCCCCGATTTGTGTTTGTTACGGGTAAACTCGAGAATCACTGGATGGATTTTGATGCGGTTTCCACCATTCTGTAAAGGATATCTCGAGGATTATTTCTGTAGAAAATAATTTATTTATGATCAAAGGAAGCCGAGCAGTAACGATTTCAGTGGAAAAGTCGGAAAAAAAAACTGGCGTCCGAGCGCTTTGTAAGGTTACGCTGGGCAAACCGTTAAAAATATCTCAATACTATGAGTGTAAGAATTGTTCAGCATTAAAATTTCTACAAAAAAGTCCGTGAGAGCATATGTCTCTCTTCAATACATCGCCCACTATAAGTGTTTTCACGTTTTTTCGTTCGCAAAATTCATAGTCAAGATTGGACGGAAGGGGGATTTGTGTTTCATGCACGTCGCCATTCTTAAATTACGTCTGACAAGAATTTGTTGCACATGCATCTCCATGATAATATAACTAACAGTCCAGTTAGAGATTTTAACCCATCATGCCGAGACGTAAAACGGATATTGGTCGTTGTTCATTGACACTGGAGAAAAAAAAAAGCGCGTATCACGTAATGCATTCTCCCGGGCGAAGCCGGGTCGGGTTGCTAGTGTATTATAAAACATAAGTACTAATCCCTCTCATATCGGGCCAAGTACAGGCATTATTGCACAGTAGTGAAGCCAGAGTGCCTCTATGTGGCAGAAACCTTATCAAGCATGAAAACTGTTGAAATGAGACAAGAACATGGACTTATAAAGGTGTACAGCACCATTTGCAAAAATCCTCATCTTCCTGTGCACCATGATTTTCCTGATATTAGTAGGAACATACTTCGCTCTCTCCACCCTCCTCTGACTACTGTACAAAGGCTCGTCGAAAGTGAGTTCAACGTGACTGCCCGTTGGAGGCAGTTCTGGTCGATCTCTGCCTCACCGGAACAACAAACTATGCCATGCATTACAACCAAACCTCCAGGTTTTGAGCTTCCTAGAAAAAATTGGTCCACCCTTAATAGAATAGGAACAAATTGTGGCAGATGCGCGGACTCTCTTCACAGTGGAGGAAAATTCCATCTCCGAAATGTACCTGCGGTGCTGATAGACAAACTATTCAACATATCGCACAAGATTGTCCACTAACAGCCTTCTCTGGGGGTGGGGCTTCAGTTGAGTTCCTGATGGCTACACAAAAATGTATCGACAACATAAAGGATGTAAATCCGACATTGTGGCCCTTATCTGAGTTCAGCTTTGTATATAGTTTTTTTTTCAATGCTGTTGTAATTATCTTTATATTATAACATGTCCTGTGGTGTGTTTTGTACCATACGCTAAATAAATAAACTGTTGAAATTGAGAAAAAGGAAAGGAAGATCTTCCGGAAACTTCTAGGTCCCAATAAGCTACCTGGAGATGGATACAAATTTCAACTGAGGTCAAACCAAGAACTATATGACAAGTTTGAAAGGATTTCTGTCAGCATGAGAAAGAGGAGGTTGATGTTCTATGGACATATTAAACGATTGCGGACCGAGAGATTGGCCAACAACATTCTCAACCTTCAGGAGAAATGGAAGGTGCCAATGCACCCAATGTGCCACAATGGATTATTTAGTTGATACATTCATCACAAGATGGAAGCTCTGCTCTGTTGCTCACTTGTGTACCCGGAAGTCTGCTAAGTACCAATAGCGTGTCAGACATGGAGGGAAACAGTTCAGGAGCTTTGCATGCAAATGATGTTGAAATGGGGGAGAAAAGACGAAAGAGAGGTACTGGATATAAGTTAGGTTGGTTGGTTGGTTCCTTAGTTCAGGGACTGCGACAACGCGGTCCTGTAGCCCCGTGTACTTTGGGTGTGTGTAGAATCTGTCTGATAACCGGTGTTAATTGTGATGACTGTATTAGTGTGCGTTATCTGTTTTTTAATTTAAGTACTGCAACTTGGAATTTTTCAAATAGTTCCTACTTTTGCCGCCAAGCACTACCGTCAACGACTACTAGGCCAATTTCAGAACTTAGCTACTAGACGCCACCGCAGTCGGCTGTTGGCAACGAACGTAGAAACCTAAGAGCGTTGTTTACATTCCTAACCTATCCAATTTAGCTTCACACAGGTGCAATTAGAGGAAGGTTCTTTAACATGCCATAAATCTATGACATGGGACCGCCGGCGTTACTTCCCCACCGAAGGAAGGCATACTGAGGGATTTTTAACGCTCTTAAAAATCCGACGACTTCGGCCGGGTTTGAACCCGCGATCTTGGGCATAGAAGCTCAGCATGCTACCAACTACCCCACCGAGGCCGCTGGATATAAGTTAGATGTACAAATAGCGTATTGGTACAAAGACTGAAACTACCTTGGCACTTAGCTGATTTTTGAGTAAAAGAGTATAGGCACTTATCTAGGTTTAGTGTTTCTAACTTTATCAATGCGATAGTACTTATGAGACATGCAATATCATTAATTAAATAGAACAATCTAGTTACAATTGAGTCGTCCAGTAGCAAAACTCGTTTAATCCACTTGTGAATAAGAATCATTTTCATGAGAAACGTTTCTCCGGACTTCGCCTCACATATCTTTTGTGTTTGTTGATTTCTACTTTTTTCTTTGTGTTTTTGGTGTTTGGTTTTGTGTTTCCTTTGTGCTTTTGCTTTTTAATTTTCCTTCTTGCTTTTCTTTCTTGGTTTTGTGTTTGCTTTGTGCTTTTGCTTTTTTGAATTTTGGTTTTTGCTTTGTGTTTCTTGGTTTTTGTTTTCTGCTTTTGCTTTTATTTTTGAATATTTTTTTTCCTTCGAGTTTATTGTTTTTGGTTTTATGTTTGTTTTCTGGAAAATCAAAATAAAACAAAATAAACAAAACAAAATCAAAATAAAACAAAAACATTAATAAAACTATTTAAAACAAAATAAAAAGAAATAAAATAAAACAAAACAAAATAGAATTAAATTTAAAAAATTGAACAAAATAAAATAAAGTAAAATAAAGTAAACTAATTAAATTAAAAAATTTACGACATGATTCTTATTCACAAGTGGATTAAACGAGGTTTGCAACTGGACGACTCATTTATTGTCCTTCTTATTTAGTGTACACTATACAGGGTGTATTTTAATTATACCGACAAAAAATCAGGGACGCTCTGCGTGTTATGTAAAAGACGATGCCGCAATCCGATTGGCGGAGAAAATTTTTCCCTCCGAGAAAATGAGGTTACTTTGTTACTTCCGGGCGCGCGATTAAAATCTACGAACTCACCGTATTTGCTGAGCTAGAGAGCAAGCCGCTGGCCACTGCTGTGCTTCAAGCAAGGGAAGGGAGTGTGTTAGAAGGTGACAGAGATATGCTGGCGGGCATGCGCAAGTTTCCTCGATCGCCTCGGCTTGCCGCATGCCCGCCAGCATATCTCTGTCTCCTTCTATCACACTCTATTCCCTTGCCTGAAGCACAGCAGTGGCCAGCGGCTTGCTGCCTGGCTCAGCACATACGGCGAGTTCGTAGATTTGAATCGCGCGACCGGAAGTAACAGAGTAACCTCATTTTCTCGGATGGAAAAATTTTCTCCGCCAATCCGATTGCGGCATCGTCTTTTACATAACACGCATAACGTCCCTGATTTTTTTTGTCGGTATAATTAAGATACACCCTGTATATATACACCGCGGACAGGCCAACAAGGACCACGCAAATATCACTTCTTTATAGGTCTAGTTTCCTTCTTTCTCTCCCAGAAGTCTTTCATCCTGGTCGACAGCGCAGCTCTTCTTTCAGCAGTCCATTCTCCTCTGTTGAGATTCTTCTTCTCCCCGACAAGAATTTTGAGGCCAATTTTTTTTCTGTACTCTATTCGATTTAGACAATATTCTTCAGTAATTTTGAATTTTTGAAGTTCTTCTTTCATTTGTTTTACATAGCCTTTATAATTCCAGATTTTATCAAAAATTTGTTTGTTTAACCTTGAGCAATCCATGCAGACCATATGTCCGTAGAACTGAAGTCGCCGTTTTCTGGCCATCACTTCAAGGTTGTCGATTTTACTATAAATTTCTGCATTGAATCTCAGTCTATAACCTTCCTGTGTTTTCCTAGGACCATAAATCCTTCCTAAAATTCTTCTTTCTATCTTGAGTAATAGTAAATTTCAAAATGAAAACTCCTATGATATCGGTAAGCGTTTTACTATACGGTATCTCCTAAATAGCTTTTGGCACTTAGCAGGTTTCTGGGTTACACTCTTCAATGGTTTCCTCTAAACTCACCTGTCTGAGATGAGGCTCGAGTGTAGCTTGAAGGAAGCCGATACTCATAGAAGTGACGACGATGCTGCATGCCGCCAGCAGCACGCCAGGGATCCTCAGGACTTTGAGCAGACCAGCTGCGAACAATACAACAAGCATGTTGAGGTTAAAGTCTGTGATCTCCACTTATTAGTATTTCTGACTGTTATAATCTGCTTGAAGCCTACTCCAGTTGAGAAAGTTCACTGCTTAGCTGGTATTGCTCCTGGGGAGATACGCAGGGAGGTAGCAGCGAACAAGGAAATATTTAAGGCATCCACATCACAAAGGCCCACTATTTGGATATTCCTCCGCCCGAACTCGCCTTAAATCTAGGAAAAGCTTCCTTCGGACTACAGTCAGCCTTGAAGTCAATGCTGACACTGTTAGGGCAAGAATGTGGAAGGAAAGAACTGGTCATCTGTCCGGCTGGATGACCCCAAAAGAAAGCCTTCCTCCGGGCCATATGGAAGGCTGGGCAACATGGAAGGCGCTCAACCAACTACGGACTGGAGTTGGAAGAACCAAGATGAACCTGCAGAAATGATTTTTTTTCGAGTGACTCTCTCCTCTGTGATTGTGGGGAACTACAGACAGTCCAACATCTTTACCAGTGCCTACTATGTCCAGCAACATGCACAATGGAAGATTTAACACTTGCCAATCCGAATGCTATTGACGTCGCCCGTTACTGGACAAAGAACATTTAATTTGGTTGCGGGTTATCTGGCAGTCAGATGTTTGTGTGTTGTTCAACTGACTTGTATGTCGGCGTCCTTACTTAGAATAGTTTGCCGAGTACTTGGTGTCTTTATTAACAATTCACTGTACCCTTATTATTATTTGTATTTGATTCTCACTGTTTACCAAGTATTTTGTGTCTTTATTAACAATCCACTGTACCCTTATAGATTTTATTATTTGTATTTGATTCTCACTGTTTACCATTTGTGATTGGTGCTCCTGATACGAAAAGAGAAAGATCTGCAAGTACCGGTGTGCGGCAAAACGCAATATACAGGATGGGGCACTTAAAACTGTTTTTCGGAATATTTGGAAAATTACAAATCGGATTCAAAAATCAGTTGAAATAAAAGTGTTCACCTCGAAGAGGGACATCCATTAACATAAAGCTCGACCCCCCTGCACTACCCCGAGGGGCGGGAGGGGGGGGGTGGCTTTGAAATCTTAAATAGGAACCTCTAGCCTATATTTTATTGCAAATTTGGATTCTCCAAGACAAAATATGTAACTTTTGTATTACACATGTTTTTCGTTTCATGATAGATGACGCTGTAATCGAAAAAAAATGAAAATGAGTTGAAAATTGTTGAAAAAATGGTAGTATCTAAAAAAATACACATCAGATTATTAAAATCGAAGTAAGTTTTTTGATATTTTTGAGAATGGTATGTGACAAGGGAACTCACAGTAATCAAGCACCCCGAAGGGAACAAATTACTACTACGTCCTCGTCGTTGTTCCTGGGTAACGCTAAAAGTAGTCTAAAAATGCATAGCGGGAGCGTTGACGGTGTCACATGATAGCATTCTCAAAAATATCAAATACTTAACTTTAATTTACCAAATGTGAAGCGTATTTTTTTATTAGATATTACCATTTTTCAACAATGGACGCATTGGACGAACAGTTCGTTTCTTTGTTTATGTTCCGCCTCTTAGAGCAACTATCACCAACAATCCTTAGAGTTCGTGAAGTGCGGATTGTTAAGAATTGCGAGGAATTCTTTAATAGTACATTATGCAACTATGATGGCAATAATTAAGACACTCGTATGGAAATTATAAAACTCGCGTACGCTCGTTTTATAAACATAGCCTACTCGTGTCTTAATTACCATTATATGCGAGTTGCATACGACTGTTTATGTTCGACGATAATTATAATTTTATTATATGTTTTAACATAAATATCTGTCGAGATGTCGCCAGTTTTATGTACTGAACAGAGCGCATGGGACGCAGAGAATGCCTTGTATTTGGCCATGGTCTCCTCGATTACCCCACTATCACACTGCTATCCTTATCTAATTGGTCAAATAACTGTTTCTTGAGCTGTGATTGGTGGGAGAAACTGTTTCATAATGAAAAATAGTGTTATAATGACCATCATTATGATACAGTTTTCTGACATATAATAGTCAGGGTCGAACATAAAAATATTTTGACAAACAAAACAATTTAAAAAATATATGCTTCAGATTTTAAAAAATGTGTTTATTGCATAAAGAAGGTGCTCTTAACCTTAAAATACTAACATTATTCATTTGATGCTTAATACTAATAATACTTTAAATTTACGTACATTACGAACTTTGTGCCGAGGCACCAATTAGTTAAATGGTTGAAATTAATATACAATTCGTAGTGTAATTTATATACACTGAATCCTCTGTGGTCTTTGAAATTTAATACGCTAAGTTCCATCTTAGATAAGCTGAGCGCGCCGGCCGGCCGGCCGGATGAGTCGTGAGAGAGACTCAATGTTGAAGTCGTTTACTTTGGTGTATATAGCAGTATGTAATCTCTCCAGCCTCTTATACTGTCTGTGGTTTTTATGAGGTTGTTTTTATAATCCCTCTGAAGTGATACGACCTTTATCTACATCAAATTCCCACATCTTTGTTATTGCCATGGCGAATGTTGTTAAATTCGACGATAGTTTCCAGGCAATTCTTAGCCCCATGATTTTGCCTCTAGAACTATAATAATAATAATAATAATAATAATAATAATAATAATAATAATAATAATAATAATAATAATAATAATAATAATAATAATATCGTATGGCCTCGGGTGCCGGGTGCAAGCTTTGTAATCTGACACCCAGAGGGTAGCTTGCATGTCGAATTACGTTGTTCCCTGAATCACTATGAAAGTCAAGGAGGTTAGATATCTAAGCTCCTAGAAAACTATAGCGCTTTCTAGTAGAGAAATGAGGACTTTGTGTTGGCGGAAAATCCCGATATTAATTTTGCCATTATGAACACGGCCTTCTGAATTCAAATGGGTTCTTTGACATTCCAACATCGTTATGACAGGGTGTCGCAATTTTTGCCGCCTTTCAAAAAAAAAAAACACTTACCACGGCCAGGAGCGAACCTGAAATCTGGGGGTTAGTAGACCGACAAGCTATCCACTCACCCACCGTGGCAAGCTGCCTCTAGAACTGATTGGCATTATTAACAAAAGCATTGACATCACCATCATAGACCAGTAGAAGCACTGCTGGAAGATGGTGGAGTGGAGACAGATATAGAGGGAATTCTAAGCAGTTAAATTATTCATACACGTAGATTTTACTATGTTAGTATTGTAGGGTTGAAGAAACAACAACAATGTGAATGTACACACCTCCTTCTTTGGTGTCCACCTCTGCGTCACTATTTGGTGGCAATACGAATGCCGTCATGATCGCTGAGAGGAAGAGGGTCGAACCCATGATCGCAAAGGGTGTCGAGTAACCTCCTACCTGAAAGCATAAAGAATGAGATCATGCGTTTAAGTTATGATTTTCCAGGTAATAGCAACATTAAAATATCGACCAAGGATGCTGATAATAATAATTTGGCCTTGGCCTTTATGGACCTCGCTTGATAGTCTTTGCCTGTATCTTCTCATTCTTCCTCCTACTTCCCTCTGCTGTTCTTCTGTGAAGGTTCTTTTCTTAGTCACTATATCCCCCCCAGGGGCTCACATCTAGTGGGACGTGGGTTGGCGACCACGGGACCTCAGCTGAGTCCGGCATTGCTTCCTCTTACTTGTGCCGGGCTCCTCTCCGTCTTCTTTCCTGTCGACCTCTCATGGTCAACTCTTTTTCTCTTCCGACCCCGACGGTATTAGGGTATCTGAGGCCTAGAGTGTCTTTCACTTTCCCGCATTAATTGACCATTCTCTCGTATTTCCTGATCCCTCATTCTTCGAGGGGTCAGACCTCTTGTTTTCTTTTCAGGTTATCTCCTGCCTTCTGCTCAAGGCCCTCAAAGGAGGCAGGGTGTATGTAGCCCAACCACTTTAGGTGCACCCTGGATAATGCTACAGTACATCCTCAAGGGCTCCCTGCTGGTGAGTTTGGGAGTTGGCGACCCCGAGGGATTCCTGAGCTGGGTCAGTTTTGTCCCCGTTTTCCTCTGACTTATGGGTGGGCCCCTCTCCTATCTGCCTTTCATGGCTCTCCTTCCTTCCAAGTCCCTTAATCCTCATTCTTCGAGGGTTGAGGGCATTTCTTTTCTTCCTGTCCTTTATTTGGCATATCTTTATTTGTTTACCATTTCTTCTTCTAGTATGTAAGTTTGGTTGGTTGGTTCTTAAGTTTAGGGACTGCGACAACACGGTCATGTAGCCCCGTGTACTTTGGGTGTGTTTAAAATCTGTCTGATAACCGGTGTTAATTGTGATGACTGTATTAGTGTGTGTTATCTGTTTTTAATTCTAGTAAGGACTGCAGACTTTTTAATTTTTCATATAGTTCCTACTTTTGCCACCAAACGCCACCGTCAACGACTACTAGTTCAGAACTTAGCTACCAGACGCCACCGCAGTCGGCTCTTGGCAACGAACGTAGGAACCTAAGAGCGTTGTTTACATTCTTAACCTTTACAATTTAGCTTCACACAAGTGTAATTAGTGAAAGGTTCTTTAACATGCCATAAATCTATGACATGGGACCGCCGGCTTTACTTCCCCTCCGAAGGAAGGCATACTGAGGGATTTTAACGCTCTTAAAAAATCGACGACTTCGGCCGGATTTGAACCCGCTATCTTGGGCATAGAAGCTCAGCATGCTACCATCGACGCCACCGAAGCCGCTTAGTATGTAAGTATGTAGTTAGTATTAGTTATAGTTTTCATTCTCATCTCATATTTGACTACCCAAACCATTAGGGGCCGATAACCTAGATGTTAGGCCCCTTAAACCAGCAATTATCATCCTCATCTTTGTCACTGGCTCCTGTCCCGTCCTTCTCCTGGTAAACTCTGTATTCCTTCATTAATCGTCTGAATTTCTCGCTATCTGCTCTTTCGTCTTCTTGTTCCCCTATCTTGGCCAGTTCCGTTCTCACTTCTCGAAACCATTTGAGATCTGTCTTTCTCTTCCTGAGAAATTCGAAAATTCTTTTTGTTAGTCTGTTGCCATCCATTCTCAGAAGGTGTCCATAGAAGTGTAATCTACTCTTGTTGTTCATCAGTTCAACCACTCCTTCAGTTTTCCTGGTTCAATTCTTTGATTGGTCTTAGTCTTCCCTCTCCATCCTTATCTTTGGGCCCAGAATTTTCTTAAGCATTTTTCTCTGTTTCTTCCTGACATTTTCAAGCCCATCTTTCCCAATCAATCCAACATTTCTGCTTCATACTGAACCCTTTATCCACAGGCTGTATAAAGGATTCTAATAAATTATTCATCATCTTTTGATACATTTCTACAGACAGCAGATATGAGAGCCAGACGGAGTTGGGAAATATTGAGAAATCAGTGGCAGAGAGAACACAATGGGTTAAGCTCCTGTGGTATTTTAGGAAGTAGCATAAAATTCATGACACATAGGACAGGTGCAACTTTTAGCGCGAAGATGGCTTGGGTGCGCACAATATGGCTTGTTACTATAAGAGTTGGCGCCAAGAAGAAGATTGAATGCTACGATGTAATTGGTCAATCTTCATGTTAACCACTCCATGTGGCAGGAATACAAGTAAGAGCGCGCAAAGATCTACAAGAGTCTGAACCAATAATATCAAGACGCCCTGTTTAAGCGGCAACTCGGCGTGGTAACGCACCCTGGTAAATTAATGCGGGAGTTATCTACGGATTAATTCCACGATCGATTCGAGCTAGCTTTAGCAAAATCGTAACCTCCACATTGCTACGAACTCAATGATACCGATCGCATGCTAGTCTGATAATTATTATGGAATATTTTTCCATAAACCCCCTTCCATACCTACTCTAGCCAGTTTCATTTATAAATGGTCCAGGAAGCTTCGAGACATGACTTTTTTATTTGAGCATTTGAGGACGTAAGGTCTTTATTCAGGTGTCTGAGGACACGAGGCATAACTTCATATGTTTTCATGTGTTTGAACATGGAACAGTTTCGTCAAGTTATAAGTGTAACTTCAGTGATTTATTTGTAGTCCCAGTACTACCAGATAGGACCAGTTCATCGAAATAACTCACCAATAGACTGTCAAAGAATTTAGTACTTGATCGGTGAATTTAATAGGAAATATATCGTGTGTGTATCTGACAAACATTATTTTAATTCAGCACGAGATGACGTCTAGGAACGAGGGCGGATCTTGGAACCAGCAGGACATTTGCCAGAAGATGTCGATGACGAGCTAAGCATTTAAAGGAGTGATGGCTGCGGATGTTTCCCTGACGCTGTTCTATAGGAATGAGTACAAATGAATTTATTTATTAAATCAGCTATGGTTTTATGGGACGTATTTTTGTAGATATTTTTTTTGTTTGGTTATGTAGATTCTTAGTTCTTGTTTACTGACACATTAAGTATGGGACAAGCTGAGCGCTTTATAATTTGTAAATATTGTGATTTTGTATGGTTCAACTATACGGGGCTATGCGCAGCTCGTGCTCGCATTCGCTTGCGTAAATCGCGGTCAAGCATTGTAATTCGGAAGTATGCCTTATAACAAAAATGGAACTGAATTAATTTGAGATAAAAAATAGAATTTGGAGGGTAAAGATTATTTGTGAGCAGAATTTTATGACGGATCAGGATTATTTTGATAGTTGCTTTTCTAGCGGATCTGTACGGGATGGCACTTTGCACCCGAGTTTTTGTTGTTTATTTTGTTTAATGTGTCTATGGACGCAAAATAGGTTGATCTGTTTTGAGCCGACCCAGTTGGTATGTTTATGAGTGAGTCAGTCCAAGCTTTATGGTGTGTGGTGATTTTACGATGTGTTCGCGGGGACGTATCATTGAGATTATTCCGGCTTGCTGCATATTGGCCCAGTTCATAACCTCGCGTGGCTGAACTAGTGGTTTATATTTGTGTTTTCTTGCCATCCAAGTGGATGAGTGAGATATGTCTGCGTTTCCAGATGGATAACGGGATCAGTGTGGTCTCATATAAATAGCACCAAGCTTGAAGGACTGAGAGAGAGACGAGGCAGCGATGACTCATACAGGAGGGGTGCGCTCAAATCAGTTAACAAATGTTTGTCATTAGTAACAGGCTAGGGTCCTGTATTTCAATTTAAGACGTTGTTTAAAATTCACAAAACCTGATCGGTTATAAAGAGTATTTGATTGATTAAATGGGTGTTGTCCATAGTTGTAAGGTAGCTCCCGAAACATCTGTTTGTCTGGCGTTTTATAAAAATGTAAATATAATTTTCAGCCGTTAGACTTGTATTTTGTTGTTGTTGGTTGACTTCTTGTGTGCTTATTTTACGCGTTCAATGACCCCGTGTGGCATTAGTATGTGCGAGGCTGTGTTCCCATTTTGTGATGCGAGCTTTTTGGCCTATTTTCGGCATGATCTTTATGTTTTGTGTGCTTTAGCACCGGGTAGAATCTCATGGAGGTTCTTCATGTTTTTGTATTATTAGATCTTGCATGTGTCAGTAGTAATTATAGTGTGTTAATTAAGGGTGGGTCCCATAGCCGTAGTGTGATTTAAAAGATGCAACTCCGTGAGCAAGATGACTGTTTCAGTTGTAAACGGACTCGCATCAGTACTCATTTTCTTATTAAGAAGCAGTACACCGCGCATTATATAACTTCTTGACCAAAAAAATGGACTTGCATCCATATGTTTTGAGGAGCGAGTTCCTACCGCTCAATTTTATGTTATGATTAACCATTTTGTGTGAAGCTGTATTCACATTGTTTTGTTGTGTGGAGCGGGTGCTTACCGTTCAGTAATATATTTATTTCATATGAGAGTGCAAGTCAGGGGGGACTTCTGTTTATTATTATTATTATTATGCACATATTTTTCAGTCATTAAATATCTTTTATTCTACTTGTTATTCATTTTATTTCTAGTATAGCCTCTGTTATGGACCTTTCTATTCATTAGAGCATATTGTTCTTTGCGAACTTTGCTGTGAAAGCAGTCAGGACTGAACACGACCCCGTAGATGAATCTTGACAAAACAATGCTTTATTGAAGGGTGCATAGACAAGCTGGCTTAACCAACGTGGGGCGTTTCGCTGTTTTAGGCTTTTCTAGCGGATCATAGACTAGCTGGCGCGCCAAGTTGGGGCTAGTTCGTTGCTAGGTACCGATAGAACACATTGGATGGTCAGCATAGATCTAGTAGATCAAGCTGTCGCGAAAATGTGGTATTTCACTGATATATGGGACTGTTTGAAATCACCGGAAGTGATATTTTGTTAACGTAAATACGGCGAAGAGAAATACCACCAAGAAAATGGAATACACAGTAGAGTTACGAGTTTGCAAGTTAAATACGATTCACGTTTTGTTTATTAATGTAATTAGTAAAGTAGTGTACGTGAAATCGGGCGCCCATTGATTAAATGTAAAACTAGATTTGTTTAGAAAGTCAAGGAAGGAAGCTTGTAGTTTAACGTGACCGTTAATCTCGCGATCATAAGCCACGGGACCTCCGTTTTACGTGGAATCCGTACCACAGGACATGTCATTTCATATCGAAAATCTCACATTCATTGACATGGAATCGAACCCGGTCCGCCTTGGTGAGAGGCATACAGCTAGACCGCTGAGCCACCACGCCCCTCCGCTTAGAAAGTCATACTCATGAATATGTTAGGTGGCTGGTAGCCTTAAATGACAATTAATACTTTGTTAATGAGTCAGCGTTAACATCAGATCTGGATAGTAATTTTATGACTGAATATGTGCGGAGTTAAAAATATATGAAGTAAAATTAGAACCATTCAGTGATGCAGATTGATTTGCGGGAGTAAAGGGAATAAGATTAAATGAACTGAAAGTGGTCAAATGAAGTAAATGTATGTCAAGAATTATATATGTGTGTGTCGGGGAGACATTTCCATGTCATCCTCCTATTTTCTCAGTGATATATATCTTTGTGTGTGATAACGGCAACAGTAGCGGAGATCCAGGCGATTATTGAAAGTGCCACGGCACGAACCCAGATACTATTGAAGGAACAAAGTGAAAAATTAGACATTAAATTAGCGGAACAAAATGAGTCATTCCAGACTCAAATGAATGACACTATAACAACACAATTATCTGAACAGAATGCACAATTATCTGAACAGAATGAGTCATTCCAGACTCAAATGAATGACACTATAACTAAACAACTAAACGAACAGTCAGGCGAGTTTAAAACACAATTATCTGAACAGAATGAGTCATTCCAGACTCAAATGAATGACACTATAAAAACACAATTATCTGAACAGAATGAGCCATTAGAAATTAAATTAATTGAACAGGGTAACTCATTACAAGCGCAAGTAAATGAAAATATAAACAAACAATTAGAAGCGCAAGAAAGTAGAAATACGAGTCAGCTAGCCACATTATCTGCAGAGATGAAAGAGTACACTACACAGCAGATGGTTCAATTCGCGCTTGATATAAGTAAGAATAACGACAAACAGCTAGGTCAGATACAAAAATTAGAGGACACCTTCAACCGTAAATTAAATGATTTGGACGAAACTGTATTGGCAAAACTAGCTCAGATAGAATTAGCATGCACGGTAAATAACAGTGAGGTTAAAACGGCACAGGATGGTCTTGAAAAGCTGTTTGATTGGATGTAGGAGGATTCTACGTTTATCCAGGGACAATTGTCAGCAGTAAATGAAAGTATTACGGGCCTGATAAAGGACATGGATAAATTAAAAATACAATCAGCAGAGCGATGGCGAAACCTAGAATCGGACCAGAATAATTTGAAGAGTACGATAGATGAGAATAATCTACGTCTAGAAGACAGGCTTGAGAAGATAGAATCGAATCAGGAGGACACGAAACAGCAGATGGAAGAAAAACTGGGCGCGATTAAAGATAGCATCAGAAAGGATTGGCGTAAGATGAGCAGCGACTCTAAAGAAGAACGGTTAACGATCATAAAGACCGTAGGTGATAACCATACGCGCATTAAAGCACTTGAGGAAGAAATTAAGAGTAAAATGAAGGAACAGACGGACAGGATCATAAAGGCAGAATTGCGTTCGTTGGGACAGAACACGTTATTTCAGACAGAGCACGTTAAAGATAAGGAAGTTGACTCTGCAAGCCCAGGGGCAATTAGCGCGGCGAGTAGCCACGGACTGACAGGCAGCCCATTAACGACTAACACAGAGGGATTTCACAACAACGATGGGGGAACCTCTACTCCTCAACATGGCCATCAGCACCCTCAAGTCGTACCAGTTATTCGATCAAATGAATTTAAACCAAATAAATTCACAGAAAATTCTGGTGTCACACCGAAGGCATATCTTAGGGAGATGGAGGACTATTTTAATGACAATAACATACCGCCCGCGCGTCGTTTAAGACTGATGGAACGATTTCTTTCGGGAAATGTACTTACGTGGTTCTTGAGCTTCAAGTATACTTTCGGAGGGTTGGATGATTTCAAGGATGCGTTTCTTAGAAAGTATTGGTCGGCTTCTCTACAGCAAAGCCTTAGAATGGAACTTTATTCCAGAAAATACCAGTCAACTCAGCAGACGAAATATTCAGATTTCTTTTCGTTACAATTGTTAAAATTTAAAGATTTGGATCATCCTTTAGAAGAATCGGATCTGGTTATGACGATTGCACGGCAGTTGCTAGTCAATGTTCAGCAGGTGTTAGTGGCGGCAAACGTGGACACAGCGGTTCGAGCCGAACAAATCTTACGTCAGATTGACGAGACAACATCTCACTTGCAGCAGAGAGGGGGACGACAGCTGGAACTTGTAAACACAACGGAGGTGGTTAAACCCACTCAAGTACACACCAGATCCCAGGCCACAAATACAAGTGTGTCAACAACACCAAGACGAGGTCAGGAGGGCGAAGAAAATAGATCACACCAGCGACATGATAATAATAATGATAGGCAGACCCAGGGCAACAATAGGTATCAACAGCGAGGATACCAACAATGGAGAAATAATAGGAGAAATGAGGGACCCTACAGACGGTACGAAAATATCAATAATGAGAATCGATAGTGGCGTGAAAGGAGATACCAGAACCAGGGGCACTATCGAAATTATAGGAATGAATGGAACGACAGACACGCTGAATCGCAGCGTTACCTGGAAGAATTACACGCTAATGGAGGGGACGAACAAGGCCATTGGGAACGTGCCATTAATAGGTCAAATCCAGACACTCACATTGAGGGGGCCGAGAGTTTATTGAAGCAGGAAGAACGTCAGGGAAATACGCGACAGAAGGATGATGGTAGTCGCGGGGGTTGTAAAAAAAATCCCAATAATTGCAAAAGGAGTCACCCTGAGAGAGCAACAGCCGGATTGTGAAGAAGGATGGGTTGTGGCACACATACAAGAGTGGATAGCTTTGCCAGAAGATTGCCTGGAGGAGATTGTAAAACCAAGGAATGATGATATCAAACAACTACCTATTATTTATGCCAGGATTGGTGGAATTAACGTGAGATGCTTAGTTGACACGGGTTCACAAATTAGTCTTGTATCGGAGGCTTTGGTTCGAGAGTTGGGACGGAGTCAGAATATTCCTGTGATTGCAGTACCACAACTCAAGGTGAGGGGCGTTATTCCCGAACGCACCGTCACTTGCAAACGTCAAGCATTTATAGAATTGGATATATTAGACCATATATTTGGACAGACTTTTATCATTATGGCTAAAATGAATTTTAACATTATTCTGGGTGCAAATTTCATTTGTGACTACCAGGCAGTCATAGATTTGCACAACAATACAGTCAGTTTTAAGGAGTTTGATAAACTGAAGGATGTGGGCTTACACATGGATGAAATCACTACAGGGAAGGACGTGAATTCATGGGCATTGGAGGCAATAGCAGAGGAGACAGAAGAGAAGGTACGAAAGGCGGAAGGTGACCTTATAGATGTGGCTGTTGTGGAATTAAATGAAGAGAGTGACTCTCAGGAGATATGGGCTTTACTAGCAGAAGGAGACGACAGCGATACTCAGTTTGAAGAACTATTACAGGAGCGGCTCAGTGACATCCAACTTGGGGTTGAACATAGGAAGAGACTTGAGGAGATCTTAAGAAGACACAAGGCAGTGTTTGACACAGTTCCAGGGAAGATACTAAATTTTCAGTATTCTATGCAGGTTGAGGATTGGTCCCCATTTCGAAGTAAATTATACCCTATACCAGAAAAACATCGGGAGCAGGTCAAAAGGATTATTGATGATGTGTTGCAAGCTGGAGTGATTAAGAAGACTCCTACACCTTATTTAAATGCGATTTTGGCAGTCACAAAACCAAATGGATCCATTAGACTTTGTCTCGACGCCAGAAACCTAAACATGCGCCTTATTTTTCCCGAGTATGACAGAGCGCCAATCATCAGAGACGTCTTAAAAGGATTTAAGAACAAGAGTATCTATTCGTCCGTAGATCTGACGAGTTCGTTTCACCATATCGAACTGGATGAGAAGTCACAGCTTCTTACTGTCTTCTTGTTCGATAATCAGACATATTGCTTCGTCCGTATGCCCTTTGGCGTTAAAACAGCTGGATGCGCATTAATTCGAGCCTTGGATCGGAACCTGACTGAAGAAGTGAAGGAAATGACGGTACGATATATTGACGATATACTATTGGCTTCAGATAACATCGAGACACATATGGAAAATTTGGATAAGCTTTTGGACAACCTTAGAACTGCAAACTTTAAAGTCAACTTGAAGAAATCCCATTTCTTCAAGAAGGAGATTTTATACTTAGGGCACATCATTGACCAGGAGGGAGTGCGGCCAAACCCTGCGAAGATAGAGGCAATAAAGAATTTCCCTACACCAACGAGAGTGAAACATATCAGAGCTTTCCTTGGCGTGACGGGCTTCTTTAAGGAAAACTGCCCAGGATATACTGAAACCGTAGCACCTATGCAGGAGATGCTGAAGAAGAACAACAAATGGCTTTGGAACGCTGAGTGTGAGAAGTCATTTCAAGATACTAAATTATTACTGGAAAATTGTATCAAATTAGGTTACCCAGACTTTCAACGGAAATTTATTATCCAAGCGGATGCTTCCATGGTTGGTATAGGAGCGATGTTATACCAAGAAGATCCAGCTAACCTTCAACATCGTGATTATTTAGCATTTGTGAGCCGCAGATTGCGTAAACACGAGCGCAACAATACGGTCACGGAACTCGAATTGTTGGCAATACTTCATGCTTTACAACAATGGGAACGGATTGTGTATGGTTACCCCATTACTATTAGAACAGACCACAAAGCACTAACGTTGTTGTTCAAGACATCTATGGCTAGCGATCGTGTGGCACGTTGGTCCATCTATATACAACAATTTAACATCGAAATTGAACACTGCCCAGGAAAAATGAATGTAATTCCGGATGTATTAAGCAGGAACCCCGAGCCTGATACCGAAGAAACAGCGATAGTACAGCATATTGAATTAACAGCAAAGGACCATGCATTCTTGGAGGAATTACGGGAGATAAGACGAGAGCAGGAAGCAGAACCATGGATGTACCAAATGATCCAGTATTTTAAGAAGGAATTACCAGCAGGAACCCCAGCGTACAGAGAAGCAAAAGCCAGAGAAGGAAGATACAGTATGTCTACCTCAAAAATTTACTGCATAAATGGGTAGATGAAGAACACACCAAATTACGTATCATGGTACCTGCATCATTACAAAGAGGACTTACTTGGCACATACATGAAAGTTTCGAACATGTGGGAATCGACAAGGCACAAGCGACCATAGGAGAAACGTTTACATGGCCGCGAATGAGGACTACCATCTGTGACGTAATAAAGACTTGCGATCCTTGTCAGAGGACGAAGTCGAATAATTACTTAATGAGGCAGTATCCTAGACCATTGCTACCTCAGAAACCCTGCGAGCTTGTGGCACTGGATTGTTTCTGTCCGATCCCGAAAGGTAGGCGTGGTTGCCGTCACTTACTAGTGAGTATTGATGTGTTTTCTAAGTTTGTTGTGTTGTGCCCCATTCAGAAAACTACATCGAAACAAGTACTCAATCGTATTCGAAATAGTTATTCCAATCCTTGGAAAACCAGAGTTTATATTGTCGGACCATGGAAGCTATTTTACGAGCGCCGAATTCAAGAAAGGTATGGAGGACTTGGATGTAAGACACATGTTTAGTAGCGTTCGCCACCCTCAAGCTAATCCTAGCGAACGCGCAATAAAATGCGTTACTAAATACTTAAGAATCTTTATTCCCAATGAACATCACAAGTAGGTAGACAGGATCAAAGACGTAGAGACCTGTATGAATACAACTAGACATGAGTCGACAGGCCAGATTCACATGGTCTTGCACATGAACGAATATCCAGTAAGATCGTGGAGCAACATCATCAATTGCCCACAATATCCCATGGTTGGTCATGAGTTGAGAATTGAGAGAACGAGAGTCCATATGAGAAACCAGGCGGATCGCAGATTACGTCGTGTCAGAAATAAGAGGTATCACAGAGAACTATTAGCAAAAGAGCTTGAGTTAGTACGGAAACCAGCGACATCTGATCCAGAAAAGAAGGTATTCAACAAGTTCAGTCCCAAATTTATTGGACCCTTCTGCATTGTGCGTAATCTTGGTAACAACGCATACAGAGTAAAAGAATTGAGTGCAGGTACAATGTCTGTCTACAACGCAGTGAATTTAAAAGTGTATTTTACTAGCGAACCTTGGGAACGCAGAAATAATGCTGCAAATTGAATATATGGAAGTACTTTTGCACATCCAAGTATACGGGGGTCAATGAGTACGTCAGTTGAACGAGGAAGTTGGGGGCAGCCTGTTGTTGTCAAACACTAATGAGCTTTGACGATGATGACACAGGGAGCGATCGAGCGAGAGAGATAAGGATACTGGGCAGGAGAGGTACTAGCCTTAGGCGATCAGACAGGCAGGCAAGCGTGGAATGTCTGAATGAATGAATGAGCAGGAAGTAAACACGAGTGCGTGACGACACTCCAACAACAGTGGCGGCTAGACTAGACTTATGAGAGGGAGATTTCTCTAGGATTGGCAGAAATGGAATACAGATGTTATGTACATTTTTTTTAAATCGACTATATGCTATGTTCGATTTTTTCCATGCAGGAGGATTATGAACCCTTTATCCACAGGCTGTATAAAGGATTCTAATTAATTATGCCTCATCTTTTGATACATTTCTACAGACAGCAGATATGAGAGCCAGACGGAGTTGGGAAATATTGAGAAATCAGTGGCAGAGAGAACACAATGGGTTAAGCTCCTGCGGTATTTTAGAAAGTAGCATAAAATTCATGACACATAGGACAGGTGCAAATTTTAGCGCGAAGATGGCTTGGGTACGCACAATATGGATTGTTACTATAAGAGTTGGCGCCAAGAAGAAGATTGAATGCTACGATGTAATTGGTCAATCTTCATGTTAACCACTCCATGTGGCAGGAATACAAGTAAGAGCGCGCAAAGATCTACAAGAGTCTGAACCAATAATATCAAGACGCCCTGTTTAAGCGGCAACTCGGCGTGGTAACGCACCCTGGTAAATTAATGCGGGAATTATCTACGGATTAATTCCACGATCGATTCGAGCTAGCTTTAGCAAAATCGTAACCTCCACATTGCTACGAACTCAATGATACCGATCGCATGCTAGTCTGATAATTATTATGGAATATTTTTCCATAAACCCCCTTCCATACCTACTCTAGCCAGTTTCATTTATAAATGGTCCAGGAAGCTTCGAGACATGACTTTTTTATTTGAGCATTTGAGGACGTAAGATCTTTATTCAGGTGTCTGAGGACACGAGGCATAACTTCATATGTTTTCATGTGTTTGAACATGGAACAGTTTCGTCAAGTTATAAGTGTAACTTCAGTGATTTATTTGTAGTCCCAGTACTACCAGATAGGACCAGTTCATCGAAATAATTCACCAATAGACTGTCAAGGAATTTAGTACTTGATCGGTGAATTTAATAGGAAATATATCGTGTGTGTATCTGACAAACATTATTTTAATTCAGCACGAGATGACGTCTAGGAACGAGGGCGGATCTTGGAACCAGCAGGACATTTGCCAGAAGATGTCGATGACGAGCTAAGCATTTAAAGGAGTGATGGCTGCGGATGTTTCCCTGACGCTGTTCTATAGGAATGAGTACAAATGAATTTATTTATTAAATCAGCTATGGTTTTATGGGACGTATTTTTGTAGATATTTTTTTTTTGTTTGGTTATGTAGATTCTTAGTTCTTGTTTACTGACACATTAAGTATGGGACAAGCTGAGCGCTTTATAATTTGTAAATATTGTGATTTTGTATGGTTCAACTATACGGGGCTATGCGCAGCTCGTGCTCGCATTCGCTTGCGTAAATCGCGGTCAAACATTGTAATTCGGAAGTATGCCTTATAACAAAAATGGAACTGAATTAATTTGAGATTAAAAATAGAATTTGGAGGGTAAAGATTATTTGTGAGCAGAATTTTATGACGGATCAGGATTATTTTGATAGTTGCTTTTCTAGCGGATCTGTACGGGATGGCACTTTGCACCCGAGTTTTTGTTGTTTATTTTGTTTAATGTGTCTATGGACGCAAAATAGGTTGATCTGTTTTGAGCCGACCCAGTTGGTATGTTTATGAGTGAGTCAGTCCAAGCTTTATGGTGTGTGGTGATTTTACGATGTGTCCGCGGGGATATATCATTGAGATTATTCCGGCTTGCTGCATATCGGCCCAGTTCATAACCTCGCGAGGCTGAACTAGTGGTTTATATTTGTGTTTTCTTGCCATCCAAGTGGATGAGTGAGATATGTCTGCGTTTCCAGATGGATAACGGAATCAGTGTGGTCTCATATAAATAGCACCAAGCTTGAAGGACTGAGAGAGAGACGAGGCAGCGATGACTCATACAGGAGGGGTGCGCTCAAATCAGGTAACAAATGTTTGTAATCAGTAACAGGCTAGGGTCCTGTATTTCAATTTAAGACGTTGTTCAAAATTCACAAAACCTGATCGGTTATAAAGAGTATTTGATTGATTAAATGGGTGTTGTCCATAGTTGTAAGGTAGCTCCCGAAACATCTGTTTGTCTGGCGTTTTATAAAAATGTAAATATAATTTTCAGCCGTTAGACTTGCATTTTGTTGTTGTTGCTTGACTTCTTGTGTGTTTATTTTACTTGTGGCATTAGTATGTGCGAGGCTGTGTTCCCATTTTGTGATGCGAGCTTTTTGGCCTATTTTCGGCATGCTCTTTATGTTTTGTGTGCTTTAGCACCGGGTAGAATCTCATGGAGGTTCTTCATGTTTTTGTATTATTAGATCTTGCATGTGTCAGTAGTAATTATAGTGTGTTAATTAAGGGTGGGTCCCATAGACGTAGTGTGATTTAAAAGATGCAACTCCGTGAGCAAGATGACTGTTTCAGTTGTAAACGGACTCGCATCAGTACTCATTTTCTTATTAAAGAGCAGTACACCACGCATTATATAACTTCTTGACCAAAAAAATGGACTTGCATCCATATGTTGTGAGGAGCGAGTTCCTACCGCTCAATTTTATGTTATGATTAACCATTTTGTGTGAAGCTGTATTCACATTGTTTTGTTGTGTGGAGCGAGTGCTTACCGCTCAGTAATATATTTATTTCATATGAGAGTGCAAGTCAGGGGGGACTTCTGTTTATTATTATTATTATTATTATGCACATATTTTTCAGTCATTAAATATCTTTTATTCTACTTGTTATTCATTTTATTTCTAGTATAGCCTCTGTTATGGACCTTTCTATTCATTAGAGCATATTGTTTTTTGCGAACTTTGCTGTGAAAAGCAGTCAGGACTGAACACGACCCCGTAGATGAATCTTGAGAAAACAATGCTTTATTGAAGGGTGCAATACAGACATTTGGGTTTGACGACAGCACTCTTCAGGAATAGCTCCAAGTCCCATAGATGAGGGAGCAAATTTTAAAACAGTTTTGCATTGTAGCTTGAAATTAGATCACGTAATTCACTGTAAAGGGATACAACTTAACAAATGACATTTAATTTAAAAAAACATATTTTTTTATTTTAGCGTATGGCTTTTACTGCCGGGAGTGTCCAAGGACATGTTCGGCTCGCCAGTTTGGAGCTGCTTCGAGACGGACGCCCAATGGGTGAGCTACAAGTACCGTTGGGGAGGGAAGTTGGAATGTAAAGGCGAGGAGTTGGAAGGTAGCGGCTGTGGCCTATAGTTAGGGACCAACCCCGGCATTTGCCTGAAAGGAAGATGGGAAACCACAGAAGACAATCTTCAAGGTTGCCGGCGGGGGGATTCGAACCTCCTCGCCTCCCGGATGTGAGCGACTGCCAGCAGTCATGCCGTAATGACCACGGCTAACTCACCCGGTCAAAACGTCAATTAAGTTCAGTCAGGAAACCATTTGCCTCCTAGGCTAAACGGGGTTAGAAAACGGACACTTTAATGGAGACTAGCTTCTCTAGGGTGTAGGTTTAATGTTTGTTGGGCATTATTGCCTAATCTCAGCCTAGCACTGCCCTCATTGTGGAGTAAAACACTTCCTTTGAGAAATAAAGGCTACATACCCCATATATTGAAGTGTAGATTTGCCACGTATGCCAGTAAATCCTCCTGAGTACAGGCCTTTACTCAGTCATTATATCTGGATTTGGAATGAAGAATTTGTGAATATGTGTTTGAGGGACTGATATTTCATGGGTATTAAAACCAGAATCATTCAGTGTAACGTTTGATATTTGTATTTACCGCTCCAATGCGCGAGAAAACCGGAATGCTAGTATGTCCGGTGTGATAAATACTGCGCAAAAAATTACCACAGAGATGTTGGTTTCCCACATTTCTGCTATTGGTTAAATTGCAAAATTATATTTCTAAGTTATTTTTAATAATTACAAGCAATGTTTTCGTCAGACAAAATCGACAGGCCGCACTCAATGAATATTTGTAGACTGCTCTCTCGTGGATACACGGTGAACCGTCGCCGTCGTCCGTGCGTGCGTGCGGTGCTTTCGATGACGGCCGTTTCAGAACCATGACGAAAATATTACATGGTAAAGGTCTGATGTGTCCATACTGTATATGATGATGATAATTGTTGTTTTAAGGGGCCTAACATCTAGGTTATCGGCCCCTACTGTATATGATTACTATACTGTGACGACAATGTCTAGGTGTCTTAGTTTTGCCCCGTAATAAGGTAGCACTTTCTTGTTGTACGTGTCATTCGTCAATTATGGTAAGCCATTTCCATTTTTCTTATCCGGTCTTTGATAGCTTCTTCTCCTGACCCTATCTCCGGTATTATTTCGCCAAGTACTTAAAGGTTTTAACTCTCTTAATCTTGCCCTCTCTCAGCTGCAAGTTACGAGGAGCCTCTGTGATGTTGCTCATAAACTGTCTTCTCATCTGATATTTGTATAATGATACTAATAATCAACTTACCTCATACAATGCGCCCCCAACAGTTGGACCTACGATTAGTCCAAGACCAAAGAATGTTTCGAGCGACGCCTGAAAATTGAAGTAAAAAACACTTACATTAAAATGATAAATTCAATGTAACAAAGAAAATTAAAAAATTGAAAATAAAGCGAAATTTAATTTAGACAATAAAATTGGAAATTAAAAAAAAACTAAGCTTAAAATTAAAATTATATATTTTTTAAAATATGATCATAAAAAAATTAAAAAAGACGTTAAAATAAGAAATAAAATAAAATTGCATTAAATTATATTTTAAGATATGCATATAAAAATAAAATTAACATTAAAACTTCCAATTAAAAATTAAATAGCAACATTGTGCTTTGAGAGATCAAGAATATTAGAAATGGCTAGCTACAGCCTTGAAGGGACTATACGACATAATGGCCATGGTACCCCGTGTACTTGGGTGTACGTGTGGAAGCTGACTGATAATCTGTGTCATTTTGATGGCTGTGTTACTGTGTGGACTTGTAATTAAGACTAGAATTTGGGTAGGAGGCAGCCGTGGTCTTAATTAAGATACCGTTCCCGGCATCATGGAAAACTACTTTCAGGATAGCTACGGTAGGGATGTAACTCACCTCTTCTCAGTTTTGCCTCACGACGCTGAGTGGATTCCGTTCCAGCCCTCGGAACAGAATAACATTAAATGCTGGGGTGGGTCCTAACTTAAAAGGCCACGGCCGCCTCCTACCCAATCCTATCCTCAACTTACAAATATGCACACGAAGTCGCAACCCTCAAATAAGCAACAACAACAACAAAATTAAATGCCTTGAGAAAGCCGGGAACCAAACCCGAAACTCCGCGGCGTCAGCCAAGAATGCTAGTCATTGCGCCACGAGGTGGACAAAACGAAAGAAAGAAAGAAAGAAAGAAAGAGAGTATAAGAGAAAATAAGGGAGAAAGACAGAGAAAGAGAAAAAGAGGAAGTAAAGCAAAAGAAAAAGAGAGAACGAAATAAAGGAACAAAAGACAAAAGGGTGAATAAAGAAAAAAGAACCAAGACACAAAAGAAAAAGAGAAAGAATATAAAAAGAAAAATGAAAATAAAATAAGAGATAAAGAGAAATTAGAGAAACAAAAGTAAAAGACAGAATGAAAAAAAGAGCAACACAGAAGGAAAAATAGAAAGATAAAGTAGAAAAAGAAGAATAAATAGAAAAGAAGAAAACAGTGAAAGAGACAGGATGAGTGAAAATAAGAGAGAAAGAGAAAAAAGAGAAATAGAAAGAAACATTAAAAAGAGAAAGAAAACCAAGAAGAAAACGAAAAGAAGGGAGAGAGTAAGAAAAAAGAAAAGAAAAAGAGAAAAGAAGAAATATTACACAAGAGAGAAGAAAAGAGAACGAAAAAAAAAAGAAAAAGAGTGAACAAAAAAAACAAAGGAGAGAAAAAGAGAAAGAAATACACAATAATACAGAAAAAAATTGCCAAAAGAGAGAGAGAAAAAGTAGAGATTATTAAGAGTAAGAGGAGGAAAAATTACTCACAAACGTTGTCGCCACATTGTCGGGGAATTCTTTGGCTATGATCGCAAAACTCGCAGTTAGGAAGGCAGCGTTCCCCATAGCCTCGATTATCCTGATCAGGAACGATAGGACAATGAATGGGTAGTGACCTTCCACTTTATCCAGTAACCTGGGAACAGGCACCAATACATTTATATGCAGTAGTTCCCTAGAAGCAATAACAGATAGCGCCAGGAGCGCCACATGTCTTGAACAGAATAAGGTTAGTTCTTTTCCGGGCAGTGGTGAACTGTGGACCTGGCGGAATGTGTTTCCTATTTGTTTTGGGAAGGTGATTATTAATGCCCGGAAGTTCATGCACTGTTAAATGAATAAATATGCATGCAAAAATGCACTAATTATTGGTCAAATATGCATCACGTTTTAATAAATGTGCACTCGCTAACTTATTCTGACCGTCTTCTAATTTGGAAGTTAGCGGAGGACCTGAAGAAGATGGAAGACGGCCAGAAGAATTGACTACCAAATTTCTGGATGGGCAGAAAAATTTAGAGGAGTGTCTGCTGACGAAATTAGAGGAAAGCCAAAGGAAATTAGAACAGGGTCTACGTGAGGAAGTCACAGCAGTAGAAAAGAAGTTCGACACCTTACAAAAGGAAGTTACCGAGCTGCGCCTACGCCCGCTGACGGGGATGGAAGAGAAATTCAACGCTCTACAAAAGGAAGTTGCCGAGCTGCGCCGACGCCCGCCCGCAGGTACACCGGGAATATCTGGGACGGGACAGAGCAGAGTGACGCCCCCCAACCTTCGACAGAAAGGTACCGTGGAGCACTTACTTGCGTCAGTTCGAGGAGGCCTGTTTCATAAACAACTGGAACAACACGGAAAAGGCTACAGCTCTCATTGTAGCGCTGAGAGGGGACGCCCTTAATGTCCTTCAGGCCATCCCGACCGAATCTCAGCGAGTCTACTACGGCAATTACGATCACTCCTTACTCTTTAGCGTTTCTATTTTGAATATAAATAAAATATCAACAGACGGACATAAAACTACATCTTTTTTTAAACATCTCAACTAAGAAACAGTTTTAAACAGTAGGAAATGTTATTTTATGGAACTTCACACAGTGTTGACCATTAATAATTATTTTATTATGTTAATTTATAACTGATATGCAATTTTAATAGCCATTGAATGTTTAGCCTACTTTTCACATTTTGCAAAAATGAGGAAAAAGTAGTCTTATGAGATCGGGCAAATGTGTGTCTGTCTGTCCTTCTGTCTGTCTGTCTGTGTGTCTGTCCTTCTGTCTGTCTGTCTGTCTGTCTGTGTGTGTCCCCCCCCCTATCAACTCCTAAACGGCTGGAGCAATCAAAACAAAATTTGGTAGGAATAAAGGTCTATACCCAAATATCTCACGGCCATATTTGAAAATGATGTCAGTGCTACCAACTGCGAAAAAATCGCAATTGAAATTTGAGCTCCATGTTGGATATCTTGGAAGATATGAATGGGAGCTATTTCAAAATTGGCATACGTATAGATAATAATATTGCAGTTTAATTTCCAGGAGGCCATACATCGCTGTGTTGCCAAAATGATTATAAACCTGCTGATTGGTCCAATTTTTAAATGCACATAACTTCTACACTATCAATTGGAATTCAACCAAATTTCGTATGTTGTATGCATACATAACCAGATATGACTGAGCGTATTCTTAAGACTCACCAAGGCTGCCAACTGTTAATGAATGCTCCTAATTTATTTTATCCAAATACCAATATATCAGAAAGTATGCAAGCCAATAGCTCTAAACTTTGCACACGTATAGTACCTGGCATTCTAGATGCATTTGGACTAACTAATATACGTCAGTGCTGCCAACATGATTCTAAGCCTGCTGATAGGTCCAATTTTAAAATGCATGTAAATTTCAGATTATTTCTGACCAATACATGCATGACATTGTTGCCAACATGATTTTACGCACGCTGTTAGATCCAATGTTTAACTGCATGTAACGTCCATGCTATTCATTGGACTTCAACCAAATTTTGTATCCTGTACCTTAAGAGATGGAACTAAGAGTATATTCAGTCATCAGGGCTGCCAACTGTAGTGCTCTATTAGGCTACATTATGCAAGGCATACAGTATTTCGAAATAATTAGAAATTTCGATATTAGCAACTTAATTTCTTCATTATTCTAGATAGGTTCATATACTGTAGAATAATCATTGGCATGAAAAGTAGGCTCTTTAGTTCGTCACGGAACTTCTTGTTTAAAATGAAAATAATTTTACAATATTTACATAGTGAATGCTGAATAAAAATAATTGACATTAACTTACTAATGAACTGGAACGTATTAGGTATTAAAGTAATTTCAGTATTATTCTGTGATTGACTCTCGTAGTCCGAATCGAAATATAAGGCTTTAAGACCATTAAGAGTAACAAAAATTGCTTCAAAAACAATAGGAAATTAGAATATACGCCCTTCTCAAGCAGAGATATGCACTTAAACAGGCAAAGGAGAAACATATGATGCATTGTGCATAAATATGCAAACATATTATTTTGCATGAACTTCCAGGACTTAGTTATGAGTGAAGCACACCTGATCAGAGGATGCAATGAAACCAAAATAATAATAAGTGCAAAGTTTTTAGATAAGGAAAATATAAGGCGTGATCAAAAAGTTTCCGTTTGACGGCTGCACAGCCCAGAATCGATACGTCAATCAGGCAAAATAGCCGTGGCACTCATCCCACCAGGTTGAAGATCCCCGAGTGTTGAAACTCAGTGTTCTGCTGCGTGAACAAGTCTGTAACCGCCTGCTGCACATCTTCGTCCGACAGGAATCGTCCACCCTTCAAGGCCTTTCTTAAGGGACCGAAGGCGTGGGGAGAGGTCAGGACGATAGGGCGGCGGTTCGAGTGTCACCCACTTGAGTTGGCGTACCTTCTGTATTACGACCTTTCCGGTGTGGGGACGTGCGTTATCATGAAGCAGCAACACCCCTTGTCACAGTTTTCCCGGATGTTTTGCCTTAATTGCACGCCGTAATTTTTCACATCTAGTAGGACGGGGGTTGGAGACTACGGGACCCCAGCTGAGTCCAGCATTGCTTCCCCTTACTTGTGCCGGGCTCCTCTCAGTCTTCTTTCCTGTCGACCTCTCTTGGTCAACTCTAGTTCCCTTCCGACCCCGATGGTATCAGGGTATCCGAGGCCTAGGGAGTCTTTCACTTTCCCGCCTTAATTGGCCCTTGTATCATCTTTCCTGATAGTCTCATTCTTCGAGGGGTCAGCCTTCTTTTTCTTTTCATTTATCTCCTGCCTTCAGCAAAAGGCCCTCAAGGGGGCAGGGAGTATGTAGCCACACCACTTCTGGTGCACCCCGGATAGTACTACACCCTCAAGGTCTCACGGCTGGTGAGTTTAGGAGTTGGCGACCCCGAGGGATTCCCGAGCTGGGTCCGTTTTGTCCCATTTTTCCTCTGACCTTGGGGGGGGGGGGGGGGGAGGGGGCTCTCCTCTTTCCCTTTCCTATCTGTCTTTCATGGCTCTCCTTCCTTCCAGGTCCCTCAATCCTCATTCTTCGAGGGTTGAGGGCATTTCTTTTCTCCCTGTCTTTTATTTGGTTACCATTTCTTCTTCTAGTAGGCTATGTAAGTTTGTAGTTAGTATTAGTTATAGTTTATCTTTCTCATCTCATCTTTCACTCTCACCTAAACCATTAGGGGCCGATAACCTAGACGTTAGGCCCCTTAAAACAACAAATATCATCATCATCATCCAGTGTTGCCTTCCAGATCGACCGGCGTATTGTGTCAAAACGCGACCAGCATGAGATTTGGCGCACCATTCCACAACGGTGGTTTACGACAGACGTGCTGCCCCCACACACATTCATCATTCTCCGATGGATGTCCACCGGTGTTTTCCCTTGGGCAACCAAGAAAAGAATAACGGCACGTTGGTTCTGGTTGGACGCATTTGCCCTAGTTGACAAATGGTAACGTTGCAAAGTGAGGCAACGTTAGCGTGATGTAAACAGTGTGACAATCAGTTTGCTGTGGACCAAGGAGGATATATGGGTAGAGCTGCAACTTAATGCAAAATTTTGACCCCAACCTATTGCTCGACGCAAATAGTTCGAACTGACAATATGAGATGGCGTGACGATGCACTCTGGAGCGCGATCCGTCCCCGACCTGGCCTACTCGCTCCTCTCCCCTCCCGGCCCGTGCCTACCCCTCCCTTTCCCCTACTCTATTCCCCCCCCACCTCTACTTTATATTCCTTTCTTTCTTTCATATTTTAGTAATTGGTCTAATAATAGGCGATTTCTTCCCCCTGTGAGAAGAAAACATAGGCTCTATCAGAATAGATGTGGATGTTTCCACAAAGCACATAGCATGACATAGGCCTACCCCACAGATATGTACAAATAGAAAGAGTAGGTTACTATACTACAATATTAAAAATGAATGGTAAGACAAAATTACAGCTGCACTTATCACACACCAGTATTATTTAATTGTCCGTGCTGTACTTCCTATCAATCGAATTAAGAAATATCACGTTTGAATTACGGGACGCGTCGGAACAACCAGCCAACAGCTCTTACTTTGAATTATATCGATAGTATCTGATATCGTTTTCGAGCGCAGTGTATCGACTAAAATCGATGTGTGATTCAATATAATTCAATTTCTTCGTATAATATTGTTCGAAACCGATTGTATTCCTTTCTCAGCACTGCAATATGTATTTACTATTGATATATATTCAAATATTAATTAAATATACAACATTAACAAGAATACTCACCAATTTTCCGATTTTGCTGCCATCTATAGAAGTACAACTCAACTACATCGTCGTACGCGATGACAGCTAGCGTTTTTAACGTTGTTAGCAGGTACTACTACAAGGCAAGCTAGCGTTGGTACCAAAACATCCTATAAAGTTTCACCCGGTCGGCTGTGAACCTCTTATTACTCTCCAGTGCCTTGGCTCTTAAGAACCTACCAAGAACAGCAACAAGTGCCCTTGAAAGGCGTGTGACAAAAGTTTTCTTTTTTCCCTAACTTTTTATTCCTTTATCTAACTTTTAGTAGTTTTGCCAGTCTCTGTAGCTACCGCCGAACGGAGTTTTGTTTTGTTTGAGTAGGTTGAAAACAAATTATTACTTCTGGAAACAGACTCTACGGTCTAGCATTTTTATCTATTCACAGAGACATACAAATCACTGACAATGAAAGTATAAACCAATTTGGTAATGCTTCAAAAACCCTTGCCTTCATATTATATTAGGTAGTGTACGTTGTAAATCAAAACATTAATATTAATTCTAATCTAAATAAAGTGTGCAAGATGATTGTATTAATAACTAGAAGTTCCGTGACGAACTAAAGAGCCTACTTTTCTTAAAATTTAAGATTCATGCCAATGATTAATCTACAGGGTCTTTCATATAAAGTAAGAACGCCAAGCGGCGGGTTTGTTATCCGCTAGTGTGGTGGCCTTGACCGAGCTTGTGGCGAGCTGTGGCCCCCTGCTCTAAGCGTGTGTACAATCCTCTATGAAATATTACCTTATAAAAGTTGCTGGAAGTGTCGTCCTTCGTGGGTTATAGAGGCATTGTATCTGGTAACCACATTTTGGCTGACGCGAGTGAGTCATGCCACTGTATTTTTTTCTGATTTTTTATTTTGTGTTTTTATTGAGCACTGAACCAGTAGTGTTATTTACAATTACGTGAATCTGTGCTAGTGAAGGTGGCACTTCATCAGGAAATTGCTGAACAAATGCATCACGTACCCGCCGAGCCGAATCGTAATTAAAATACATTTTACATACAAAAATACTATGTTGCAATGATAACTGTCTCAACATGTTAGCAGCTGTGGTTCAGACTGGCGACTGACAACACCGGCACGCTCATTGCAAGGTCAAGTTTGTACTACGCGCGCTTTCAATACTACAGCAGGGGGCCGTGGCGCGTCACAAGCTCGGCCAAGCCGGCTTCAGCAGCGAATGACAAAACAGCCGCTCGCCGTTCTTACTTTATATGAAAGACCCTATATGGATCTATCTAGAATAATGACGAAATTAAGTTGGTAATATCGACATTTCTAATTAGTTCGAAATACTGTATACCAGACATGAAAATGAAAATCCACAGCCTGCTTCCAGTCTCCGACCGGGTCAGGAATGGAATGAATGAAGCCCCCATATAGCGGCGAGGATATGAACTGTGCCGGCTGCCGAGGCCTGACGCACTCCTCTGGGGCAATGATAAAATGAATGACAGATGAAATGAAATGATAGTGGAGAGTGTTGCTGGAATGAAATTTTGACAGGGAAAACCGGAGTACCCGGAGAAAAACCTGTCTGCCTCCGTTTTGTCCAGCACAGATCTCACATGGAGTGACCGGGATTTGAACCACGGACCCAGCGGTGAGAGGCCGGCGTGCTGCCGCCTAAGCCACGGAGGCTCCACTGTACCTGACTTAATGTAGCCTAATAGAGAACTACAGTTGGCAGCTCTGGTGACTGAATATATTGTTAGTTCCATCTCTTAAGGTACAGAATACAAAATTTGGTTGAAGTCCAATGGATAGCATGGACGTTACATGCAGTTAAACATTGGATCTAACAGCGCGCGTAAAATCATGTTGGCAACAATGACATACATGTATAGGCCAGAAATAATCTGAAATAATATGATCTATTAATTTGTCAATATTGAATGAAATCCATTAGTTAGTATAGAAGTTACATGCATTTTAAAATTGGACCTTTCGGCAGGCTTAGAATCATGTTGGTAGCACTGACGTATATAAGTTACTCCAAATTAATATAGAATATCAGGTCTTATACGTGTGCATAGTTTAAAGCTGTCGGCTTGCATACTTTGTGATATATGGGTATTTAGATTTAAAAAATTGAGAGCATTTATTAACAGTTGGCAGCCCTGGTGGCTCTTAAGAATACACTCAGTCATATCTGTTTATGTACACATAGCACATCGGAAATTTGGTTGAAATCCAGTTGATAGTGTAGAAGTTATATGCATTTAAAATTTGGACCTATCAGCAGGCTTATAATCATTTTGGCAACACTGCCATGTATGGCCTCCTGGAAATTAAACTGCAATATTATTATCTATACGTGTGCCAATCTTGAAATAGCTCCCATTCATACCTTCCAAGATATCAAACATAGATCTTTACTCCTACCAAATTTTGTTTCGATCGCTGCAGCCGTTTAGGAGTTGATAGGGGGGGACACACACACAGCCAGACAGACAGACAGGACAGACCGACAGACAGACAGACAGACAGACACACATTTGCCCGATCTCATAAGACTACTTTTTCCTCATTTTTGCAAAATGTGAATAGTAGGCTAAAAATTAACAAAGTGGTCTTAGTTGTGTTTGATATTAACAAAACCTAAAACATCACAACAAATTGGTTGAAAAAATTAATGGCAAATAGCCTTAAAACTCATCAATTTCCACCAAATTATACAAAAGCTTCTCGGGGAGAACCCCAGGAGCTATTCCATGCTCCCGAACCCACGGATATCCCCCCCCCCCCTCTCCAAATAAAGCTCTATATAGGCCTACACCCCTGAAAGAGATTTTTTTAAAAATAAACTTCAGTGAATATTCACTGTGTAATGATACTTAAACCGTATCTTTCTATGGCATATTAAGGTACCTCCAGAGCAACGTCGGGTACAAAAGCTAGTAATTGCATGAATTTCAATGTTCTTACCCGAATAATATCGCACAGCTTCCGACGGTGAAGATACCGCCGTTAAATAGGAACTTAGGACCGAGTCTGTTTAACTGAAAAAAGAAATACAGCTCATTATAAATAAATGTACACCGTAATTAATATGTGTGTGTCTATAAGTGATTCTTGCATGTTACGCTGTCGGTCAACATTTTGTGGGGGTCGTAGGGTGTAACATCTAGGTCATCTGTCCTTAATGGTAACAATGATAATTAAAATTAAACACAGCATTGTACAGGGTGCCAGGAAATGTTCTCCGCAGCTGCTGCGAGAGGTAGCGTCAGCAGTTTAGTTGGCAGCACGGTGTGTAGCGGTACAGTGCAGGTCACACGTGTGGGTGTAGGCTGTCGAAATCGTCAGTGTGTATTGCGATAAGCGAGCGTTCAGATAGATTATTATTGGAAGAGTGCAACAGTATGGTTGGTTGGTTCTTAAGTTTAGGGGCTGCGACAACGCGGTCATGTAGCCCCGTGTACTTTGGGTGTGTGTAGAATCTGTCTGATAACCGGTGTTAATTGTGATGACTGTAAGAGTGTCTTTTATCTGTTTGTTTTTTTAAATTTAAGTACATACTGCAACTTAGAATTTTTCAAATAGTTCCTACTTTTGCCGCCAAACGCCACCGTCAACGACTACTAGGCCAAGTTCAGAACTTAGCTACTAGACGCCACCGCAGTCAGCTCCTTGACAACGAACTTAGAAACCTAAGAGCGTTGTTTACATTCTTAACCTAACCAATTTAGCTTCACACAGGTATAATTAGTGGAAGGTTTTTTAACATGCCATAAATCTATGACATGGGACCGCCGGCTTTTACTTCCCCTCCGAAGGAAGGCATACTGAAGGATTTTTAACGCTCTTAAAAAATCCGACGGCTTAGGCCGGGTTTGAACCCGCGATCTTGGGCTTAGAAGCTCAGCATGCTACCGACTACGACACCGAAGCCGCTAGTGCAGCAGTATACAGGCGGTAATGTTTACTACTGAAGAGAGAGTTTTTTTTTTGTGGAATACCTTTTATGCGAAGTCAATCGGTTTACAGAAAATGTGAAACTAAAATTTCAGGCGCGGTTTCCTAATTCTAAGTGTCCAAACCGGGATACCGTTCGGGATTTGAAAAGTAAATTTCGTGTGACCAGCTCACAAACTAATTCAAAAACGATTGATGAACTTAAAGTGAACAACATTAATTATGCGCAGTCCATTACGCAAGAAACTTCAGTGAAAGTCTTCAACAATTTGTGTAGACGTGTTGAAGTCTGTCTTCGAACACAAGGGCAATACATTCAGCATCTGTTAAGAATGGCTGTGGTGAGAACAAAGTTTACTGTTTATTTTGATGCAAGCGACAGCCGTGCTGCCAACGTAACTGCTGATGCTACCTTTCGCAGCAGCATGTAGGCACTGCGGAGAACATTCCCTGGCACCCTATATGTTGTCAATTAATATGAGGAGCTTATTATTATTATTACCCGTTTTGCCCATTCAAAGAGTGCGTTTGAATTTAATAGTTGGTTTGATGGTTTTCGCCTTCTTATCCTCCCAAAATCTCTACATGAATGCACTGTGTTGCACCTTGATTTCTGTGGACCACTTTCTACCAGTTTTCTTGTTAGGTTTCTCCACAAATTTAGCTTAGTAACTATTGTACTAAAGACTACACGATTTCCTATGATGTCGTCTGTGATGTTTATTTCTTGAAGGTCCGCCTTAGTTTCTTCTTGCCAGTTAATTTTAACCTTCTTTGAGTTGATTACCGTACTTTAAATAACCTTTTCGTTAGTCTGTTGCTTTCCATTCTATAGATATGGCAATAGAATGTCAGACGCCTCTTGCGTATGGCATCAGTGCACCTGTTAGTTAAGGAATAAAGAACCGCTGTTCTCCTCTTAATCCACATTCCATTTTCTCTCAGGGGTCATTATTATTTATTTCTATTGGAAAGCGTTAAGCAATTTGACTCAATTCTTGACGTTCTTCAGATTTTGCCAGTATTGTTTCATTCTGTTGGAGAATGCTAACTTTCATTCGTCAGACCATTAAGGTCTGTAAGGTGTAGGTTTTGCTTGCTCTGGTTGTACTTCCCAGTTGTTCACTTTGTTACGGAAGGAGTCTCTGTCTGATGTGTCGGTTATGTTAGCAGTTCGCATGTCTTTTTGTACTTCTTTCATCCATGGTGTTGTACTTTTGAGTGATGATATGTAATCTAGTATTCTTTTGGTTAGTCGGGTATTCGGCAGTCTTCTTATGTGTCCGAAGAATTTCCATCGTATTTTTTCTGATGTCTACTTCGATGTTTGAGTACTTTTCAGTTGTCTTGATTGACTGTAGTCGGTGCCAGTCAGGAGTGAGACTTGCTCCTAGTATTTTTCGAATGATTTTTATTAAAAACACGGCCCATTGATTGTTCTTCATACCGATCATTTGAATTAGTGCGTTCATGGAAACGCACAAGTACTTCTTCTTCTTCCTCCTCTTCTTCCTCTGCGCGCTGCTATAAGTTTCCTTCTCCATCGTCTCCTATCCATAACTGCCATCCACCAACTGTCCACACGTATCGTTGCCTGTTGCAGATCTTCATGGAGTCCATCATTCCACCACTTCCTGGGTCTCCCTGGTGGTCTCCTTTCTGAGGGGATGAAATCCAGTAGCTTCCGTGTCCATCTGTGGTCTTCCATCCGGACTACATGTCCAGCCCACTGCAGTTTTCTGGTTTTGATGGTTCCAGCTATGTTGGCGTCATGGTACAGGTCTTCTACTTCATGATTGTGTCTAATCCTCCATTCACCCGTGTGTAGAGTACATCCCTCACCGGTCCGAAGATATTCCGAAGAACTTTTCTCTCAAATACGAGTAGTTTATGAAAGTCCTGTTTTCGGATACTCCCTGTCTCACATCCATATAGTACAACGGGTTGGATCAGAGTTTTATACAGACGAATTTTGAACTGTCTGGAGAGACATCTGGACCGAAGAAGCTGTGTTAAGCTGTAGAGAGTTCGGTTTCCTGCTTGGATCCTGGTGTTGATCTCTGCCTCACATGTTGAGAGAGAATTACGTTATATGTCCCAGCCGTTAAACCTAGTAGATTCCGAAACATTTTCTTTATTCCGAGAGTTCACACAGACAGCCATAGAAACTCACCGATTAACAGAATATCTTGACTTAGATATTTTCAGTATGTCAGAAAACCAGTTTGCAGCGTCCTGTGATAAACTTCAAGATGTCTTGTAATATATTGGACTGTATAGCGCATTTCCTTCTCATACCTAACCTTTATTTTCTTCTTCTTCTTCTTTATCACGTGTATCTCTATCTATATCTTCATTTTATGTATCTTTTGTATTTCTATTTATATCATCATCATCATCTTCATTTCCCCTTTTCCAGCTGACACTGGGTGGGGGAAAATATGGTTCCTCTCCGCTTTGTTCTGTCGTTCCACCATTCCTCTTCCGACACGGTGTTCAAATCCAGGTTCCGTCTTCTAATTCTATTCTTCACCGAGTTCATCCAACGCATTCTTGGTCTTCCTCGTCCTCTCTTCCCTGTCATCCGTCGTTCCAGTGCTCGTCTTGGTAGCCTTACTTCATTCATCCGTTTGACATGTCCAAACCATCTCAATCTGTTTTTCTCCAGTTTGTCACTTAGTTTCTGTACTCCCAGTTCTTTCCGTATATCTTCATTTCTCGCGCTGTCTCTCCTCGTTTTCTGGACCATACTTCTCAAGAATCTCATCTCAGCTGCCTGTACTCTGCTCTCATCCATCTTAGTCATTGTCCAAGTTTCTGCTGCATATGTCATTATAGGAACATAATATGCTTTGTACATACCTTCTTTCTATTTATATATTGTTGTATATTATCTAATTCTAGTAGTGTACAATGTATTTGGGGCTTCCTGTAATGTTCACAACACAAATAAATAAATAAATAAATAAATCAATAAATGAGTTCTCCGTGAAAAGCACTCCTAGGTATTTAAATTCATGGACCCTCTTTTAGGACTGGTCCCCCACCCGCAGCGATTGTAGTTGTCCAAAAACTTGGCCTTGCCCGTGCGTCATTGTACTACCAGTCTTATATATATAAGTATGCAGCCATCAAAATACAAGTGGATATAACCAAGGTTCTAACTTTTGAAATTCAGCCAGTTAACCTCTCAAGGGGAATTAATACTACTGTCGACCAAAGTATTATGTGCACTCGAGTTTGAAGGTTGTTTGTGAAGTAACCAACAGACCTACATAAAATCCAATAACATCATCATTTTCGTCGTTCTATTTTGCGTTAGTGCATGTGGGTTTGGAATTTTTAATTTATATTTTAATATTTTTTATCGCAGTTGGAACACAAAAAGTGCACGTTTTTAAGCGTGTTTCAACCATGCGTCATATTTAGGAATTATTATCTCAAAAACCCGCCATCAGATCGAATCCAAATTTTAACACAATATACATTGGAATGTTGTATAACTGGTTTATTAATTTCAAAATTGTATGTCTCCAAAAAACAAGGTTATGCTGTATGACTGTGAAATACGTAAATTAATTCACTTATTTTATATCGGTTTGTATTTGTACGAGGAAATAACACATGGTTCACATGCTAACCGCTCCGGGAACAGCTGTACAGCGTTGCCGAAATGGTGCCCACACGCATCATGGCGCGTCTCGCTCGGAAGTGATGGGCTCCATCTCAGCAACGCTGTACAGCTTTTGCTGGAGTGGCTAGCTGTTGAACCATGTGTTATTTCCTAGTACAAATACAAACCGATATAAAATAAGTGAATTAATTTACGTATTTCACAGTCATACAGCATAACTTTTTGATGTATAACGATTACAACACAACCAAGAACTACATTTTCCAACCACCCCGAGCCGAGAAAAAGTTACCTTACAACAATGATAACAACTTTGTTTCTTGGACACACGAAATTGTGAAATTAATAAACCAGTTATACAACATTCCAATGCATATTGTGTTAAAATTTGGATTCGATCTGATGATGGGCTTTTGAGATAATAATTCTTAAATGTGACGCTTGGTTGAAACACGCTTAAAAACGTGCACTTTTTGTGTTCCAACTGGGATAAAAAAATATTAAAATATAAATAAAAAAACAAACCTACATGAACTAACGTAAAATAGAACGACGAAAATGTTGATGGTATTGGATTTTATGTAGGTCTGTTGGTTACTTCACAAACAACCTTCAAACTCGAGTGCACATAATACTTTGGTCGACAGTAGTTGCTGAGTTTTAATTTACTGGTCGTGAAAGCCAATATACCATCTTTTTGGAAGCCTTCATAGGGAGGTTAAGGCTGCTTGAGATTTTAGTTCTCGCAGTAAAGAGGTGCTGTTGCACTTTATATAAAGGTAGGTAGCGTGCAGTTCGCTACTCCAGTGGGGTCCGGGCGGGAACACCAAGAGCCCGCTGATGAGCCAGCTTTGTGTCCTAAGCAAAACCCCACACAAGACACGGCACAAATCTAGATGAATTGCTGAGTTTTATAACTAGTTGTGTTTGTAACAGTCATAGGTCCACTTGATTTAGAGGAAAAGTGCCAACAAACATTGTGATACAGTATGTATGGTAATATTTTGACCGACAGCGAATTCATGCTAACTTATAACATAATGTACTTACATTTTGCCCATAGAACGGACTAGTAAGGAATACTACTAACTCGAAGATCCCGAATACGAGACCATACTCTGTTGCAGTCGCACCCTTCCTCTCCGCCTGTGGACAGAATACAATCACAGTGATGACCTTGAAGCATAGAAAGTAATATCAGGAACATCTAAAGCACTACAGACAGGTAAAAATGGCGCCAAAGTTATCAATAAAGTGGTGCCATCTCTCGACAACAGATCGTATTAAAACATCGCTTATTTGTGCGACACAGCCTTCCAAACTTACCTATGCTAAGTTCTTCAACGTAGTAACATGATCTTCGAGCTTTGTGTGTCAAACCCGGCCGAAGGTGTCGGTTTTTTAAGAACGTTAAAAATCCCTCAGTATGCCTTCCTTCGGAGGGGAAGTAAAGCCGGCGGGCTCATGTCATAGATGTATGGCATGTAAAATAACCTTCCACTAACTAAACTTGTGAGAAGCAAAATTTGTAGGTTAGGTTTCATTAATGCTCTTAAGTTCCAACGTTCGTCACCAGGCGCTGGTTACGATGGCATCTAGTAGTAGCCAAGTTCACAGCTAGGTGCCGTAGGGAAACTAGGAACTACTTAAAGTTATCGTCTGCAGTCTTTACTTGAATTTTTAAAAAATAACACACACTAATACAGTCATCACAATTAATACTGGTTATCAGACAAATTCTACACACACACCCAAAGTACACGGGGCTACATGACCGCGTTGTCGCAGTCCCTAAACTAAGGAACCAACCGAGCTTTGTGAGTGTGAGTCTTCGGTTTTTTGACTGGTTTGATGCTGCTCTCCATGCCTCACTGTTCTGAGCTAATTGTTTCATCTCTACATAGCTACCACTCCCTACATCCGAGACAATCTGTTAAACATATTCTAACCTTCGCCTACCCCTACAATTCTTATCCTCGACCCTTCCTTCCATTACTAAGCTTTTTTTTCTTGGGTTTCTGAGTTAGTGTTCTACCAACCTATCTCTTCTACTCATTGGCAGTCACCAGAAACATCTCTCCTCTCCCATTCGTCTCCATACATCTTCATTTGTTAATCTACCCATCTGATCTTCATCATTCTCCTATAACACCACATATCAATATTCTCCTCTTTGCTGCTGCACCAAAAGTCCAAGTTTCACTTCCATAGAGCGCCACGCTCCAGACAAAGGCTTTCAAATATGACTTCCTAATACCTCAATCTATATTCGATGTCAACAGATCCCTTTTCTGTATAAATTCTTCCCTTGTCTAAGCAAACCTAATTTTTATATCCTCTTTGCTTTGTCCATCACTGGTTATTTTGCTTCCTAAGTAGCAGAAGTCTCTTACTTCCTTTAGCTTTTCGGCTGCCAATTTGACGTTAATAGGGGTTTCTGGTTTCTTTGGGCTGCATTCCAATATTTCTGTTTTATTGATTTTCATCATACCATTTAAAACTCCCTCAAATCCTCTGGTGAATCGGACAAGATTAGGCCTACCATGGCATTAGAAAATATCAGAGTTTAATCCTACTTTAAAATTTTCTTTAATATTAAATTTACTGCTGATTTATATTCATGGATTCAGCCCTTTTGCGGTAAAATAATATCGTGGCAACGCGCCTGTTGGTATCCCTGAATTGATCTGCTTGGTGACAGACGCGGAGTATTCCTCGCAACCTCTGATCACTGACCTGTGCTCCTAGAGATGACTAAGTCTAGATATTGATTCTATGTCTAGCGAAAATATGGAGGGAGAGCTGTTCACAGTTGATTTATGAATGGCTATCAAAAGATTTGATAAGCAAATATGCTCCTTCGACAGTCCAGTTATCTTGTGAAGGTCATTGAATTTTACCATCAGCTGTCAAGCTCGAGAATTCCCAGAGGATACGAGGTACTATAATAATAGCCAGGCACAGCTGGTGTTTATAACCTCTCCTGGAAAGTTCCTTTAAATATAGGATGTACCGAGAGATATATAAATGATACATGTTTTCCATTCTGTTCTATGGAGCTGAGACTTGGACTTGGACCGAGACAATGGGCAAGCGACTTGAGGCATTTGGGATGTGGCTCTACAGGAGAATTCTTCGAGTGTCATGGACAGATAAAATTACAAACAATTACATTTTAGACAAAATGAAGAAAGAAATAGAAGTCTTGAAAACAGTAAAATGCAGAAAGCTACAATATTCAGGTGATGTAATTTTTTGTTGTTGTTTGAGTCTTCAGTCTTTTGACTGGTTTGATGCAGCCTCCATGCCTCCCTGTCCTGAGCTAATCGTTTCATCTCTACATAGCTACCACACCCTACATCCGAGGCAATCTGTTTAACATATTCTAACCTTGGTCTACCCCTACAGTTCTTGTCCTCGACCCTTCCTTCCATAACTAAGCTTGCTATTCCTGGGTGTCTTAATATGTGTCCTACCAACCTATCTCTTCGCTTCATTAGCAGTCGCCAGAAACATCTCTCCTCTCCCACTCGTCTTAATACCTCTTTGTTTGTAACCCTATCTACCCATCCGATCTTCATCATTCTCCTGTAACACCACATTTCAAATGCTTCAATTCTCCTCTTTTCTGCTGCACCAATAGTCCAAGTTTCACTTCCATAGAGCGCCACGCTCCACACAAAGGCTTTCAAAAATGACTTCCTAATACCTAAATCTATATTCGATGTCAGCAGATTCCTTTTTTGTAGAAATGCTTTTCTTGCCTGAGCCAACCTACTTTTTATATCCTCTTTGCTTCGTCCATCACTGGTTATTCTGCTTCCTAAGTAACAGAAGTCTCCTACTTCCTTCAGCTTTTCACCTGCCAATTTGATCTCCATAGAGGTTTCTGATTTATTTCGGCTGCATTTCAGTATTTTTGTTTTACATTTATTAATTTTCATCATGAATTTATTCCGTAAAACGGAGTCCATACCATTCAAAAACTCATTCAAATCCTCAGGCTTGTATGGATTTTAGTGCCGGGAGTGTCCGAGGACATGTTCGGCTAGCCAGAGTTTGTAGCTGCTTCTATGCGGACACAAATTGGGTGAGCTACAAGTACCGTCGCGTGTGGAGTGTTGTCTGGGGGAGGAAAGTCAGATTGTAAGGACGAGGAGTTGGAAGGTAGCGGCTGTGGTCTATAGTTAGGGACCAACCCCGGCATTTGCCTGGAAGGAATATGGGAAACCACAGAAAATCATCTTCAAGGTTGCCGGCGGGGGGATACGAACCTCCTCGCCTCCCGGATTTGAGCGACTGCCTGCAGCCACGCCGTAACGACCACGGCTAACTTATCCGATTAGGTCTAAATAATAATTCTGGACGAGCAATACACGCGCGACGCACGCACCACGCGCAGTGCGCGGCGCGAAAGTGTATACCCACCTTTAGACGAACCTCCCGCGATCCATAGGAAACCCACGAACATTCACTAGTCAGTTTGGAGTCTGGTAAATATAATCATGTCTCCGCCGCACGAGGAAAACCTCGTGATTGCGGTAATGAGTGGTGCGGCTGTTTTAATGGCAAGTTTATGCAAAAAGAAAAAGAAGCGACGATGACGTTGGTGGCAAACTGACCTGTTAAAAAAGGAATGGTGCGTAGCTAATGATGGACTTGAAGTCACAAGAAATAAGCGGCCAGTATAAGAATTTTACTCGATTGTCACCTTCTGACTTTGAGAATCTGCTACAGAAGATTGGACCCCACATTTCCAAAGAAGATACATATTTCCGCCCTGCGATTTATTTTACTTTTCTCACGCCGGTAGGAAGACAGCAGAGATATCACCTTCTTCTTGCATTGGTCCGCAGATACAATATATCCATCTCAGCCCCTATTTCCCTCCAGGCATCTGCTTTTAGTCTAATGGTTTCTTAAAATGATCCTTATGTTGAGGATCCCACAGAAGATGCTTTTTTGCGAAAAGCATCGATCAGTTTTATCACTCCATTATCACCATACAAAACGCACAAATATTGCAATCAGATGCGCGCGAGAAACAACGAACTTCTCACAATCCCGTCCAAATCTGAACTGCGAACACTCAAAGTGCGCGTGGAAAAAACCGACAGGAGATGGATCGTGGTGCGCCGCGCGCGCGCAGCTTCAAAACCCCGTACTAATCTAGCGAACTTGCTGCGCGCGAGCGGCGCGGCGCGCAAGTGCATACGCACCTTTATTAGAAGCAAAGTTAAAAATTTTCAAAATTCAAATGGTAATTATTTTCATCAATTTTTTTCAAAATTTGGTTCTTGTTTTGTGCTGACCTTCACCGTTTCCCTGATATCTCCCGTGTTTATAGGAAGTTTTGGAGTTTTCTTTGTGTTAAACCTTCTGCTATAAAATGAATCTCGCATATTTTCATATGATTAATTAATTAATTAATTAATTAATTAAGCGTCATTATTTCCATTTTTATTCTGAGCAAACTAAAAAAAATGTTAACGTTTCATAGAAAGACTAATTAAGGTCACAACGGTTTTGAGTGAGATTCATTTTGTAGCAGAAGGTTTAACACAAAGAAAACTCCAAAAATTCCCATAAACACGGGAGATATCAGGGAAACGGTGAAGGTCATCACAGTTATAATGTTAAAATCGTTATTGTTGTGGCTCCTTAAGCTGTATGTGCCCCCTTAAGAGCGTTAAAATCCTTCAGTATGCCTTCCTTCGGAGGGAAGAAAAGCCGGCGGTCCCATGTCATAGATTTATGGCAAGATAAAGAACCTTTCACTAATTACACCTGTGTGAAGCTAAATTATAGGTTATATTTCACTAGAGTTTCAGCTCTGTCATTAATTGTGTTTTGGACTTGTTCATTGATAGGCCTACTTCTTTGCTTAGTGTGTTGAGGTTTTGTAGCATTGTTTGAAGTTAGTTATTGTTGTTTTAAGGGGAGTAACTATGATGTCATCTGCCCCTATTGTTTGAAGTTCTTCTGGCGTTTTAGCGAAAAGTACTACATCGTCTGCGAATCTCAGATTAGTTTGACGATTTCCACCAACAGTATATTTATATCAATCCATTATTCCATTTCAGCTTCCTAAATATGTCCTCCAAAATACATGTAAAGAATTTGGGCGAGTTTGGATCACCCTAACGTACTCCTCGTTCCAGACGAAATGGACAACCTTCTGTTTCTGTTTTCACCTTGGCGTAGCTCTGATTGTAGATGTTATTGTTACGGCTGTGAGTTTGTGTCATCGCTCGCCCCATGAGTCACACCTGCCCCAGGGCTGGGCTGTGGCCTGCCTCCTGTATTGCGTGTGCCTTATGCAAAAGGGCTACTAGGACAAAGAGATAGTCCAGAATATTCGTGACTGGACCAGCGATGGAAACCTCGAGAAGCCGTGAACCCTGGATGGATCTAGAAGCATTTATTGAGTCACCGGCCTGCTATATAAGTGCGACCTGTCAAGCAGTGGTTGTTGTTGTGTTTTACGAGCTAGTGTGAGCGATTATCCTGAGCGACAGAAGTGTGGTGACTTGCGAAACCCCTAGTGGAGCGGGGAAGTGAGAAACATACAGGGGACTGCCTGTGTTTTGAGTGAGTGTGCTTTCACTGAGTGTCGGAGATATGGTGGTTACGAAATCCAGTGACATTGTTTCTCCCAGCTTGAGAACAGCGTGCAGCAAGTGTTCGTAAGTAACTGTAGTCGGCGTACTTTAGGAAGAAGTTGCATGTAGTACTGTCAAGGCCACTAGGCTCATTAGCGGGAGGATTAACTTGTGTGGTTTGTTGACAAGTGAAAGGGCAAGAGCTCTCCACAAGCAAGAGACTTGAGGAAACTGGAGTAAGGTTCCTATTGCTTGTATTTGCTGAAGAGTAGTGTAATGTTCTGTCCGCAATAAAGTTAATTATTTCTTTAAGCAGTAATTGGTGTTGTGCTTCCTACCCACCGTAATCCAGTTAACAAAGGTGCCACTAGGGGGTGGCACGTAACAACTGGTGTCAGAAGCCGGATTACGAACTCAAGCACAACACCTAACGGTCCTGGTTTCAAAACCCGAGCAGGTCATTTTCTCTAATTTTCCTGTGAGTGCATGCCCTTTACAAGACAAACAACTAAAATGGAGGAGAAATTGGCAGCATTGCTAGAAAAGTTAAATGGCATGGAAACCAAGATGGAGGACGGCCAGAAGAATTTAACCAAGGAGCTAACTGCCAAATTAGAAGACGGCCAGAAGAAGCTAGAAGACCGCCAGAAGAAGATGGAAGACGGTCAAAATAAGTTAGCGGAGGACCTGAAGAAGATGGAGGACGGCCAGAAGAAGATGGAGGACGGCCAGAAGAAGTTAGCCGAGGACCTAACTGCCAAACTAGAAGACGGCCAGAAGAAGTTAGCCGAGGACCTAACTGCCAAACTAGAAGACGGCCAGAAGAAGATGGAAGACGGTCAAAATAAGCTAGCGGAGGACCTGAAGAGGATAGAGGACGGCCAGAAGAAGATGGAAGACGGTCAGAATAAGTTGACACAGGACCTGAAGAAATTAGAACTGGGTCAGCGTGAGGAAGTCACGGCAGTGGAAAAGAAGTTTGACGCCTTACAAGTGGAAGTTGCCGAGCTGCGCCAACGCCCGCTGATGGGGGTGGAGGAGAAATTCAACGTCTTACAAAAGGAAGTTGCCGAGCTGCGCCAACGCCCACTGTCGGGGGTGAAGGAGAAATTCAACGCCTTGCAAGTGGAAGTTGCCGAGCTGTGCCAACGACCGCTGATGGGGGTGGAGGAGAAATTCAACGCCTTACAAAAGGAAGTTGCCGAGCTGCGCCAACGCCCGCCCACCGTTACACCGGGAATATCAGGAACGGGACATAGCAGAGTGACGCCCCCAACCTTCGACGGAAAGGTCCCGTGGAGCACCTACTTACGTCAGTTCGAGGCGGCCTGTTCCATAAATAACTGGAACAACACAGAAAAGGCTACAGCTCTCATTGTAGCGCTGAGAGGTGACGCCCTTAACGTCCTTCAGGCCATCCCGACTGGATCCCTGATCGCCCATATGGAGTCCCGATATGGAATAATAATATCGTATGGCCTCGGGTGCCTGGTGCAAGCTTTGCTATTTGACACCCGGAGGGTAGCTTGCATGTCGAATTTCGTAGTTCCGTGACTATGAAAGTCAAGGAGGTTAGATGTTAGATATCTAATCTCCTTGAACACAATAGCGCTTTCTAGTAGAGAAATGAGGAACTTTGTGCTGGCGGAAACTCCCGAGATTAATTTTGCCATTATGAACTCGGCCTACTGAATTCAAATGGGTTCTTTGACATGCCAACATCGTATGACATGCGTATCGTATTTTTGCCGCCTTTCAAAAATCACTTACCACGGTCAGGGGCGAACCTGCAATCTTGGGGTTAGTAGACCGACACGCTATCCACTCACCCACCGTGGCAAGCTTCCCGATATGGAGATAGCCATCTTCAGCAGGCCTATCAGATGCAGCTCCGGACCCGGGTACAGAAGAACGCGGAAACCCTGCAGGAGTTCGAGATGGACATCGCACGCCTCGTAAGGCTCGCCTACCCAACAGCGCCAGCCGACTTTCTGGAGCAGATAGCGACGCAAACTTTCACCGACGGGCTACGGGACTCGGACACTCAACAGGCGCTGCGTCTCGCGCGCAATAAGACCCTGGCAAATGCGCTGAGCTACGCACTTGAGTTCAAGACGGCAAGACAGGCATCTAGAATGCACGCGCGGGTGCGTCAAGTGGACATCGACGAACCAGCAAAAACCAACAAGACCAAGCCCCTGGCCGATGAACTGATGGAGGCGCTAGGCCGGTTCTTCAAGAGTCGCAGTACCACCAACAAAAACGTAGCCGAAGAACATTCGGAGAGGCGGCCCGGAAGAGGACTACCGACCTGCTGGACCTGCCGTAAGAGAGGCCACCTGAGCAAGGACTGCGGTGATCGCCGCCGCCAAGGGTTTCCGTCGGGACAGTCAGTCGTAGGGAAACCGCGCGGCCCAGGAAAGCAAGTATCAGCCAGCCTTGGGGGGCAAAGGTTGGCTTGTGACAGTCGTCAAGCCCCGGCAGTCCAAGTTCGTGTGACGCAGTTACGGAGGGATAATAGCAGCCTGATGGTCGACGGAGTCATCAACGGAGAGAGCTGGCCCATGCTAATCGACACGGGAGCATCGAGGACAATCGTCAGTCCCACCGTGATCCCGAAGTGGAGAGTGCAACCCACACAAAGGAACCTCCAGCTAATAACCGCGACCGGAGGGACCGCACCGGTACATGGCGAAGCATCACTGGAGTTCGTCATTGGTCGACGGGCGATAAAGCATCCAGTGCTTGTGGCTGACGTATCAAATGAAGTGATCATCGGACTGGACTTCCTGGACCAGAACAACATCATCTTGGATCTGAGTACTGTACCCGATACCTATTTTAGGCTATCGGCTACGCCAGCTGACATTAAGCTATAGTTGAGGTTTTGGAAGGCAAGCTGATAAGATAGCGCATCGATCGCGTCAAGAAGAAAGCCAAGATGACGTAGGAGGTCAAGAATCAAGGAGGCATTGAAATCTGTGAGAAGATAGAATTATGAATAAAGATGTGAAGCTTTATTGAAACATATATGGGATTATAATAAGTTAAAACAACTTAGAAGAGTATATATGACATGCATTATATGTGGAAATAATTTTATGGAAATAAGTTATTGTATAACAGAACAGCCGAGAGGATTCGGGTTCGAGACTATCTTCGTGACGTGGAAGCACCGTGGTGGGGAGAATTAGCCACGTGCCGCACGGAGCTCATAAGCTGAGACACAGCGCTAAGCAGTTCAGTTGAGCTCAATGAGGCGAGCAGTACAGAGCAGCCCTATAGCACAGCGAGACGGGCATTGAAGGTCACGCAACACACGTAAACCGTCACGGCAGGAGTAGGCGACATTTCTCGTATCACCGAGCAACAGAGGCCGAGCGGGTCGTTGATACAGGCGACCTAGCCGAGAAGACAATTGTAGATAGCCGGGGTATTTCAAAACCACACTGATCGCATATGAAGACTTTATTTCAAGCTTCATTTCGACGCTGTTCGAACACAGGCTTTCACAAATAACCTTATAACCATGCTGTTATATAATACATTCAAAGCGACTTTTTACTATTCCAAGTAAACTGAATGTTTAGCATAGGCTCTGATGAACATTACAGCGTGCATTGATAAGATTTATATCTTATGCCATTTTCATGGATTACATATTACAGACAGATACAGGGTGTATCGTAATCTTGAACACTATCTAGTAAAATTTTTATTTTACTCAAATAGAACTTTGCAGTAAGTTGAGAGAGGACTTACAATTCTCAAACTGAACATTTATCGGAACAGTGGCGTATATTAGAAGAAGAGTAGGGGGTCCGCTGTTTCCATGAACTTTTCGAGAAGGAGTTGGACGATATCCGCTATGGGTAATCAGGGGTTCAACATGATCGAGTAAACGTGAATAGAGACAAGATGGCACCACAGAGCGATGGATTCGATTCCTGACGAGAGGAGTCCAACAGCTGATTCGCTTGGGATTTCGAAGGAAAGCGTCATTTCATGGATGAAATGATATTCACGCCGATCTTACGAGAAATCTTTAGGTAGGGAAAATCGACGATCTTGGAAATTATATTACAACTGATAATGAAAGGTATTGTAAGAGTTCTATCTACCTGATACGATTATTTTCATGAATACTGGGCACACATGTATATTTTTCTAATAGGAGTGATTTGATTATTAAGACATGGTTTGAATTTATATACTTCGAATTTGCTAGAATATGGAGTGACCATATGATATGGCAGGCATCATTAATCGAAATTCTCACCGTTGTTTGGCTTTATTAAGAAGATGTTTGGTCTTATAGACATTTTTCCAGCTAGGATATTTTTCATGGATAGTTTTTTTTGTGTAACGAGTATTTCGAACTCGTGATCTGCAATTGATTATCAGAAACTACTTCGTCAGTTCATTGCATACTAGCGAGTGTGTATTATTCATCAGTAGGGATTTTTTTTCCATTGGATTGTTTGGAGATATTAAGAAGTTATTCACTTTAGTGAATGAACGTCGCTTTTATATGACAACTAGAAACTTGTTGATTCCTTTCTGGTACATTCACTCATATAGCCTACGAGGTGGGGTCCTTCGTATTTATACGATTGTATGGTGGCTACTCACCTTACCCACCGTTCAGGGAACTATCATCCAAGTCGACGGGGCGAGGTCCTTCGTATTTATACGATTGCACGGTGGTTACACATCTTACTCGCCATTGAGGAACTCATTTTATCATCCGAATGTACACGAGATGTAAGTGAATTAAACAAGGAACTACTAGTCACATATCAGTCGAAATTTTGTTAAATAAAGTAACGATAAATGTCAACAGGATTGCATTTAGTAATTCTTGTTTGCCAATCCAATATTTTGTTGCTATACTCTTTTGAGAGTAATTTCAGATTTAACAGCTGTCACAGCTGATGCTTTGATGATTTTTATAATTGTGTTTGATACCTTTGAGAAGGATTTAAAGTAATTTAATCTTGTAAGATTAATCATTAATGGTCATAATTATTTTAAGGCAGATCAGTATTGCAGATTTTGATGTGAGAGATTATAGCACATTGGTGTTTTTCTACGATGTGAATTATGAAACTTGTGAAAGAGAATTTATGCTATTTGAAAGCAAATATTAAATTACTGAAGTAATATTTTTCCAATTGTTTAAGAAGTTGTCTAGAAGTGATCAGAGTAATTACAGTCATTGGAGATTATGTGCGTTAATAATTTGAAGCCATTTATATATTTTTGTAGATCATGCAACGTGGTTAAATGAAGTTTGTGATAGGCATTTTGTGGAATTTGCCATTTGATAGTTGCAACGTTGATAATGTATTTTGAAGCGGACATGAGGTCGTCATACCCAGTCTAGCGTATTTGTTGAGATTCATGCTGTATGTGCTGAATATTTATGGAGTTTTGTAGCAATTCTTATATTCAAATGTGATATTTGGAATATTGAAGAAATATAATGTCGTTGTGGATAGTTAGATCCAACGTGATGTCGTGGAGACAATAATATTTTTGGCATGATAATTAAATACGAGATATAACTTGGAAGTAATAAAACTGTGAGACAACGTTCTATAAACCTTATTAAACAATTTGTTAGGAAATTAAACAAGTAAATGAAGTTGATAATACAAGATTTTCTGAAAATAATAATTAATGAAATAATAATCTGAGATTTAAGCATATTAACGATCTGACCTAATGAAATAAAAATCAGAATGACTAGATGAAATAATAATCTAAATAACCAGATGATTGAAATTTAAATAAGTTGATAAATTAAATTTTGAAATAAATCGATGAATTAAATAAGTGGATGAATTAAAGATTGAATCAATTAAACTGATTGAAATAAATTATTAGACGATTGTAATGATGATGAATAACTGAATTAGAAGGTGATGATTAATTAAAGAAGCTGATGATTGATGAATTTATATGCAATTAAATAAATTTAATTGAGAGATAATTCGAAGGAATTGCAACTTGAAATGTGAATTTAAATGATGTAATGGTGATGAATTAACGATTCTGACAGGAATATTTGGAATTTTGAAGTGAGAATTAATGTGAGATATATTTAATTTTGATAATAATGATGAGGATGACCAATGAGAATTTGAATTTTCTGTAATTCACAGATAAGAGATTAATGACGATGTAAATAATGTAAATTAATTAGTCAATGCTTAGGAACATTTGATTAACATGTTCTACGTTCAAATTATACCATGCAAACCATAATTTATGTGATATTTAACATGAGTGATTATTATATGTGTATGTTTAGGCAGATTAGTAACTTAATTAAATCCACATTGATGTTAAATTAAAGAGAATTAGGTCTCAGGTTTCACAAATGTCAGTGACGAAAGACATAGTGATACAGTGATCCTGAGAACCCAAGAGAACTTTATACATTTTCTTGTTATGTGGATTTAAATAATTTTGCATTAGAAAGGAGATGGTTCGATTTTTGGACAATGACAATTTAACTTTGCATTCGACCATACTCTTAGGTAGGATTTATATTTAAAATGTCTGTCTGACTATCAAAGTAAAATAAATTTGTTTTTATCTTAGTTGTGATCTGATGATGGTGTGATGTTCCTTTTTCTTTCCTTGTCTTGAGTAAGGCTTATCCGGAAAGGAAGTGGTTTTGCTAGGAATTCAGTTGATGGCGCCCATTTATATTTGAATTATTTTTATTAACTTAAGCCCGTAACGACCCTAGAGATACTTTGTCTCGTGAAACCCACTGCTTTTTCAAGAACTCAGCTGAATTTCCGACACATTCCTTATTTGACTAGAGGTTCATTTAACTCCGCTCTGTCCTGGAACTCCAGGGATGTGATGTTATAGCAGATGGGTCATCGCATCCCCAGGACGAACGGGCACAGAGAGAGAGGGAGAATTGGCTTTATCCAACTAGTGGGGCTTTTCGATTTTGTTAATTCTATGGAATCACATCAGATTTAGATTACTGAGAGATTGATCTCAAGTTCATTTAAGTATGTTACAAAATTTATTATACTTAGTCAGACAATGTACTTGTGTGCCCAATCCAGTGTTCATGTTAATCGTATTAGTAATATCATGTTAGTTATAAGATATTTTTCCCTATACCCAAGTGAATGCAGGAATTGAGACATCGTGATGTGTTGTTGTCTAACGTCTCTATATAATTCTATATTGAAATATAATTATGTTGCCAGAGGATTTAACGAAGGTGTTAGGAGAGTTGCAGACGGGTATGTCTGGAATTGCAGAAACTATTTCTAAGATGGAAACTGAAGTTAAAGAACAAATTAATAATTCAGAAGCTAGATTAGAAGCTAAATGTAAAGAGAATGTACAAGCATTGCAAACTAGTACTGAAGAGAATTTAAAATCATTACAGATTAGTAACGAAACTAATTTAAAACTATTACAGTCAAATAGCAAAGATGAGTTGATGTTATTAGAGACTAGGCTACAGTCAAATAGTGAAGACAATTTCAAATCATTGGAAGAGAAATTACAGTCTCGTAGTGAAGAAACTAATACTGAATTAGAAAATAAGTTAACCAGATTAGAGAATAGTTTAACTTTGAAGAACAATGAGATGTTGAAAACTTTACAATTAGACATAATTGCAGTAAACATGAAAGGAGAGGAAAATGTTCAGATATTAAGGAAAAATATTATCGAGTTGGAAAGTAGAGGAGAAGAAAATATTTTTATTTTAAGAACAGACGTTATGACCATACAGAAAGACATTAAGTCAGATGTATCGAAGTTGAGATTCGACATCGATGGTTTAGTGGCAGATGTAGGAAAAATTCAAGATTGGTCTACCGAAGTATCTTTCGAGACTAAGATTAAGGGTCTAGAAACAAATCTAGGTAACGAAATAAAAGATTTGAAGACAGTAATTGGGACCATTAAAGATGAAGTCTTGGGAGAGGTCAATTCCAATATAAAGTCGTTAGAAAATCAATTGCAGAAGGATATTAGGAAGATAGACGACGATATAGAGCAAAAGGTTAACGAAAACTTAACTTTATTTAAAAATAGAGTCGGAGCAATCGTGGAGGAACGATATAATGAGGTCGATGCCGAAGCAAAAGAGAAACGTGACGGGTTAGATGAAAAATTAATCGCAGGTATGGCAAACTTAGAAGCTAGGTTTACGGAAAGCAAAGAAGCGATGAAAATAGATTCAACACTATTTAGAACAGATGTTGATCTGTTGAAAGAACAAGTCGCGTTAGTGAAGAACACGTGCGAAGGAAAGATTGACAAGTTGAGGAACGATCTAGACGAAAGTAACAAGACGCAGGACGTTACATCGTTGGATGAGTTGAAGACTCAGGTCAAGAGATTAGCAGAAGACAGGGTGACTAAACTAGAAACCATAGTTAACAGTTTTACCAGTCAGAATGTAACATCAGGGGAAACATTGATGAATCAAACAGCGATAGACCGCAGTATGACGAATCAAGACACGAGCATGGTAGAAGACCGTCAAATGCAACCGAATGTGACATTCGAAAGGGTCAGTTCAACCCCTCAGGAGAATCCAAGTTCGAGTAGGAGTACGTTAGGTCCAAGTGAACGATACTCAGGTCCAGTCACAATTATAAGGAACCTAGATGACAAACCGAGAAAATTTTCGGGAAATACAGGAGTTACACCAGTAGAATTTCTGCGAGATATTCGAGACTACATGGCGGAACACAGGGTAGCCAAAGAAAGAGAGCTAAGGATAGTAGAACGCGCCTTAGATGGATCTGCACTTACGTGGTTTAGAGCGTTCAGAAGCAACTTTGCGAACATGGAGCAATTTGCCATGGCTTTCTTGAGGAGATTCTGGAGTGCCGAGGATCAACTCAACGTAAGAGCGGAGATGTACTCTAAACGCTATTCTACGTCACATCCGACGCATTACGCCAACTACTTCACGTCACAGCTGGCTAAATTACAGTTCCTTATTCCTCCATTGCCAGAAGAAGAGCTTTTGCAAGCTATAGCGCGACAGTTACCGATAGAGGTACAGCGATCTCTGATAGCATCAGGAGCCAATACGCTGGAACATTATGATGACATATTGCGGCGGTTGGATTATACGAGCGCACAGGTTACACCGAGAAGTAATAGGAACGACAACAGAAACACGCAAGAAGTAAATGCGGTAGTCGTGGACAATGCAGCTCAAACGGACAGAAGGGATTCCTGGGAAAACCGACGGAACGATGGGAATCGAGGAAACATCCGTAACGCAAGAGGAAATGATCGATATAGAGGACCATATGAAAGGCCATACGATCAAGAAGCGAGAGATAGCCGGTATAGGAATTATAACCAAAATTCCAGGTATCAGGACAGAAATCGGTATAATAACAGATATCGGGGAAGGAATAACTGGAACCAAGGTCAACAGTTTAATGGAAACGACCGACAGGAAGGCCGAAGAAACGATCCTAACGACAGACGGGACAATCGTGGACATGAGAGGTCAAGACAAGAGGATAGACAGCCTAGTGCACCACTCGAGGAGACAGTGAGAGATGTCCATCGAGCCAGCACAAGTGAAGAAAGAAGGAATAAAGGTCAGAATAACACAGAATCAAGATCTTAATCATTGGAAGTCATCATTATAGAGAGTCAGAAAGTACCATCATGCTGAGTAAAGGAAATTGTAGAGCTATCGTGTACATGTATAATATATTGAATGCCTGAGAGTGTATTTTTTTTCTCAATCCTGATAAAAAAAGGAGATGTACGGGAGAGATGTACCCGATACCTATTTTAGGCTATCGGCTACGCCAGCTGACATTAAGCTATAGTTGAGGTTTTGGAAGGCAAGCTGATAAGATAGCGCATCGATCGCGTCAAGAAGAAAGCCAAGATGACGTAGGAGGTCAAGAATCAAGGAGGCATTGAAATCTGTGAGAAGATAGAATTATGAATAAAGATGTGAAGCTTTATTGAAACATATATGGGATTATAATAAGTTAAAACAACTTAGAAGAGTATATATGACATGCATTATATGTGGAAATAATTTTATGGAAATAAGTTATTGTATAACAGAACAGCCGAGAGGATTCGGGTTCGAGACTATCTTCGTGACGTGGAAGCACCGTGGTGGGGAGAATTAGCCACGTGCCGCACGGAGCTCATAAGCTGAGACACAGCGCTAAGCAGTTCAGTTGAGCTCAATGAGGCGAGCAGTACAGAGCAGCCCTATAGCACAGCGAGACGGGCATTGAAGGTCACGCAACACACGTAAACCGTCACGGCAGGAGTAGGCGACATTTCTCGTATCACCGAGCAACAGAGGCCGAGCGGGTCGTTGATACAGGCGACCTAGCCGAGAAGACAATTGTAGATAGCCGGGGTATTTCAAAACCACACTGATCGCATATGAAGACTTTATTTCAAGCTTCATTTCGACGCTGTTCGAACACAGGCTTTCACAAATAACCTTATAACCATGCTGTTATATAATACATTCAAAGCGACTTTTTACTATTCCAAGTAAACTGAATGTTTAGCATAGGCTCTGATGAACATTACAGCGTGCATTGATAAGATTTATATCTTATGCCATTTTCATGGATTACATATTACAGACAGATACAGGGTGTATCGTAATCTTGAACACTATCTAGTAAAATTTTTATTTTACTCAAATAGAACTTTGCAGTAAGTTGAGAGAGGACTTACAATTCTCAAACTGAACATTTATCGGAACAGTGGCGTATATTAGAAGAAGAGTAGGGGGTCCGCTGTTTCCATGAACTTTTCGAGAAGGAGTTGGACGATATCCGCTATGGGTAATCAGGGGTTCAACATGATCGAGTAAACGTGAATAGAGACAAGATGGCACCACAGAGCGATGGATTCGATTCCTGACGAGAGGAGTCCAACAGCTGATTCGCTTGGGATTTCGAAGGAAAGCGTCATTTCATGGATGAAATGATATTCACGCCGATCTTACGAGAAATCTTTAGGTAGGGAAAATCGACGATCTTGGAAATTATATTACAACTGATAATGAAAGGTATTGTAAGAGTTCTATCTACCTGATACGATTATTTTCATGAATACTGGGCACACATGTATATTTTTCTAATAGGAGTGATTTGATTATTAAGACATGGTTTGAATTTATATACTTCGAATTTGCTAGAATATGGAGTGACCATATGATATGGCAGGCATCATTAATCGAAATTCTCACCGTTGTTTGGCTTTATTAAGAAGATGTTTGGTCTTATAGACATTTTTCCAGCTAGGATATTTTTCATGGATAGTTTTTTTTGTGTAACGAGTATTTCGAACTCGTGATCTGCAATTGATTATCAGAAACTACTTCGTCAGTTCATTGCATACTAGCGAGTGTGTATTATTCATCAGTAGGGATTTTTTTTCCATTGGATTGTTTGGAGATATTAAGAAGTTATTCACTTTAGTGAATGAACGTCGCTTTTATATGACAACTAGAAACTTGTTGATTCCTTTCTGGTACATTCACTCATATAGCCTACGAGGTGGGGTCCTTCGTATTTATACGATTGTATGGTGGCTACTCACCTTACCCACCGTTCAGGGAACTATCATCCAAGTCGACGGGGCGAGGTCCTTCGTATTTATACGATTGCACGGTGGTTACACATCTTACTCGCCATTGAGGAACTCATTTTATCATCCGAATGTACACGAGATGTAAGTGAATTAAACAAGGAACTACTAGTCACATATCAGTCGAAATTTTGTTAAATAAAGTAACGATAAATGTCAACAGGATTGCATTTAGTAATTCTTGTTTGCCAATCCAATATTTTGTTGCTATACTCTTTTGAGAGTAATTTCAGATTTAACAGCTGTCACAGCTGATGCTTTGATGATTTTTATAATTGTGTTTGATACCTTTGAGAAGGATTTAAAGTAATTTAATCTTGTAAGATTAATCATTAATGGTCATAATTATTTTAAGGCAGATCAGTATTGCAGATTTTGATGTGAGAGATTATAGCACATTGGTGTTTTTCTACGATGTGAATTATGAAACTTGTGAAAGAGAATTTATGCTATTTGAAAGCAAATATTAAATTACTGAAGTAATATTTTTCCAATTGTTTAAGAAGTTGTCTAGAAGTGATCAGAGTAATTACAGTCATTGGAGATTATGTGCGTTAATAATTTGAAGCCATTTATATATTTTTGTAGATCATGCAACGTGGTTAAATGAAGTTTGTGATAGGCATTTTGTGGAATTTGCCATTTGATAGTTGCAACGTTGATAATGTATTTTGAAGCGGACATGAGGTCGTCATACCCAGTCTAGCGTATTTGTTGAGATTCATGCTGTATGTGCTGAATATTTATGGAGTTTTGTAGCAATTCTTATATTCAAATGTGATATTTGGAATATTGAAGAAATATAATGTCGTTGTGGATAGTTAGATCCAACGTGATGTCGTGGAGACAATAATATTTTTGGCATGATAATTAAATACGAGATATAACTTGGAAGTAATAAAACTGTAAGACAACGTTCTATAAACCTTATTAAACAATTTGTTAGGAAATTAAACAAGTAAATGAAGTTGATAATACAAGATTTTCTGAAAATAATAATTAATGAAATAATAATCTGAGATTTAAGCATATTAACGATCTGACCTAATGAAATAAAAATCAGAATGACTAGATGAAATAATAATCTAAATAACCAGATGATTGAAATTTAAATAAGTTGATAAATTAAATTTTGAAATAAATCGATGAATTAAATAAGTGGATGAATTAAAGATTGAATCAATTAAACTGATTGAAATAAATTATTAGACGATTGTAATGATGATGAATAACTGAATTAGAAGGTGATGATTAATTAAAGAAGCTGATGATTAATGAATTTATATGCAATTAAATAAATTTAATTGAGAGATAATTCGAAGGAATTGCAACTTGAAATGTGAATTTAAATGATGTAATGGTGATGAATTAACGATTCTGACAGGAATATTTGGAATTTTGAAGTGAGAATTAATGTGAGATATATTTAATTTTGATAATAATGATGAGGATGACCAATGAGAATTTGAATTTTCTGTAATTCACAGATAAGAGATTAATGACGATGTAAATAATGTAAATTAATTAGTCAATGCTTAGGAACATTTGATTAACATGTTCTACGTTCAAATTATACCATGCAAACCATAATTTATGTGATATTTAACATGAGTGATTATTATATGTGTATGTTTAGGCAGATTCGTAACTTAATTAAATCCACATTGATGTTAAATTAAAGAGAATTAGGTCTCAGGTTTCACAAATGTCAGTGACGAAAGACATAGTGATACAGTGATCCTGAGAACCCAAGAGAACTTTATACATTTTCTTGTTATGTGGATTTAAATAATTTTGCATTAGAAAGGAGATGGTTCGATTTTTGGACAATGACAATTTAACTTTGCATTCGACCATACTCTTAGGTAGGATTTATATTTAAAATGTCTGTCTGACTATCAAAGTAAAATAAATTTGTTTTTATCTTAGTTGTGATCTGATGATGGTGTGATGTTCCTTTTTCTTTCCTTGTCTTGAGTAAGGCTTATCCGGAAAGGAAGTGGTTTTGCTAGGAATTCAGTTGATGGCGCCCATTTATATTTGAATTATTTTTATTAACTTAAGCCCGTAACGACCCTAGAGATACTTTGTCTCGTGAAACCCACTGCTTTTTCAAGAACTCAGCTGAATTTCCGACACATTCCTTATTTGACTAGAGGTTCATTTAACTCCGCTCTGTCCTGGAACTGCAGGGATGTGATGTTATAGCAGATGGGTCATCGCATCCCCAGGACGAACGGGCACAGTACCAACACTCTGCATTTCGGAGGTGAGGAACTTGCTTTGCAACCTGCGCACGAGTCCATCACCGCACGACGAGTAAGGTTGAGAGAAGACGTCATCGTTCCCGCCAGGACGGAGGTCAGCGCTGCCGTAATTGTCAACGGAACTGATGAGGGAGGGGCGGCTGTCATCGAGCCAAAATATGAGGACATCCAGACAAAAGGATTGCTAGTTGCCAAGACACTCATCAACACGACGTCTCGGCCGTACGTCCGCCTGTCCAACCTGAACGACTACGACATTACGGTTCACCGGGACACCAACTTAGGAGTCTGCGAGCCCGTTACCTGGATTGCCCGCATCACAGATACGACAGACGGACACCTGCAGACGGACAACCGAAGAAGACGCACACTGCCAGAAGAACTACAGAAGCTGTACCAAGGATCCCAAGACCATTTAGACGAGGAACAATCACGCCAACTTCAGGACCTGCTACGCGAATTCCAGGATGTCTTCTCCGTGGGGAGCAGAGACTTCGGCAGGACAAGCTTGGTCCAGCACAGAATCGACGTTGGGGACAGCGCACCGATTAGGGCCCCATTCCGACGTGTCCCGCTCGCCAAGCAAGCCGAAGTCGACCGGATGGTAGAAGAGATGAAGGAGCAAGGGGTGATCGAGTCATCACATAGTCCTTGGAGTTCTCCGTTCGTGCTTGTGAAGAAGAAGGACGGTTCTACCAAGTTCTGCGTGGACTACAGGCGGGTGAACGACGTCACGAAGAAGGACAGCTACCCTCCACCCCGGATCGACGACACGCTGGACACCATATCAGGGTCAAGATGGTTCTCCACCTTGGATTTGAAGAGTGGCTACAGGCAGGTGGAGGTCCACCCTAAGGACCGCGAGAAAACGGCGTTCTCTGTGGGCAGCGGGCTCTGGCAGTTCACCGTCATGCCATTCGGTCTGTGCAACGCCCCTGCGACCTTCGAAAGGCTAATGGAGTCCATTCTGAGGGGACTACACTGGAAGACCTGCCTGGTATACCTAGACGACGTCATCGTTCTGGGGAGGAGCTTCGAGGAGCACTACAGCAACCTGAAAGAGATCTTGTTGAAGCTACGGGCTGCCCAGCTGAATTTGAGCCCCAAGAAGTGTCAGCTCTTCCAGAAGCGGGTCCAGTACCTTGGGCATATCGTCTCCGAGGAAGGGGTGCGCACCGACCCAGAGAAGACCGCAGCTGTGAGGGAGAGGCCAGTTCCGAAGGACAAGTCCCAACTACGAAGCTTCCTGGGACTCTGCACTTATTACCGTCGCTTCGTGAGAGGATTCGCCGACATCGCCAAACCTTTACATCGACTGACTGAGAAGGACCAACTCTTCACGTGGACAGCAGAATGCCACAGTGCCTTCGAACAACTCAAGCAGGCTCTGTGCACCGCGCCTATTCTGGCCTACCCCAGACCTGGAACAAGGTTCATCGTCGATACCGATGCCAGCGACTTTGGCATAGGGGGAATCCTGTCGCAGGTAGTGGACGGCGAGGAGAGAGTAGTGGCCTACTTCAGCAAGGCCTTGTTAAAGCCAGAAAGGAACTACTGCGTCACCAGGAAGGAGGAGCTGCTCGCCATCGTGAAGACCATTGAACACTTCCACAAGTAGCTGTACGGGCAAGAATTTCTCATCAGGACCGACCATGCATCCCTGCGGTGGCTCCTGAACTTCAAGCAGCCCGAGGGTCAACTCGCTCGGTGGTTAGAGAGGCTTCAACAGTACAACTTTGAGATTCAGCACAGGAAAGGCCAACTGCATTCTAACGCCGACGCCCTGTCACGAAGACCATGCCCCGAAGACTGCACCTTCTGTGCCCGAAGGGAGGAGAACACCGGGATACTGTGCCGACGGACTACTGTGGAACTTCAAGGGAACTGGAGCCGGGAATCTTTCACGCGGACACAAGCAGAAGATGATGACCTGGGACTGATAGCGGAATGGAAGAGGGCCTGTGTCCCCAGACCCGGGTGGAACATTGTGAGTGACTGCAGCCCGAAGTTTAAGTCCTACTGGGCACAGTGGGACTCGCTGATTGTAAGGGATGGCCTCATCTGCCGTACCTGGGAGAGCACCGACGGGAAGACATCTCGGGAACAAGTCGTCGTTCCAAAGGCTATGACGGAGGAAGTCCTGAAGGAAGTTCATGGAGGATCATCTGGTGGACACTTAGGGATAAAGAAGACCCTGGAGAAGCTGAGAGAGCGGTTCTACTGGATCGGATGCCGAACAGACGTGGAGAACTACTGCGCGGGGTGCCACGATTGCGCAGCCAGCAAGGGCCCAGGACGAAGACGACGGGGTCCACTGAAGACCTACAACGTGGGCGGCCCCATGGAGAGAGTGGCCATCGATGTTGCTGGGCCATTCCCGTTAAGCGAGGCAGGGAACCGCTACATATTAGTCGTCAGCGACTACTTTACCAAATGGCCGGAGGCGTATGCGCTCCCTAACCAAGAAGCCGCGACGATTGCAGAGACCCTGGTGAAGGAATTCGTCAGCCGGTACGGAGTACCCCTGGAGCTGCACTCCGACCAAGGGAGGAACTTCGAGTCGCAGGTGTTCCAGAACCTATGCCAGCTGCTGGGAATCCGGAAGACAAGGACAACGCCGCTACACCCTCAGTCCGACGGGATGGTAGAGCGATTCAATCGCACCATCGAGAACCATCTCCGAATAGTCGTCAGCGAGCACCAGAGGGATTGGGACAAGCATCTTCCACTATTTCTCCTGGCCTACCGCGCCACCGTGCATGAAGCCACCGGGTGCACACCAGCCCGGGCCATGTTTGGGAGGGAGCTCTGTCAACCTGTCGATCTTGCCTTCGGCCGACCTGGGAATGATCCGATCCCGGTGCCAGTATTGTCAAGAACTGGTCGACCAACTGGAGGACGTACACGCGTTCGCGAGGAGGAAACTGCGGATCGAGACCGACCGAATGAAGACCCGATACGACCAGCAGACGGATGCCGGCGGATTCCACGAGGACGACCTGGTCTGGCTCTTCAACCCATTACGGAAGAAAGGTCTGTCACCCAAACTGCAGAAGTCCTGGGAGGGCCCGTACCGAGTCGTGAAACGGATCAACGATGTCGTCTACAGGATCCAGCGGAGCCCGAGGGCGAAGATGAAGATCGTGCACCGAGATCGCCTGGCAGCCTACGGAGGGACACAGACGGACCAATGATTGATCGGGACGATCAGCCTTTTTAGGAAGGGGGTGGTGTTACGGCTGTGAGTTTGTGTCATCGCTCGCCGCATGAGTCACAACTGCCCCAGGGCTGGGCTGTGGCCTGCCTCCTGTATTGCGTGCGCCTTATGCAACTGGGCTACTAGGACAAAGGGATGGTCCAGAATATTCGTGACTGGACCAGCGATGGAAACCTCGAGAAGCCGTGAACCCTGGATGGATCTAGAAGCATTTATTGAGTCACCGGCCTGCTATATAAGTGCGACCTGTCAAGCAGTGGTTGTTGTTGTGTTTACGAGCTAGTGTGAGCGATTATCCTGAGCGACAGAAGTGTGGTGACTTGCGAAACCCCTAGTGGAGCGGGGAAGTGAGAAACATACAGGGGACTGCCTGTGTTTTGAGTGAGTGTGCTTTCACTGAGTGTCGGAGATATGGTGGTTACGAAATCCAGTGACATTGTTTCTCCCAGCTTGTGAACAGCGTGCAGCAAGTGCTCGTAAGTAACTGTAGTCGGCGTACTTTAGGAAGAAGTTGCATGTAGTACTGTCAAGGCCACTAGGCTCATTAGCGGGAGGATTAACTTGTGTGGTTTGTTGACAAGTGAAAGGGCAAGAGCTCTCCACAAGCAAGAGACTTGAGGAAACTGGAGTAAGGTTCCTATTGCTTGTATTTGCTGAAGAGTAGTGTAATTTTCTGTCCGCAATAAAGTTAATTATTTCTTTAAGCAGTAATTGGTGTTGTGCTTCCTACCCACCGTAATCCAGTTAACAAAGGTCCACTAGGGGGTGGCACGTAACATTATTTAGCTTGCGAATGTAGGGGAGGATGGGGGAATAGCGCCACCTTAAGGGAAACTTGCTATATCTTTCGACATAGTAATGACTGACTATTACTACACAATTTGACTTCATAGTTGAGGTCTTAGTGGTGGCTAGTCACCTTTCAAAGTTTAGGAAATTAATTTTTGTAGGAGTAAATACAATATATTCATACTCTTGTAAATGGCGGAATTACCCCGCTGGTTGGGGTAATTCCGCCACCTAGTTCAAATATACACATTACTTGCAAATAGGACACAATATTTATTAGAATTAGTAAATTTGTCATTTATCATTTGCTTTTAAGCCTACACTAAGAACAAGGCCCAAAACAAATTAACCAGCTACAGGCACAGGCGTCAAAAGCTGGTCTTCAGATATCTTTGGATAATAATAATAATAATGTCATATGGCCTCGGGTGTCAGGTGCAAGCTTTGTTAATTGACGCCCATAGGGCAGCATGCATGCCCAAATTTATCGCTTCTTGGCATAATGAATTCAAATGGGTTCCTTAACATGCCAAGAACGTATGACATGCATACCGTGATTTTTGTCGCCTTTCAAAAATCACTTACCACGGCCAAGATCGAACCTGCAAGCTTGGGGTTTGAATAGAGGCTTTCTTCCTAGAATTGCTTTGTCTGTTGTGTTTGTTTTCAGTCGGTCTCTCAAAGTTGACCTAGGAATGTTATATTTATTCGCTGTGCTTCTTACTCAGTTGCCATTCCGCACAGCATTAATAGCTTCTTTCAATATTTCCTCTGTCCAATTTCCTATTTCTGTTGTCCTTTTCCTAACGCGTGGCACCTGAAAAAAATCCAATTATCCTACTTCCCTGCGAATTCATTTTGGGGTAATACCGCCACCATGGCGGCGTTCCCCCATGTAGGAGTGGCGGTATTGCCCCATATTGTATGAACTATTTCGCGCCATATTTTCACATAACCTATAAAACTATCAACACAAAATAAGATCTGAAATCACTCTTTAATAGTTGATGTTTCACAATATGTCATGCTTCTATTCATAACTAGAAATTTAAGCTCACTTACCTCTCTTCAATTAGATTGTAGAAATTAGATCAAAACAGGTGAAGTTATGTATACTAAAACGATAGGAAACAACGCTGTCTCGGCCGACCGGAAGCTAGTGCACTATGTTTAAATTTCATTCCACTAGAGTTCGCACCTATCGACTCGCGTCTTACAGTTGCAGTTCGTTAGATTTGAAGGGTGGCGGAATTCCCCCGAGTGGCGCCATTCCCCTACTTGGACTCCATTCCTTGTATTTCTAGAGCCTGAAATATGTCTTGATGCTCCACCGTGTCAAAAGCTTTGCTAAAATCGACAAAACCTAAGTTAATTAAGGACTGCAAACATTCGATATTCACGTAGTTCCAACTTTGAAATCAAACGCCACCGTTAACGACCAACTAGTCCTGAACATTGTTACTAGATGCCATCGCAGTCGACTCTTGGAGACGAACGTTGGAACCTCAGAGCGCTAGTCAAATATAACCTATAATTTAGCTTCACACAGGTGTAATTAGTGGAAGGTTCTTTATCATGACATAAATATATGACATGGGACCGCCGGCTTTACATCTCCTCCGAAGGAAGGCATACTGTGGGATTTTTAACGCTCTTAAAAATTCCGACGACTTCGGCCGGGTTATATATTTAAGTCTTTCTTTCTTTCTTAGTCGTTTACCCTCCAGGTTGGTGGAACCCACGGACTCAGCGAGGGAACTCACCACTACCGCCTCTACGGGCAGTGTCCTAGAGCTGGGAACATCTAATCGGAGTGGATACAACTGGGGAGGTGTGATTGGCACCATGCCCAGGCGGCCTCACCTGCAATGCGAACAGGGGCCTCATGAGGGAAGGTAATGGATGGTCAGGATGGATAGGCAAGGGAGAGGGAAGGAGGCGGCCGTGGCCTTGAAGAAGGTACCATCCCGGCATTTGCCCGAAGACGAAGTGGGGAAACCACGGAAAACCACTTCGAGGATGGCTGAGGTGGGAATCGAACCCCCTCTACTCATTTGGAACACCCGAGGCTGAGTAGACCCCGTTCCAGTCCTCCTCATACCACTTTTCAAATTTCGTGGCAGAGCCGGGAATCGAACCCAGGACCTTCGGGGCGGCAGCTAACCATGCTGATCGCTACGGAGGCGACTATATATTTAAGTACCTATTAAAATCGTTATTGTTTTGGTTTCTTAACTGTGTGTCCCTGCTTAAAGTTGTGAACACTGCAAAAAGTTGCTAACCAGACAGACATTGTGATAGCGGAGACTTTAAATAAGAATACGACGCAGAAGAACACGTGTTGTGGCAGGCGAACTGCGTGTATTTCACATTGTAAACACGAGTGTAGGCGACATTTGATGACAGGCAGTGCGGATCAGCTGTAAGGTCAGTGTCTTGGCCATGGCGTCAAGGTTAAAACAAAAGTACGAATAGGGAGCTTTTACCAGCACTGAATACTGTAGCGCAGGCGTTCTCAATCTAGTACTCTTTAAATGAAACTTGATGCTCTCGTCATAAAAGCCAAAAAGTACCCGCGAGCAACTGTTCTATGAGTAACACGAAAGTTGCTCAATCGGCTCGCTTGCCGCGGTGGGTAAGTAATTATCGTGTTGGACTTCCAACCCCCAAGCTTGCAGGTTCGCTCCTGGCCGTGGTAACTGTTTTTTTTTTGAAAGGCGATACACATGTCATACGATGTTGGCCTGTTAAATAACCCATTTGAATTCAATAGGCCGTGTTCATAATGGCAAAATTAATCTCGGGATTTTCCGCCAACACAAAAAGTTCCTCATTTCTTTACTAGAAAGCGCACTAGTCTAGTGTCGAGGAGCTTAGATATCTAACCTCCTTGACTTTCATAGCGCTCCAAGAAGCGATAAAATTCGACATGCAAGTTGCACTCTGGGCATCGATTAACAAAGCTTGCACCCGGCACCAAGGCCATACGATATTATTATTATTATTATTATTGCTCATTCGGCTCGACTGTACACACGTGAATGTACCTTATCTGCATGAGTCATGCAAACAGTAGCAGCATGCCTGATGAGCGGTTAATCCCGAGATATATCAGCACTTTGGAGGATAATAATAATAATAATAATAATAATAATTTTCGTTTTCTTAGCCAGTTTACCTTCCAGGTAGGCTTTTCCCTCGGACTCAGCGAGGGATCCCACCTTTACCGCCTCTACGGGCAGTGTCCTGGAGCTTAACATCGGGTCGGGAGATACAACTGGGGAGGCGGGACTAGAGCCTCGCCCAGGTTGCCTCACCTGGAAAGCGAACAGGGGGCCTCACGAGGGATGGGAAGAATGGTAGGGATAGACAAGGAAGAGGGAAGGAGGCGGCCGTGACCTAACGGTAGGTAAGTTGCCATCCTGGCATCTGTCCGAAGACGAAGTGGGGAAAACACGGAAACCCACTTCGAGGATGACTGAAGTGGGAATTGAACCTTCATCTACTCATTTGAACCACCCGAGGCTGAGTGGACCCCGTTCCAGTCCTCATACCACTTTTCAAATTTCGTGCCAGAGCCGGGAATCGAACCGCTGACCTCTGGGGGAGGCAGCTAAGCATGCTTAAAACAACAATTATCATCATCATCATCATCATCATCATCATCATCATCATCATCATCATCATCATCTCATGTCATTTTATACATCATATTTTAAACAGAAGTCTTCTTAACATGATATTGAGACACGTTGATGAAAAGGCCCAACCTTCTTGCTTTGGCCTTACAAAGTAAAAGACAAACTGGATGCAATTTGTATTTTGTTGGGAGGATAGGAGATAAGCTAGTAAGGAGTTGGGCACACGACACCAGTCAACTGTGGGTTATCAACAGGCGGGCGCCTCTTACTCAGTGAACCGACCCGAGAAGTGACTTCTCCAGCAGTGTCCAGGATCTTGATTACAGCGCCATGTTTACAACACACTATTGAATATTTTGTCCCTGACTCTTCAGGCAGTGCAGTAGCGCTAGTGACGGTGCCATTAGTGACGAACGGCCTCCTAGGGAAGGAAGAACTAGTTCTGACAGTTGAGTCACAGTGCCATTAGCGTACAGAGGAATCCCGCCGCTTATTTAACTAATTACATATGATGTGAAGCTTTAGAGTAAAATTGATAGAATATTTATCGAGCACTGCAAGTAACGAGATCTAAGAATGAAATGTTTATCTCTACTTAATATAAAACAAAGTCCCAGATTCTTGGATGTTCCGGGTAATCTCGAGAACCACTGGATGGATTTTGAGGTGGTATTCACCATTTTGTAAAGGATTTCTCGAGGGAGGTTTGTGTAGAAAACCATTCATTTATGACCAAAGGAAGCCGAGCAGCATCGATTTCAATGAAAAAGTCGAAAAATACCTGGCGTCCGTGCGCTTTTTAAGCTTGTGCTGGGCAAACCGTTAAAAATATCTATACCGTATACTATAAGTGTAAGAATTGTTCAGCATGAAAAGTTCTACAAAAAAGTCCGGGACAACATATCTTCAATACATCGCCCACTGTAAGTGTTTTTGATGTGTAACATCTTTCCACTCGGTTGCTGGATATTTTTGTGGGAGTGATTTTGAAAAATGGGGCGGAAATGGATCGGACTGAAGTAGGTACGTCCACACCAAGATGTTTTCGTTAACTTTGTTAATGAACACTGTTCATGAACAATGTTCATGAACATTTTTGACTGTTCATAAACAAAATAGCGTGTTCGTTAACTTTTCGAGCATGTTCATGAACAAAATCCCTTTAACTTTTGTAAATGAAACTTTTCATTAACTTTTCGTGTTTTCGTTAACATTTTGGTTCGCGCATGCGCAAAGACGCAATTAAGGTTGTAAATTCGTAGCGCGGAATACGATGCTATTTTACTTCTCTAAAAATCGACTATCGAATCGCAAGCGACTCGTATATTGCGCGGAATTATGAAATACCAGGAAGCCCATGAGAATATTAATTCACTTAATTCTAAACGCCTTTCCAATATTTTTATTTTCCATACCTTGCGTCTGCGCTTTTCTCTAATTTTGTACTCACTAAAATAATGAAAGATGCAGCTGTAAGTACTTTCTTCTTCCTGACCCTATCCATTATAACCTCACAAACAGTTTATTTAATGTTGAAGAAGTTTGTTAACAAATGTTTAGTAAACATGTTGAGAAATGTTTTCATTAACATTGTTCATGAACATTGTTCATTAACTTTGGTGTGGACTTTAAAATGCACTATCGCATCCCTCCTGGCTGCTAAAGCAGTGGTGCCATGTGGAATGTATATAACATACGGATTACTTCAAGGTTTGGCGCCATTACAGATATTTCCACAATGAATCATCATCTTTCGGTGTAAAATATATTCATTAAATCATATTTTCTAAAAACAATCAGGCTATGATTTTTTAAGAGTCTGTTTTTCAATCTCTGAATAAAAGTGATGGGCATCCATCCACTCGCCGAGTAACTTTTCTCAACCCTTTCATACTGAACGGTAAACGCTCATGCGAACTCTGGTGTCAACTCATTGAAACACAAACCACATGTCTGCTTTTATATGAAACATTGTAACTATAGGTGTATTTTCCAGAGTTGGAATCTGACAGTTCGGCGGAGAACCGTTGAACTAAAGGCAGCGTTGCCACTATGCTACTACCGAGCACATGCGTACTTCACCCTCCCATTCATTTCATCATGCTCATAACATCATTAGCACCGTCATTACATTTATTACATTTTTACTCAGATGGTTTTCAAAAATCTTAAACAAAGCAATGTTTAAAACAGTTCGGTGCACACTGTAAAATAAAATAATAGCCCGTCAAATTGAGGAGAGGCCTAAAATATTGTAATGAATAGCAAAATTACGAATGGCCTCGGGTGCCGGGTGTAAGCTTTGTTATTTGACACCCAGAGGGTAGCTTGCATGTCGAATTTCGTTGTTCCTTGAAACACAATGAAAGTCAAGGAGGTTAGATATCTAAGCTCTTTGAACACTATAGCGCTTTCTAGTAGAGAAATGAGGAACTTTGTGTTGGCGGAAACTCCCGAGATTAATTTTGCCATTATGAACACGGCCTACTGAATTCAAATGGGTTCTTTGACATACCAACATCGTATGACCTGCGTGTCGTAATTTTTGCCGCCTTTCAAAAATCTCTTACCACGACCAGGAGCGAACCTGCAAGCTTGGGGTTAGTTGACCGACACGTTAACCACCCACCCACCGTGGCAAGCTAGCATGTAGCTTTTACGTGACTATTAATGTCGTGATCATGGGACACTGGACCTCCTTTCTTCGTGGATTTTGAATCATCCGGCGTGAGATTTCACCTCAAAATTCCCACACGCATTAACTTAGTGTGTGTATATTACGTAAAACTACTTAAAACGTAATAGTGTTCGTGATTGTATGCCGTAATACGGTCTTGAGGGTAGCTGCAGCAAATCCGGAGATCGTAGGTTCCAATCCTGGCGCTAACAGTGGCTGTCCTGAGTGTTTCTCCACTTTTACCCCACTCTTGCTCTTCCTATTCACTGCGACATCCCTGATCTGAACAGAAACCGACTGAAATCTAGACATTCACCCATCAAATATGCTAGGGATCTCACAGGCAACAATTTTAAGCCGAATATCCAATGGAGAAATGAATGGAGCACCAACATCAACCTTGAAGCTTGGAGTGATTTAATTGGAGATAGCGCTGCACCCGGTTTGACCTGCCAAGAGGAACGTGGACTGCCCTCAATAGGATCCGGTCTAACCACGGGGTCTGTGCTGAATCACTCTTCAAATGGGGTTAAATTCCTTCTCCCCAATGTGACTGCGGTGCTCCTCCACAGTCAGTTCAAAACATTGTTCACGAATGCCATAGAAGGGTAATCGGTCTGACTTCCTGTTGGCAAAACCTGCAGCATTGCAATGGATACAGAATTTAGATTTAAAGATATAAGCCTGCCTTGGCATGTGTCCCTGTAAATATGTATATATCAATGTGGATGTGTGTAAAGGCAGGTTGTCTGTATGTCATACGATAAATAAATAAATAAATAAATAAATAAATAAATAACCCCACTCTTCTTCCAGGCATATGTTAGGATAGTACCTTATTTAAAATCCTGGGGCACCTACTTCATCATTGTCCCCAATACAGTTACACACACTACTACAGTCATCACATAAATACAGGTTATCAGACGAGTTTAACACACACACCAGCTACACGGGGCTGATGACCAAGATGTCCCAAGACCCTAAACTAAATTCACATCAACTCCATTCAAAGTTCGTACCGTACTATTCTTTTGGGTAAGGACCAAAAACGTATCTCAGTATTTTGATACCACCTACCATTGACCAAAGAGGTAGGAAAAATGGAGTTTTTAGATAATAACCATAACTCCCTTAATAGGCACAATATTAAAACAGGTTAAAATGGTCAATACTACTCTAAACATTACCTAAAACTTTTATCTGAAAGAATTTTTGATATGACCCACCTTCACGCCAAGGGACGAGCAAAATAATTTCTGAATTATAAGAAGACTAGAGGACCCGTGCGAGAAATCTCGCATGTTCATAAACCACAATTTCCCCAATAGGTCTATAATGAGAGACTTCAAGAGAAAGATTTTTATGTTTTTATTTCAACCAAATGATTATAGAACACTATTTAAATTTCAGTTCGAATTCCGAGTTCTACGTTCCCTAACTTAATAAGGCAATCACTGAAAATTAGATCATCATAACACTCACCGGTTATTCGATATTTATGATAATATACGATTTGAGTACAGATTAGTTTGATTCACTGTTTCTGAAATCCATGATTAATGATAAAGAAAAGACCTCAGAATGTTAAAATGACATGAAACAAGCGTCACAGCGGCCAAAATGTCAAGTAGACAGCAATTTATTATGGAGCGTATTTTCCTACAGTAACAGTATCTGCAAATCGCACAATTCGTACATTCTTTTAAAAGTCACTTTTTAAAGAAATTATAGATATTTGTGAAATTAGAGTGTAATTCGTCACTGCTAATGTCTATTCTCTTTCATTTGAATGCTCATTTGTCACGATTGGTCGCTTGTGAGCGCCACAGAAGGGATCTATACTACTGAAATAATATATATGATGATAGGGATTCTCGTTTGCTAAACAGGTATACAACAATATTGGCAAATTTAGTGAATTCGAGGTATCTTTCCTTTCCCGGTGAAATCTCCCTCCGTCTTCGGCGTGCCCAGAGGGATATTTATTTTTGTTAGATTCGAGCTTTGCATGGTTGTGTTTATTTCAAATGTTTTAATTGGTTTTCACATGCAAGTTATGATACACGTTAATGTACAGCTTATATTTACAATGGATTATAAAAACCTTCACTTACCTCTTGAGGGTAGAAAGGTGCCTGCAGGGAGACACAGATGGCATTGCAGAAGTCAGCAATACCGAAGACAACAAGAGTTAACCACTGACGCTTGGTGAAATTTGGCAGAGAAAATAGCATTTTCACAAAAAGACAGAAGCGTATACCTACGGCGTTCTTTAAAAAACCTTAACGTTCTTTTAGAAAGTGACGTTGCTTAAGATCAGTCTTTTGAAATAAATATGAATTTACAGTATTGTTTTGAAATGCTTTGATTTCTTTTTCTTTTGCGCGCACGTACGTATGCAGTATTTGTCAACTCAGCAACGAAGATCTTTGATCGGTATAATTTAATATTATGGTGCTTGTATCGTACAGCATTACGCCAGTGATAAAGAAATAATTATTATACTAAAGAAATATATTTAAAGCATTCATCAAGACAATATTAATGAATTTAAGGAAACTTATTTATAATTTTCTAGTAAGAAAGGAAAAAATGACAGATGTAATAGAACACGAATTACAGTATTTCGAAGTAATGAGTGATGATGATGATTCTACAGCTACGTCCGTTCTTTTGCTAAGTCTCCACGTTTATGGTGTGACTGTCTTCTAGTATCACAGAATAAACGAAATCTCTTATCGGTTTGGACTATTACTGTTCCCCTACTTTCCCACTCTTCGCTAACATATTCCTCTCCCCTCTTTTCTCTTCATAATCTGTGCTATAACATGACCTCTAAAAACTTCGCTGGATATTCCTTGATCTTGTTCATTTGCTATAACTTAGCATCTCTTTCCACATATAATGTTTGGACATTTTGTTTTCATGTCATACAAGCGATCCTTTTCTGTTTAGATTTGCCGTGTCTCTTTTGTTTTACAGAAGGCTTTGGGAGGGGGTAAAGAGGGGCTGGGCATGTGTTTGTTCCAGAGGGCCATGGATGAGGTCACAGTATAAAGGCGAAAGGTCGTCATGTGTGGAAGGTCACTCGTGTTATCTCTAAAACACTCCCTCCTCGATACTACGTGCTTATTGGTCGTTGCTAAAGTCAAGAAACTACTTTTCTTTTTCTTGTTTGACTTAGTTTTAGAATGTGATAATTCTTTCATTATGTGACAAATACATTGGAATATTATTGACGCAAACAAAGGAAGAGCCTGAAGGTAAAATCCAATCACATGGAGAATTCCATCGCAGCTACAGTAGCTGTTTCCCGAAAGAGGTACGTTTAACTATACAGTACACATAAAAAATGTTGTAACATTGTAGAATATAAAGTCAGGCGTAGATGCGCTTCCAGCGACAGTCGACATTTTTGGTGTACATCAGAAATCCCTCAATTCAACCTGCTAAGGAAATTATTATTGTTTGTAGTACTAAAGTATACTCGCTGGTATTTGTAGAGCGTGGGTTTGAATGCCACCTTGACCGTCCTGACAACTGTTATTAATCTATCATAACCTATAAAACAAAGTGTCCTGACTGACTCACTCACTCACTCATCATCGCCCAGCCTAAACTATTAACGTTAGAAACATGACATTTTGGGGATATGTACGTTGTATCTCGAAAACGTCCACTGAGGAAGTATTTTCGGATATTCAGGTTCTAAAGGGATGTTAATGGGGTTAGACCTGCATTTCATTGAATAACAACATCTCATGAGTGGTTTCATTGGGAGATGTGATACTTGGTATATAAAATAATCATTAAAAAGAATCAGGCATGTGTCTAAGGGTTTTCGATGTGGTGTAGCCTATATTATGAGGTGAAAGAGGTGAAAGGTGGGGGGTTGAAGGATTCTTAACGGATCTTGTATCTCTTAAACGACATAGGCGAGAAGTATGAAACTCAGGGGAAAAACATCAGCTTAAAAAATAACTAAATAGGTGTTCGACCATTTTTTCATAAATCCAATTTATGCGGCCCATGGAGAGGGGATAAATTCTGAAAAAAAAGCGAAAGAAAGTGTTGCATGGTTGGTTCCTCAGTTTAGGGTCTGCGACAACGCGGTCATGTAGCCCCGAGTACTTTTGGGTGTGCGTAGAATCTGTCTGATAACCGGTGTTAATTGTGATCACTGTATTAGTGTGTGTATCTGTTTTTTTCATTCAAGTAAGGACTGCAACTTAGAATTTTTCAAATAGTTCCTACTTTTGCCGCCAAACACCACCGTCAACGACTACTAGTTCAGAACTTAGCTACTAGACGCCACCGCAGTCTGCTCCTGGCAATGAACGTAGGAACCTGAGCGTTGTTTACATTCTTTACCTATATAATTTAGCTTCACACAGGTGTAATTAGTGGAAGGTTCTTTAACATGCCATAAATCTATGACATGGGACCGCCGGCTTTACTTCCCCTCCGAAGGAAGGCATACAGAGGGATTTTAACGCTCTTAAAAAATCCGACGACCTCGGCCGGGTTTGAACCCGCGATCTTGGGCACCGCCACCGAAGCCGCCGAAATGATTATTGTTTGTAGTACTAATGTATACTCGCTGGTATTGGTAGAGCGTGGGTTAGAATGCCACCTCGGCCGTCCTGAAAACGGTTATTAATACTGCATGAAAGAAGAACCTCCCTTTTGACTCTCGGTTAATATGAATAAAATAGTAACACGACATGAACAGTGAACCTACGATAAAATTTACCTTTCTTTCTTAGTCGTTTACCCTCCAGGTTGGTGGAACCCACGGACTCAGCGAGGGAACTCACCACTACCGCCTCTACGGGCAGTGTCCTAGAGCTGGGAACATCTAATCGGAGGGGATACAACTGTTGAGGTGTGATTGGCGGCCTCACCTGCAAAGCGAGCAGGGGCCTCATAAGGGAAGGTAATGGAAGGTGAGGATGGATAGGCAAGGAAGAGGGAAGGAGGCGGCCGTGGCCTTGAAGAAGGTACCATCCCGGCATTTGCCCGAGGACGAAGTGGGAAACCACAGAAAACCACTTAGAGGATGGCTGAGGTGGGAATCGAACCCCCTCTACTCATTTGGAACACCCGAGGCTGAGTAGACCCCGTTCCAGTCCACATACCACTTTTTCAAATTTCGTGGCAGAGCCGGGAATCGAACCCAGGACCTCCGGGGCGGCAGCTAACCATGCTGACCGCTACGCTACGGAGGCGACTAAAATTTACCTAACTACTGAAATTGGCAAAAATACCTTTTGTAATGATGAAAATTAAATCTGGAAATGATGTACTGTAGTTTATTCCTCCGCTGACCATAGCCCACCCACAATCATGACTTATAGTGTATAGTAAAATTCCAGCTGTGTCCGCCATTATACGCGTGAAAATCGTCAAATACAGTTGCCAATTCCGCGCTTACGGTACTACTGTGCATTTAACAGATCGATGGTTTTTTCTAGAGCTTTTTCTGTCGCCCACCCTATTCATCTTTTCTTTCTTAGCACTTCCCATAGGCTACTTCGCACAAAAAGAAAAAAATCGGACCACAAGATCTACAGCATTTGCTTCTAATTACTGCAACTACCAGTTAAAATAATAATAATAATAATAATAATAATAATAATAATAATAATAATAATAATAACTAACATAACCGTCGCGGCTGCGCCCGCGAATATTCTAGTTGTAAAGAGTAGGCCTACACTTGGCAAAATCTCAATCTTGAATGCTATGACTGATTTATCCTTGGTTTTAGGTTCACTTCTCAGTAAATCACATAGACTCCTCTAGAATGCATATTTTATTATTTGTTGTGGAAAGGTTCACAATTCATACGATACACACCATATTGTTTTTGACACTGAACTTCACTGCTCAAAGAATACGTGCAAGATACTGCACTACCAACTCTTGTGCTTGCTGCCAACTCAACATTCTCCCACCTTGAGTTGTGGAAACAACTCAATCCAAACAATAAAATAACAAAATACATATATTTTTTCTCAAAATAAATGAACACACAAATAAATAAGTCACTCAAAATATCTCTTTGGTTTAACCACCACTCTCCCACTACTGGTTTTGATGAGATCAGAAGTATTAGTAGATGGTTTAACTGTCTTTGGATTTTTCTCCTTCTCATTTTCATTCCGCTCAACTTGCAGTCTTAAAGCATGATCTTCTCCAGATGTCACTTCAAGTGGATACACCCTCTGTACTGGCCTCAGTAGCTCTCCTTTTGTAGTCGCCAAGCGAACAACTCTCACGACACCACCTTTGCCAGGGATGACCTCTGTCACTCTTGCCAGCGGCCAGTCTAGTCTCTTCGTGTTGTCACTGGCTACCAGTACTACTTCACCTACGCAGGGTTTGTGATGACTTTTCCTAATGTGGTTCTTCTGTATTAGCTGTCCAAGATATTCATTCCTGAGTCTTACCCTTAATGTTTCCTTTAATTTCTGTCTGTACCTGAATCTTCTGTCAAGTTTTATGTCCTCTATCATGTCGATATCGGGCATTCCAATCTCCTTGACTTCCTGAGGAACATTGCAGGGGTGATAGCCATCAAGTCTTCTCCTTCATTGGACAGGTAAGTAAGTGGTCGTGAATTCATGACAGCTTCGATGTCACATAGAACAGTCATAATTTCTTGGTACGACAGACATGAATTTCCCAGAACTTTCCTGAGCATTTGTTTGATGACACCAATCAGCCTCTCCCACCATCATCCCCACCATGCTGCAGTGGGAGGATTGAATTTCCATTTTATTTGGTGTACATAACTATATTCAGCAATTTTATCCCACTGAATTGTCTCCAACATATTGCAAGTGCCTTGAAAGTTTGTCCCATTGTCACTATAGACAATCATTGGCCTTCCACGTCTGAACACGAAGCGCCGAAAAGCTTCGAGGAATGTTGCAGTAGCCAAAGATGTTACTAGCTCCAGGTGTACTGCACGAAAAAACGCACACGTAAACAGACAGACCCAGGCTTTCTCTCCACCTTTCAAAATCAGAGGCCCGGCAAAGTTGACCCCTGTTATTTCAAAAAATTGAGTCTTCTCTCACTCTGTCTATGGGGAGATGAGTTTGTTCTGCTTCAAGATGTTTTCCATGGTACCTTCTGCAGACAACACATGTTTTAATTGCACCCTTCACCGTTCTCCTTCCTCCAAGGATCCAATATTTCTGTCTGAGCCCACTGAGCAGAATCTGGGTTCCAGCATGACATAAGTCGTTGTGCTTCTCCCTAATGAGAGCGTGAACTGTTGTACGCTTCGCAGGAAGGATAGCAGGACAACGGAAAGCATAATCATCTTTGCGCGATGTAATTTTTGTTTTCAGTCTCATCACTCCCTCATCATCCATGAAAACACATAGTGAGTTGAATCTTTCATCCTTTTCACCAACAAAACACTCCTTTTGTATGAACTTCATCACGACTTTTTCTGCTTCTGTGGTTTCTTCAATGGATAGTTCGGTAGTTCTTCTCCTATTATTTTTCTGTCGACAATTATACAGAAACCTCAAGATCCATCCTATCATACGAACTGTTCTACGGAAACTTGAGAAATAGTCAAGGTGCCATTCTTGGGTATTGGACTTGTCTTCTAACACCGTCATAGTGTTGACTTTCTTTTTTCTTTCTTGGAAGACTTCATCATCGTTTGTTGAAATTTCGGGGCTAGGCCATTGTGTAGTGGATTGTTTTAGCCATTTTGGCCCTTCCCACCATCTCTGTTGAAGTAACTGTTTCGTGCTACATCCCCTTGATGCCAGGTCAGCCGGATTCATGGTTCCTGGAACATGCCGCCACTGTTCTATTCTGGACAGTCTTCGAATTTCTTGCACTCTGTACCACACGAAGGTCCCCCAAGGTTCGTCTAACTTGATCCAGGACAATACGGTCGACGAGTCACTCCAATAATAAGTAACGATTTCTTTTGCAGTTAATGTTGGCAGTACTGACGTCACTAGTCGAACCCCTATTGTAGCTGCTAGTAATTCCAGGCGTGGTATGGTGATACTCTTCTTGGGTGCCACTCTTGTCTTGGCTAGTGCAAATCGTAGCTCTATATTGTCAACCCTCTGTATTCGCAAGAATATAACTGCAGCATACGCAGTTTGACTGGCGTCACAGAACACATGAAGAGATATATCTTCAAGCGACTGGACACTACCGATCAAACATCTAGGAATCTTAATCTCAGACAGCTGAGGTAGTTTTGCCAACCACTTCATGAATCTTCTCTTTGTTGTTTCGTCTACTCCGGTGTCCCAACCCAACTCAGTGTCCCATAGTTCTTGCAAGATTAATTTTGGACAGATAAATACCGGACATGAGAAGTCAATAGGGTCAAACACCTTATGTGCAGCTCCTAGTATAGCTCTTTTGGTGATTACATCATATTTGAAATCGTTAACATGAGTTAGATTCAGTTCAATGGTATCTTCTCCTTTGTTCCAAATGAGCCCTAGCACATGAGTAAGATTTTCAGCTGTACCATCCTGAGAATACTCCCTCCCTCGGAGATTGAAAGATGTCTTATCCATTATTATGCTAACCTCTCGCATGAATGAATGAAGGGCATTTCTGTTGTTAACACTAATAGCACAGTTATCCACATAAAACATTCTTCCAATCTTTCTATTGTTGAAGTTGAGTAGGAACTATTATCGACTGTTTGTCTCTTCAACTCGTTCAAGTGGAGTTTGATGGTTGCTGACAATAGGAACGGAGAACATGCAAGTCCAAAGCTAACTCTATTGTGACAGAACACTTCTACCTTCCCTGTACTCTCCTCCT